>JAHSPW020000001.1:4840414-5505414 GCA_019985065.2 Arctostaphylos glauca
ATAGACCCAGTTTTGAAACAAATGACCCGGATCCGAAACCCATGTCCATTATTTACCCGGTTTTTAAGTAGTTCAATGGTAGCCCTTTGATCTAATCCAAGGGATGAGATTAGAAACCCTCATTTTAAAAAAATAAGGGAGTCCTTAGTGGAAGCTCCCTGTATGTATGTGTATATATATATATATGTGTATATATATATATATATATATATATATATATTGAGCTGATTTCTTGCAGGTACCCTCAAAAACATGTTTTAAACACATTGAACGATTTGGATCATTAAAATTTAATCAAGAATGAAGAATTTAAATATTGATCTAATATTAATATAAAACAATATTAGTCCATATAACCTTTCCCATATATATACACACAAACAAGAGTTCAAGGTAACAAATGAGTCATCATTTCCAGAAAACTTCAAAATCACCCCGAATGGAAACGACACAATTTTATGCAATCTATATTGATTACAAAGAAAAGTAATAGGTGACATATCAGATGACATATGCTCGCTTGACAAATGACTCCAAAGAAGAAACATGGTCCTGGTGAATAGTTTGTCCAATTAAAACCCTCCACTATTTTACAAACGAGAGATCGAAAATCTATGGTTACAAAAACAATTAACAGAACTGGATGGCAGAAATAAAGAAAAAAAGATTATGATACACCTAAAACCATACCCGTCAGGTCGATTCTAGGTTTGTGGTAAGTAAACACTTCAGGTTCAGACAGGAATCACAAAGTGCATGATCAAACTGCCTGTTGCCATCTCTAGGTCTATTTATACCCAAAACACACCGTGACACGAGTAAATGAAGGAAATATTAAAGATACAAAGACAGAAGACAAACCCGTACATAGGACAAAAGAAAGAAATTTCAAATGAAAAAAAGGAACTATGCGTAGACGGGACTATAGCACACAACTAAATGCTCTGGTACAGGAATATACAAATGGCAAGAATTCGGCTACTCGACATCGTCTGTCAGTTCCAAGGAGGAGATGGAGGTTTATATGCAAAATCTTGTGAAGATGATGTCCCGTAGTTCAAATCAAGGTTGTGAAGTTGTTCCATCAGCTGAGATCGGCGTTCCTTAAAGAAATCGAGACGTGATGTTAATTCTACCAAAGTAGAGGATGCTGCGGATGGATGTCTAGGATAATCCAACACCTGAAACCGTCTAGACAAATTCAGCATGTGTATCAACCACAACACAGAGGTTACTAAGGTAACTCGAGCTTAAATCAAATGCCCAGTTTAGACATAAAATTTCTTGTTTTTCCCCCTTTAAAAGGGAGGAATAATTCCAAAGAAGAGAAAGAGAACATAATAATGATAATTGCAGAATAAACTCAATCTGCCAAGGATGTCAATTTCAGAGTCACTTCACAAATTTGTTACTGAATACTTCAAGAAATTAAAGAATCACTTTTGGCAATGAAACTACTTTATAAAGAGAGCATTACCAATCAGTTCTTTTGCAACAAAACTAGGTCAGAGAAAGCTCAATGAGAGCTAATTATGCTATACGTTTTTCAATACTCTATTTTCATAGCATAAAATTTATCAAGTAGGAGCTTCCACATATTTTTCATAAAAGCCTTACCTCCCCTACCCTTGAAGTGGACGGAATGGAGGCAGAATCAACAGCACAAAGCTCATCCATAGATACACTCGTGGATGCCTCAGTACTTTTAGAATCACTGAAGCTTGGTGAGTCTATCAAGTGCTTCCAAGCAGGCTGCCTACTATTACTGGCAGGTGCTAACACATGTCCTTTAATATTCCTCAATTCCGCACCCAAAGTGTTCTCCTTCAGCAAAACATTCAAGGATAACTATAGATAAAATAAATGAAAGTAGACATAAGGAGGGAAATAAGAACCAGTGGAACGTATGGCACATGGGCTCTTCTAAATTTGTGGAGTATCCAAGTTGGATACTCCACACTTGGGTACGGAACTGAGATATATGTCCAAATGCTAAGTTGGAATGAATACGAGTATAGCTCTTTGGAAATTCGTGTATCTGGGAAACATTCAAAGAACGGACACACGTCTCCGACGGCCCCAAGAAAAAACAAGAAGAAAAAAACACAACAGCGCCTGCCAGAGTAAGTGTCGTGAGTGTCCAGCATAAGCGCATGTTGCCATTTGAAAACAATGTACACAGTGGTTGGGGATAAAGAAAAACAAGTCTTACATGAGATCAGTTTAGCCTGGGAATTCATGCACAATAGTTGGATTATCATTGAGCGAGGGTTATATCCTCAGTGAATAGAATCTAAAAGACCTTAGGTTGAGGCCAAACAAACTCTAGCACTGTGATGCAGTAATGGGCTTGAATCAGAAGCTCAACTCAATACCAATGGAGAAAAAACTATCCCTTAAATGAGGCCATCATTTACTAGTATACAAAACAATACCATAAAAATTGGACAGCTCCTGTTTTCAAATTTTCTATTTCTTCAAATAATAAAAAATCTCAAGGCAAGTACCTCAGTTCTTTGTTTCCTTTCATGGTTGACAAAAGCAAGGGTCGTATCAAAGTCTTGCTGAAAATATTTCCTGCAGGAATTACTATACCGTTGAGATACTATACGGACATATAAACACACAAACACATACATCTATAATCTTTAGCGCGCACACACACATATTGCTTTTTTATTTCTATGCATATGGCTATGGCTATCTCTCCATCCATAGTTCCATTAATACTGCTGGAATTAAAATATGGAAGCAGAATACATTTGGTGGCTTTATTTTTGCCTCTGATTTATTTCCTCATTTTTTCTTTCCTTTTCATGTTTCCTTATCTTATCACTTACTTACAGCATAATTGTTTCTGGCTATTTCTCTTTGAAGTTTAGCCAAATATACATAAAATATTGGTTTTTCTTGGTATCAGAGCTTGGTTGATTGCCTCATTGATTGTGCAGTAAGTGCACCTTGTCTCGTTACGAGCCGTGTTATGGATCTGTTGTCTACGTCTTCATGTGTGGGTCAAGGATCGCACGTGCGGGGGGGTGTTAAGAGTTTGTTCCACATTGATTAACTATTAGCTCTGTAACTAGTATATGATCCAAGGCAGCCTCCCCGCTCATTGCTAATTGGTTTTGAGTTGGATAGTTTTAGAAATAAAATTGTATCTGTTGAATCATTTCAGTAAAAATAGTGCTATTCAGTTGCTCAATTGTATGCAGACCATCAAGCCCAACCATGTAACTTTTGTATTGTCCTTTCCAGATTGTTTTTCTATTTCATATACATCATTGTTTCAATACTTCTACCACCAAATAATTGAAGTCACTAAAGCACTCATCTCAATGATCCAAAAAATTTCCTTAATCAACGAAGTAAAAAGATTTTCCTCTTTTAGTGGTTGGAAACAAAGATTCTTGGGTAAATGACAGCAAAATCCAGCTTCTGGATTTAATTAGTCACTGTAGGAGGAAACTTTGCGGACTGGAAAATGAGAAAGACCTGAATTAAGTACATGAATCACAGATATGTACACAGTTTGAGTTTTGCAACTTACTGTTGAGAATTATGATTCTGGACATGTTCATAGCGATCACATGCATCAGACAAGGAGCCATAGTGATGCTGACGTTGCTGATTGAGTTGATGGTGCAGTTCTGCCACTTTCTGCTTCAACCTGGCCACATCTGCTTCAGCAAGAGCAATCTCCTCCAGCTCAGCCCTTGTCTTCACATTACAGATAACTCATGAGAATGGGTTAAACAGATCAATGAGTGAACAACTGAAGACAGACAAACAAAACTGAACTACGCTGCTAACAATACATACCTTGGAATCCATGCCACGAGAGCTTGGAAACTGTCCAGAAGACATGCTCAAACCAACTTCCAAAGCGGCACGCAGATCCCTCTCAGCTTGCAACTGCTCTTGCAATCTTGAAACCTATCAAATAACAATCATGCAAAACTAAATAAAAATGTTCAAATTAGCAACAAAAAAGTCACCCCTCACCTACTCCTTCGTATTATGTTTTACATGGATACGGGATAAATCTAATAGAAATACATCCTTGCCTATGTCTACCTGTTCTACAATCTAAATAAACAGAACAACAGACAGAGTCTACATATTTGTAACTTAAAGAAGAATTCATGAACACGGGAGATGCTTGCACATCCCTACAGAGTAACTGAAATAGATAGATTCATGACTTCATGTTAAACTATTTGCGAATTGATTACCACTAGTCCCCTGAAGTTTCTGACAACTACAAGAACTCACCATCCTCTGTCAAAACTATCATCCAAACCCCTTAATTGGCTGGGTGGACAAGGCGAGATCACCCCTTGTGGTAACATAACATTAACAAACCTACCAAAATTGCATCATGACCTATGTAAGTTCATTATTTTAGCAAAATGACATTGTTACCAAAATGCAAATGCTTTTTGGAAGAAATCATTCTGTTCTAGCACTTTTATAAAATCATAAATGCTAAATGTAAAACGACACAATTCCAACCAGAAGACCTATTTATTTTCCCTAGCAGAATAACATGTCAGGAAGTGGATACTGAAGATTTTGATACGGGGAACAACTCTTCCATCAATGTGTGTGTGTGCTCGTGTGCGTTTGTGTGTGCACGCGCTCGCTTGTGTGTCTGCATGCACGAACATGTATACAACATAGGTGCAAACCAAATTGTCTTCTGTATTAACATTTATCCAGCTTGGGTCTGTAAATAAGAGGGGAATATATAATCTAGGTTTAAGATCAAACAATTTCAATGCATTGAGTATGATTGTATGCGTGATAGCATCAACCTACTATACCAGGAATATCAATGAACCCGATTGCTGCAATTGCTCAAGCTGCCCTTTTTCTGGGGTCTATTTTTTAGCTCAAGATCCCTCTTACTAACTGGAATCAAAGATTTAGTAGATCCCCAACATGGGAATCGGCTAGGGTTATGAACTTATAATCATGGAATCGACTCGATAGGTGTCGGAATCAAAAAAAGATTGAGAACACAGTTCTGATGTTTTTTGGCTATTCAACAGTTGTAGCATCTTTCCTATTCTGGATTCTCTCCAATTAGCGCCAGGAAAGGTCAACATAAAGTGCAAAACATATTCATTAGGGAAATGGAGTTTAATTTAAAATAATTTCATAAATGGCCAAACCTGAAGTTTAAAAGATGCACTGCAAAAGCATGGGATAAAAATATAGTACACACATGAACGAAATAAATGGAGAACAGTTAATATAAAGGTTGGAACATCTAATGGATAAAAGATTATACATCTTGTTCAAGTGCCAAGCGACGCTCGTGCAAAGCTTGCTTCCTTCTCTCCAAGCTAGCCTGTAAAATTGCATTTCCTCTAGCCTAACACAGGTAGAAGCAAAATGTATTAGTGAAAATGCTAAAAGCTCAAAAAGCTGCTGCACTGAAAGAAAGTATTACCTCCTTTGCAATCCTGTTTCGCAAGTCATTCTTCGTAATCTCAAGCCTTTGGATAGCCATTCTACAAACAAGTCATCAAATTTGTGTGTCAACAGATAAGTATAAACACCCACACAAAAATGTACCAGAGTAAAGCAATTCCAAGACTGAACTTAGTCCAATATGGCATAACATCTTTAGCAAATCGTCCCGTGACAAATAGGAGCAATAAAATGACAATTAACTAAAGATAATGGAGGCGCTCAATAAGCCGTGCGATTATATTAGCGGCTACTCTAGTCTTCCTCCAGATGAGAGCAACTGCAATGCACAATACATCTAAATCCCAAAAGGAATCTGCTTCTGCAGCTCGTTCAATAACTAAAAACAAGTTATCCGCAACATATTTTCTGAAGGCTCAAGTAAAATGATAAGAAATTGCATTTCATGGACTTCAATATCTAACCAGACTGGAAGAACCCATCAGTTAGTTCTACTTTTGATTTGCCTGAACCATAGAGTAACAAAATACTGATACTACAGTCCATATGCATGATAACAGTTCATCTGCTGAGATCTGCAGAAGTTTTTGTATCCAAAAGGAGTTCGTTAAACATCGGTACCCTGAGTAGGAAATGTAAAACCAAATTGATAAGACCTGGGATTTCCCTAGAAAGCAAGAGGACATATAGAATTCATTCAAGAGTAAGAAACCAAAACTAATAATGGAAAAGTTCTTCTCAGATACCTATCAATTGTTCTATAAATCAGACATCAACAACCACATATCTCGAACTACAAAGCAACGAAAAAGGAAAATTGTGAACATCTTACTCTTCCTCTCCAGACGAATCAATTGATTCCATTGACGGTGTCTTTCTGGCCTGTAAGGCAGGAAATAACAACACCATGTTAGGTTTCTAACTGTTGCTATCTGAAGGTTAAAAACCAAAAAGACAGAATCAAGCTATCCATAATTAACTTTACTTGGAGGGTGAAGTTGCCCATATTGGACATGCACACCTATGTTTCCTTCATTTTTAATGTAGCGTAATTGATTGTGAAGTTTACCAAAATTCGACCCAAGTACATTGCCTTTAAATTGCATTGCCATCATCAACTACAATATAACTAACATCAAAAGCATCATGCAATGCAGTTGTCTTGTCACTTCTAATGATTTGATTGCGATATCAACACGACTGGTGCAAGTCAGCAACGAAGCAAACTAATACAAGGAACAGCTATAGCCTATAAGTGAGAGGGAATGATATCAAATGATATTTTGTGCTTGTACATCAAAGTATTATGGCAACAAAAAAATTTAATCTTATTTTGGCATCACCCACCAGTTTCACCAGTATGTCTCTTAACAACAAATGACATTTTTATGAGTTCATGAAAAACAATCAGCCATGACAATTACAAGTACTCAAAAACTTACGCCATTAAAGAAGCCACGAAGTGGGACCATGCAAACTGTCAAAACAAGGAGAATTATCACTTTGACCCCCGTACTTTAAGGAAAAATCATATACACAGCCCATAAGTGTGGTTAGACGGTTAACAGGAAAAAATGGCCAAAAAAAACCTCCGCCATACACTTATCCGATACTTCTCAGATTATTCGATATGGCATGATCATAAGAATAAATGAAAGGAGTGAAACAAAGTGTTATTAGACGTGAAAGAAAGGTATTAAAAGATATTGTTCACGTTTGTTAATATGGCTAGGATACGGTATGGATAAGACATCATACTCTTTTGGATACGGCGGGCCAAAACATAAGGCTTTTTTCCTGAAAATTGTGAACAACTATGTTTTCATCGGCACAATTGAAAAGGCAGGGCAAGATGTGGCAACACCAGGGGGATTTGTTTTGTAGTTAAAATTGACGTGGCGGTTTTGATTTGGTGTGGGTGTTCGGTGGTGGGAGCGGTGAAAAGAAAGGAAGACTAATGTGTGGAGAGAGAGAGAGAGAGAGGATGGGGTTGGGTGTTAGGAGTGAGGAAAAGGCCAAAGGATGAGTAGTAGTGGTGGTCGTTGTGCTAGGTTGAACACATGGGTAAAGGAGGTGATAATGGTGGATTCCACGGGGTGGTGACGAAAAGGGTAAAAGGCCAATTTCATGACTCCAAAATGTATTTAGGGGGTAAAACTGCACTCGAAGTAATAACAAGTAAAACATTTGCAATGTAGTGGTGAGTTCATGGGGGACAAAGTGGCTTTCACTCAAAGACATGAAAAAAACAGTTCAACTCCCCGACACAAAAAACAGTTCAACCCATAATTAGAAAGAGAGCTAGGCTATGAAGCACCAACACGCCAAGTGGTGTGTCCAATCATTAATTATAAAATTTAAGCACAGGACACATATGGGCACAGGGCGCGGTGTCCCTTCATAAGATAAAAAAAATTATTTCAAAGGTTAAAAAATTATACAAATCAGTTGCTCCTCCTATTTTGATTTACTTGATGGATCATCTCTTAATTACGTAGAACAGTGTTAGCTTTCATTTTTGTGCCGAGTGTTGGTTCCTATTAGTTTTGGTGTTTGTGGATACACTACTTGTATTATTAAAATACAGATATATACGTATTTCTTTAAATTTGCAGCGTCCCCCGTCATGTGTGTCTCTCCATTTACATTTAATTAAATTGTCATGTCATGTGTCTGTATCCATATTCGTGTCTGTGTCTTGTATTTGTGTCTATATATGTGCCCGTGTCAGTTCTCCTTAGGAGGAAGGTCAAAATATGCAGCAGACTGACCTTTTAAGACAACCACACAGGAATAGGTGTCCAAAAATATGGCATCAAGAGTAATGCTTGAAATAAGAAATTAAAACAAAGCACAATGTAATATTAGCCATGTAGGGAAGTTGGCTACTATTGGAGAGCTCAGTATACTATTAATAAGGTAAAGCAGTAACACAAGAGACAGAAAGTTCGGACTACATGAATTATGGTTTAAAAAGATGCATTGACAGGTGGGTAATGACTCACTGCGCTTCTACCCCAAAATGCTGGGCGCTTGACATTTAGCATGGGGCTTGTAAGTTTGTTCATTGACTTCTCAACACATGATTCAGCTCCATCTATAGATTGAGGTTGCGCTTGATCCATTGAGGACAGTATCTCCCCCATTGATCGATGAGACTCACCCGCATGTAAACTAGGACTACCTGCCTCCTTTTCACTTGGTTTTTGCTGGCCTTGTTGTTCATTTAATTGGATGTTTGACTCTCTAACTGGTGGAGAATCTGCAGGTTGATTGGCTTTTGCAGTTGATACGAGATTATTCCTGAGGGATCCACCATCTGAATCATCACCTCCAAAAGCCTGAGTAGTCATATACACACAATAATGGGAAAATAAGAATGTAGGACACAGTTAAATGCCTAAATAATAAAGGAAAACAAAATAATTAAAGAAAATAAGTACACAATGCAAGCTAAAGGTTCGATTGCCTTGATTCGATATGCCAAAGCATCATACTCCGTCTACTCTACTATATAGTGCTACCTACACTGTTATTTCCAAAGTACCCTATGAAGGACAAAACTGCAGACCTGCCACGTCTTCTCTAAAGCACTACAAACCAAATGGAAATGTCACGTGCCTTCCATGTTGCACCAATTCGAGGCAGCAAAGCTGTTTCCGGTTCAAGTATACAAAGTGCCAAGCAGCAATCAATGAAGTAAAGCCCAATATCTTCCGTTATCTCCTTGTGTTGTCACTTTGTTTGCAGAGGGAGATGGCTTGCATTCCTCAACAGCCAACTTGACGACGATTGGCTTGAGTGCCATTGAGTGGTGATCTGTTTGGTAAGCCTGTGATTGGGCATTCTAAAAGCATTGGCTTTTTGGCTAACTAAACCAAAAAAGTTAAAACACTTAAGTCCAAAAACTTAGCTTTTTTAATTCCACTTCTTTCACGAAAAGTCAAATTGCAAAAAAAGCTAGCCCAAACAACATAAACCTTTTTAGCAAAAGGCCAAAGCTATTTTTATTGTCTACTGGTGTACCAATGGCATTTGAGTGCACATTCCTAATTCCTGTACACCCTATGTTTGATGAAACACTCCTCCTTGTCCCCATTTACCCTACTTTTTCCTCTTAACATATCCCTCCCTACTATCCTCCTCACGATTCCGTTTAACCTTCATGTTCTCCCTGTTAATATAGACTTGATCCTTGCTTACTCTCTTTCCATTTTGCAGGCAGGGGTATTGAAAAATGCCTTTGAATCAAACGGAGGACAATGAACTCTGAAAGGAGAGAAAACAGAGGTTCTCACAGTTCAACTAAGAAAAGACATAATGGTTCTATTAACTGAGCACCTGTACACATATACACACAGCATATCAGCATCAAAGTGCTACATCAATCCAGATCTAAGCAGAACAAGCTCAGACTCCTAAAAAAATTACAAATGATAACCAAGACAGAAGACTATGGCTCAATTCTTTACACCATCCTTCACCCAGTCTCCAAAAATGACAAAAGAAGTAACAGGAAAAACTCATGTAGGTGGTGGAAAGGGTAGCAACTATTTTGTAGAAGTACATAAAAGAAGATGCTTCAAGGTTCCACAATCAAATATCACATTTTCGATATGACAAACCAATACTGGAATACTTATAATAGTACACCCAATTTAATCCCCATAAATGGGATGTGGGAGGGGAAGATTGAGTATAAAAAGTAACTTTTTGCATTTTTTTTCTCACAAAGTACCTGCCCTTATTTGTGAACCCACAACCTATAGTTAGCAGGACGAGCTTTAACCACAAAACTAGTGGCACCATGTGCCGTTATTGCAACCCAATGACAAACTCACAGAACAAGCTCTAGGTCCCTTTTGTAGTATTGAAGAAATATGCCCATTAAATGCAGAAGGGAAAAAGAAGAATTCAGGACCGAAGGCTAATGGTAGTGCCTTTGAAGCTTAAAGTAATCAAGAACAACCTCAAGAGAATTACCAAGACCAGATAGAGGAATGCCAATACACAAGAATGGACAATTAGGAATAATCTCAAGAGAGCCCTCGGCACCAAACAAAGAGGTAGGAGCAACAGACTCAGACCAATAAGTTATGTTCAAGAATAAACAGTTATCTCAACATCAGCAGAATTATACCGAACAAAAGCAGAATTTGAGTATAGCTATGACAGTGACAAAAATGGTTGCTGTCTCAAAAAGTTGTTCCTGTGGGACCTGTACATGCTTGTGGCAATGTGGCTATGCTCGTGCAAATGTAACCAGAATGTTGTGCTATTTTTTCTTGTTTAATGTACTGACAACGAAATAAAGTTATCCCTCATTTTCAGATTGTCATCATTATCCATCGTTATCCATTTGTCTTCAACTGTATCATGCAATACTAGTTTTGTTTGGTCTGTTGAGGTCCACCGCACTACCACAGAGTCAAAAACAATTGTCGTGTATGGTGTCTAGATTGTGAGGGTCCATGGGTGAAAAACAAAACAATTTTACTTGAGAGATAGATAGATAGATAGATAGAGAGAGAGAGAGAGAGAGAGAGAGAGAGAGAGAGAGAACCTTGTAAAGATCACTGCCAGCATAACCACTGCTTCCGCTCATTTTACCACTGAGCACACGTTCAGGATCATCATCAGTATCTGGATCTACTTCATTTTCTGCATCATGGTAACCATTGTTCCTTATATCCAAATTCTCATCATCGGTTGAATCTTCACTCCCACTATTTTCAATTCGAGAATCAGCTGAAATAGAGCATCTATGTAGATTTTCATCCTGTTACAGAAGAAAAAACACAATAATAAGCACAAAACATAAAGTTATGATAAATACTTCCCACATAGAAAAGGCAAAATGATACATTGCAAAGAATACAAGCATGTTACAATGTAACAAAATCATTCAAGTGAACTTGGCAAGGCTCACTATGACAAAGTTAAAAAGTCAATAATATGGTGGACTTAGATGACAGATCAAATCAAGCAATAGCAAGATTCTATTATCCCATAAACAGATAATATTCTCATGATAATACAGAGAACTAACCTTTACTGCTAAGTGCATAACAGACTGCAAATTTTCCAGAATTGATTCCAATGACGATTGTAAAAGATAGAAAATTACAAAAGACGAGAAATTCAGCACCGAACTGGAGAGCACATCGAAGCAAGAAAATGAGAAACAAGTCATGCACATAAAAAGAACTCCATTCAACAGATATTAGTGTGGTCCAAATGAAAATCCTAAATTAAGAGGAGAGGAGCAGGCAATGGAGTAACCATTTACAAATGACGGCGGCATATCACATTATATTTTACTCCACAATATCAACTAATTCTGAATATTGATGTTAAGTCAGTAATCGTCCAAAAAGCTTAAGTTGTCAGAAATGAGTCCAACAATGTTTATCAACAACCTCCCACATGAGCAAAACCATTTTGTACGTGGATATGCGACATCCATAGGTGTAGAGGAGCAAGAATGCAATTGGACAACAAATGAAAGTGCACAGGCTTGAACCCAAGACCTCTAAGAAAGCAACACCCTAATTACTTGATAAGTCACCAATTATCCCAAAAGCGTTAGGAGTGGGCCCCACGGTTTACCAAAACATCCACCAATCCCCATGCATTGTCCATAAGCACTAAAAGTTGAAAAAATAAGCTATTGCCAGCTACATGCAGTTTAATATTTTCTCCAATTTTTCAACAAGCTGGTGTAAGAAGCACAGCAGACCAACCACATGTAGGAAATAAATTCCCAGGTGACTCATAATCATAATATTTACAATAGCGCTCCAAATAAAGTAGAGTTTGATGGATGGGTTTTTGAAAACTTGACTAGATAAAATAGAAAAGTGACTCCTTTAGACATAAGTTGGTGTAAATTTTGTTGAGGCTAATGTGGATGCACTTAGCCACTTACAGAGAGTATAATGAACAACTATATAAGATGTTTTTCATAGCTTTGATTTTCAAGAGATGAACAACTGGATGGATAAATGCCACATCTTCCCAAATCAATGCACTCAAAGTCACAAAGGCTTACCGATTGCACTAGGGTACGTTACAACCTTCCTGAAGTTTCTGATGAGACCTCCCTTCTGGTTTCAAAAACGGAACTGACCTCCCTTTGGTCAACTAACATGTCACAGAGTTCTCCACTCCAACAGTCTTTGTCACTAACGTTAATGGAACTTCCTAACCTACCAATCTACAATACCTCCTTTTTTCAATTTTCACAAGTGAAAGAAACTATTTGAGCAAACCTATTTCCTGTTGGTCAAAGCAAACCTGCAACAAATTACTTTCTCCTTCCGCCGCACATTTACAGATATAAATGCATGCACGCCTGTATATACAAACCTACCTAACAAGCCGTTAAAATGCAAGACATCCAAGGTGATATACAGCACACCAGCACTATTTTCATTGTTTTATACAAAGATTCCACTATCTAGACAGAGAAAATTGAAGTACTTAACAATGAGAAAATAAAGATGGTCTGTAAACAATATTCAACACAAAATAGTGAAACTGTTAACCTCGTGACCAGCACTAATCTGCAATACTGAATCACCACAGATGATTGTCAACCAACCAACAATATTCTTTGTACTTGAAAAAATTGAAGTAAATCATCCAAATGAAAATGAGATTAAAGAGAACTGTGGCTGATAATGAACTGCTTATACTAGTACGAAGAAGAAGATGAAGAAGACAACAAAGAATGTACACGAGTGAGTAAATTCCTACAGAAATTTCAAAAGGACAAATGAATTCCACTAGAGGTTGTTTTGCTTTTCATAAAGGTCGCAGATTCTTCTAGCTCACTTATTAAACTCAATAAGTTTGCTATTGTTTGACAAGGCAACACTAAAGCAATCAATTACGTGATTCATCAGTCTACGTCCTATTTTGTCTTCATCAAAGTTCATTTGCATAGAATCAACCGCGCTAATGGAAAGTTGACATGACCACAAAAACAAACACAACCACCCAAAAAACACAACAAGAGACGACCATTTTTAGAATAATGAAACACAAAAAGAAGTGTCTAATTCTCAATCATATCTCAGCTCAAATTGGACTTTTGAATGTAAAAAAGGCTTCTAAACAACTGCTAAGAGTTTGTCCCATATTGATTAATTATTATCTCCAAAAGTAGAATATGAGCATGGGTTGTCTCTCCACTCATTGCCAATTGGCTTTGAGTTGAATGCTTAACAACAAATATGCCTAAATTAACCACAAATAAGAAATCGCATTGACAGCAACTTACATCAAAAATGTTCTCATACTCCTCTAGAAGTGTTGTGATTATGGCTTGAGCATTATTTGCAGCATTAGCAGCAGCAAGAAGTTGGGCAGAATTGTCACCATTAACATCAAAATCATCCTCCAACTCACATTCACCAGCTAAAAGAGGACGCAAGAGCAACGGTGCCATACAAGCAGCAACAGCAGATTGCGTCATTCTATTCTCAGATGCATGTATAGATACCGTGTGCATCATCTTCAGAATTCTACCGAAGAAAGATAACAACTGATAAAATCAGCAAGATAGAAGGGTGAAACAAGTGTATACTCACTTCGGACTGAAACATATGAATAGTTTACAATATTACATCCAAAGGATGGCACTACACCATAAAGAAATTGCACACATTAGGGAATCTCCACAACACTTCTACCAAGTAAGGCTGCCCATTTGGCCTAAAAAAGTCTTCTTTTTTTGGATTCGCGGCATGTCAAGCCCTGGTAAGGTTCTTCGCTTTGCATCGAATTAAACCACATGCTCCACCGCTTGTGCGGGCCCCCGTCAATTCCTTTGAGTTTCTTCATCTGGAAAGGGCTTTCCTTTCCCTCGGGGGGAAAGAGAGGAACCCCTTATTTAAAGGTAAAGCCAGAAGGGAGTCAAAAATCAATAGAAAAAATCCCTTCCCGGCCGACGGGACTCTATCGACGTCTGGGTCTTATCCCATCTCAAACTCGGATTAAGAAGAGTGACCTTGAACTGCGGATCAATCATAATAAACAATACAAGAAAAGAAATGGATTCTCCTGCCGACGAGAAAGAAAAAAATTTCTTATTCTTGTCATTTCTAAACTTTTGTTAGATTTTGAGTAAAATTTATTTTAATTTTTTGTTCTAAACTTCCGTTAGATTTTGAGTCAAATTTATTTACATGTTTGTTCGTCTTGATAGGAGGAATCTAAAGAGTAAAAAACTAAAGACCATAGCTTAAAAAGTTCGCTAAGGACAAAAAAATAATCAAAACGGACAGATTTTTATAATTTATCTGCCCAATTTTGATTCACACTTCTCTAACTCCTCTCATCGAGACGAATGAATAATCCAAAAGAATTTGACACAAAATACATAGAAGTTCCCATAGGAGAAAAATAAGCCAAATTTAACAAGTTAGGCCAAAGCCAGCTGTACATCCTTTTTCACAATGTGTCTGATACCAGGTCCAATCTTATCTTTACAAAAGCAAACAACCTCACAACCATGTAAATTGTCCTTCCTCCCTTCCCCACTATCGAGTCCAACCTCATCCTTAGATAGTGAGACTACCTCGCTCCATTTAAATGGTCTTTCCTCCCTTCCCAAATATCCTTTCACAAAAGCCCATGGACTTTTAACATTGTTAGCCACACCCAACGCAACTTTGAACAAAGGCAAATAATTAAAAGCTAAAACATTTTGTCCCCGAGTTATTAGAGTCCAGCAATGATTTAGCCACAATGTCAAACACTTTCCATCACATAAAACAGAGGAAAACATGCAAAGAAATTTCAACAATTAAACACAAAAGGCAATGGCAATTCTCTTGGAAAGGAAGGCGCAAAAATTGTAAGAGAGATTTTTAGAGCAACTAAGCCAAAAATAAATGTGCTACAACTTAGCTTATTGAGAGAGAGAGAGAGAGAACCTCTGTAACAAGCGCCTGTTGGGTTCAGGAAATGTCTCCAATATTGCAGACCGCATCGCATTCACACGAGCTTCCTTCCGATCAATTTCTAGCCAAAAAAAAGTAAAAGGCAAGAAAACCAACATTTATAAGTGTACACAATACACTAACACTCAAAACAACAAATGTATAAGAGTAAACAGTGGAGTTCTAGGACCGGAACCCAAATGCAAACAGCATAGAGACGCAGAGAAAATAGAGATCTATGCGAGGAGCTTCGTGGAATGCTATAAGATCAAGAGTGATTGACTGGCTCTGCACACTACATCCCACATCAAAAGTCTACAAGGGTGATCTTAGGATTATAATCAACCATGGAAGCTACTACTAGTACTTTGGGTTTAAGCATTTTGGGCCTTTTTTAGGCTTCAACAAGTTATTTGGCCAATGGTCTCTGTGGGCCTACACAGGTGGTAGCAAAGACACCTCTATACACAACCGTGTGGGCTCAAAAAGAGTAGATAGCACGGCCACTGCAACAAGTCCTGCGTGAAGCCAAGAGAAAGGACCAGGTTACACTGTGATGACTCTGGCCACTAGGGAAAATACTCGCGCAAAGCCATAGTGAATCTATTTGTCAACTCCGCAAGGAAGCAAAGGTATACATTTGGGAAGCTTGTAACAACCTGTCTCACATTGAAAGTCTACAAGGGTGATTTTAGGATTATAACCAACCATGTAAGCTTCTATATGTATACAAGTATATATTATATAACTAACATAGGAATAACGCAATACAAGACTCTAGTTCCACCAAAAGGAACGTTAAGAAGCTCCAAATATTAATACACGTATAAACATATACACACGCACACACGCACATAGATTCCTAATTTTTGTTAGCAAATACTTATCATGTTCCTGACTATAACAATACATAGACTTCAATTCCGATTTATCTTTTCTCTTTATCTCATAGAGAAGGTCCTCGCTCTTGTCACTTTCAAATTGGAGGAAAGGTCTACCTGAACACTTGCATTTGTCTATTTTAGTGAAGTGTAGTAGCAGCTTTCCATATGAGACATCAGCATGCTTTAAGTCAAAGTAATGGGCTATTGTTAAATGGTCTTAAATGAAGCTACCAACGATACATCAAATCTGAACAAGAGCACAAAGAAAAAGAGACTGGTGTAATTTATGTATAAATTAAACAAATCTACAAGCTACCATCAGAAAAATTGAGTAAGTCTTAGAAAGCCAACACAAATGAAAAAATAAAAAAGACACGTTACTAAAGACAAATTGAGATTCCTACATCAAGACAAAGAAAAGTATTGAAACAACATAACTAAATAAGTCCACACCAAGAATTTATAGAGGAACGTGGCAGACAACTACAATTTATTAGAACAATAGACATGGCATGCCTAAGCAATAAAGACCGACTCTTTTTGGTATATCAACAGATAACTTACTATAGGCCTCCACTAAAGCAGTGCAGCAGGATGCAGGAACTGGAGATGAAGGTAGCTCCCGAAGAACATGCTGCAGATGAAATTGCTCAAGTGAATACAATTCTATGCCACATTAAGGAAATGACATTTTGTGACATTTCAAAAGTGAACAAAGTACCAAGTACCTTAATGCAGTCACCGACAACATGAGCATCCTCATCGGGATCAAATTCATTCTTCCCTATAAAATAAAAAATAAAAAAAAAGACCACCCCAGATTGTTAGTGGTGTAGGGACTAATATAAGGAAACCCAAAATGTCTTCTTAGTCTAAAGCAAAGTGGGTGTTCGCATCGAGAGTGGTAGAGCACCTTCGCAGCTGGCAAGAAACTAGAGTGAGGAGAGGCAAAAGTTATGAATGCTAATTCCCTAATGCATTATATGGATCATTCGTGGGGAGAAGAATCAAAGGTCTTTTGATGCAAGAGAAGCTCATTTGTGTAGGTTGTGATGTGCAATTGTAAGCTTTTTGTACTGATCAGAATAGCGCGTTGATCAATTTTTATTTTGTAAAGCATTTTACCACATGTTAAACTCGTTAAGGTTTTTTGGGGTATTTTTCCCTTTTCACATGCAGGTGGCAATCCTCATATTCCTAGTTAATTGATTCTACGATTACACATTAACAATAAAATCAGACAAGCAAAATAGAAAACCATGCAGGGTAAAGAAGCCAAACTCGAGCTCTTTACCACTTAGGCCAAGTAAAAGGCAGCATGTTTTCCTACGAAAATTAATGCTTATGTAGCTAGATAGAAAAGAGAAGTTGGTGACCACGCTGAAATTACTTTTATGAAAAAAATTAAGTAATTGGTTCAAGAAAAGCAGAGCAACCTTGTTCATATTCTTGAACTCTGCGATCAACCTCCTCGACATCTGCAGCCTGTCTCAAAATCCCTTCTACGTTAATTCCTGTTGCAAAGATAGGGTATCATCAGATGAACTTGAACTAAAAAGAGTAAATTCACAGAGAAATTATGCTGTAGAATCTAACATTTCATCTCTAATTTGATATATCAATTTCCAGAATTCCTTTGGAAATAAGGCTTCCATGATAACCGTATTAGATATACATGCAGCAGAGAAACAATATACATGCAGCAGAGACAAACATTCACATCATATTTGAACTTCACTACCAATGCCACAAAGGAAACTCCTTATAGGCTTCGCAAAACACTCCAAGACTGAAAAATTGGAAACTAATCAGATAGTAGTACACTCATAAACCACCAATTCACTATTTGGAAATCAAATAAAACTTTATATACACAGATAGATATACTTAATATTGCTGCAAAAGAATTAAGGAAACACAACAAAAAGAAAAGGAACAAAAAAAATCAGAATCAACAGCAAAAGACTGTCAATTAGGATGTACAATGCATCCACAAAACTAAGCAGGCGAAAATAATATTCTGCAACATATCGTAAATTCTCGATCCAAATTTGAAATAGAGCTTACCATATTTTTCCAGAAATTGAAGAGCTTTCTCAAGGAACGATGGGCCTCCGTCTATATCTTCCAGAGCTAACAAAATTGGCCGTCCAACCACGAGAGATTTAATAGCGCGCTTATCTCTCCCTGGTAGAATATTGAAAATCTAGAGAAAGTCAGTATGAAAGGAAGTTTCACTTTTTGGTATTCTAAGCTAAGGAAGAGATCTAAACACAAATAGATTGAAGAAATTGACAAAAGCAAGATTAGTTGCATTAATAATTGTTATGCACAAACATTGATGAAAAGACCCTTCAATTGGGTCATTAGCATCACTGCGGAAAATTCCATTGTGTCCCATCACAAGTGCAGCACTTGGAGCTTGTGCAAGAGCATGCTCTAATGCAGTCTTCCATTCATACAAGTCCTCTGATGTCTCTGCCTGAATTGAGAAAAGTAAAAGAGAATTTCCTAAAGTTTAGGAATCCTGGGTGCAATAAATTGCAAATGGAAGACTGGAGGACTTCAAAACTCAGAAAGGGAACACAGCAACTACAGAAAATGAGTGAGGGGGAGAGAGAGACCAGTGAGCCAATGACGCACCTTGAGGGTAAATGCCCTTCCATCACGTCCATCAGGAAACAGTACAGTTAAGAGTTTTTTATCTTCTCGAACAACAACGCTGCAATATCAAAAGAAAAGCAATGATGGTTTGGCCTTGAGTCAAAATAAATTGCGCATGAGCAATTTCCAAAGATCAGCAGTATTCATTCATACCTCCCTGAATTGTTCAAATCAATACCCCCCAAAGTTATATTAACTTCACCACCTCTCTGGGGAAGTGCACTCTGCACGAGAAGTGGACAAATTAGCATCTGCCCACAAAATACAAAATCCGAAATTATAGGCATGCAATATGTTAGGGATGAGTGTCGCAATGGGGAGTAACAGATTGAGAAATCAAATCTACAGTTATGCCGACATTTCAACTGATGTGCATATATATGCATGGTCCACTATGAAGCACGGACACACCTAAGTGGTTGCGATATTCATTCGGACACGCAGGGGCACATCAACGATGGGATACATATGGGACATGTCACATGTCGCATCCAAATAGTTATAAGAGAATCTATGCAATGGACACTGCCAAGATAGCCGGGGGCATGTGTGTCTTAAGTGAGATATATATGAGGGCACGGTGCAATGTCACTTCATGATATAAAGAACTGTTTTCAAATAGTCAAATATTATAACTTACTTGTAACTTGTGCCTCGCGATTTTTCACTTTGATGGATCGATCATCTCTTGACTATTTAGACAAGTGTTAGTTTTTATTTTGTGGTCAGTATTGGTTTCTGCTAGTAGTGGGTGTTTTGGATACAATATCCGTATTGATAAGAAATAAATAGTACGTACATTTTTTTTGGGTTTAGTTGTCGTGTCCCCAACGATGTTTGTGTCCCCATATATGTAGAATTCTCGTGTCATGGAGTCTGTATCTGCGTATGTGTCCGTGCTTCTTAGATTTTTTACATACAAAGTAATGCAAAAACCTCGAAACTAGTAAAACACCCTTTTGTACACATCTCACCAGCCACCACTATGGCAGCAAAATTTTAGCACTCATCCGTCCTGTCTTGTTCATCTTCTTCCTTTTGTACTCATCAATTCAATCGTCTATATAGTGCTCCATCATCGTTCCATCCTAACCCTCCTTAATACCATCATCAAACAATAAAACCTAATCTATTTCTTCTTGTTTATACTTGCAATTCCTTTTCTCCTTTTCCACGTCACATTTATCCTTAAACCTCAACAAAAATTGAACCCATATTCTACAAAAGTTCCATAATCTCTGATAACCTCCTTAAACTATCATCAAACAATAAAACCTAATCTATTTCTTCTTGTTTATACTTGCAATTCCTTTTCTCCTTTTCCATGTCACATTTATCCTTCAACCTCAACAAAAATTAAACCCATATTCTACATAAGTTCCATAATCTTTGATAAACCCTCCATTTCAAAGCTCAAGACCATTTATAAATGAACACGGTGGCTTAATTTCCTTATTTAACAGTCAGGCTAGACTCAGGCAAAACACTGAGAAGAAAAATATTCCAAATCCCAAGTTTATTTGCCATAAATAATGCTAACATCAATGCGAAAATGATTCGCCAACAAATTTCTAAAAAATTTTGTTCTCTGAGTTCGAAGATACAAGTTTCCTAAATTACAATTTGATTACACATTGGCCCTTTAGATCAATATTTTCAAAGGCATTTCACGAATGCCTTAAGGCAAGGCGCACCATGAATGCCACTGGGCATATGTTTTGGAGTGTTGAACCACAAAAGGCTATCACCTCAAAGATGGAGACATATGCGTTCTATGTCTTTTGCGCCTGGACACAAAAAGGTGAAGGCATCCGAGAGGGAAGGAAGAAAGTTATTTTTTGAGTTTAAGATACTAAACTTCGTTGCATGCTTTTTATTTATAGGCTTAGAGTGCTTTTAAAGGTTACATTTATTAATACACCATGCTCTTATGTCTTTTAAAATGCTTTTTGGGAGATTTATTTACTTTTTCCTCGTTTTTAGTAGTTTTTTTATGATATTTATAATTAGTTTTATTTTTTATAAATATGAAAAAGAAACTCCAAAGGCTTATGCCTCAACACATCGAGGCTTACGCCTAGCATCATGAGAGGTCAGCCGCCTCGCCTTTAGCTTCTGCCTCTGAAATATGGCTTTAAATCCAACTTCATATTGTTAAGACTCCACTTCAACATATTTAAATCTTACAAGGGCAATGATTTGCAAGTCAAAGCAGTTTATGAAATTCAGCAGCATTTGAACTTCAATTATAGAACTTTATTTCTTGAACTTTTCCACTCAGTCCTACCTCCATTATGAACTCCCAAAAATATTTACGCACTAGTTAAAGTAATCTGAGACTTTTGAAATAAGCAAAATAGTGTAAATTGTTAATAGTGTCACCATTATTAGAAACTTTTGTTAAAAAGATTCAAACAAAATATAAGGGAAAACAAAGCACTTGTTTTTAGTAGCACAAATAAAATACCATCTTTAAATGACAGGTACTAGGAGTATTTAGGTTAGCTGCTTTAAATGACAGCTACTAAGAGTATTAGGTGGAAAATCATTACATTTTGATGCTAAAAGGAAATTATGAACGCATATAAAATCTAAATAAAAAATGTACAAAAAGTTAAATAAGAATTATGAAAAAGATAAATTGGAAACAGCTAGACACAATACACAGATTCGAGATTCATCAGTTTTGATGTGCTTGCGAAGTAGACAAAGACAATGCCCTCGAGGAAATTCGACAGAGTTTTAAGATTTATCTGAATTTTGATTCTAGAAAAATCTCAAAAATTCAACATAAGCTATTTCGAAAATGATAGGAACTATGTTTCATTTTGTCAAAAAAAATTCTCAAACTTGAAGTTTTAATAGCTTAACAATATTTGACTGATTTTAATGATATAAAAGGTGATTGCATAATAGTTTGAAAAGTAAGAGAGGTCAGAGTAATTTTAAAAACCTTAAGGGGCATTGTATTTGTTAGAAACCTCTGGGGAGTCCATGTATTTTACCCTTAATTCTATTAACTTAGGCATACTTGTTAATTAATCGATTGGTACTTCTTTGTAGAATAAACAACTAATTTGGAGATATTTTAATAAGTTCGAGTTGATGTTAGATCAAGCTTGAAAGAGTGGATAAAGTGTAGGAGAAAAGTATAAAAAACAAGTTCAATACATGTTCAGATTTGAAAAGGAGCTGGCGCAATTGTAGCTAGCCAAGTAACCAATCACTTCAATACTTTTTGTTCATATTTGGATTGGCTCATCATCCCAAAATTCGGTTCCTTCAATTAATTACGAATTTCACTTTTTTATTTAGATAGTTGCTTATATTTTGAAAAAGGAAACTTCATTTCCTAATTAGGGTAGGGTTTGGAAGTCTTCCGACATAACATGTAAACCCTAGAAGGATATAAACTTTTTGCCGATTTTTCAATGGGGAGTCTTCATCTTGTAATGGAATTCTATGTTCTTTTTCCCAAGGCTTGGGGCGGCCAGCATTATCTTTATATTTATTCCGTTGATTTATTCGTGGTTTTCAAGGCATGATTATTCAGAAGACATATTCATTTTATGACTAGGAATAGTTTTTTTAATGTATAATTCTCTATTCTACCATAAACTATTGGCGAGGTAGAAGCATTTAATCCCATGCAAATCAAATACATCAATCAACTAAAATAATCAATCGATGGTGAATTTTGGTGATAATTTATTTATGTACAATCAACAATTGATTTAATGTTCTGTTAGGACGCCCTTCATGTGTTTTTCAATAGAGTTACTAAACAGAATGAAGCATTCTACAAAGGAGACAGTGGTGGACAACCCTTGACGCCTTCGTATTCTCACATTATTTTTATTTCAGTTTATTTTCATCCCATCAAATTTTTTATATCATCCAAATTAATAAACTCAATTTCTTTATTTCCTTTTATAGCTTCGGGATACAACTGATAAACTGATGCTCGTGGTTCGACCTTGGATTCACCAAGATATAATACTTTGTGATATCCTGCATTTGAGAATGCATCATAAAAGTCGGAGCACAATCTCTAGCGCAAGTACAAACATAGAACTAAATAGAATGCTTTCTAAATATCTCCATCCCTTGTCCACAAGAAAACATGATTGTCCAAGTAAAAAGTCATAATAAATTGTCATCAAGACCAAAAATCAAATTATGATCATTTTGCACATTCTTTTTTCCCCCGAGAATGCAACCGAATCTTACTGTTCATGAGTCAATTTCATCTCTGATTAGGAAAAAAATGCCAACCAATACTGTCTGTAGCTTCATACAACAGAGTGTAATAATAGAAACAGAAAGATAATGATGGCTACAGGTGCCAAAATGCATATTTTCACACTGCAGAGATAACTAGGGGTAAATGAGACACAAGAGTGAGATACCATATCAATATAGCTAAAAATGAAATGGCAAAGAGTTATACTAACAGGATCATTTCTGAAGAAGACCAACGAAGTACGTGTAAGGATAAACCAACGCTTTTTCCAAGACTTCCATCCTAAACCTGCAGAAACGTAACAAGACTAACAATTCATCACCCAGTTAATAATCAGAGAAACTGAACAGAACAACAAACAATCACATTATCGTCATCTTCTCAGTACAAAAGATTGGCGACTTGGACAACTGTCAGTGACTAGTCAAGACCATTTGGAACATAAGAACTATCCTCAAATATTAGCCAAAAATCCGCATGGTTAGAAACCATTTGGTGAGTTGGAAATTTGAGAAGCACTTTAAGGTCAGGATAAGGATATGTTTCAAGAATGCAGGGAGAGCGTTAAGGGTGATATGACAAAGCAGTGCATGCTGTTCTTCGGAAAGAGAGGTCACAGCCTAGATAGTACCTAAAGGTCTCAGGGACTCCTAGAGGAGTATAAGCTTTAAATCCTTGAATGGTACCTGCTTGGGCTTCTGTAATGTTGCTGGCTTTGTGATGTTACTGATATATGTGTAACATTTTAAGGGGAAAGAGAGAGACTATCATCTGGGGGCTTATGAGCATATTACCAATTTCACAAACTAGAGGCTTGGGTTTTGAGGTTTCGATCCTGCGGTGCTTAACCAATCCCTCAACTGCTTCTTAAGCACGAAGAAGCGGGCAAAAGTTGTTCCTTCTTTATTTCTTTTCTTTTCTCTTTTTTTTTTTTTTTTTTTTTTGGGGGGGGGGGGGGGGGGGGTGTTTGGTGTTTGTGTTCATAATTTTTACTGAAGATTGGTCGATTCAGACCTCCACTAAGTTTCACCCAAGCTTCATCCCGGTCATGGATAGATCACCCAGTATAGAGCTCTCCTGAGGTTTCTGAAATGTGACTGCACTCCTTACTTTTTAATCTACTATTAAGATTCCCTCTTTTGTTACTTAATCGACCCACAATGTTACATTGGCTACTAAATGACTAAAATACCCTTCAAATAACTTATGTTAGTTCTAAAGAAAATATGGAAGTATAACTGTCAGAGAATTTTAAAAAGAGAAACGAAAAAAAAAGGGAAAAAGAAAAATAATATTCCTTTTCCTCATCTCCTCTCCCTCTTTCTTTCTCCAAACACACTTGTATAGCTATAATGTGAGATTCCACCTCTGTTCCAAATTCCAAGCCTACCCTCCATCTTTTCGACACCTCCTATGGCTCCTCATTTCCCCCATTCAACATCATCATCCACACCTAGCAGAAATAGAACTGGACCGAGCCCTTTGAGATTCCTCTTATTGATTACCAAGAACTCCCTGCATCTTTTTTTTTTTTTTTTTGGTACATTCATAAACATATATATCGGATATAAAAGTGAAAGGAAAAGCATAGATGAGGACTTACATATAAGAAAAAAAGCAGAGAAGAGGGTAGGGTAATGCTACAATAGGGAGAATATCCGTTTGCAACTATATGGTATTGGCAATTCCACTACCTCAGTCATCTGATATTATTCTACGTCATATTGTTCTATCTTTTTCTTTATCATCCTTGTCTCTATCTCCATACTTTTTGCAAGTGTTGCATCAATACTGAAAACCCTATCCGCATCAAAACCCACATTGTCATTCTATGATTCTCATTTTCTTTAATGCTCTTCCTCATTCTCAATAGACTTATCATCCTCTTCTGCTATAATTTTCTCCCTATCTCTTATGTTTCAAATAGGAAGATACACATGAATATATGAGTGTACGTCTTAGTGGAAAGATGTTCGAAGAGTGAAAATGGTCATTGGAAGGGGAAAATATAGGGTGTTTTCATCACTTCACTGTCACGTTTAACGGGTTCTGGAGAAAAAGTACACAAAGTTGGAATCTTGATAAGAGTTTTAAAAAGAAGGACAATGACATTTCAGAAACCTCAAGGGAGGTCCCGGCATTTATTAGAAACATTAGGGGAGGTCAGTGAAACTCACCAACATTTCAATTGGATTCAAAGAACAGGCATCTATAGGTGCATTAGTATTGGTTTTAGCTTCTATTTGATGCTGGAAACTGTGGTCCGTTGATGTTGGAGGTTTACTCGTACTATTGGTTTTAGCTACTATTTGATGCTGGAACACTGGTTCCTAGCCGTTGGAGGTTCACTCCCCTTTAGGTCAAGTGCAAAAGTATATTATCTTTGAGATTGGTTAATTTGTTGTACCTGTCTGCTTTTTGTTGTATTTGGTTGTAAACGATAGCATTTATTCTGTTCGTGTTTGATATGGTTTCTGGGTTGAAGGTTGATATAAGGAAAAGTTTCATAGTGGGGATTAACTTTTCACAAGATAGATTGCAAAAAGTGTCAAGATTATGGAACATTACTTTGAGTCTTTATTAATGAAGTATATGGGCCATTATTTAGTTGGATATCATAGAAGTGAAGAGTTCTTCACTCATTTCTGTGGTCAGAGGGTTACATTAGGCAGTCAGTTTTGTATAGTATTCTAATTTTCATTTCCTAGTTTCGAGAAATCTGACGTGTCTCCTCTCCCCACCTTGAAGCTTATATGCGTTAAGAAATCATCCCACAAGTGGCCAACACCCCTACAGTACACCAATTTCCCCGCATCAACTCGTAATTAGCTTTTCACCACCTCCCTCCAATGCCTATCCCACTCACAAACAAATTGCCAAAGGCACTTCATGCCTCTCCATCCTCTTGCACCTTCATTCTCCACTTATTAGTATTACTTTGGTCATGAATCTCCTAATAAGAAAAAATACCAAGACTCCATCCCAGTTAATATTCAACAAGAGATTATGAAGTTTAATAGCCACCACAGCCAACAAGGAGACGATAGCCGACTCATTTTTCCCCACTAATTGGGAAAACAAAATGCCCAATATCCAGCATTTCTTTTCGGATAATACCAAACATAACAGAGAAAACAAAGTTTGCCTTCAGAGTCATAGCCGCCTTCTAAAAAGTCACTCTCCTTGACGGAGTAAACTTGGGCAGCAGCAAGATTCAAGCCAATCACAGCACACACATTGGCCACAAGAAATTCAGTATTGGTTACTGAATAATCTGCCCCATCTCCAGCCTCTCAAGTCCTCATGCATATAATGCTCATGTCCCAGCACATACTACAGGGGCATCCAGTTCAAGATAATCCACGTTTATTCTCTTCCAGTAAACTATTTTTAGATAGTCAAGATACTGACATCTAATAATGGATGTGGAAGGTAAAACATGTATGGCATAAATGATAAACAAAAAGATTTTTTTCGTATCAAATAAATACAATTTAGATAACTGAGCACAGAGGGAGCAAGAAACAGCCAGACAAATTGAAGAACAGAAGAAGAGCACTGACGGGGGGAGAAGAAAAAGAGGAGAACAGAAAACCGTGCTAAAGAGGAGTCATAGACAGAGAAATGCTAAGTCTAAAAATAATAACATTCTGACAAATAACTGCACCTTGCATCCCGTGCATCAGGCCTTATATAGGTAAACAATGGGAAAGAAATCAAAATTTCAATTAACCCTAAAACAAGAAAATCACAAAATTCAAGCCCTATGAATATCTTTTAAGGCTCCAATTCTTTTTGTCTATGTCTAAAATAAGTGACATAACTTGCTCACCCTGTGGTCACAATCAATCAGGTTGTGATTAAAAGTTAGAACTCAGCTTCAAAGTGATCACTAGAAAAGGGCAAGTAACCAAATCAACATTGAAAGCAAAGAGATGGCCTCTTCATCCCCCAAGAAGCCTCCCAAGATGAATCGCAGACCCATCCATGAAAAATTCAGAAATGACCACTGAGAACCTTGTAACCTTTAAAGATGACTGTCTATGGAAATTTGTATTTGAAATCCACTTTTACTATGAACCATGGAAGGGGATTGGGTCATTATGACTTTCCAACATCAATTCACCAAGAAATGCTATGTCCTCGAGATCAAGGTACCAAACCTAGACCACCTATACACACAAGCAGACACCCTCGTAGTTATAAGCACCAAAGGCACTGAACTAAACACATGACTGGAACACTGAACTAGTGAGTACTTTTACGCATGGAATATAGAGGACTTGGATCTAATGCCAAATGGTGGACTCTTTGGTAATTTGTGGTTTAGGGCAGTTCTACGGGAAATTTGGCTTGAACGGAGTGCAAGAATTTCGTGGAGAAAAAGTGAAGACTTTGGGATAAGATTTGTCGTGTCTTCTTTTTGAGTTTCAATATCTCATCTCAGAGCAATACCATTACTGTATATGTAGGGTTGGAGCGTTATTCGTAGAGTGTGAGGAATGCTTTAATCTTATCGTTTTTGGTGGTCTCTTGTCCTCGTTTTGTACCTCTAAATTCTCTTATTATTTCTTTTCTTCAGGAACCAAAAATTGGGGCAGACTGAGCCGTATCAGCAATGTAACCAGAACAGGTCGTTTATATCCATGAGAAGGTCGAGACATCATGATGTTAGATTGAACTTTAAACATTTTCCTGGGTATGGTAGTTCTTCCCTTTTTTTAATCATCCAAGGCAATGAAGCAGAAGTGTACCAGATACAAGAGTAAGAGCATTAACAAGATGTACAGACATTCTATCCAAGTACGAGCTGTAGGTCAATATCAATAAATGGAATAACTACTGTATAGCAGAACAAGAAACCATGGAAACAAATAACAAAAAAGGTAAACGAAAAACTAAGAAATTCACTGACCTTTCGAAGAAATGAAAAGAGGCCCACTCTTGAAAACCTGTCAATTATCTCATAAGGTCAGAACTGTAACAAATGCCTGATCAATGTTAAGCAAAACAAACTTCCATAGGAACCATAGACAGATGGACCAAATGCATTATAGCAGATACTTACGGACGAAGGCTAGAAATTAACGGAAAAACCTCATCTTTCTCTCCACTATATTGAACTTCTGGGCTACATTAAGTAGAAATTTAGCATTTGGAGATTTCAGCTCGAGAGGGGGTCTCAGTTGGCCCCTATTTTCAACTGATTAAAAAATTTGGCCAAATTCTTTTTAGTTTTAGAATTGCACTTGCTGCACGACAAGGACATGCTGAAACATCGAACATTTCAAAAAATGGAGGACGCAAAACACCTAATGACATGTTAAATTTAAATCTTTCGACAAACATTTGTGCTTGAATATATGTATATTTCAAGCAAAGCGCTAAAAACTGTGCTATAGAAAACTAGCTAAATCAAAAGGACAAATATTTCGTAACTAATGACCAATCAAAGAAAAGTACATTCTAAGTACAAAACAGTTGCAGAAATGTAGCAATATACATGATGAATTCATCCTCCAAAGGTTTCCCAACATATTTAGATTGCATAGGTTGTGTTCAAAAGAATGCAGCACACTGCTCCTAGCAACAGATATAGGTCATGTACAGATGGCTTAAGAAGTGTTGCAAAGTGTTGTTATTTCTAACATTGACAAATTTTTATTTTGTCAGAAGACCCATTTGCAAGAAGCATCCGACACGCTTTTAGGAGTGTCAGGTGTACAACACCAGTGTCCGACACGACATGCCTTCTTTGAAGAATTCAAAGAAGTTAGGTCATGGATGGATCCATCGTGGATAGTCATCTTATTATGTACACAATAAGTGGAACACAGTCCATGTTGAAGTTTGGAAGTTTTGGAACCCGTAAATGCTTGGAGATATATAATCTGGAGGTTGTACTTTCGGGATGCATCTTATGTCCTCCCGTGTACTCGAGTAGGATGTCTATGTAATGTGATTGTTCATTCCACTTGACTTATAGCACCTAATCTAATGGATTAGTTGTAATTAGGGTTGAATAGATACCAGTGATACAGATAAAAGATAAAATAAGAATCCAAACAAACAGATTCGAACTTGTGGGTTTCTGCCATATATGCAAACCACATCCGCACTAAGCAGTATTGTATGTAAGGCCTTTAGTAGTCAATATTACCAGCAGTCATGGTTTTATCCCAATGAATCAAGGGCCTCAAATTACATGAAGTGAGTTCTTTATAATTCCTCTATTATGAAAACTTTCTTGGTTACACCTACATTATAGTATCAAATAGTGAAAATTTGAGATAATAGTTCTTAGAATATTTCTCCGTCTATTATCCCCTGTAACAATTGATCTTTAAAATTACCTTTTAGTTGCCTCAACTTACAACAAATTCTATGCAAATTTAGTTACGGGCTAGCAAGGTCTGAAGAATGGGAATAGCAGGTTTGGTAAAGAAAAAGAATTAGATGCACACAGCCTAAACTACAAGCGGAGAAGCTGCTTCGGCGATTCAACTTGCTGATCGTAATACCAAATCTTTCGGTGATGGTTCTGTGTCTTGTAGTACCAATGTGCCGCTTATTTGTGTATCCGGGTACATTTTTCAAATAAGACTTGGCATTTGATTTCACATGCATCCACTCAACTTAACCACCACCACTCCTACTACTACTTTCCCTCCGTCGAGGATATAAGGTTTCCTTTCTTTTCTCATTAGCCAAACAGAAACTTATCAATATAGAGCAACGACAACATACCGTATTTGAAGCTCCGATTCTCGGACGGTCGAATGCCGCCAACGAAGCCGACATTTTCACACCCAAATTCCACTACTGAAAGTGCGACATTGGAAAAATTATCACCCGAAGTCAAAATGCTCACAAAAACGCCAGACATTTCAACCAGCCGAGTCCTCCGACTCAGCCATTCAGACCACTCGGATCCGAAAACCGACTCGCCGAGATCTGCTGCTGAAAGTGACAAATAAATATGGGGAAGCTAGGGTTTTGAAGAGGACAGATGAAAAGGAAGAAGTAGAAGCCAAATAAGTTGAACCAGAGAGCTATCACTTTATCAGCCTTGCTTTTGATTAGGTAGAGTGCAATAGGTAATACATATAAATGTTGTAGTTTAGTGCCTTTGCTTTTCACCTACTTGATTTTTGGCTGTGAATGCGGGCGGTGAATAATTTGGGGAGAGAGAGAGAGAGAGAGGAGAGAGAAATATGTGGGCGTGAAGGTTTTGGTTCTTCTTTGGTAAGCTTTGGATCCATCAAGTCTTGCTCCGTGACAAAACAGTCTCTCCAAGCCATCACCAAAACACGGTCCACTGGACATGTTCACCTCATCGCTCAATAGCAATTTAGAGGGGAAATAAAAACGCGGAGAGCCGGACTCAGACCCTATTTGTTCTAGCTCAATTATTTTAAAACACATTTTATGTTAATTTAAATAAATTTAAATTTGTCATTTTAACCTCAATTTTTTTATAGATTAATGATCCGTCCCGATAAAAAAAAATTAAAAAGTATAAAATTATATGTATAAAATTATATACCAAAATTAAAAAAATATCAATAAGTCCAAAAAGACGTTGTTTTTGAATTTCTTTTGTTTTTCTAAATTTTTTTAAATTTGTTTTATTATTTATAACTTTTTTGGAACCTCTCGACAAGATAAATTAATAATTTACAAAAAATTGACAAAAGACAAAAATATAATCAAATAATCAAGTCATGCTAAACACAGCCTGAATTGAAGAACTAGATCGAATCGTCAGTTTAAGGAGCTCTAATATATAGTCCGATCTAATTTTAATTTGAAGCATTTGCAAAATTGGGGTTTCGGTTCAGTTTTTGATTTCTGAGTATTAAAAACCGGTCTGTATCGAACCGGACCGGTTGTATATTATATATACGGGTTTTTTTTTGTTAGCTTGATCCAAAGTTGTAATTGAATTTAAATTGACTGATTTGATTTAAGTTGATGGACTTAACCCGAATTGTTGATGAATTTTTTAATGACTTAAAGTTGTGTTTTAATTAAGTTTATTTTATGGATTTTAGTAATTTGTACTTTTTTTAACTTGCCGCGAAATGTGACCCTAAAAAATTAAATAGACTAAAGCTGGATCAAAATCCGACCGAAACCAGTTAAAAACGCCTAGTGTAATCAGTCCGGTTTTGATTTACAAATCTCTCAAACCAAAATAATAACTTGGTCCTATAAATTTCACCAAATCAAAAATAATTCGGTCCTATAAATCTCACAAAATAAAATTGAACTGGACCAATTATACTCCTCAATACGGCTACAGACTCGGACTTTGTGGGTTCGTTCCATCCAAGATCTATAATATTGATTCAAATCTTTGAGTTCATAAGTCCAATAAAAAGTTATCGCATATTGATATTACCAATATGTATATATATTTTTGGGATAAATTAAATTAAGGTCCTATTAACTCTTACAGCATAGAGTTTATTTCATCCACTTTTTAAAGTTATGTTTTCATCCCATTTTTGCATGATTTGATATTTTTGCCATTACTTTTGAGTTTTTTACGCTCTTATCCTTTTTTAAGTCAGAACATAAAAATCCTAATTTGCTATGTTTAAAATTGTAGCACTAAATTAGGCTTCAAATATGAAATTGAATATGATAATTATTTTTCACTAAGTATTGAGAATATTGACGGGAATCTTAAATAACCGGAATAGTATTTTGCTAATAGTAAGTTTTGATGCTACATATTTCTCTAGAAGTTTGAGATTAAATCACTGGAATCTTATTAATTCACTGTAATACTTATCATATCTTTAAATTTTTTGCACGAAATCACATAAAATCTTAATGATTCACTGGAATATTGATCCTATTTTCGGATATTTTGCACGAGATCACATAGAATTTTATTCTTATATTACTCATCGCGTATCACATAGGCTCACCATGTTTATGTTCTTGGTCACAGGAAGTCAAATGTTGTGAGTTATGATGAAGATTTCTTCATCAAACCTAATTTTTCAAAAATTGTTCAGATTATACGATGAGTGAATAATATTTCATTGTCGTTCTTATTTTGTAGTATCCATTTTAAGTCTGAATTTTATATGATCTGCACTTTGAACCTTGATAGTTGCAAAAAAACAAAATATTTTTGAATTTACAGAAACTTACTATCATATGAAAAATTAGCATAATCTGCGAATGATCATTCTTTATTTGTTTCATTTCGTTTTGAGCACGAGAAATTTACCATGATATGCAAAAAAATCTAGAGTTGTAGGAATTTATCATACTATGCAAATTTATCATGATCTATAAATTACTATCGCAAAATAAAGACTAAATTTATCATCGCAAAATGCAAAAATTTATCATGACTTGTCAATTTACCATATTTTGATAATTATAGTGTAAGTTTTTATAAAACATGGTAAACTAACCATCTACAAATTTACTATCAGCGATAGAAACGAGCTGCAAGTTTATCATCACAATTTGTCTACAGCAAATGTACCATTATTCAATTTGGAATGACCGTATCCTTTTTTCTGGGGGGGAGGGGGGGGGGAATTGCTGAAATTTGGCTAAATTAGAATATAGGATAATTTGGGTATTTTTGAAAAAAGAAGACCAAAAATTAAATTTCAAAAGTGTTTAGTATGGAACACTATGTATAATTTATAAATAGGACCAAACAATAAGTATTCCTTATTTTTAAATATGTGTGTGTGTAGGTTATTTTTAAATGAAACCGTGCAAAAAAGATAAATTCATGCCATAACATATTCTTAGTTCATGCATATATTTTATATTGGATCAAATTATTTTTTTGATAAATATTTTTCTACAGTGTTTGGAAAGCGGACAATAAACACCAAAAAGAATTAGGTAATGTAGTTTTCAAAATTGTACTTACCTCCCATCTGCTATGGTTTCTAGCTTCAGTTAGGCTCAAGCATTAAATGTCTGTGAAAGAAGATGGAAAAGGTGTATTATACTTTAGAAATATACCCATTTTACCCATGTCCAAACTCTTTCACTTTGACTTTCCCTCCCTTTGGCTATTTTTTGGCACCTAAATGTTGCTTATAAAGGCAGACTGAGACCACAAACAACAGAAGCAAGTGATGAACACAAGCGACAGAAGCAAATGCTAAACATAAGTAGTAAAAGCAAGTGTGAAGTCTGCCTTCTGGTTCTAAAGTTTATCAAATAGAAGAAGGTATACATCAACATTCAGTAACCATTTCAGATATTATCTGTTACGCCCCATGTATACCACTGACCTAGTAACTTATTGAAGCCCAACCATGTGGCTCAAAATGCTTAAGCCAAGTTACTAGAAGTAACATACATGACTCATTATAAACCAAAGATCACCCATATAGACTTTCGATGTGAAACGGAATGTCACAATCTCTCCACCTTCAAGATCTTGTGCCCTAACAAGGGGTTGAACACTAGAGTCACCACGGCCTAACCTCGGGTCTGTTCTTTACTAACCAAACAAAGTTCTGACCCCAACTCACTAGTGTGCACGGATCACTCAGATACCATTTGTAACAACCCATGTAAATAACTGGGCCAATAACTTGTTATAACCCAATCACATGGCCCAAAATGCTTAAGTCCAAGTTACTAGTAGTAACATACATGGCTTATTATATACCCAAGATTAATCATGTAAACTTTTGATGTGGGACGGAATGTCACAATTTCTTCACCTTTAAGACCTTGCAACCTTGCAAGGGGTTAAATATTAGAGTCACCATGACCTTACCTGGCCAGGTCTGCTCTCTAGGACCACACAAATTTTCAGCTCCACTCGATTGTGTACACAGATAGCTCTGATACTATTTGTAACACACCATGTATACGACTAACCTAGTAACTTATTAGAGACTAACCACGTGGTCCAAAATGCTTAAATCCAAGTTACTGGTAGTAGCATCGATGACTCATTATATACTCAAAATCGCTTATATAGACTTTCAATATGGGATGGAATGTCACATTATTCACAATGTCATTCTATAATGTTTTTTTTTTTATTATTTTATAGTAGAAGATGTCAAGTTCAAGTATTATGTCAACCTAGAACTACATGAGGTTTAGTAACAAGAACTATAGGTGGAGTAGAGCTAGCGTGAAGATATCGAAGTCCGAACGTAATTTTGAAAGGTTGTACTACACATGCAAGACTGGTGCTATAGGTGGGTGCGACTTTTGGGAGTGGTGTAAGCTCCATAAGCCGCGCTCCTTTTTTGGTTGGCACGTTCATGACCAAAATACACATTTTCGTGTATTCCCTTTTATCGAGTTGTATTCACATTATTTTTTTTAGAGTGTCTGTATTAGGATGTGGAAAGGAATCTCACACTTTGTATTTTTTTGTTATTTTTCCACATGAGTGCGGTAGTTGTTAGTCAAGTCTTTTGACAGTGGGAATCATTTCAAGCAACATCCGCCTTCCTTACTTAGAAGATTTTGAAGCAGAAGTAAGCAACATCCGCCTTCCTTACTTAGAAGATTTTGAAGCAGAAGTAAGCAACATCCGCCTTCCTTACTTAGAAGATTTTGAAGCAGAAGTATTCTGCTCGAGCAAAAAGTTTTTACTCAAGCACAACAGGCATTTTATGACGCAGCGACCACACCAGATTATTTCTCATCATTGCTCTCTCTCTCTCTCTATATATATATATATACCACATATTAGGTCAAAAATGGGGATCTCGGTGGCTGCATTATTCCAGAATATTTTGTTCCACTATTTATCTTTTTCGGCGGCTAGGTTTTTGTGCACCTCGAAGAAACTACAAAGATTGAATGGATCTTTGATTCTCATATAGATCTTCGAGGGGTGTTCTTACATCAACAATACTTTTCTTCAGAATTAAGTCCTTTCGTGGAGTTCGGAAGGCGATAAGATGGAAGGCTTGAGGATTCAAGATTCGACATTCATGCAGAGGTGTGATTAACGTGGATTCGACAAGTAGGTTTTAGGCTTCGTGGTGAGGATACACGAACACTGAGTAAGATCTCTTGTATTCACACATTGATTATAGTGCATGATTCCTTCCCGTGTTTTTTTCCCGTTTTGGGTTTTCCACGTAAAATCTTTGTGTCTTGCGAGATTATTTATTTTTCCAGTTTATGCGATTGATAGTTTTTCATTAATCAAGTTAATTTAATTTTGTGACTTGATTGAGGAATTTCATTTGGTATCAGAGCGGGTCGCTCTTTTGTTTTTTTTTTTGGAATCGTTGTGTTCTTGAGCGGATCTTGTAGGTTACAATGGAAAGCACCAATCGCCCTCCGGTATTAGATGGCACAAACTTTGATCATTGGAAAGCCAAGATGGAGGCTTATATGAAGGCTATTGATGAAGATGTGTGGATGGCTTGTGAAATCAAATACACTCCTCCAACAGAAACAGACGGTGAAACCTCTAAATCTAAACCTAGTGCGAGTTACACTCCAGCTGAGAAGACTGCACGGGCTGCCAACAGTCGCGCATTAAATATACTTTTCACCTATGTGGATACAAAAGAATTCCATCGGATCTCAACTTGCAAGGTAGCAAAGGAAGCATGGGATATTCTGGTTACCACCCATGAAGGAACCCAAACAGTGAAACAAGGAAAGTTGCAACGTGTTACCACTCAATTCGAGATGATTCGGATGAAGGAGGATGAGACTTTTGATGAGTTCTACGCCAAGCTAAATCATATTGTCAACACGAGCTATTCTTTGGGTGAGCCTATTAATCCTTTTCGTGTGATTAAGAAAATTTTACGTTCTTTACCTGTTCGTTTTAAAACCAAAGTAGATATCTTGGAAAGTAAAAAGAAACTAGCAGAGATGTCGGTTGAGGAAATTGTCGGTCAGTTTCAAACCTATGAACTCACTCATTTTGAAGAAAAAAACTCCTCTAAAAATAGTGCTAAACATTTTGAAAAATCTATCGCTTTTTCTAGTAAACAAAAAGAGTCTTATGAGTCTGATAGCGATGATAATTATGACATGGAGGCTTTGGCTATGTTTGCTAAAAATTTCAAGCGTTTTTTTAAGAAAAAGAATAATGATAATGAAAACAATGGAAAGAGAGGCAAGGGTAAATTGGAGTCATATAATAATAAGGAACGAAAGGGAGTGAGAGGGCCACCTTCAGGGCCAAAGTGCTATGAATGTCATGGCTATGGTCATTTGGCGCAAGATTGTGCTAATAAGAAAGCTAAACAAAAAGTCTATAATGTTAAAACTTGGGATGACGATACCGGTAGTGAAAAATCAGGGAGTGAACCAGATGATGAAAATACTGAAAAAAATTATTTAGCTTTCACCGGGAAGTTGAGTAAAGGAGAAAGAACCGAGAGAGATATTGAAGAAGATCTTGTAGATTTTGATGAATTGAAAGAGGAGTATAATAAGCTGTATGATGAAAGTGCTAAAATCACCAAGCAAAATATCAAACTAAGCAGTAAATATGAAGTAGCTAGTGCTGACCTGGCTAAAGCTTTAGCTTCAGTTAAGGAGTTGTCAGAATCTTTGGAGTACTTGACACAGGAGAGAGATGACTTGAAGAAGGAAGTGGTCCAACTCCAGACACAAAACAAGTGTCTCGAAGAACTCAATGCATTAAATGAAGGTAAAGTAAATGACTTGTCTGCAAAACTAAAAGATACTGATGGAATTTTTGAGCGTTTCAATGCAGGGTCTAAGTCATTAGATAAAATTCTTGAAATTCAAAGGGTATCCAACGATCGCTCCGGGCTTGGATATGATGACTCATCATCATGCCTTCTGAAGGAAGGACAAAGCTCTCATGAAAAAGGTAAGAAGGAAACTACAAAGCATCAACAAGTTGAGGTAAACACTACACCTAGGCAAACTAATTTCAAGTCTCAAACTTTCTATAAAATGCCAGGATATATTCAAAAGATTTTTTCTGGAAAATTTATCCCTACTTGTCACTACTGTGGTGTAAAAGGTCATATTCGTTCAAACTGTTTTCAATTATATGGGTATCCTATGCATCATAACATACATCGTATAAAGGTTAAAGGTCACATGAATGCTAATCTTAAGAAAAATATACATGGTTATTTTGATAAGGATAAGCTTATTTCAAAAAATCATGTGAACCCTGTCAATACTAAGACGAGGCAAATTTGGATTAGGAGTGCCGATTTATATTGCATGGTTGTTCATACTGCTCTTAAGGCGCGAAACACACACATGTGGTACTTAGATAGTGGGTGCTCTCGACACATGTCTGGTGATAAATCCTTGTTTACTAGTCTTGAAAAATACGATGGTGGATATGTTACTTTTGGTGATGGGAGTAAATCTAAAGTAGTAGGAAAAGGAAGTGTTCAAGCTCCTGGTATTTGCACTTTAGAAAATGTGTTATTCGTTGATGGTCTTAAGGCAAATTTAATAAGTATCAGTCAAATGTGCGATTCTCACCATGAAGTTAAATTCTCAAAGAATGATTGCTTTATTTCTGATATTACTGGTTCTATTGTTATGCATGGTACTAGAACTTCTGATAATTGCTACGGCATTGTTCCTTCCGATAGTCTAACTTGTCATACCATTAAACTTGATGAGATTGATCTTTGGCACCAACGTTTGGGTCATATCAATTATAAAGATCTTTCTACTTTGACTAATAAGGAACTAATCCGTGGAGTTCCAAAACTGAGTCGTCCCTCCAATCATGTGTGCGGTCCGTGTCAACTTGGTAAGCAAACTAAAGCAATTCACAAAAAGTCTAATACTTTAGCCACTTCGAGACCTTTAGAACTTCTTCATATTGATTTGATGGGTCCCTCAAGAGTTGAAAACATTGGCAGAAAAAAATATATTTTTGTTATAGTTGATGATTTTTCGCGCTTTACTTGGGTTAGATTTCTTCGGGAAAAATCTGACACATTGTCTGAATTTAAATCCTTTGTTAAGAGTGTGCAGAATGAGAAGGATATGCAAATTGGGTGTATAGTCCGTATTCGGTCTGATCATGGGAGAGAATTTGAGAACACTGAGTATGCTATGTTTTGTGATGATCTAGGAATAAGTCATGAGTTCTCTGCTCCCAAAACTCCTCAACAAAATGGGGTTGTTGAACGTAAAAATAGGGTTATTCAAGAGATGGCGCGTGTCTTGCTTCACTCTCGCAAGATTGCTCGCAGGTTTTGGGTTGAGGCTGTCAACTCTGCGTGTTACATCATTAATCGCGTCTATCTTCGTCCAGGTACTAAAAATACTCCTTATGAATTATGGAAAGGGAAAAAGCCTAATGTTAAGTATTTTAGAACCTTCGGGAGTAAATGTTACATATTGAAGGATAGAGAAAGTTTAGGTAAATTTGATTCCCGTAGTGACGAAGGTATATTCTTGGGGTACTCTCCAAATAGTCGTGCTTTGCGTGTCTATAATGTGCGCACTTCTACCATCATGGAATCTATTAATGTTGTGGTTGATGACATGTCGTCTCCTGATATAGACATTACTAATGAAGATGTGTTCGAGCCTTTTACTATTCATGAGCAGGTAGTAGATATTGAGACCCAAGTGAATGATGAACAAGATAGTGACATTGAAGAAAAAGAAGCTGAAATAAAAACTAAGGAGGATGATGAACCGGCGAGAGCAACAGATGGATTAAATCCATCAGCAAGGGTTAAACTAAATCATCCAGAGGCACAAGTGATTGGTAAGGTGACTGATCCTATGAAAACACGCAGGCAGATTCGCGAAGAGGTAACTCATTTATGCTATGTGTCTTCAATTGAACCTAAGAATGTTAAGGAAGCTCTACTCGACGATTATTGGATAACTGCGATGCATGATGAATTACATCAATTTGAACGCAATGATGTGTGGGAACTAGTGGCTAAACCTCACAATACTAATATAATTGGGACGAAATGGATTTTTAAAAATAAAACTAATGAAGATGGTGTTATTGTGAGAAATAAGGCTAGACTTGTAGCTCAAGGTTATACTCAAGTTGAAGGTATAGATTTCGACGAGACGTTTGCTCCTGTGGCCCGTTTAGAATCCATTCGTCTTATGCTAGCTGTTGCTTGTCACATGGGGTTCAAACTTTTTCAAATGGACGTAAAAAGTGCGTTTTTAAATGGCATAATCAAGGAAGAAGTTTATGTGTCTCAACCTAAAGGCTTTGAAGACCCGTTCAAATTAGATCATGTCTATCATCTTAAGAAGGCCCTATACGGCCTTAAACAAGCACCTCGCGCGTGGTATGAACGCTTAACTTCTTTTCTGGTCAAGCACGGATTTAATAGAGGACAAGTAGATAAGACACTGTTCATTAAACAAGAAGATCAACACATCCTTGTTTCTCAAATTTATGTAGATGATATTATTTTTGGTTCTACATCTCAGTCTTTGGTCAATTATTTTTCTGACACCATGCAAAGTGAGTTTGAGATGAGTATGATGGGAGAGTTATCTTACTTTCTCGGGCTTCAAGTTAAACAGCTTGATAAAGGGCTATTTATTTCACAATCCAAGTACGCTAAAGGACTTGTGCATAAGTTTGGTTTAGAAAATGCGAAACATGCTCGTACACCTATGAGTACTACTACCAAGCTTGCTCATGACCCTGAAGGAATAAATGTTGATCAAACATTATATCGGAGTATGATAGGAAGTCTTCTCTATCTTACTGCTAGTCGACCTGACATAGCCTTTAGTGTTGGTCTATGTGCTCGTTACCAAGCGTGTCCCAAAGAGTCGCATCTTTCCACTGTTAAACGTATTATTAAGTATATTAGTGGGACTCTCGATTATGGGATTTGGTTTACTCATGATACCACTGCCAACTTGGCGGGATATTCTGATGCCGATTGGGCAGGGTGTGCTGATGATCGGAAGAGTACATCTGGTGGATGTTTTTATGTAGGTAATAATCTTGTAGCTTGGTTAAGTAAAAAACAGAATTCCATATCTCTATCCACGGCCGAAGCAGAGTATATTGCGGCTGGAAGTGGGTGCACTCAATTATTATGGATGAAGCAAATGCTTGCTGATTACGGTATTCCTCAAGGCTCTGTTACCTTATATTGTGACAACACTAGTGCTATTAACATTTCAAAAAATCCTGTTCAACACTCTCGCACTAAGCATATAGATATTCGCCACCACTTTATTCGCGATCTTGTTGAAGAGGGTATTGTAATTTTAGAATATCTAGACACTGAAAATCAAAAGGCTGATCTGTTCACAAAACCTCTTGACTACACTCGGTTTGATTATCTCCGAAAGTCCGTTGGAGTCTCCTCCATCTCCTAGCCATAAATAATAATCTCAAAACAAAAGGGGGTCTTTTTCTTGTCATTTTTAAAAAATAAAAAAAAATAAAAAAATATTTTATATGCTTTTATACTATAAGATAAACAAAATTTTCTCCTACCTAAGTTTGTTTTTATTTGTCGCATCTCTTATTTATCAACATTTTTTTGGCACCTTTGAAGCATTTGTCTCTGATTGAAGTGGTTGTTAATGGACTTTTTGGATAAGGACTCATGAGCTATGTTTGCTTTCTGTCTATCTTCCTATCTGTGGAATGCTATTATATTGGTTGGAGCATGGTCCTACCTCTGTGTCCTACACTTGTTCACGATAATGATAATATGCTTATGTATCCTTTCCTGTCATTTCTTATGCAAATGGAGAGGTCTTGATTTTCTTCCCCACCAGATTGACCGTTCAGCATTTATGATATTATATTGGGTGTTTAGTGTTTTTAAAAAAAAAAAAAAATGTGTGGTGGTATTAAGTCTTTCTATGGTGGCTTTTTCGGGCTTTTCACTTAGTAACCGGGCCTCTTGCCTCAGTAAGCAATGAGTGTTCGCGTCAAACGGTGGTGAGTTTCGGCTTTGTCGTATGTGAGTAGCTGAGGTTCGTAGCCTTTTGACTTGAGTAAGTAAGTCCGTTGGGGTGTTCTCTACATCTAGTGCCCTAAAGCCGTTTGGTTTGGGTGTCACTGACCTAAAGCTCGCTACATGGGTCAATTAGAAAGCTTAATGGACCAAGGCATTGCACATTCACATTTTATCCGCTGGAATATGTTGAGGGGGAGTATTAATACGGTGTGAAGGAATTGGTGATGTTATTGACAATATGTATATCCAAAAATGCTTGGTTTGACTTCTTGAGGGGGAGTTGCTAAGACCTCCTATGTGTTCATAAGAAACCAAGAAATTGTGATTTTATTGAGCTTAAGTGTTGTTGTCGTGACTCACACACACACCTTTGTCACTTTGTTTTGACCAATGCGATATCCGGTATATTCGTATCACTTTGATAGGTTCATAGCCTAAGTGCATACATTAGTTTCTTGGTGTTCTTATTTATCAATGCCCTTAACCATCATTTGATTTCGTAAACATGCTTTAAATGTGTGTTTAACCTTTAACGTATTGCCCTCCAAATAATAATGAACTCAAAATACAAAATACAATCCTTTTTGTCCTCTAAGGAAAGTCTTCTTATTTTCTATTTCTACTAGTTTCCTTTACGGCTTTTATCATATACTATTCATTTTGACCAAAAGGAAAATTTTCTTTAATATTATTTCCTTTATAGTGCTTCATTGTGTCTTTGTTTAGAAAAGGTCACGTGTTTGCCTGTTTTCAGGATTCCTTTACGGCTTTTTGGTTAGCCATATCTGGCTTCTGTTTCTCCTTGCTATTTCTTTAACAGCGTTCCTTTGTTCTTCTATGACAAAAAGGGGGAGAACTAGTTAACACGTTACTGATGCTAATGGTTGGCTTGTGAGTTGTTTTGATGTTTCTTGCAGGTGCTCTCCACCAAGTGTTTCATTAGGGGATAGGTTCTTCATTTGGTGTATTTTGTTTTGTCATTGAAGTGCCAAAGGGGGAGATTGTAAGCTCCATAAGCCGCGCTCCTTTTTTGGTTGGCACGTTCATGACCAAAATACACATTTCCGTGTATTCCCTTTTATCGAGTTGTATTCACATTATTTTTTTTAGAGTGTCTGTATTAGGATGTGGAAAGGAATCTCACACTTTGTATTTTTTTGTTATTTTTCCACATGAGTGTGGTAGTTGTTAGTCAAGTCTTTTGACAGTGGGAATCATTTCAAGCAACATCCGCCTTCCTTACTTAGAAGATTTTGAAGCAGAAGTAAGCAACATCCGCCTTCCTTACTTAGAAGATTTTGAAGCAGAAGTATTCTGCTCGAGCAAAAAGTTTTTACTCAAGCACAACAGGCATTTTATGACGCAGCGACCACACCAGATTATTTCTCATCATTGCTCTCTCTCTCTCTATATATATATATATATACACCACATATTAGGTCGAAAATGGGGATCTCGGTGGCTGCATTATTCCAGAATATTTTGTTCCACTATTTATCTTTTTCGGCGGCTAGGTTTTTGTGCACCTCGAAGAAACTACAAAGATTGAATGGATCTTTGATTCTCATATAGATCTTCGAGGGGTGTTCTTACATCAACAATACTTTTCTTCAGAATTAAGTCCTTTCGTGGAGTTCGGAAGGCGATAAGATGGAAGGCTTGAGGATTCAAGATTCGACATTCATGCAGAGGTGTGATTAACGTGGATTCGACAAGTAGGTTTTAGGCTTCGTGGTGAGGATACACGAACACTGAGTAAGATCTCTTGTATTCACACATTGATTATAGTGCATGATTCCTTCCCGTGTTTTTTTTCCGTTTTGGGTTTTCCACGTAAAATCTTTGTGTCTTGCGAGATTATTTATTTTTCCAGTTTATGCGATTGATAGTTTTTCATTAATCAAGTTAATTTAATTTTGTGACTTGATTGAGGAATTTCAGTGCATACCGATTGGCTCAAGCCACAGTCATGCTCCCACAACACTTCCTTCTAATAAAGTAAGGGCGGATAATAATGTAGCTCCTACACTAAAGCTGGAATTAATGGTGAAGATAAGATTTGACCAAATACGATTCCATCATGCAAAGGGGATGCATGGATCCTCCATGGACATCTAGTGGTTGCACAATGGCAAGTCACCCTACTCTTTTCACTTTTCACCATCACAATTGTACATCCTTTATGTATTATGTATTCTTTCAAAGCCTTCTTAAATTTGCTAACATCCCCAAATGACAAACCCTGCTTCAACCTTACCCTCCACCACCTAGGTCGTAATGAAATTCCTCTCCGAACTTAGTTACATCGAAATAGTTGGGTTCAACATTGCCATCATCATCACTAGACCCCCTGCAATCACCATGCTCACTCTCATGATTGGATAATCCATCACTGGTAGAGTCTCAACATTAGAAAAAGAAAAGGATATTTGTAATCCTTGTCACTACCTTGAGACTCTTCCTCACTTACTAACCTGTTCTTATCACTCTCTACAAAATCTTTATCACCTTCACTAGATTGCCCACTATCGTCACTGTCACTACCAGAAATAGAGTAATTATTGCCCTTGCCGTTCCTCTTCCATTTTCGAAACACTGTGATAAAGCTCAATTCATATGAGAATAATCTTTTCTTTTGACTGTAATTTCTGGACAATAGCTCATGTACAAGACGTGGGAACATTATAGCGATAAACATACTCATTGGCTATATTTGAATTATCTTTTCGACTTGAGTTTCTTAAAACTGGTTGGAAAATATTTTTGTCTTGAAAAATATTTTATCTATAGCAATACAAATAATGAGGACTCTCTCGTTATTTTGCGAATATTCTTAATGATGCACAAGGGTTATCTCTTGTCTCTTTTTTGAGAGTTTTTACACGCAACAAGACAGTTTGATTCTTACTAATGCAAATCTATCAAGGTCGTACAATTCTCAAACTTTCAAACCTCCAGCTTTATATATGAAACCTTCTTTGATTGGTGATTTGGTTGAAGTATTTTTTCGACGAAAACCATTTTCGGAACAAAAGATCATCATTCAATAGTCAACATTTACTTCGAATTTCCGACTAATCCTAAGGGTAAAAATATAAAAGACGAATGAACACTGAACAGAGAGTTGGGGTATATAATACTGAATGTAAGGTGCATGCCAAAATCTTTATATTGCTATTTAAGAATACCGAATAAAGCCCTTTTGGGTATATATGCATTTTTTTTTTTTTGCACAACAAACGTAGATGACCACCGGAAGGAAGGAAGGACTTAGAGGCGACAAAAAGTATATGCCCTATTTTTTTTTTTGACAAAACGTGTCCCTGATAGAGTCATGAAACATGGTGGTAGTACCAGGCCAAAGATAAATTATTTAAAAATTTAATATGAGAAAATTAAAAATTAAAAATCCTCTTAGTATGTCCATAGTAAAGTCACTAGCTGCCACGGCCGATAATTTTCTGACTCCTTCACTTTTGATGAGGCAGAAGAAAATCTTAGGTTAATATGATAGAGTTTGAAAATGAGTTTAGCGGTTGTGATATGCGTTTTCTTTTAAAAATTGGAGTTGCCACGTGACATTGAGTTTGGGTGTGCCAAAATCACTCTCTAAAGTCATTTTCGATGAAAATATCATTTGAAAATCATTCAATAGTATTTATCTTTGATCGTAAATGACTCATTTTTAGGATTGAGATACAAAGACTAGAGATGTGTTCGAAAATTTACTACACAAGTAGAACATGTAGGCACGCTATATCGCCCTTTTGATACTTATTTTATCAACCTATTTTTAAAATCATTATCTTTGAATAAGAAAATAAAACAACTGCTGACGATATATCTATATTACAAGGGAGGACGGTGTGGGCTCCACATATTTTCACATCAACGGTTAAGATGAATTTGATTCAAGGGCTGAGATTAGAGTATATTTTTACAATAACAGTCAGGATCGATTTGATCCAATGATTAAGGTTTATCATAAAAAAGATTTATTGGAAATGAAAAAAAAAGGGTTCGAGATAAGTGTTGTATTTATTTAACCACCCACAAAAGGAGAGAGAAAGAGAGAGACATGCATTCTTACATTTGAAGCATGAATAATGCCCCACAAATTCCTAGAATGGAGCAGTGCTCTCCAATGGTCACGGCTGTGCATTTCCAATGCAGCATGCTTTCGCAAGGGATTAATGACCACATTTAATATACATTTGTTTTATGTTCTTACCGGTAATTTTTTTCCCTTCTTTTTCTTATTTTTTCCAAAAGTTAGCAAAAAATAAAAACATGTTAGTTTTCATATGTGTGCATTAAAATGTATTTTGAGTGTTTTTTCTTTTTCTTTTTCTTTTTACTCTTTCTTATTTGTAACACACTGATTTTTGCTTGAGTTAATGATGTGCTTCTTTAATTTTGAGTCGACAGTTGAATCCACACCACCGGGCTTCTCTAAACCTCACCAGTCTCTACTGTATTGTGTAGATTGCTCTCTGTACTATTTGTGACATATTTTGGTTAACTTCCTATGGGTATGGATCTGTCCATCATAATTATTTTTGTTTTGGTTTACATTTGGTTTTTGTTTTGCTGCGGGTAATAATTCTATTTGCAATGGGCTTCACGAGACAAAGCAAGATGTTTTCATTGTTTTTGTGTGTCTTTGTGTTTTGTTTGTTGGGAGGGTTGTAGGCACGAGTATTACGTATTTTTTATCTCACAAATTAAGATAGTGTTGGTCCCACATATTTTCGATCCTGCTAAGGTTAAAACATATTTTCACAAGGATATATGACTAGAATTTATTTCATCCAATAGTTGAGATTTATTAAAAAAATTGAACAGGCCCAAAAAAAAAAAAGCATGTGTGCATCGGTATGTGTGATTTGTGTGCCTTTTGTATTTTACTAGATCATTTTCAGCCGCTACCCAATGAGAGGTCAATACATTCCCCAGTAGGCGTGTAAAACACACGTGTTCGGATGAGTGTTTTTTGAACAATTTTTGAGGAAAAAAATTTTGAAATATTGTTTAGTACAAGTGTTTCACAAAAAATTTAGGAGTTAAATTTTTTTAGTATTTTCGAGGTGTTCTTTGTCTCTTCTTTTATAGAGAAATTAATATTGTTTAGGAAAAAAGTAACCATGTTTGGAAAAAAAATTCCCAAACATAGTCCACAAAAATTTTCTAAAATTTTTTATGAAAAACTCAACCGAACACACCCACAATATGTGTAGAGCAATTACTGCTCCAGAGTCGCAATCCTAGCACGCCTTCTGTGCTATGTTCATGTGCTTTTGCTAATAACAAAGAAATGAGGATTTTCGAAAGGGCATGCGTGCATTCATTCTTAAAGCCCCAGTCATGGGTAAACAAATACTTCTTTGGTAAGTAATTGTTTAGGAACTTATATGTAATTTTTTTTTATCAAAATTCCTTTTTGGTCTGAAATTTTTGATTTTTTTAGCTGAACTCAGGTTATATGTAGTTTTTTAACTTATTTTACGTGTAGGTCTATGTTGATTACTGTGTGATTTGGGTTAAATGTTTGTATTTTTTCTTTTTGATATTTAACAATTTTTAGGACGAATTATATCACGAGTGACCCATTAAATTCTGGAGAAACGTCCGTATGAATCGGTCTCAAAATTGCTCGAAGTTGTTTGTTCAGTCAAAGTGTTAAATTTTATTTTTTTTGTGTGTAGATGTGGGTTGAAGATTTTGATAAGGAAATTTTGAAGTTTTTAGATACAGTCCTTTGATTGGAAAAATTTGAACGATTTTTATTGAGTTTTTATGGCGGCCAAAAATCAGGGTTCTACAACGACCAAACATTATGTTCTTTACTTCATCTCTATTGTTGCATCCTCTAAAATTTTGAGTTCAGCCATCACTTTTTGTTAATTTTCTATGATGATTTGTGTGCAGAAAGTCGGCGTTAAGATATACATGCAGCAAAATTCAGTGGCAGGATATCTATATTACAAGGGAGGACGGTGTGGGCTCCACATATTTTCACATCAACAGTCAAGATGAATTTGATCCAAGGGTTGAGGTTAGAGTATATTTTTACAATAACAGTCAGGATCGATTTGATCCAATGGTTAAGGTTTATCATTAAAGAGGTTTATTGGAAATGCAAAAAAAATACATGTCGATGATCAAAGTTATATATTTTTGTTTAGATTAATTTTTTAAAATTGCATAAAGAATTTTTTATCGTTAATTGGTTGACCTAATAATCAATTTTTTAGCCTACAGTATTTTTTAATTTTCCAAGTCGAAATTGGTTTTTAGGTCAAACAACTACAGATATTCAATTGATTTGATCTTTTTGTGGTACCTTAAGAAATTAAATCTGAACAAAATAGACAATTTTAATCATCGAAGTAAGATCTAAAAGTGGTCTCACATAGTCAAAGATAGAAAAAGTTTACAAAAAATACATGTCGATGATCAAACTAGACTCAACTCATGTTTATTGGGTAAGTTATTATTCATGTATATTTTCTTTTATCCTTAACAAACTTACTTTTTTTAATTTTTTTTTAAATTTTGTGCACAAGTAAAACTCAAAATCACTCAAGTTTAATACTTAAATATCAATAGAGATGGTTAACACATTATGTGTATGGAAGTATACCCATTTTTGTTTTCTCGCAATTGCCGGACATTAGGATATAGGTTTTGACGATTAAAGTGTTTTTTTAGCAACTTAATCTTCATATGGTCCCTTTTTTAGCAACTTTGAAGGCATTTGTTGTATATAGATTATTCATCCTATCAATGATGAGTTATATTCTTTATTTTTAGCAACTTATTCTCTCTTTTTAAGATGGATTACATTTCGTTGTTTCAATTTCATTCGTAGTGCAGTAAACATGGGTAATACGTTAGGGTAATCAACGGACAAGTTCTATAATCCCTAAAGACACTGCTCATGAATCTTGATTGTTTTTGGGAAAAAAATTGGGACATCAAAAGAAAATTAAGAAAAATAACAAAATTACTTGCAGCAAAATTGAGGGTAGTGACTTTGTGTTTTAATCGGAATAAATTGTTGTAACCCTAGATTTTTTTTATTTTGACTAAACTTTTTCTTGATCAATTTTTTAATTTGGAAAATAATTTAGCGAGTTGACATAGTAACGGTTGCAGAGATAACTTTTTCTTGATCAATCACCCCTTTCACGAAATGTATTAGCAGCTAATTTATACTTTGTTGGATTCAATTTTATTGCGTCGTGCCGTAGGCACGGGCAATACGCTAGTATATATATATAGGGAGAGGCTCCCAAGACCAACACATTTTGAACCAATTTCAGACCAATTGTTGTGGCCCTTGGATCTAATCTCATCCAAGGGCTGAGATTAAATCAGCCATATCAGATTAAAAACCCTACCCACTACTCAGATTACCCCTTCTCCCTCTCTCTCCTCCCCCCCCGCCCCCCTTCTCCCTCTCTCACCTCTGCCGCCCCCTGCTCCCTCTCTCTCTCCAGTGAGTCGCCGGACACTCCGTCGCGCCGCCCACCCCGTTGCGCCACCTGCCACGTCGCGCCTCCTGCCCCATCGCTGCCCACTTCCCGGGTATGGTTCATTTTTCTGATTGTTGGTAGTTTTTTTTTCTTTTCATCTACTCATCTCGTATTTTGACATTGTTGCGTATTTTGACATTATTGTTGTTGCGGCAGTTGGGGACATTGCATTGAATTTATGGCATAAATTTTTTTTCCAGATATGCTTAGTTGAAGTAAATTTGACATTGAAGTAGAGTAAATCTGACATTGATGTCCCTTTTTGGCCTTAATACACAGTCAGTTCTCATATTAGTGTTGTAAAACATGCCATGTGGTTAAATGCGTATGTCTCGTATTGATTTACTATCAGTTGGTTTTTTTAGAGATGTGCTCATTCATCAACGGAGCACAAGTCTTGATTGCATTTTGCTGAAGTTTGGGAATTCGATTAGTCTTCTATAGTCAGCTTTGTGCGAAGTTATTAGTTTAGTATTTGAGCATTTTCTCTCTGCTTTACTCACCATGTTTTTTGGCCTGCAAGATAAATTGGATTTCGCACATATTTAGGGGTAGATTCAACATAGAAGAATGTTCACTAATGTAAGGAGATCACAAACAAAAAATTACCTTGAAATTAATGTGTCTGTTTCTGCCAATGTGACAGATGAATGAATGACCTTAAGCAAAGATCCCCAAACAAAACTAGACAAGGAACAACAAGCATACAAGTAGAGCTGCCCAAGGCCTAAAGCTGCAACATGATATATTAACTGCGCCAAACAAGACATAACTGCAACAAGACGCAAATCAACAAACAATGTCTAAGAGGAGATAGTCCAATTTACACAAAAACCACCTATGAACCAACGGTCCTCTCTGTTGGAAAAAGAGTTTTGACAAAAGAGTTTTACAAACTTTGAAGCAAGATAAATTGGATTTCACACATATTTAGGGGTAGGTTCAACATAGAAGAATGTTCACTAATATAAGGAGATCACAAACAAAATATTACTTTTTGAGAAACTTTAATAGATCTGAGTGAAGAAAATTTAGCTCAAAAAATACCATTTGAACTTGATAAAATCGACATGAGTTGCACATGAGAAAATTATTAAAATCTTAGTAGGTATATAAACTTCAAATTAGCACCTTGGTTTGTGCCCCAAGGGATAACCATGTCTTCTTGTGCAAATGGCTGATTTTTTGCCTAACTTATTTTTTATAGTCGTGGCCTAATATTTCTTTATAGTTGATTTCACTATGTATCTATCACTTGACTATCCTTCAAAAAGGAATTGTGGACGTGTCAACTTCTAGCAATACTGGCAACATACTTAGAGCAAGAAGCAAAATATGTTATTGCGGATTCAAAACAATTCTGAAGATAATCGACAACGAAAAAAATAAAGAAAAACTTTATTACGCATGTGCAAATGGAGAGTGCTCATTGCGGGAGTGGTGCAAAGGAGTTCAAGATTCCACTATCAGGAGGTCAAATATCGAAGTGGATGAAAGTATCAATTATTAGACAAGGATTGAGTTTCTTGAATCTAGGATTGAATCTTTGAAATTGCTACCATTGGTGGTAATAATTGGTTTGGTTCTTAGCATCTTTAACTTTATTTTGTATTTGGTCAAATAATCAAGTAATCATGTATTTGTAGACTTTTATTTTTGCTGGTACCATCGGATCTTTGTGTTTGGTTAAGTATTTGATTGAGTAGGAATATTGACACATCAACTAATGTTTATTTTTCTTGGGGCTTTAATTGTTCAAAATTATATCATGTATAATTGGGATTGAAGAGAGCAAAATGAGATTCATTTCAATAGGACTTGCACTTGCCAGTTAGTTATGCTTCCATGTTGTTCTAACGTGGGAGATGTTGGAAAAGCTACCTCATATGATGCCCAATACATGTGGGTGGATGCTTACCCCTCATGTCATGTAATACCCATGTTAGCCACTAGCAACCGGGCAAAAGCTTAAACAGTTAGAAAGGCGCACTGTTATCAGCCATACCTATTCATTACATTGCTACCTATTAGTAGCAGGCTGTATATTGATCAACTTTCAGCTCACAGCGAACATCTACTATTCAATAATTCCTTAAAAAAAAATTGGAAGATGTTGATTTTTTTTTACCGTTTTTCAGTCCTAAAATTTTTGGATGAACCTTATCCTCCCAACATGACAAAAGAAATAAATCTTTTTCTTATCTTCTATTCATTCTCTTCTCCACTTTCAACTCTTTTCTCTTATCTTTTTCACTACCAAACATAGTCTAAGGAAGCCAAATGTTGGTAATATGCTCAGTTAGTTGAAGGCATCTTTCTATCCTAGCTCCCTCACAAAAGAAACCAACGATCACGGCAGGAATTCGAAGCCAAAGCCAAGTCAATAACAGAATTAAAGCATGAAAATTATATTATGTATAATTAAACCCTCTTGCAATCCTACAAGTCAAATAGATAAATTCCGAACTAGCCAAATAAAAATATATATCCAACAAGTAAAACACAAACATCCAACCAGTCAAACACAAACTAATTCCTACAAACACCGAACTAGCCAAATAAAAATACATATGGTTGTTTTCACGGGCAATGGTATAAAACTACGTGAATTACGTTACTTTGAAATTTTGAAATAGTTACCTTGCGAATTTAATAAAGTGAAAACATAAAATAGTTAGGCTTCAGTCTTAGCTTCGCAACGTCACAAACTAGAGCGTAATCGGGCCATCAGGCGATTTTATATGATTTTTTTTACAAGACTAACTTTCGTAGGTATATTTTGAAATAAGCAAGTGTTGAATTATTATTATTGATAGCATGTTCTATAATGTTTTTAGTTATTATTTGTGGAGAATTTTGCATGAAAAACATAGTCACTCCATGTCTTACATGTAACTTAGGATTAATAATAAAAATAAAAAAATTTAATGTGTTATGTGGCATGGCTTAGTCTAGGGGACTTAACCTGGCGGAAATTGAAGGGTACCATTCATATGGTTTGGGCCGGCTGCCACCGTCTGATATGTACGGGATCGAGGCTGGCAAAAAGCTCGACACGCATGATCATGGTATAGCTTGTATGGGATCGAGTCTGGTTGAAAGCTCGACACGCATGGATTGGGGGGCTAAGGACGCGGAATGGTGGTACCATAGGTGGGAGGTCTGTGAGACCGTTGATTGTGGATTGACTATGTGATGGATTGGAGAATTGTTACATGCTAGATCGTTAGCCGTGTTGGTATTGTGAGTCGAGTCAGATCTTGAGCCGTGTGGGTTCGCAACCCGTGAATAGAAATCTATCGCTTGGAAACACAGCGTATGGGAATCTAAGCATGGGTGTAAAGATAGAACTAGTAATTTGAACTACGCAAATAATAAAATTAAAAGTTAGAATTAATCTATTCATTATATACTTGCATTCATGGGGTTTCATAAGGGATAATTGGTATATTACTGGGTTTTAATACTCATGGTACGTTGTACCCTGGCCCCGAGCCAGATGTAAGAGACGAGCTCGAACTTGAACCTGAACCTGAACCTGAACCTGAAGTGGTGGCTACGGAAGTGGAGGAGAAAGGCCTCGAGATAACGGAACCTTGGTTGTACCAATAGTCAGTCCGTCGAAAGTTCACTGAAGGTCCCCCGTGTGTGGGGTTAATTTTATTCGTGTTATTTAAATTGTTTCGCCACTATTACTATTTAAAAATTGAGATAATATTTTAATTATTTTATTATTTTTAAATTTTAAATCTGAGAGATTTTCTTTATATTAATATTAATTAAGTATTAAATTCTAATTAATTAATTATAGATCATTTTAATAATTTTAAGTTAAAAAAATCATTTAAATCTTTGGGTCGTTACACATGCAACTTCTCCCAGATCTGATTCTAGTTCAACATAAAATAAATGGCATGTGCGGCATTGTACTAGAGTTTTGGCTCATGAAAACACAGTTACCCCTTATGTTGTAAAATGACAGGATGTAGTCTAAACGTGAAAACGACATATGGTCTTCACGCAGATTAACATTTGTCATCGGAATCCGACATATCCTCTACCAAACTATAACCTTGTTAGTGCCCGGGCGATTGATCCCCTATGACCGTTCACGTAACAAATCAGCAATCTCTGCAATGTCCTAAGGTGGGCAAGAGTGGTCGACAATAGTTCTGACGTAAAGCTTTGCATATCGCCCCAATGTCCACTTGAATAATTGGGGTCGTGCTTTTAGGTTGCACTAGTACATTGCTACGGTTGCCTTCGCCCAAAGTTGTCAATCTCGTACCGGCGGACGTACCGGTTTTGTTACTGGTACGGTACGTACCGGTACCGGTGTGTACCGGTGTACCGTTTCGGATTTATCGCTAAAATTAATATATATATTTTAAATAATATCTTTTAACAAAAAATCATACTAAACATAAAAATAAAGCATTACAATTTAAAAATAAATCACAAAATATTAAAAAATGATGATTTTAGTCTCAAATTATCCAAAAAAACATATTAATGGATTTTTAAAATTTTTTTAAATACAGACCGGTACGGTATGGTACCGGCCGGTATTGCCCGGAACAGCCCGGAACAAGCCGGAACAGCCCGGACCAGGCCGGAACACTTGCCGGAACGGTACTCCGGTAGTCCGGTACCGTTACGAGGGCGGTACGGGACGTACCGACCGGTACAGGACGGGATTTACAACATTGCCTTCGCCTTTATCTTCTCATGGTCGCTTGCACGGGAACTCTCTCCACTCTTTGTTCTTCTGCCGAACCATTTTTTGTTTGGATGGACCATGTTTGTGTTGTCACTTCCACACATTATGGTAGAATTATAGACACTTCTAAAACGCATAATATAAATGCATACTACAAAATGCATAATATTCATGTGTAATATTTATATTACATTATATAACGGTATACCCTCCATACTTATTTTCACTACAACAATTATGATTGTGTTGATCTAACGACTGAGATTCACTATAAAAAAAAGTAATGCTCACCACTTCTATCTAACTCTCTCCAATTGAACATTCTATTTCTTTAAGCTAATTAATGTATATGAATACTTACTTTCTAAGATATAATACATACCTATTTTTTTTTAAAAATATTGCATAGTCTGGACTAATCTATATCATAACACACAATATTGTCAAACTCTCCAAAAATATTGTTCACAACAACAGCTTTAATTTTGATATAATAATTGAGGTTCACTAAATAAAAATTTACATAATATCATATACCAAGAGATTAAATAATAACTAAATTAAAAAATTTAATATCATTAATAGTGATGTAGACGAGTAATAACCAGTATAATTATGTTTGGTTAGGTGTTTGGGAGATTTTCTCCCAAACAAGTTTCTGGAACAAGTTTCTTAAACATTTTCTCAAACATTTTCCCAGACAATTTTTTCTCTCTATAAAAAGTGTCTCTGAAACATTTTTCTTCCAGACAAGTTTCTGAGACACTTATAACCAAATAAAGTCTCAGAGTTTTGTTTCTAAAAATTGTTTCAGAAACACTCAAAACGAACATAAATTTTTGTTTCGTGTTAGTCTAGCGCGGAAACAATGCCACACAAGCACATAGTTTGCATAAGAGGCACCGGCAACTTTGATAACCCTCCATCCTATCTATATTCCCATTCCAGGCACTTGCGAGCTCCCGGCAATGGCACTATCGTTCACTTCCTCTCTATCTAAGCCTTAGGATGCTACGACTAGGCACAAATCACCCACGAAAACTTTCATCAGCCCTCATCTCACGGTCTCTATGGCCTCTGATAACCCTAGATTGCCCAAACCCCCGACGAGACTGGTTGTCACGGCGCGTCACTGGTCCGGCCTCGAGTCCGAGCCTGTCGATATGGAGGCGGAAGAAGGAGATGGGAAAGGAAGGGTTGATGGTGACCAAAGAGCTCAAGAGACTGCAGTCTAATCCGGTCAGGTTCGACCGGTTCATGAAGTCCCACGTGTCTCGGCTACTCAAGTCCGACCTTGTTGCCGTCCTCGCCGAGTTCCAGAGACAGGACCTCGTCTTTCTCTCCATGAAGGTTCGCAGTTCTGTTTTTGTGTCTCTTATCTTCTGTTACTTGCAAGTTGTTTGGTTGCTGTGAAAATGTAGTCCTTGATCTGGAGAAAATACGCAAATGGTGGTTTTGAAGATTGCTTTACGTAAACTCTACTTGGTTCTCAGTATAAGGAACAGGAATGTGAAATGGGTTTTGTCTATTTACTCTCTTTGATTAGTGCCCTTCTGGAAACAAAAAAAGATATAGAAGGAATAAAAACTTGACCTTCTGTTCTTCAAAGCGGAAGTATTTTCAAAATAACTGAGAAAACTTGTTCACAGAAAACCAATCAAGGGAGCCTAAAGGGAAGAACCATGCAATATATGGCCGCGACCGTTTCATCCAGAAGCTGCCTAATCCTTGATCTTGTAGCCAAACCAAACCAAACCAAACCAAACTAAGCCTTGTGTCCCAAATCAATTGGGGTCGGCTACATGAATCCTTTTCCTCCAAAGAGTTCTGTCAAGTGCTGTTTCCTCACTTAGCCCTAGTAGACTTAAATCCTTGCGCACTACCGCATCTAATGTCAATTTGGGTCTTCTCCTCCCCGGAGCATTGCTATGCAAAGCTATCCTATCCGCTCTCTTAACTATTGCCTCCGTAGGTCTACGATAGACATGTCCAAACCACCTAAGCCTATTTTCCCTCAACTTCTCGTCTATAGGTGCTACGCCTACCATCTCGCGGACTGTTTCGTTTCTAATCCTATCTCGTCTAGTCTTACCACACATCCACCTCAACATTTTCATTTCCGCTACACTCATCTTGTAGCCAAACCCCCTGTAAAAATACAATGCATTGAACCCATGATCTTACTCTACGACACTAGCCCATGACTCCTATTGATAATCAAATACCAAGTTATGTAATTTTTTTCAAAATTTGCGTATTTAACTTTCCTACCCATTGAAGATCAACCTTGTCCCCAAGGTTGTCATGGCAAGTCCACCAGGATTCTAGAGTTTGTATTAGAACTTAAATAACACTATAACAGACAATCAGCTTCTTGGTTCTTAAACATAAAATTATCTTTCCCAACTTACAATCAGTAGATATTATCTCGTGATTATGCGAACCATACATAACGAACTCGTGATCCCAAAAAATAGGGTAATTATTCAAAAAGCTACTTTATCCCACTACCCAATGGCTCCTACCACTAGCCAAATGGTAAAATTATTTTAGTCAAATACATAACATGTTCCATTCGCGTTTTCCCTTATTCTACATCTTTTCTATATCGTTGTGTTTTTTACGGCATGGAGTGAATGCAGGAAAACATTTACTGTAGGTAGTGTTTTCTCTTAAAACAGTGGTTGCCTAAAGCTCTGATGATCAATTTCATTGGACAAGTATTAAGGTTTATGTTTACTTGCTGGTAAAATCTAACGACAGGCTAGGAACTGAATTGTCAATATATCTTTACTCTGATTTTTTTTAGTTTCTTTTGTTTCCCTGCATCTCATTCCAGTAGAGATGCATCCAAAATTTATGTAATCTGTGATATATTTCCGCAGAAATATGTTCTTAAGTCTTAACTATTGGTACTTTGACAAAAGGTGATTCGAATTGAGCTACATTGGTTTTGGGATAGCATAAGGCATGACAAGACATCCAGTCCCAGGCTAGGAATCCCTGGTGTCCAGTTATGTGTGATCCAAGGTATTCATGTTGTACCACTTGTTTCAATTGTCAAGGAAGAATAAGGTGAAGTGCATCTTGCATTGTCATCGTTCGGTTTCACTATGCCAGACAGGGATATGCATAATGAATTGACTGTTTTGCCCATGACAGATGTCCCTCTGTGTTTTGGTTTTGAAGTGAGGAGACTTTGTGGGTACTATGAGGGGGATTGAGTTGATTGGAGTGTGCCTGCCTTCTTACACTAGTATTGGGATGTTGTGTTGGCGGGCCCGGTTGTGACGTCTATCCTTTTTGTTACATAGGTCTGTCCCATATGAGCCTTACGCCCCGTTTGTTAAACGTGTAAGAACCTGGGATGGGAGTATTAGTCCCATGGGTTTGGATAGCCTCTGTTTGGTAAACCAGAAGGACGTGGGATTAACAAGCCGTTGGGACGAGGAAGCCGGTGAACAGTCCGGATTACTAATACCGTGTTCGACCAGGTATTAGCAACCCAATCCACCGTTGAAGAACTCGAGTGACCCATTTGGCCCTAGCGAAGAAAACTCCTCAGATCTGCAGCTCGCCTACACAGAACTCTCACTTGCGAAAACAGATCAAACACAGATCGAGCTGAACAAAACGGAACAAAATACGTACGAACCGAATTAGGAAACAGATGAATTTGAAAGAAAAAAAAAGTCAAAATCAAACAAACTCACAGCTACGGGGAAACTAGATCAGTGCGGGGTACATAGAAAGCAGAGGAATTAATGTTGAGTACCTGACAGTGAAGACAACGAGCAACTTAACGAGAGAGGGATGGTCGTGGAAAGTTCGAGAAAATCTCTCGTAAAAAGTCAAACCACGCATCTTTGCTTCAACCTCCTGGCATCAGATCTTACTGCGAGCTTGAAAATGCATAAAATTCTGTGTTTCGGCAGAGGCGTGCATAAGTAATCGATTTGGAGAAAGAAAGAAGACAAAGGAGGGAGGAGAGGCGTGGCAGGGAAGGTAGAAAATGTCTGACGAAAAGGGAAAAAATTGGAAGAGCAAACACCCGAAGAGGTGGGAAGTGCCAGGGTGTTACTCTCTATAAATCTTTCATAGCTTGGGATTTCCCTTGCTAATGCCAATTCGGAATTGAGTGATACTTAACAAATGTTGAATTTTCCTTTACAAATAATTATTTGTAAAAGATTTTATGGTTATATAATTTTAAATTGGATAAATAAATAAAAAAATATTGCTCAATTTTTATTTTGTTGGCCATAGATTTCATTTTCTATTTTTTTGAAAGCCCACAAGAGAATAAATAAACAATCAAGGCAAGGGCAAAGTTGGAAAATAGGTATTTTAATCCCATCCTCCTACTTTGCAAACAAACACTAACCATACACTATTAATCCTATCCCGAGTACAAACAAACATACAACACTGGTTTTAATAATCCCTTGGTATTACGAATCCCATCCTAATCCTACCACCTTACGAATCCCAATCAACGAAGAAGTTTATCAAACGGGGCCTTAATGTTTTATTTCTTTCATTGAATTTTTTGGCCTACCATCTACTTGGGGGCGTATACAATCTTGTGGAAAAGATACACGTATTCGAGGTGGTTTCTTAATCTAAGAATGTTTTCATGGGGATAGCAGATCCTGGACATAGTGTTGGTGGCTAATGAGATCGTGAATTTGAATATTACTTGGGGCTCATGAGTTACTTATAGGAAAATGCTAACGATCACCCTTAGGGTGGTGGAGAATGTGTAAAATGCGTATTGATGTCCATAGAAGTGTATTGAAATCTGGGAATACATGCGATTATTGAAAGTCTAACTTTTGGCGTTATAATAGTATTTTCCACAGCTCATTGGGCGGTGGTTAGCAAGACCTTGTAGGGTCTTTCTTTTTCCGAACATCTAGATGTTTGCATCATGGAGATCCCTTGCGTCCTTGCTTTTCATCTCTGGCGTAGAGGGTCTTCGGCGGAATAACTGGGAAAAACTTATAGGGGACTACATAGACGGTTTTGACAGTAGGTGGATTCATGGATTCTTATTATCACTTCCATCCAATCTGTTACTTGTAAAAAAGGTATTATTGATGTTCTGTATGCTTTATTGGATGATGCTATTGTCTTCTGTGGGGCATGCACAATAATTGGGATGTTTGATGTGCGCCTGTATGCAATTGCTACCTCTGAGCTGGGTAAAGTTCGGGCAATTTGGTTGGAGATTTATCTAATGCGGTGATTTTAGTTGACGTTTAGGGAATGCAAAGTGGAGAATGCCTCATATCTATTGGGTCTTCTGATGGGGTCTTCATTCAAGGCGAGGTCTTTTTGGGATCTCGTTATTCGTTGATTCTAGATATCCATGTTTTGTGGTGGATCTACACGAGGGCACTTTTCACCAGTCCTCTACCACCATTTGCCTTAAAGAAGACATGAACCATCTAAATGATATCCCGTTTAGATTCATGGTATTTTAAGATTAAAAAAACTGGACGTCCCCATTCCATTGATTTCCCAACCCATGTTTGCAACAGTCCTCTGATTGTATTACTTCTACTCCTTAGTTAATGGGCTTATTCATGGGATTGACTGTGTCATTAATGGAAGTAAAACTTATTTGACAGAAGACCAATCTTCGCTTCATACATTCAAACTGGACTAATAGTGAATGGATGTATAATCCCATAGGATATGCCATCTGACTATTACTGAATCCGATTAATTCTACAATCTCCAGTCCAATGGTACAATCCATCCCATGTTTTGTGGGATATCTTTTCCAATGGATATTCAATCCTTAACCAAATGTATGATGTGTGGTCCCTTGGGTAAAACCTTTAGTCATGTTATCTACATTGAGATTGGAATGACAGTGAATTGTTATTGTAAAACCATGTATAGAGGATACATAGATGGCTGCCTGTGCGACAAATAATTATCCACGAGCAATGTTCTAAAACTCGCTGTGCGCCTAGTGCCTATGCCTACTAGTCAGGATTAGTCGGTGCCTAGAGATTAATCGATTTCTCTATCATTCTCAAAACATTTCTCTCCTCTCCTGAGGTTGAGTGAGAAATGACATAATAGTACGAAGAAATGAATTAAGGCTCAAGTAACAAGTAAAAACTAAAAGTAAGGAGTAACAAACAACTAGTCAAAAACAAAAACAAAATTCAATTTTCAAAGTTCAAAAGTAAACAAAGTAAGAAATCAACTCATAGAATCCTAAAATTTATTTAAGACAATATTAATGTAACAGCGATTGTTTTTAAAAATTTACCAAGTCAACCCCCCTATTACTCAGTGTAGCTAATTAGTCGCAGCCTAATTACCGACTAATGCTAAAACGCCTAATGTACCCCGAAAATGTAAATTTGCTATGTTGGATCCTCGTCGCCTAGCACCTAAACACTGACTACTCGGCCCACCTCTGCCTAGTGCCTACGAGCCAACTTTTAGAACATTGTCCACATGCCATCTTCCGACTTTGCAATCTGTCTGTTTTGCTTACCCATGCCCCCTAGGCTTTCTCCTCCTCCTCCTCCTCATCATATACTTCAAAACAATTAGAACATATCAAAATTTAGCATGTTTTATTGGCATCAATTTTGTAGCAGAAGTCGTGACTATGAGTTCTCTAGGTTGTCATAAGTCTGCATGCTCTTGAAGGGTATAATTCTTTTACTCACTGGGCACATTTGCTACATTTTGGATTTCAAAGAGATTCACCAATATATTGGATATTACCTTTTTCAATAATGTTCTGCTTTTCACGTTATTGTCTAATTTTACAGTTATACGATGTGGTGCGTAAAGAAATATGGTACCGGCCAGACATGTTCTTCTACAGAGATATGCTTATGATGCTTGCAAGGAACAAGAAAGTTGATGAAGCAAAGCAGGTATGGGCAGATCTGAAGAGTGAGGAAGTGCTTTTTGATCAACACACATTTGGCGACATTACAAGGGCCTTCTTGGATGGTGGCTTGCCATCGGAGGCAATGGACATATACGATGAAATGAGACGATCAACTGATCCCCCACTTTCGCTGCCGTACCGAGTCATACTCAAAGGGCTCATTCCATACCCAGAACTGAGGGAGAAGGTGAAAGATGATGTATTGGAGCTGTTCCCAGGTTTAATTGTGTATGACCCACCTGAAGACCTGTTTGAGGATCAGGAATGGAGAAGGGAGAGCGAGGAGGATTAGAGGATGCTAGCAATTCACCTGTAATTAGCCCAAACTTGGCTCTTTGGGAAATTACCTTGGCAAGGAGTGGAGTGAACATGATGTCGAACTAAGTTTGTCCCAGACAGTTCGATACAGATTCATGCTCCTTAGTGCTACTACTTGTTCCAGTCAAATAGTTGCAGTCAGGAGGTTGATCCTCAGGGATGTAGGGAGAATAGATGATATTTTCACTCCTTGATGCCTGCAGAGAGGCCTGCTTTGCATTTTAAATGGGGGATTTGAAAATTTACAGTAGTGTGTGAAATTTGTAGCAACTCCTATCAAACGACTGACAGACTTTGTTCCGAAATTTTCACCATATTTCACCAGTTTTTGGCAACTTTGGCTTCTCGGCCTTTCCTATGACTGCTGGACCATTATTTTGCTTCATTTGTACACGTGATGGCAGTGGTTGTAATAGATGCGCAATTTGAGCTAGAACTCTCAAAAAGCTTGCTTGTAACACGCTCAAAATTTGAGCTTGGGACTGTAATATGCTGAGTTGAATTAAAATGAATCAATTATCGAGTTGTTTGAACGGAGACTTGAAAACTAAACATAATCCAAATGACTAAAGCTTTGGTTTGTTCATTGATGTTGATTTAGACTTGAGTTTCAATCGAGCTGATTATGAATCAAGTTCGAATAGTTTGTTCTTGTGGAGTTGTAGAGAAAACCTATTCAAGCTTAATTGGTTTAAGAGCGGCTTGAGTTGAGCTGAAGGTATATTGATTCAGGTAGTTTGAGGCTCATTTTTTGTAGGATATTTGGATGGTGCCCTTTGAGATCTTATCAATTATACTTGGTGCGTTTACGGCCCATTTGGCCATTTGTTAACCATCAAATTTTTTGAGGACATGTGAGAAATACAGTAAGAAGGATGATATGGTAAAATGAGTGATTTATTAGAGAAAGGTAAATATGTATAAACAATTTATTTGAGTATTTTGTTAGGAAGAAAATAAGGAAAACATGAGTAGTTGAATAATATTTTCGTAATTAATAATAATATTTTCACAATTAGAAAGAGGATATGATATGGATGGGAGAGAGGAGATATAATAGTCCCCAGAATGTGCAAAGAAGTAAACAAACTCCGCATGTCATAGCGAGAAAGCCAAATTAAAAGTGATATAATTAGATCATTTCTTTTACCTCTGACAAATAGGCCGTGAGGAGAGAGAACTTATTTTTAAAAATGCATTAGGCAATAAAGTTAACCAATCATTTTATAGAAAAAGTTGAGCAATTTACTCATACAAAAAATCAAGCTAGTGAAGGATCGACAACTACATGATCAAGATAAACTTGTTTTACTTCCATTGTCTAAATCATATTGATGATTCATTCTTTAGAAACAAACGTATGGTGCCCAGTGGACCCATCAAAAACAATGATAGAGGGTACACAACATCAAAATCCTACCATATAATAATCAGAGATTCTAGCAACCATACCATCAACGCAGTAACCGGTACTCCAACCATAACCAATATGGAAGCCAACAACCAAACTTGGCAATAGGAGTGTGCTACCACTGTGGAAAAGATGGACATTTCAAAATTTATTGTTCGTAACTGACCAGAGGATTGAGAGAAAACCAATAAAGATTGGGAAGGTACATATGGGAGGGCCTCAACAGGTAGCTTGGCAATAGAGAAATGGTTAGAACCAATAGGAAAGGCAAAATTAGACAATTGTTAAAGCCAAGGAACGGACCGGTCCAATCAAAATGTTGGAGGCAGAATGCATGCGCTTTAAGAAAAAGAAGAAGAATATGACCCATCGGTCATTCAAAGTAACCTTATACTCTCTACAACTCATGCATAAAAACTTTATTTGATATGAGAGCTTCACACTCATTTATATCTGTTGTATGTGTAAGCATCTTGGAACTAGAATCAGAACAACTAGGGAAAAAGCTATGAATGGCACATCGTCGTAAGGTGGCAAGGTGTCAGTGGAATTAGTCTGTAGATCATATGAGATAGGGGTCCCAGAATTGTGCCTAAGATGTGATTTTCGAGTCATAGAAATGGCTGACTTCGATATCATAATTGGAATGGATTAGCTATCCACTAACCGTGCCATTATTGAATATCATCGGAAGATGGTGACAACTTATTTTCGCAATGGAACATGTTTCAAATTTAGGGGGATAGGCCAGAGCCATTATCAATGATAAAGCCACAGTGTAGATGGCACGATAACTTGGTGAATGGTTGGCAAGCTTGACATTGGACGAAGAAGACCGTATGAAGTTAGGACTACTGTGAATAGTATGCGAATATGTTGACATATTCCTTGAAGAATTACCTGAACTACCACCGCCAAGAGAGTTAGACTCTATCATCGAACTACAACTAGGAATCACTTTGATATCTATGGCGCTTTTCTGCATGGTACAAGTAGAACTGAAGATTCAAGTACAAAAGCTACTGAAAAACAGATTCATTTGTCCAAAGTACATTACCATAGAGATCATCGACTCTTTTTGTCAAGAAGATAGAAAGAACTCTATGACTCTGTATTGACTATCGTCAACTCAATAGAATCACCAACAAGAACCGATACACAGTTCCTAAGATCAATGATTTGTTTGATCAATTAAGATGATCAACATGGTTCTCTAAAATTGACTTATGATTTGGGTATCATCAATTGCGAGTCAAAATCTCAAACATACAAAAGACCGCATTCCATAATGATGTGCTAGTTCTTTTGAGAACTTGTTTCCAACTCCATTCTATAACCCCATTTGTACTGCCAAATTTTTTTTACCTATCTTATTTGATTAGCTTGCATAAGAGAAAAGAATAGGAAATTGTCATATTTATTTTACCAAAATACCCTTTGCAGTCACCGGTACAAAAATGAATATTACAAAAGGAAAGAGTAAAGTTGACAACATGAAAAATTGAACTTCTCAACTTTCTTCTCTTATGGAATCTCACCAAAATCGGTGAGGATCAAAATCGAGACTTTGAGGAGTTCTTTGTTCTCACTCTCTCTTACCTTCTCTCATCATTCCTCACTTCCTTGCCAATTCAAATATCCAAATCAAACATGGGAGATAATATTCATTCCCTCAATTTCTTTTCTTTTAAAATCCATCAATCCAAAGGGATGTAAGAAAAATCGTACTCTTTTCTTTTCTACATTGGTAGCCAAAGGGGCTCTTAGGGAATTTTAGACACGAAGAAGCTAGTCGTAACAATGCCAGGGTTCTATGAAGGCTGATGTTGTACCAAGGAACGGCTATGATGCCCTAATCTGGTTTTGCGTGTCAACGACCTCAAGTTATTATTCGTTAGACCACTTCGGTTGATTTGCCGTTTACCTGAACTGTTTCCATCTTCCAGGGCTATCACCCTCATAACCTTGTAGTTAATGGTTAATAAGTTTATGCAACTTTTATGTTGAAGTTAATTAACAGATGTCGAGATTACCCAGCTACAACATGAATTCTCCTTGCAGAGGGAATTTTTTTCATATTATGAGGTTAGTTTTCCTTGCACAGAAGAGGTCATTTCATATTGCACAGAAGAGTAGCAGCAATGAGAGAGTACAGAAATAAACCATAGAAAGGAAGGAAGGATAAAGATCCCGCCTTGAGAATGAAATTCTGCTCAAGAGTTTATAATCAAACCCAACTAGGATTATCTTTGATCGCAAAATTTCAGAACCTCCTGAACTAGTAGAGATCATAAGAAACCATCTCCATACTATCCATTCAGAAAAGTTGAAGCCAAGTCTCCCCACTAAGAATCTCAGAAGCTATGTTGAAAAAGGTATATCAAATTTCCAAAACTTGCTAAAAATATATGCATTTTGTTTGCCAGCTAGTACAATCTTGCGCATACATTTGCATCAAAACCAACCAAAGCTGAGAAGCTGAAGATCCTACTCAGAAAGAGTACTCTTTTAAATCTGATTTGGAGTCGTCAACATCAATGTCAGCCAAGCATTCTTCCACAGTGAGGGGAGGAAGTTGGTGAGCCTTGCGCCTTATGTTATGCTTGTGCCAATCGCTCTTGAAGTGGTCTCTGTACTGTTTGGCATCCCCAACAAGGGCATTGCATGTGCTACACTTGTTTTGCTTTACCCCCTCATCGGCATTCCCACTTTTAGTACTCTGCTTCTCACTTGTTTCAGCCGTGGAACCTCTAGTTTCCTTGGTTACTAGTAGGCTGGGTGCAATGTCCTGTTCGTGATCATCAAATTGATCCATGTGGGTATCTCCTTCCACATGGACAGAGGCTGCAAGGATTTCCAACCTGCCCTGTGCATTCCTCACCAAAGCATCACACTCCCGGAAAAAACACGGATCCATTTCACACGTCTGCACCACAATTTAATTCAGTCAAATGTTAAAGGAACCAAAAAGAGAGAACAAAGTCCCGCGACAAATCTGCTGATAGGAAACTATGGCATGTCCTATCAAAGTTACATGCTGCTCACTAAAATGATGTAAGGAGACAACAGAAAATAGAATCATGGAATGCAACAAAATATGGAGCAGCAGCATTTCAACCTTGTAATAGAAGTAGAACAACAAAGTTAGATCATTGGGAACTAGAGCGTCGACCTAGTAACTCTTCTTATTAAAAATAAGAAAAAAACATACAAACATATGAAAATAAATAAATACACAAACTGGAATTGTTAGTGAGAGGGTTTAAAGGGATGAATTATAGGTTGGTTGGGCTTCCCCCAAGTAAGGTAGAAAGTCCTGCTACACTGCTTCAGGATTTGGACTGCAACAGAGAGAATAATCGCAAAATAATACCACCTACACCTTTACACATATCAGTCTTTTGGGTTTTCATACTATATACACATTATAATACACAAACTGTGAGGCATGATGAATCAGGTTTTAATTTAAGAGTAGCCACTTCAGGCAAATAAAGCCAAATGTTTGGTCCAATCCCAGTGACCTCCCCAGCAGACTAGATGGAGCCCACGAACCACCCAATGTGGCAAGCCAACAATGCCAACCCAAAGAGGTCCCCACATCAAATAAGCATTAAACTAGAATTAAATTGCAAAAAATGTATATGCAGTATCCTCAAACTGATGACGTGATAATTAATTGCAAGGCAAAGTCCCCGCAATTATATGAACAGTTTCACTGCAATCTAACCAACCAAACAGTCTCCATATCCAAACAAAGTCGGGCATTGTGTGGACTGCAACATACATAAGAATGTCTTACATCGTAGATAGTGACACCACATTTATAAAATTCGCGGAATATCCTGCTTAGAACTACGACATCTCCAAACTATCTAAAGTAGTATAAACGATAAAATAAATAAACCAATTGGTCATCCTCATCTGGAAAAAAAAAAGGTTGCATAACCTAAACTCTTGTGATCATCCTAACTGAAAGGATAGAATTGATTCTTAGTTGCGGTACCTGGTCCTTACTTCACAAACCAACAGTCAGATGATAACACCGGAGTCCTGACAAATATTAATCCCAAGTGACTGTATGGTAAATTGATGAGAATGCTAAACGCTGGAGTATACTTAAGAACCTAAACGCTCGTATAAGGCTTTGCACTGAACAAAAGCAATCATAACAACTACACGAATATCAAGAGATACCAAAAGAGCAATCCTTTTATAAGTTCTTTTCCCTGATACTTATCTCCTCCCATTGTCTATCATTTCCACACCAAAGGAGAACAAGGAGAAAAAGAAGAAAAAGAACATTGGTTGAATTTGCCTGAAGGCAAAAGCAAGAAAGTGAGAAACCATATAAAAAAGAGAGCTGAGCTAGACCCCATTGTTGAAACAAAGGAAGAGAAATCATGAAAGAAAATCTAACAATATTATAATATTAAAATTACATATGCTGATTCTTATGGGTTCCATGTCTCATACTTACAACAGAGAGCTGATTTCCGGATTCCTCTTTTGATGTAATGCTAGCATTCCAAGCATTGAGCTGCTCTGAAAGAGAAGAAAACTCTTGTTCTAGTACACTTAATCTGAGTCTCATTGGAGATCTTTTTATTGGGAAGTGCTTTTGAAGCTCATGAATAACTTCTAATGCCTGCAGAAGACATGCAACTAGCTCAAATACATAATGTTCAAAAAATATTAAGTACTACAAACTGATTATATATTTGAGGTTGTTGCATGTCAGCCATGTCAACTAGGAGATAAATATGCCAATTATGATTGCACGAAATCATTAAATTTGTAAGTAACAACTAGTCACAGCAGTTAAAGTCTAAGAAGAACGGAAGGAGAAATTATAATTTGCTAGCGGAGCAACCACTGCAGTATGCGAATTCCAAATTGAGTTTTCACAAAACTGAAAAGGAACTGGATAACCAACTTACTTTCCCAGTCATGTGACAGAACCTATGATAGCAAAGGTTGCACAGAGATATTTCGCAACAGTCAGAAAGCCATGATACAGCTAACAAAGAACTCACCTGTTTTTTTGAGCTACTGTGTGGATCAACAGCAAAATGGATTTCATGCATTAGACGCTCAATCATGCTAATAGTATAAGGGCGTTGAGTCTCAGGATTAAAAGTCTTCTGCATAACTATAGTTGCAATATCCCGGAATTGACTTGATAACTGAGATTCCCTTTCCTTACCAGCAACTTGGAGCTCTCCTTTGTCCAAAATCTGCTCACCAATATTTTATATCAGCTAAGGCCGTATTTACGAAGAAAAAAGACTGAAATTGACAGTAGGCACTTGACAGGTCAATACAAGCGTAAATCATTGTCTTCCCCTCGGGGAGAGATTCCAACTGAAAGCAGAATTATTAAAACTGACCTCCAAACATATTTTTGTCTGATCATCTGTCCCAAAAGCTGCAACTAAATCTTTTGACTTTGCAAGAACTCCCTTGGAAACATTTGTATAAACAGTCTGTGATTGCAGTACTTCATCCAAGTCCTTCTCCCTATTAAAATATTTCAGGATGCCAGCATTATAAAAGTTACAGCCAAAAGTAAGGGGGAAGTGACCAGTATGGAGAAATCAGGCCATTGAAGACACCATTAAAGAACAAAGAATAGTGTTCAGTTGTGTGAACACTCTGCTTCAATCTGAAAAGGAATGAAAATCTCCTTAACATACACTGGCGGAAGACCTAAGAAGCAGATGAACTTCTCGAGCACCTTGTTGACACTCCAGAACACCACATAGAGAACACTCTTTGGACACTTGGGGGACCAACATTTCCACTAAATGGTACACTTTACTACTTTGAAAAAAATAAATTGAACTATAACACAAGAACCATGTAGAACTATGCCTTCCCCACCATGGTTGAGACTTTTAGTAATGTAGGAATGTCGTGTTGCATGATTTGTGGTATTTGCATAGATTTATGGAACATTTTCAACTTAAATGAAGATTGGTTCCTTTTCTCAGTTTCAACGGAATGCAACTACTATTTGGGTGGTGTATTGGTGCATCTATTTTCACGGTATGGAAGATGTCAGTGCTCAGCGCAAGCCGCAAGGTTACTACTGGTCAGAGATCCAAAGGAAGCTGGGTAACTCCAAATTAGAAATAGAATTCTCTTGCTTATTTTGATGATCCTCAATGGAGAAGAAAGTGTTCGGGAGATACTGACTATGGGACTCTAGAAGTGCATTCAATCATCAAAAAAGAGGAATTGATTGAGTACGAGGATGGAATTCAGGCCAAAATGGAAAAACATATCGACCTTTTTCTTTCCACGTGGACTACCTGCCTACTCGGCATCTAGTATTAAAGGGATTTGTGTGTCTAACATACGGTCGTTCTTATTGTCAACTGGTGTCACATCGCATTTTTCGAATAAATTATTGCTTAAAATGAGATGTATTATGTACCAAATCTACTTTATTTAACGTGCCATGTCCGTGGTTCTTAGCCAAAACCAAAGACATAGGAAGACATCTTTATACTTAATTCTGTACATCTATAACGAAACAAATAATCTCACAAATGAATATATGTTTTAGAAGCAAATGAATAGTTTTCAACTCAAGGCAAAGAGTAATTGCTAAACATTATAATGGCCTTGCTATCTGTGTTCAAAATGCAATAGATCAAAGGGTTATGAGGCAGAGAAAATAAAATCGTGAACCTCATGTGTATATATGCACATGTAAATTGGACAATCAAAATTTATTTGTTTATGAGTCAAAGTAAATCCATAGCCGAGTAGTGCTCGGAATGGTGAGGCTAGTGTTGTCAAAGAGGCTCAACGGGCAGCCTGCCCTTTTCCGAGCTTCACCGAGCCCTTTGTCTGACTTAGATCATGGAATATAGGCTCGAAAGTGATCCTCAAAATCTATCTACAAAAATGCATTAATATGTCGTACATACATATCTATCTTCCTTTCAGTTGAACATTATTTAAAGCGGTGTTCTTAACTGCTCTTCATCTCATATGTTTTGCTAGAAAGAGCAGTAGAGATTTAATAGCTATTTTGGGACCTCTATGTTGAGTTCGATTTTGCACATCTATTTCAGGATATATATACATTTAAAAAGAGAGGGGCTAGGGCTTACACGCCAGAACGCCAAGAGAGGACCTTGTTCTTGTAGCAAGCAATTTCAAAACGATTCCCCTGCTTCTTCAGCCGAACCACTGCCACGTTTGTCAATCTTTTCTGCCCTATCGGCTGCACTAGTGTCTTCGACATCTCTTCTTCTCTCTCTCCCTCCTCACTCTTAGTGGCTGCAATCATCGTAAGAAAATAGAATCTAACAAAACACTATGATCGGCTGACACCCAACAAAGTGAAGATAAACAGTCTTATACAAGGGAGCATGAGATACAAGATCAGCGCCCCATGAGAAAACATGCTTAACATTATGGCTGATATTGATAATATTGGGCAATGCAATTATCTTGACGAGTTACACATATTTGAGTTTAATGTGATCCTTTTGTTTACAATTTTTGATACAAGTAAGGACTTATGCGATAGTGTTCATTTTAAAATTTGAAGACTTAGAATAGAGTCAAAATACAATATCTATGTGAGGAATTTCGTTTAAAAGAGATTAGTTTATGAAATTTAACTTGTGAGATGGTAAAAAAACAGTAGTATCTGCATATGTAAGATACTTCCACTATAAGTGAAAATGGTTTCTAGAGAATTAACTCGACGTCATCTGAACATGTGAACCAAAAACGACACAATACGAAAGCACAAAAACTAAATAGGTCTAAGCAAGGGTTGCGAGAATTCTGACAGAAACCCAAAATGACAGGATACCGCATAATGCCCACCCCTAATCAATATGGGAAAACTAGTATTATGACAATTCCCAAATTGAATCTGTCATCAGAGGCCTACTTCATAATAAAACATAGAGCATATAACTGCTTAATTCACATCACAAATTGAATCCATCACCAAGAATTTACTCCAAATAACAACGACTATATGTAACAGCAATAATCCCCCTCTGAAACTAATTCGAAATGATTCCTCCATTCCAAAAATAGCATAAGAGATTGCATGATCAGTTACTATGAGTAGTTTGCAACATAACATTGGATCAAGAAATTTAGTGCTTTCAAATTTGGTAAAAGGATGAAACAGCATAGGGTTTACGAATTCGGTTGTTTGTGATGTCTGTGACTATACTATGTATACTACCCAGTACCCTCTACGCAGGGCCTGCCTTGGCAGAAGCCTAGAAAACCGACGGTTCACGCCCGTAAAACCCAAGAAGAAGGCTCCACTAAATGTATAAGACTCCTACATCTTCGTTAAATGGATTCCGTCCTGGTGTGTGGATTGAACATGCCCTTGCTCCCGAAAGTGTCGTCATTTACTAGACACCAAATACATTAAGTTTGAGCTTCTAAGCCCATAAAGTGAACAACAATGAGAGAGAGAGAGAGAGAGAGAGAGAGAGAGAGGGGTACCTGTTCTTTCGTTGCTTGGGCTGGTTCTGATTCTGATCGAGTAGTAATTTAGGGCAATACGTCTTTTCTAATATACGAACTTAACTATTTATTTTGGTGTTAAAAATATATTTCCAGTACTGTTTAAGTTCTCTATATTTGTTCTCTCTTCTTAGTGGGTTTTTTCATTTTATTTAACTTATAACTTAATTTTGTGATTTTTTGTTGTTTTGATATATTAATGCTTAGTTCAGATTGACGTGAGCGGAGGTGAAGAAAAAACAAGGGAAAGGGAAGGAAATATGAGGAAGTTAATCTTTACTTATTTGGTTTACGAGGAGAAATTGAATTTTTAAAATATTTTTTCACGTCTGTTTAAAAAAAGAAAATAAAGGTTAAAAAAGAAAATCTATAATAATCTTCATTAAAGGCTTAAGTGAGAAGGCCCTCTTGTAAGTGTTCTTGCTCTTCATTTCAAGTGTAATTTTCTCATGATTTCCTTAAGTAGTTTGTAAAAACTAGTGTTATAATTAAAAAGTTTTAATCCTTATTCTATTTTTAACTCCATGTTTTGTTTTCATTTCATACTTAATCTTGCAAGCATGTTTGACTAAAGTCCTAAGTAAAACAACATCTCATATAATCTTTAAAGTATGTTTTTTAAATGGTTTAAGAACATATTTTAGATTGTTAACTAGAACATTTGCTTAGGTGTTAATAATGAAATTGGTACACTTAATACTTAGATCCATGTCATTTTATTGGTTTGATATATATAATTACTAATGAACTCAAATTATTTTCAAGCAACGTTTTATAGTTCGAAATTATTTTAACCGAAATATCTTGCGATTGAGAACATGGTGAGCTAGCTCTCATTTGAGTTATAAAAGAGAATAATTGGTTTACCTAGGTTGTAGATGAATTGAATTCTTGGACCATGATTATCTATATACTATATATATTACTGGACGACTTTTCGTGAAAGTTGTCCTGAGAGCGACAAGTGACAGAGTTTAATTAGATTGTGATGAAAATTTAAAGTAATACATACTACTTTACCCATATAAAAATATTGCATAAGTCTTTTTTGAATTCAAATTCAAATACTTGCTATTTCATTTATGATATTTTTATTTTTATACATTTCTCTGATCTACACACATACGCATGCATACATATGTATGTCTATGTATTTACATATTTATGTAAGTAAGCATAATAATTTAAGAAATTACACATAAATTGATTTTTAAAATTAAAGTACAAATAAATATACTTATTCTTACATAGAAATAAGATTTAGTCCGTAACTTCTTACAAATAAATCAATATGACCTTTTTATTACTTTGATTTTAAAAAGCTCGATTAGTTTTAAAGCCGCGAAAGGCCAAAATCGTGGCTTTTTCTAGCACAATATTTTCAATGATATCAGGTAAGAGATCTAAAAGCATTGAAAGTGTCTCCTCTTTTCTTTTTTATAACTTCTGTTCATTTTCTTACAAATACATTTTATAATATATATTTTTAAATATTGTATGAATAATGGTCAAGATAAATTTTTATAATCGCAAAGTATTTACAATAATTAATAAGGTTATGAATTGACTGTATTTTTTCAGTAGATATGTGTCCGGATCATATTAAGTATTGAGTTGAGATTACAATTTAATCAACTCATCATATTATGTTGATATTTTTTTCACCTTCTATAAAATCACTCATTCTTAAGATCAACGAGTTGACTAATCATTTAGGCGGTTCCAATTTAATTAGTTAAGTAGGTTGATGATTAAAAATAAAACCAAATAAAATAAAATAGCAAGATTAAAGATTAAAAGAAATTTTCTTTAGATTTTTTTTTTCCAAATTTTAAGAAAGATATAAGGAGGTTGTCTAATGTTGAAAATAAGAACAAAAATGATGAGTTATGCTAAGTATGTTTGAATTTTATTAGATGGGTAGTATTTTATTATGGTGTGTGAGAGTTTATCCTTATAGTCGCGATAGGCCCTGTTTTAAAGCCGCGATATCTTTAAGACATATTAAGTCGGATAATATGCAAAACACTAAATTTTACTTGCATTCATACGTACCGATTGAAAAGTTAAATTGGATAAAAAAATTAATTACACTATGGATCCATGATTTTATTAAGATAAAAAATTACCTTAATAGTAACTTTTATACTCATATTCAAATTATTGATTGAAATTTATATATGTTTTTCTCGGTAGGTCTTTGATAACTTATTCCTAACTAATATAAATCTATTAATAAATATCATATTTTTTTACTGACTACAATTTTCAAATATTAGGTTGAATTTTGTTTTGTTTTGTAATATAAGTAGATAAATATTGCATTAACTTATATTGTGAATTTTTTTTTATTTTGTTACTTTATTAAACAAATATTGATTCTATTTTGAGATAAAATCATGGGTTAAAGAGATTCATAATTATACAATCTCTTTCAAAAGTTATTCTTAATTATTTTAAATTATCAAAATTCTTGAATTTTGATGTTTCATTTAAATTTTTTTAGAGGAAAGATTGAATGAATATTTGATTAAATTAATTTAGTTATTGAGTATTAATTTTAATACTTCACTAAAAAAATACCGTCTAGAATAAGATACTGAAAATGTTTCAAGTTGAACATGCTATAAAAATTATGTGCTTTACAATGTATTATTGCAATAGGAATTAATTATTAAAATTGTAAAAAAAATTAACATCATTGAATATTTTTATTTAATTTTACAAATTCCGTGATTAATTCACAAATCGCTTTTGGGATAATAGAAAATATCGTTTAAGGAAAATCAAATCCATCTGTAGTTGACAACAGAGTGATCTTGTGCTTAGGACATTGGAAAACTATTTGCTCGACTGGTGTGCGACGTGTTAAGCCCCCAATTAAGCAAAATAGCTTTTTTTTTTTGGTACTTCGGAAATGGAACAAAATAGCTTATGGTATACACAATATGAAGAAGAAAACTTCACCAAACCATTTTAGAAATGAGTTTTCAATTATAAAGTTTCTAGTGGATTATACACCCAATTCTCCCACTCTAAACCTTATCGGTACTGAATTTGAGTCACTCCAAAATCAAGAGGTTAGGAATTAGTATTTTGCTAAGTTTGACAAATCACAATTGAATTATTAGTGATCACATTTATAGGGATCTCCAAAATAGAATAGCAATAATACATTGAAAAAAATAGTTTTTAAATTGGTATCAATATTAGTATCGTATAGCTGTAATAGAGGATTATCAAAAGGAGTGGACGATAAATTTGTTGAAAAATTAAATTTTAATCATATTTTTTTGGTGATTTTATCCCAAAAATTAAGAGATGTCCGAAGACTACTTGAGGCAGCTCTTAATGGATTTGTGTACTCCCACAGGAGGAGTTTAAAACTTGAAAAGAATATATAAAATCCATTAAGTTTTGAATGAGAAATTGATTTTCAAAATATATACCATGTGTAGTATGCGGGAAGGTAACAAGTCACCTAGTCCCACATCGACAAAACACAAGTCTTGTGTTGATTATATGAGTCTCAAGTTTGCCTAAGGGTTTGGACCCTTGGGTTGTACCAAGTTTTTTGAAGGAGGGATGACCCAGGTAATATGGGCTTTGGCCTAAAATTACCACATGCGCGCGTCACCAGGCGCTGGGTCTAGGCTAGGCTTGGCTTGGCTTGAATTGGCATGGTCCTTGAGCCCTTATGGCTTATTTTTTTTATTGCCCAAAAGGTTGGGCTTACTTGCTTGGGCTTAGATCCAATTTATACGTGGGCCACGTAATGGGCTTGAGCCCACATGAGTGTATATTTAAGTTAAGCTACGATATTTTAAATGATTTACTTTCAATTTTAAGAGATTGAAATATTTGAGTGGTTAACTAAATCTAATTTTAAAAACTGAAGTACGAATTAGGAAACAAAGCAAGTTTATAGTTTTTGAAACTTTTTGTGAAAAAACTGACTAGAGCTTTGATTTCACTATTTTTTTTTCCAATGCAATTAATATTCGATTCAATGTAATATTCAACTTGGTAAAAAGAATATCCAAATTCATACACCATAAAGACTATCTCAACATAGCACGAGTCATCTCACCAGCACGATGCATATCAAGTATGAACCGTCTCAACAGTACAATCCGTCTAACGTTGTATAGCTTGTTTCAGAGACTATCCAAAATCATTGAAAGCCAGTATAATTGTGCTTGATATCATGAATACAAACATGAGGGATAGATAAGAAAAGATTTGAATATTAAAAATAACGAATCATCCACAATCATAAATCAAAAGTTGATTAAAACCATATATGGATATGATTACATTGTTCCGAAAATAATTACATCATTACCCTAGTTGTGGAAGGGCTTAGCCGGCCATGGATGGAGAAAATATTGAAGAACAAATCGAATCCATTGAGAACTTGGAGATATCAGATGAAGAAAATAGAGTTCTTAAGCTTCCTCTGACTCCTTAAACAATAGTAGAACAAAACATAATAATAATAAATCCTAGCCTCCTTATTTTTAATGTTTACCAATCCTAATGGACTAAAGATACAAAATTTTCAAATTCGGGCGTCCGGACGGAAAGAGGGCGTGCCCGATTGGAAAAGTCAGTGTGCAATTTTCTTCGGGGTGTTCAGACAGGAGTCACGTTCATCCGGACAGAAATGACAGTCCTCAATTTTTCTTTGTTTTTGATTTCGTTTTTGACCCTGTCATTCACTATTCCGCTCCAACCCTGAAAATCCAAAATTAACAATAACAAGACATAGTAAAAACGTATCCGAGACTTACTAAAGGTGAGTTAACGGATTATATAAGTACTTTTAAGAACATATCAACCTTCTTGGATCGGATACTCTGGGTCGGCTTTGTCTATGTTGGTACCTGGCATGAACTGACAAGGACAAGTAAATATACATCATGAGGTATGATGCTTAATAAGTTATTGTAGGTGGGTAGATTTTTTCAATTAGGACGGAAAAACTAAGAGCTCAATATCCAGCTGAAATAATGCTTTCAATTTGGTGGGCCTGTGATTTGCAAAATAATAACCAGTCAAAGGACCTTCCACCGTTATGGCGAGAAAACTCTCCGATGATTAATTGAAGCAAAGATTCACAAGGATAAACAGGATCTAACTAATATTCTCTATTAGCAAATAAATTAGTGTGTTAGAACGTACCTTTCTTCATGAATCTGGGTTCTTATTTATAGACTCTGTGACTTAACCTTCTTAATTCTTTTAGGATACTGATTCCTCATCAGAATTGGAGAAGGATTGACTTCTCATTGACCGCTAATGAGATAACTCCCGCTTGGTTCTCATCCAAGAAGTTATATTCTATCATTAGAGTTTCATTTAATCAATACTTCTCATATTAATTAAATTGGCCAATGATTTCTCATGCATATCAATTAGAATTATATCCCAACTTGTTTGGAATTCTACCTTATCTCGGAATAACAGTCACCCATCGCCTTTTTTGGGTTAATGGTATCTTGGACCGCCCTTCTTAGGTCAGCAAGGCGTTTGACCACCTTTCTTGGGTCGGCCTCTTACTAAGCCGTTTTTCTCAGATCGACTAATTACATATTGGGCCTTCTCGACTAGAATATAATATGGTCGATCCTTCTCAAGTCGGCCATATTTTTATGTGACTGGCACGTGTAGCTTGATGCGTCTCCTATTTGGTGCCGAACTCAAGCGTTTAATGAGGGGAATAGATGTATTTTCTCAATTACATTTGAACCCTTGTCAGTACCATATCCTTAGATTCTGCTTTCAATATTTTAAAGCAGTAATGTGTAAATGGATTTTTGATACATAAGCAAATTAAATATAAAAGCAATAACACGTATGGGCAAAAATAAAATCATATAAGGTGATACGATAATGAGTCAATTCTCATTCGTGAATATCCTCAATACTCAACGTTTAATCCATATTGTTATAACAACTCCACGACTATATCCACTTTGACAATCTCCAAAATGACCGCACATCATAATAACAATATCAATCTGGGGGTATTGTTCGACGACGTTCCCGACCACTATGCCAACTATGTTTCCGATCACTATGTTCCCAACCGTTACTTCCCATCTATTGTGTTCCTGTGGTTATGCTTCTCATACATCGTGCCCACTCCAATCACTTACTAACTTTTTCGACAACTAAACTTTAAGAGAAAAATGACACAATATGGCTAATGATATGACTTGGCTAAAAGACACCGCTTGGGTAAATCATGACACAACTAATGACTTAATTTGACTAATGACATAGCTTGGCTTATGACACCTTAAAATTAGGTCATAGCCATCACGACTAAATGACTCCCATAATATTCTCTTGAAAAATACAAGTCCAAATCAAACATTCAAAACCTTTAAACTTTTTCTCTCTTTTTTTCTAAGTGTTTTAGCCTTACACTTTTGTATCTACTCAAGTTAAGGATTATTATATAGTATTTAGTGAGCTTTTCAAATTTTCGTATGTATTCTTTTTATTCTCTAAGTATAGTATTTGTGTTGATAAACACTTTTGAGGACCTAAAACCAAAATAAAATTTATTTTGGTCAGAATCATTTTGTAAGCGGTTCGTTAACTCTTCGAAAAAGCTAGTTGTTGTAAATTGACTTCAAGAATAGTGAAACTCAAGAGATGCTCCTGAAGAAGTGGAGTAAGGATTCGTCTCACTGAATTACCGAACCATTATAAGTCTTGTTTCCTCTCTTTCTCTCTCATCTCTTGCTATTCATTTCAATTGATTAATTTAAATTTTTCATTGCTTTTTTTAGACTTTTTAAATTGACTATTTTAGTAGAGCAACAAGTTCACCCTCTTCTTGGTTGTGTCTTTAGGATAACATTATTAATTTTCGACCTCAAATGACTATCACCTCGGATAAGTGGCCCTGACCAATGCAAAAGGACATACTGCTCACCTCTATGATACATCAAATTAATCCACATTTAGGGATTGTGAATGTAGAAGATGCACTCGAATGCATTCACCAGTATACTCAATTGATTCTATAAGTAAGAGTGATTACCAATAAGTGGCATTGATTCTTTGGAGATTAACTGATTTCATGTAGATAATTAATGTATTCTTAGTCATTTTACACACCACAACTTTATAAGTAGCATTTTACATTCTTACATAGGCTGATAAAATTATAATTATGTATGATTTCTTGAAAATTGGGAAGATTGCAATTAACTACTAACAAAATTAAAGTTGAAAAACTTTTTTAACAATAAAACGTACATTATATATATTTTTGATTTCACATCATATTGAGTAAACTAAATAAACAACATAAAAGTTGACTAATTACTGACCTCCTATTTTCTCTACTTTTTCCACAGCCGAGCATTAAAAAAAAAATCATTCAATTCAATTCGACATAAATTAATGATTTTTTTAAGTAATTAGATATAAATTGAGAATAAAATTATTATTTTTGTACTTGATAATTTATTTTTAAGTTGCGAGATTTTATTTATATATCTAAAATATAATTTTCTATTACAAAATATTATTAAAAAAATATGTATTAATTTTAAATATAAATTTAAAATAATATACTAATATACATCGGTACGTTTTGTACGAATAATAAAATCGATAAGATTCTACATTTGTAGATGAAATTTAAGAATCAAGTACACATCGATCTAAACTCTGATTCGTTAATTATCTCAATCCCAACAACACCAGGCTGACATTCTAACGAGTCACGACCACATCCAAAGAGCACCGCCAACTTTGGCGCGTACAGTCTCGACATCAATAGGCGCGTGATAAGAATCCTCGTCTCATCATCTTCATCTCCAAGTAAACAAGGCCGCCTTATTGCCAAACCCAGAAAGGAAACCCATTGAATTCTAACCCCAATCCCAGGGCCAAAAAGAAAAAGAAAAAAAAAAAAAAGAAAATGAAAAAAGAAGTGTAGAAAACATTTTTTTTCCAAGACCGGAGTTCTAGATTTGCTCCACCTCTATCTGTAAAGATTGTTTGCAGGTACTAAGAGAAACCTCCGTAGATCTGATCCTACAAAGTAAGTCTTCCTTTTCCTTTTTCCCGCTGTTTTCTGGCAAAGATTGATTTTTTCAGCTTTGGTAGCGGTGGGTCTCATTGGATGTATTGCGAACTTGGTGAGAAACTTGTGCTTGACTTGATGTAGTTGTCTTCCTTGGGGAGGCATTGATAGTTCGAATTGTGAATTGTGATTCGACAAGCTTTTTACTTGGTAACTATGTTGAGGTTTTCGTATTAAATAATTGGACTGCAAGATATTGATGGGTAATATTAAGTCCAAGCCCATGAATCCAGTTGCTTGGCAAATATTGGTTTTTGGTGTATTGTGAAATTTGGTTCTTGTGTGGTAATTGGAGTGGACCACATGAGATTATCCTATGTTGTAATTAGAAATACGACTCATGCATTCCAGACCAAATGAAAAAGGATGAGCGGAAGAAACTGATGTTTGTAAGCCAAATGTGTTTACTTGGAAAAACTGACTTTCTGAAAGAAACAGTTGAAGTGAACGGAAGTAGGCCTAACAAACTGTGAAACACATTTATGGCGATACAGTGGAACCTATGATTGAATTAAGCAAGATTGGATCGTTCAGAGCGTTGTTTAGAATCTTTACTTTTAGTGACATGTCAATGGTCTTACTTTCTTAGTCCTGGTCTCTTAATCCTAGATTATATTTTGTCGGAAGCCAGCACTTGGGTGGGTGTAATTGTTTTACTCGGAGGTAGTGACATTGGTGGATTTTAATTCGGGAAGTATTTTTAATGAGTGCCAAATGATAAGAATTGATTATATGATAAATTTCTGGTTCATGAAAGATTAAATTAAAACTCGGAACGTATAGCCTATTTGCTAAGCAAAACGTAGAACATCGCATACCTCGTGAAATCATGAAGGATGGGCATACCTACATAGTGTAGCTGCTGATTTGATATGTCAGGACGAATGAGATTTGATGTGCATCACTGATTGGAGGGTCGTGCTGTTTTTTTGTTGAGTGATTACTCTTTTTTGGTTGGATTTATGAAGTCCAGAGAAAGAAGGGGGAAAACCGGGACTTTGTTGAGAGATGATTCTCTTTTGGTTCGGAAGATGTGATTTCTGCAGCATAGGGAAAGAAGGAGGGAAATGGAAGAAAAGAAAATCTTAGTGTTGTTTGGCCAAATTAATCCTTACCTATAATTTACAATCAACGTAAAACCATGCAACAAACAGTCAGAATCAATAGGGAACTTTGCAATGGTTTACCATGTTTCGTAACCTTAGAAGCATCAATTCATGCGAGAAACAGTCAAAGTCAAACTATTTCACTTATTCATGGCTTGCAATGGTTGGCAACTTAAGAAGCGCGGACATGATAGTTTCCTTCAGCATAACAGTAGGACTGTACTTCTTTTCATATGGTCTATTCCAAAAGAAGAAAATACTTTGTAGCAAACTACATGACGCTGTCACTAATGATGCATAAACAGGTTATTATATTCAGCAAGCGCTTCGGTCATGGAGCTTCTTTCTTTCTCTCTATTTCCATTTTGCGGCTAGATTCTTTTGTTCAATACCCGAGAAAGCATTTTGTGTTTTTTCAATTTTAAGGTACCATAACATTTTTAACACTGCGGTTTAACACTTGTTGAAAACTTTTAGTGTTACAAACTTGTTGAACACGTGACACGTATGTCCTTCCTGTTTCACTGAATTGTGTACTACGAATTAAAAAACAAAAAATAAGTTACATAAAGTGTCTGACGCATGTCCCTGTATTTCCATGCGATATGTCATGGACATGGAAATTTTGCCTAGAAAGTAAAAAATTCTTATCCTTTTTTGTTGTTGGTGAAATTTCTTTGGTACTTGCTCTCGAACGGACCTTGACTTCTTCCAGAGTTCTCACTTAGAAGAGCTGTAATATTTTTCAACCTTGAAATCACATTGTCTAAATACTTGAAGATCTGGATTGAAGAATGTGTTCAAAACTTGCCTTTATTTTTTTGTTTTTTATAATGCAATGATAGTACTAACACAACGATTTAATGAATGAACTAGCATTGATTTGTCAGTTGGCCAGACAACCCTTGAATTCTATCAAATAACAAAGATGCTTTAGTGAAATCACACATGTTGACATTTAGCCATCTGCAAATTTGAGATGATTTGTGGTGTCATTAATGAAATGTGGAGTATATTGGGAGTTCAGGACCTAGTCATGGTGGTTGACTGCGTAGTCTTGAAGAGTATTGTTTTCATGTTGTGTACCATGATTTTATTGACATGGTTAATGAGGTTATGTCTTCCTTTCTTCTGACTAAACCTAACCAAGCCAAGCCTTTTACTCCAATCAATATGTGGTTTGCTACGTGAATCTTTGTTTTCTTTTTGGCATTTTCATGGTCTATCGCTTGAATGCTAAACTAGCCAGGTATTGACTATGTTGCCATTGATCACCAGCGATCCCACCCTTTTCATCTGCTTCGGTGAAATTTAGATTACATATATGTACCTTGAGTAGTATATAATTATATATACACACACACACACACACACACACACACACACGTATGAATGTCTTTGATTGTGTATATATTTATATCTATCTGTCTATCTATCTGCTGAATTTTGTTTCACGATGATGAAAATTTGTGCTTGTGCTCTATTATCCCCTTCTTATCTCGTGTTAAGTTTTTCACCCATTTATCTGAAGTACTTTACAAGGAGAATATGCCCGATTGTCTTTCTTAAGTGAATTTATCATGCGCAGAAAGAGCAAATCCGACTCTTTCTTTTCTTAAATATAAAAGTTTTTGGGGTGGTCTTTTTGCTGTTGATGATGCATCTTGGTTTCCTGCAGGTTGAGTAATAATATTTTATGGATGATGATTGTACAGATGGATGACGTGGCTGCTGCTGCTCCATCAAGGGATCTGGCTCAAAGACTTTATGACAAGGTATCTGTAGTTTATCTCTTATTGTAGTTATCCTGAATCCCTTCTTTGAAGTCTCTCTGGTTGCGCTCGCGTGCGTGCGCTCATGTGCGTTTGGTTTCTTCATGTACGTCTGATAGTTCTTTTCAATTCAGTTCATGGTTTCTTCTGCCTATAATTGTGTAGAGCAACATCTGGGGATTAATGGTTCTAAGTTCAGGTATTATGAATTTGTTTATAGCTGGAAATTTGATCTGCGCGTTAAATTGTTGCCAAAGCCAGTGGTCAGTCTATGATCTTTATTTTGGACGTTTTGTGGGCAATGTTAGAAATTATATGGATGTGTGGTAGGGTGCAGTAACTATTCTATGACACATGATACTGTTTTAGCTTTATTTTTGGAGTAAGCCCTTCATTTTGTTCTTTGTTGTGTTTTGGGTGAGAAGTCCTTCAATTTTGCTGTAGACCTCTGAAAAGTCAATAGCGCTCTACATATAGGGTCATTAAATTTGGGAAAGAGTTTTTGTTTTGTAATGGAACGACTACTTTCACAAAGGACATGAATATACAAGTAGTGAATGCTTCATAACCTGTAAAGCAAGTATGCCTGATGAGAATTTTTGGATATAAATTTGAACAAGTCTTTCTGAGTGCTAATTATGTCCTTCACTCTTAGCGCCTTTATTTTTTTTTATTTTTATGGACGCAATAAAGAGTTGTCAATTTGTATCAAGCGACAAACCAAACCTTGAAGCTAGTAGTTGCAGGGTTTGCTATGAAGTCCTACTAGTAGAAAGAATATTTCTTATTGAAGTTTGTCCACCGAAGCTGGATTTTCTAACATTCAAGAAATTTCCTTTCTGCTATGAAAATTAAAGGAGTCTAAAATACAATATGATGGAATTGAGATACGTTCTTTGTTGAGAACAGATCTTGCCGAGGATTGAAGAAACTCACACACAATAATATACATGGTTCGTCCTCGGATGCCTAGTCCATGGAGAGAAATTGGGATTTCCACTATCACAAGGAAAAATGAGGAGTACAACTCAATTTCTTCTCTCTCTCTTTCTCACTGCTCTTTATCGCACTATCTCCACTCTTCCTCCGTCACTACCATCCCTTCTACCACTTTGTTGTCTTCAATCACAATCCTTGTGCATCACCTAGTACATGTATGTATAGCCAAAGAATGGAAGATACATCGAAGAGCTTTAAAGCTCAAATTGTGCAGGTGATTTCTTGATATCCTAACCAAATCAGGCTTGGCATTTTGTTAGATTTAAATTGTGGGTCGAAGTCCAAAAAAGTTATGACGTCAATATTAATAGCCTCCAACAGCCCCCAATTTCACACATTGGGGGGCAAATCCAACAATCATCCTCTCCACCCCATTTGTGGTACACATTCCTAACTTTCATTTGACAATCTAGTCTGCACTCCCTTACCTGAGTGCCCATACCCTTGCTGGATGCCCGTCGTCTTTGGCAATCACAGCGTGGTATCTGTGCCCGTTGTCGTTGGGTTGCCCGCACTCCCTTGCCTGTGTGCCGTGCAAAGATCACCTTTTTGCCCGGCGTGACTCTGTTGCTCCACTTCTTGTGTACACTTTCTCGGTGAGATCTTCATAAGTGATCAAATTTGGAGTGAATGAGACTTGCTTCTTGGTAGCCGTCGTTGTACATGTTTCCAAACACGACCTCTTCTCATTACTCTAAGGGCCTGTTTGTTTGTCCGGTTATAAATGGTGTGATATAAAATCCTATGAGATTACGTGTGAATATGATATCTTGTGGATATAAGACAGGATATAAATGGAAGGATATTCTGTGTTTATTTTGAATGAATATCTTAGGTTATGGACTTTGATATTGTGAGACTTGAAGCTTAATTGTCCACTTTCTCTTCATTACACGAAAAGATTGTCTTCCAATTAATTTACCCACTGTTTATTTTTACAAAGTAAAAATAAAAGAATAACTAAAAAATATTGATTGGTTACCAAAAAAAAAAAAAAAGAAATACATTTTAATTGGGTTACAATTAAATTGAATTTCCTCTTCTTTTTCTCTATTAATTCTAACTGAAAATGCAATCTTCCACAAGCCTTGTTGAAATGATTAAAAATGAGTAAGTTTAATTTCTTAGTTAAGCAAACAAATTAGGTTACAAGCAATATTTTTACAAAATAAAACTAATGTTTACCCACTCTCGAATTTTACGAAGTAAAAATAATAGATCAACTACAAAAAGTTAGCATTACAAACCTATTTTAAAAATAAAATAAAATAAAATGTAAAACCTATTGAATGGAACATGATGTACTTTAAAAAAAAGCTGAGAAAAAAAATGCACATCAACATAATTAAGACACTCAAACGAATGAAAAAGACTACCGTATATAAACTACACTAACCAAGAAACATCATCCGGTATTGTTTAGGGGGTAATATTGTCATTCTTTTCTTATCCCAAGGGAGGAGATTTATAATACCGCACCCTCCTTTGTATTGTATATCATCCTCCCTTTAGGATATAATATGCTTCCGGATATTTAATCCCAAGCTTAAGAAACAAAACAAACACTTCATTTGTGGGCCACAAAATTTTATATCCTTATTCCATCCTCCTTATGCCTCAAACAAACACCTCATAAGCTTCCTTATGAACCTTTGGAGCCCATGTACATTTTTGGATTTTTCTTTTTGCACCTGAAAAATGTCTTGGGCCTTGCGATTGTTCTTGCACCTATTCTATGTGCGTCCATGTGACAACTTTGCTCTACGTTCACCTCGTGGCTCCCTATACAGCTGGAGCCGTGCTTGACAATAACTTCTCTTGTCACAACACTCCTCTCTAGTTGGTACGGGTCGCCAAACTTCTTAGCTTGTAGCATTTTTCCTTATCCCTCGAAAACCTTCAAGACTCCTTCACCCGCTGACAAGCTGCAACAATTAGAATCTACCGCCCTGAGAGAAATTAAATTCTTCTTTCTTGACTCATGTCGGACTGTCAACTTCACTTTTCTGTCTCTAGGCATACAAAATATGACTGTCCCTTTGCCAATGATCTTGCCAAAAGTGTTGGCCACCTAGAACAATCCCCCATTTGTGATGCTTCTCCTATCGACACATGTACTGAATACCATGAGTCAAGTTCCAAGTCTGATGTCTTGCTGCTTGTTGTGGCTGCAAATGCAACTTGCCATTAGAGCCATGAACAATTGATGCTTTTGATGTTTGGTCCTTTGCTATGGCTCACTTGTATTTAGGGAAATTTCGCTTGATATGCTTCTTCTGATTGTAATAAAGCAAACAATTTTGCGAACTATGGATGGTCCTCTGCTTGAACTCCCTTTGGCACGCCCTTGGCTTCTACCCCACCCGTTTGTTACGAGGGCCTTCGATCTGCCAGAACTCATGGTACCCATTTCCTTTCCCCGCACTTCCTCGTTGAATAAGGCATTCTTAACCATGCTCATAATATCTTTTCGGCTGGCTGAATTGTTGAGAGAAACTACCAATGACTACCAGTCAATTGGTAGGGAACTAAGAAGTAAAAGGGTTTGTCCGCTCGTCAAACTTTAGCTTGACATTGGCCAGTTGGTTCACAAAGTTCTGGAGTTCACTCGTATGCTCCGTGATTGAACTCCACTTTGTAGTTTGAAATTTCAAGCCTCCTCATAAGCGACCCCTTGTTTGCATGTCTTCGACCAATACTTCGCCTCCATCTTCGTCCATATAGTGTAGGTGCATCTCTCTTGGGCTATGTGATGGAAAACCTTGTGTCCAAACTGCAATGAGATTAAAACAGATTTAAGGCGTGGGTTGAAGTCTGAAATGACTTGCACAACAGCCTTACCAGCCCCTTTTCACACGCAAGGTAAATCCAACGATCACCCCCTCCACCCATTTGTATGCATGCTGTCCTCTATAGATTTGGCCCACATCCACTCACTGGAGTGCTCGAACTCAGTGCTGGGAGCTACGTGGCCAGCACATAAGCTTCCACTCAGTGACATGTCAGTAGAAAGTGGCTATGGGGCATCGCGTCAGCAGGCACGTCAGATGCCAGGTCATCGACACGTGAGTGGCCAGTTGCTCATACGTTGATGCCACATCTCGGCCACGTAAGCACCGGTTTAGACGCTCAGGGGCTCCATTGTTAGCGGCAAGGTCGTGTGACATTTCACGCCTGTTGTCGCACCAGATGTCACATCAGCAAAAGGTTGTCCATGCGTTGCCACATCAGCCTTTGAACTCCACGTGGTAAACACATCAGCAGGAGGTGCTAGTCAGCGGTACAGTTAGCAATTAATATTCTCCACGACACATTTCTGTGATTTTGGAGCCGTTTCAATTCTGATTTTGGCAAGAGCATAGTGTTTCTCAGCTAATTTGAGCATTTTAGATCCAATCCTGCAGTCAGAATCTGAAAATTTTGCTCCGGGGCAGGTGAAGCAAAAGGACAGTCATTACAAGTTCAATGATTTTGTCAACAGCTACCATTAACTCAATTTGTAAGCCACGGATGGAGGGAATGATATTTTGAAGGATTTGTATGACCCTTTGGAGTCCAAGGGAATCTCATGCATGATTTGAGTGTTATAACTCTTGGATTTATATTCTCTCTCTGGCTATATATAAATGTACTTAGTAGCGTATGAGGAGTGTGGATGGAGGCAGAAGAGAGGTAGAAAAGGCAAAACACAGAGTGAGAGAAGAGAGTTGAGTGGTGTAACTCTGTATTTTCCGTTGGTTAGTGAATATTGTTTCTCTCCACGGAGTAGGCATTCGAAGGCCGAACCACGTATATTATTGTGTGTGTGACTCCATGATCCTCGAAAGGTACATGGTATCCCTTCATCTTGGGCTTCCCTATAAGCCTTGAGATTAGTCATAAACGGCTGCTAATTTGGGTTTTTTGTTCTAACATCCATGTTGATGGTATTGGTGGCGATGCTCCTACCTATGTGTGTGTGTGTGTGTGTGTGTGTGTGTTTGTGTGAGATTGCAAATCCTACTGCAAAAGCCACTGACATTCCATTCCCGCAGAATATAGAGTTGGAGAATAGGCGTCACAGGTCGGCTCAGGCAAGAGTCCCTTCAGATCCAAATGCCTGGCAACAGATGCGTGAAAACTATGAAGCAATAATACTGGAGGACCATGCATTTTCTGAGCAGCACAATATTGAATATGCTCTGTGGCAGCTTCATTACAGGCGAATTGAGGAATTCAGAGCACACTTGAGTGCTGCTTTTGCTTCAAAGGGTTCAAGCACATCTCAGGGTATAAAGGCTGCCCCTCGACCTGATCGAATTAGTAAAATACGTGTGCAGTTCAAAACTTTCCTTTCTGAAGCTGCTGGATTTTACCATGACCTAATTTTGAAAATTAGAGCAAAATATGGGCTTCCTCTTGGTTATTTATCTGAAGATTCGGGGAATCAAATTACCATGGAGAAAGATGAGAAGAGATATACTGAGATGAAGAAAGGTTTGATATCTTGTCATCGTTGTTTGATATACCTGGGTGACCTTGCACGTTACAAAGGATTATATGGCGAGGGGGATTCAAAAAGCCGTGATTATACAGCAGCTTCAAGTTATTACATGCAAGCCGTGTCTCTTTGGCCATCCAGTGGGAATCCCCATCACCAGGTTTTTTCTGTCATTTCTTCCCCTTTTTGGGTTCCTAGTGTCAATTACATTTTCCTTAACTCCATTTTTACTGTGTTCTTGGATTTAGTTGTCCTGTGATAACATTAGATTTATGGTTGAAAAAATGTTTTTTTTTCCAGCTTGGCATTTTGGCTACCTATTCTGGGAATGAGTTGATGGCAGTTTACCGTTATTTTCGGAGTCTTGCAGTCGATAGTCCCTTTTCAACTGCAAGGGATAACTTGCTGGTTGCATTTCAAAAGGTACTGCTATACTTATTTGGCTTACTTGAGTACTGCATTTCCTGAATGGTAACTCTGCAGTCATTTGGGTGAATTTTTTAAGGCCGTCAAGTTCTCTTCATGTTTTGGGTCGCTTGAAAATTCGGGGTTATCAGTGTCCTAGTGTAATGGCGTGGATACTCAAACCTCCACTAAATAAAATAATCAATAATTATTTCATGTTCTTACACAACCAAGACTATAAATTGTCTCCAAAAGTGATGGAACAACTTGGTCTAAACTCCAAAATTTGCCAAATGCTTATCTCGTGCTACCCTCGCTTGTGAATCCAAGATGGAAAAATAAATTAACCTGGCAAGTATACGACTAGAGTGAAAGTTCTCAAAATCAAATTGAGATCAATCAACGATAGCCACAAACTTGGATAAAACTGTCCACATAAGCATGATCTCCTATGAGGCGCTCCTCAGTACATGGGCAGTGCCTGCCTCACCCGCGCCACCAAGTCTCTGTTGCTGATTCTGGCTGTTAGCCCCAGCTATGGACGAATTCACTTAGCGGGTGTTTTGGAGGGTTTCTGGAGCCTAATTAGAGATCTGTGGCTGATTCTGGCTGTTAGCCCGAGCTATTGACAATTCACTTAGTGGGTGCCCTGGAGCGATTTTGGAGCCTAATTTTAGAGTTTAGGCTCTGATTCTGGATTATTGAAGTGTTTGGCATAGATTTTGAGGATGCATTTTCAAAACAGGTTTAAAGATAGTAGGTCTAGAGGTACTTTTGGATTCTCATTATGGATTCTCAAGTTTGATGATTATTTTGCTCTTTACTTTTTTAACAAACTACATATACTAAACAATATATGCTTATTATATATTTATATGGTTTAGATATGTGTGTGTGTATATACACATACATGTACATACACATATATATGTATACACACACATACATATGCACGTACATACATATGTATGTGTGTATGTGCATCTGTATGTACATTCCCCTTCCTAAAAGGAATCCCTCATTTTGCTAAAATGTAGATCTCCTATTTCTTGATCAAAATTTGATGATTTGAGCCGTTCTATGTGTTTAAAACATGTTCTTAAGGGTATAAGCAAGAAATCGACTCAAAAAAATATTGGGAAGGGCTTGATCCAAGTAGTTTTTTTGAGCCGATTTCTCGCAAGTACCTTTAAAAACATGTTTTAAACACATTGAATGGTTCAGATCACCAAAATTTGGTCAGGAAAGGAGAGGTCCGGATTTTAACAAAATAAGGGATCCCTTGTTAGAAGTTTTTTGTGCATATGTATATGTATATATTTATCTACATACGCATCATTACATATTTATTACTTATTCATTTATGTGTTCCTTTATAGGTTTACTTTACATACATATATAACACATTTATATGGTTATAATATGTGTGTGAAACAATAAATGTCACAAAAGATGTATAAATATGTACATAAATACTATTTTAATACATATATATTTTTGACACACGTTCATGTACATTATGCATTTTTACGACAACGTAAAAGGAACGGACTTTTTTATATTATTTGGTTAATATTGTAGCATTAACGTTACAAATAATTATGATATTATGAGCTCAAGTAAAATTGGAAATAATTTAGTATTTGCGTTATGAAAATATGCATAATACATATATATGTGTAGATATGACTTAATTACTTGGACACCCTTGAACTATCACCCAAAATCACTTTTACCCCTTCAGAAAAATTTCGTGTCATTATCACCCCCTGAAATACTTTACTGTGCCATTTTGACCCCGTCTGTTAATCTGCCATGAGATTGTGAACGGAAAACTAGTTTTGGAGGAAAAAAAAAATTAAGAATAAGTCCAAAAATATCCTTAAGGAATCCTTAAACCAACATACAACCCATTTCCTGCAATTTTTTTCAATTTCAATGCGAGTCATCTTGTGGTTCTCCATTTCTACCTTGTTCTTCAAACTTTTTACTCGCCGGCTCCTGCCCCGAGCTCCGGCAACTAACCCATTACCGGAAAAATACCTCTCCAAACTTATGTAATGCAATACGAAGAGCATATTCGAGTTAGCATAAAAAAAATAGAGGTTCAGATTGGAAAAAAAAAAACAAGCAATGGCATCACTTCATATTTCAATCCAACCGAAACCGAACCGAAATACCACAATTTAGAGGCTAAATTGGGCTGCGGCAGTGGTGTAGTTTGGGAAGATGGTAGAGAGAGAGGTGAGAGAAGGGAAGAGAAGTTGAGGAGGAGAGAGAACAAAGCATATTTGCGATTGTTGAAGAAAAGGAAAATGACGAAGAAGATTTAATAGTATCATTGTGATGTGTGCGTGAGTTTGGTGTGTGTATATGGGGAGGGGGAGAGAGAGAAATAGAAAGACAATTTTGTCTTTTCAATGCATCTGTTAACAGAGTTACAGGGAGCAAGCATTAAAGTATTTCAGGGGGTGATAGTGACACAATTTTTTTGAGGGTGTGAAAGAGATTTTGGGTGATAATTTAGGGAGTTGTTCGAGTAATTAAGTCATGTAAATACTGAACATATGTTTAAATGCCTAGAAAAGACTGAGAAGGCTTGCATAGGAAGGTGTGAGCTTTTTCACTATACAGTGACCACTACGAACGAAACTAAGTTTCTTAAGTAGGTCTGCACCTTTTAGGTTATCCGAAAGGTATTAAATGAGTAATGTGATGTGAAACAAAGAGGCAACCCTTGCTACAGAAAGAAGGGCTACAAAATTGTAAAGGATATTAATACCTCTCTCTTGGCTTGGTCTCCTTTCTTTTGTCTTCTCGTCTTTCTTCTACTTAGGATTATAGCTTGCCTTTCGCTTGACCAAGGCGTCTTCAAGAATCTTCCAAGAATGAAATTCAAAATGACATGGGAATCCATCCATCTCTCGCCTGAGAGTTCGCTCACAAAAAGTGGCATCCCAGTGAAAGGGTAGGGGAGGCAGCACATTGCCTCTAAGGCAACAATCAAGAACGCTTGTCCGAGTTGAGACGGTGGCTCACACACTGTCAGGGGGAAAGAAAAGAGAGGGGATAAAGGGGAGCCTTAGCCCTGGAATCTAATTATAAACCAGCATGTCGCTGCTGGATGCTTCTGCTCAGGGAATAGTAGACCTGTCCCCTTTTTAACATGGCGTGGATAGAAATCTAAGATTTTCCAATAAGAGCAAGGGAGAAGGGCGAGAGGAAGAGTTTCTAATTTAGGGTGTTTTATAGTTAACACTAACATTATAGTTCCGTTCTTTGGTCTAAAACCCCGTAGGCCTACTCGGTAAAACATATCAAACTGATTATTGTCAAAATGATCGGAACTATCTTTCTTGTCAACGGTTTGCTAATGGTCTGTTTGTCCTTAATCTTGCAGGGCACTCTTTGAGTAGCTTGTTCCGGATCCCTGTGAAATTTTCATCATTCCAATTGATCATTAAGACTCCAGGGGCATCTTGCATTTTTCGCCACCCCTTGAGAAGTAAAGATTCCAGGCTTAAAATATATGCATTGGTAGTGGTCTAATGACAAGGGTTGACCGTTGCTTGGCCTAATAAGAAAACAAATGAACACCACCTCTCCTTCCCAAAATGGATAATTGACTAAATGGGAATTGCATAATTGATTTGACTCTAGGAGAAGAAAGAAGAATTGAGAAAATGGCTATAGATATGAATCAAGTCGTTTGTATCCTCTAATCTCTAAGTCTTTCTTTCATCTTAGAAGATTGGATCTAGAAAACACTTCCAGTAGGGTTGATGGCTATGTTGTTTTCATTCAGCTGGAAGGAGAAAATCCGATGGATTCCACATTTAATTGTAACCATACTTAACATTATGAGATGAGCTATGTAGTTTGGCATTTGTGAGGCAAGTATGGACGTAAACTTGTGAGCTACCAAGGGTAGGGATAATCATTCAGGTCTTATTGTGAAAGAAAAAAGTAGTTTAACTCTTTATGCTGGTATGGCATTGTTGGATGCTTCTGATGAATAGGACTAGGAGAAAAAACAGCTTATGATCAACATCTATTTAAGTCAAATCAAGATCTAATTCAAGTTTTTTTTTATGTAGTGGAAACGTGCCAGTGAGAAACTACAAGACATAGAAGAAGGCCTAAGCTAAGCACGCCTAAGAAACAGGCCAATCGATGTTGGAAGACTCTCCATTCCGATTTCACATCCGCCAATTAAAAAGACCGACATGATGGTAGTAGAGTATTCCTCAATGGAAATTCTCTAAAAAATGTTGTTTACGACAACTGGGAGCCAGAATAGAAAGAACGCGAAACGCTAGCACTATAGTCTATAGGGTCGTCTTTTTTTTTTTTTTTGTTGGTTGTTTTTTGTGGGGGGGGGGGGGGGGGGGGTTGGAGCGGAGCGGGGGATAAGCTTGTGAGAAAGCAAGTTTCTCTCTGCCCTGACTGGTAGATGCTGGGTCTCCCCAACTAAACTTCCCTCGGTCTGGCCCGAGCTGTATGAGGGAAAAACTTGTCTCGCCCTAGGGGTTAGGAAAACCTTGTCTGCACTAATTTAGCTAACACTGTGAATCCGCTTCGCTACTGGACGACCCTCTTCAGGGAGATCAATATGTTAAATTAGGTACCCGTACTTAAAAAAGAACATAACCTCTGATACGCTAAACAGAATAGAACCATATTGAAGTCCTTATAGAAGGAAGCATCCTATGAGAATCCACACTCTCTTTCCCACGTTTGCAACCTCTTGATGTAGAGGTGTTCACTGTTTTCGGGTGGAAAAGTCCAACTTTTATCAACAAGAGAATCTTGCTTTGGAATCGACTTTGTTGTTCAACATCTTGATCTGGCCATCCTTTCGACGATATTGTTAAAAGCCTCCTTCCGTTGAAGAAAAAAAAGGACAAAAAAGAGAACATCTATCTAGATATGTGTATAGGATTGAAATAGGGAGTGAAGTGGACGAGGCAAAGAGCTCAACTCAAGGTCGAAACTATGCGCTTTTTTGTCTTTCTCATTCGGATAAGCTTTTGATATTCAACAACTCCTCCTAAAAAATAATCGCAAAAATGAAAAATCCAAACATTTGACAACCCAACCCTATCTCAGAATGTTCGGATGATTCTCCAGAACCCCCTAACTAATAGATACTTCAATACTAAAGAATGAAGATATATTTCTTGTGGAATCGGATAGCATTAATCCTAAAAATAAAGGAATATCTTTCGATCGCGAAGGGTTCAGCACTTAGGAGCCGTGTGAGGTTCTGGAGGATCCAGCTACAGGAGAATCAAGAACGGGAATGTTTCCCCCCTTTTCCGGTTCCAGCTATTCTGATTTCTTCTCGTCCCTTGTATTGGGCTACTCTTGATATTTATAATTGCCTAAAGACATAATATGGTAAAGAGAGACATAAAAAAAGTCATCTAGAGGATCCAATCCAAATCTAGTATACGTCTAAGGCGGGCCCTCTATCTAGGAGATTTCACTGGGCACACGGGCTTCTACACGAGGAATGTGCTTTTTTACATTGAGTTTCAACTATGCTACGTCCTCCCTTTAAGACTCGCGTAATCTTGCCAAAATGATTTTCAAGAGAATCTTCTTCCATCTAGGCGCCTATCACTCCCGAGGTGTAACAATCAATCTCAATCTCCCATTGGACCTATCACAATGTTATTATCTGGTGTTGTTTATGCCTGTTCGCAAGAATGAAACTCAAAGGAATTGACGACAGATTCATTAGCTCGTTATTGGAGAGATCATCGTCAACAGTTGGGGACCCGTAACGAAAACAACAAGTGACAGTAGAAGCGAGGAAGAGGCAAGGAAGAGACTGAGACTTTCTTGAAGCTTAAGAAATGGATAGGGGCGGTCAATTCCAATGCCAAGATTTAGGCGAATAAATAATAGGATAGGATTTTTTCCGAAGTTCAATGACGATGAATCATAAATAAATAATGTCATATATTCACAAGGAGCCACAATAGTAAGGGTATTAGGGTGAAATGACCACGTACAGTCCAGTAATCTAATTATACTGCCAATCATTATACCTATCCATAATATATTTTTGATACTTCAATCAAACACCTTTATAGATTAATCCATAATATATTTTTCAAAGATTCTGATTATGAGTTTTCAATAATCCCAAATCTACAATTCACAATCCATAATCTATAACTTGCGGCAATAATCTGTGCCAAACACCTCCTTGATCTTGTTAAAATGCAAAATGGAGAAAATAAAGGGAAAAGTCCGCATTCCTGCTGAAAGTGGTGCTGTAATAGAATGCTAAACATTGAGTTATGGAGGCAAACCTAATTGAAACATAACCCTTATGGGTTTATTTAAATGACAATAAACATAATGAAGGCTAAGTAGGTTTACAATTCTATGTATCAAACAGTTCCATTGCACTTATCCACCACAAGTGACACTAGCCTACAGCACAAAACTCTGCTTGGACAAGACTCCATGGAATTAAATAAACTGCACAACGTGGTCAAATGGAATACAAAATGAAAATTGCAAACAAAGTACTGCTAAGATTAAGATCACATCGTAGACAACCGATTTAGCTAAAATGAAGATCGAACCGTCAAAAATGTAGGCTTCACTACCGTGTACATCATACTGTAAGTTTGTCTCAATCTGTTACGCCATCACGGATGATTAGTTGAACTAACGTTTGTCTAAGCTCTGTTCCTTTCTTACCCTTCCTGTTCATCCGCTCCCTCTTTCTCTCTCAATCTCTACAATGGGTTCATCTCTATTCTTTGTTGCTTACAAATTGATTTCAGCACTTACAGCACATAGTAATGTATCGTGCAATTAATTGCTTCCTAAGGCAGCCACATTTCATATTAGATGATGATAATACGCTGCTGTTCTTGAAAAACAAAATTGTGTTATTTTTAGTGTAAGATATTTGATTTAAGACTGGCATTTTATAAATATTGATTGACATTTGAGTTGTTGATGTTAAAGTGCCACTTCATATTATTTTGTTTCTTTGGGAGGGTGGTCGGCAATGATGTCTTGTTTCTTGTTTAGTCACGTTATGATTGTGATGAAGAAGTCAACTGGTTATGTACTACATATTTACAAACCTGCTTCTTGGCAGAATCGTCAGACTTACTCTCAGCTTCATGGGGATACAAAAGCTTCTGCTATCAGTGAATCACCTATGCAGATGTCTGCCAAAGGAAGTGGGAAAGCAGAGGCAGATCTCCAATCTAAGGATGTCAATATTGTTAACAGCCTTGCAGCGGAAACCACCGTTATCAATGACCCCAACAAAGATTTTTGCATTCGATTTGTTCGTCTAAATGGCATTCTTTTCACGCGCACTAGGTAATATCTTTAACACCACTTTATTTTTTCCTTATCGGCTTACAATCTTCGTGGCCATTGCTCATAGAGGACTTCCTCCCTCCAGCTTGGAGGCATTTGCAGAAGTTCTCTCTCTGGTTAGCAGTGCTTTGGATAAGCTTCTTTCACGTGGGCGGGAGGAAGAGCTGAATTTCGGCACAGATGCTGCTGAGAATGGACTTTTCATTGTTCGACTAGTCTCTGCTCTTATATTCACAGTTCACAATGTGAATAGGGATGGTGAAGGTCAGACTTATGCTGATATTGTGCAACATAAGCTTGTGCTTCAGAATGCTATTACTGCAGCTTTTGAATTAGTAGGACACATGATGAGGAAATTTGAGCAGTTGCATGACCCTTGTTCAAGTTACCTGTTTCCTGGAATTCTTGTTTTTGTAGAATGGTTGGCTTGTTCCCCTGATGTTGCCACATTGAGTGAAATAGACAATAAGCAAACGACCGTTAGATCAGTATTTTGGAAACATTTCACATCTCTATTGAATAGGCTTCTGACGAGTCAGCTGTTTGTCCTTGATAATGAAGATGATAACTATTTTTTTGATATGGGTAGCGAAGAAGGGAAAATAGAAAACCAGTTCGCTTTGTGGGAAGACTTTGAGTTGAGAGGATTCTTGCCTCTTCAACCTGCACAAAGAATATTGGACTTTTCAGGGAAACGGTATATGGGGGGTAATGGAAACAAAGAGAAAACTGCTCGTGTTAAAAGGATTCTAGCAGCAGGAAAGGCTCTATCAAATGTAGCTAAGGTTGACCAGACATTGATGTTTTTTGATGTGAAGCTGAAGAAATTTGTTTTTGGTGTTGAGCCTAAGAAATCAGATGTTTTGACACACACGCTCCATTTGGGCGGCCCTAAGTCAAATGGTTTGGATAAACTTCCAATGGGGAGTACAAGCAATCCCAATTTTGTGCAGCCAAAAGCACATTTTTATGAAGAGGAGGACGAAGTGATTGTTTTCAAGCCAACAGTGATGGAAAACCAAAGTGATTTGTCTGTTTCACAAAATTTTGTCTCCGTTTCAGCTCATCACGATGATCTTCGCCAGCAGAATGCTTGTGGTGCAATTTCTCTTCCACCTGTTTTAGTTGCCAACAGTGTCGTACAACATCCTCAACCAATTCAATCACACTCTTCAATGTGGTTGGGCCAACGAGCTTCTCTTGCTAATGGATTGAAAAGTTTGAACATCTCGGAATATGGACAGTTAATGAAACCTGGAATGCAAGAAGATACACCCATTTCACACCATTTTTCGCTTTCACTCCCTGTCCAACAATCTGTTGTCAATGCAAGTGGTGTATCTTATAGTCAGGCAGAAACGGGGATGCAATCCAAGATTGACCTTGTTTCATCTTCTGCAGTTACTTCTGGAAGTTTTGCTGTAAATACGTCCTCAGCGTTTGCAGCAACTTCAAGAAAAAGTCCAGTAAAACGACCTGTAAGGCATATTGGCCCCCCACCCGGTTTTGGTTCCGTCCCTCCTAAAGCGGAAAATGAGCCCCTTTCTGGGTTGGATAACTATGGCTGGTTGGGTGGATACAAGTTGCCAGTACCAATGGAGGGCTCAGGGATTAATCTATCTATTAATGGCTCTGTGGGGACAAGTAGCTTTCCCTTTCCTGGAAAACATGTTCCGCCAAACCCGTTTCCTGAGGAAAATCAGAAATGCTGGGCGAATAACCATACTGTAGGACACGTAAATTTAGCACAAGAACAGCTGCATCTGCAGCAAGTCATGAAAGGAAGTCAGCAGTTTATTCCACCCAAGGAGCAATACCATGGACATTCCATATTTGGGGATCATTACCCTGTGTGAATCATTGGGAGAGCAGCATCATATGGTAAGCTAATACTTTCTACACTGCAGTGATGTTGTAATTACACGATATCCTTGTAACGTGCTATTTTGTCAAGTTGTCTTTTTGAATCTCTCTGATTCTTTGTATTTTCAATGTTTAGGTCGTTGAGAATGACTGATGGATGTCCTTTGTCCTGCTGCTACCATATTGATTCTCCAACTTGGCGGTCCTATCAATTTTCATTTTTTCAGTTGGAGCATGGTGGTGGTAGCATATTGCTGGCTCTTGCTATTTGACGAGTGAGTATCTAGTCTCTATCTCAAAGTTTGTTATGTTCTTCACCTTGCTTTCATTGTTTATAATACAGTAATAATTAAGGCTTTAACCAGCGGTATCAGGATACATAGCCATAATGTCGTGGTGTTAACGTTATTGGGAGTATCAAGTGATATGTAGCGGGAATTGGGTGTAGGGGTCGTGAATTTTTAAAATAATTAGCAACACCCTACACCTTAATAGTATGCATTTTCTTTTTCATTTAAGCTTAGTTACAGATATTGTTAGGAGTATCGGTGCAGTATGCCAATTACCGTGGTTAAAATACGGTAATGTACTGATTGATAATGGGAACTGGCCAGTTCTCTATGCTAATTTGGTCCCACCACTACATTGGTAAGTATCCGAATTGGATGATATGCTTTGAACTGGCCGGTTTTTAAATCCTTGGCAATGAATAATAATGAGAACAAACAGACCAGCCTCAGAACGACGAGCTGTGATTCCATGTTAAATAAACTAAATCAAAACAAATTTTGCAATGAGTGGAAGGCCACCTTGAATCATATAATAGTTTTGGATGTGGTACTCAACCAATGTGGGATAAGCTCTTCTCACTCCCCTGTGTGCGCCTCCAGACCCATACGAGGAGAGGTAATCAAAGGATCGATAAAGTAGGGATCACATCACATTAGATGATGATGCTTGTTTGGAATGCAAATGTTCAATTTCTTCTAGTTTGTAGGCTGACATTGTTTGTAGGTATTAGTGCACACATGTGAGCCTTTGTGTATGCTCTGGCAGCCTTGAATGGTTCCAACTAAAGATCAAAGCTAAAGGCTGCCACCTCCCCTAAAAGTCTCAAGAACTCTGAGGATGCACTTAGTGATAGGCACATTTGTCTGGAAGACTGATTGCCGCCATGTATGGTTGTTTGGATCCTCAAAAACCTTACATCGAGGATGGTGATGGTGTTTCAATTCTTATTTTTGTTCCCTCTCTCACCCCCACCTGTCTTCACAAGAAAATCTAAAGTTTGGCTCTGAAATGTTAGTTTCAGTTATCATCTCTCTGGGTAATCATGCTGCACGCTGTGCACGGTCTACAATTGTGTAAGTTATATGCCCATTGATCAATCAAGGTTAGCATCGTGCAGAATGAATGGTCTTGTAAAGATGAAAACCCACCCTCTTTAGAGAGGGGCGAGACGTTTATTTGTAATAAAACGGACGAGGTTAGGGTTAATCGAATGAGCTCTAATCACCGAGGCCCATTAGGGTTACATAACCTAATCTATAACGTAACAACTAATACCCTCCCTCAAACTGGCACATATACATCAATCATGCCCAGTTTGTTGCATATATATGAAACCCGATTCCCAACTAGTGGTTTAGTGAAAATATCCGCCAATTGTTCACCGGTGCGCACATGGCTAGGAGTGATCGTGCTCTTCTTGTATATTCATCGTGGATGAAACGACAATCGATCTCATTATGTTTCGTGCGTTTGTGGAACACAGGATTGGTGGTAATATGTATGGCAGACTGATTATCACACCATAGTTGGGTCGGTCCGTCCACTGCTGCCCGTAATTCGGAGAGGATCTACCGAATCCACATAATCTCGGAAGTGGCTAAAGCCATGGCCCTATACTCTGCTTCTGCACTTGAACGAGCTACCACTGCTTGCTTCTTGCTTTTCCAACTGACTAGGTTACCCCCAATAGTGACCGAAAATCTAGAGGGATACACCGATGCCGATTGGGCATACCATGTAAAGATGAAAACCCACCCTCTTTAGAGAGGGGCGAGACATTTATTTATAATAAAACGGACGAGGTTAGGGTTAACCTAATGGGCTCTAATCACCGAGGCCCATTAGGGTTACATAACCTAATCCGTAACGTAACAACCAACAGTTCTTTCTCCCAAATTAGGATTTCTCTTGTATTGCATGAGAGCAGCCGTTTTTAAATTGGTCGGATAGCTTAACTGAATTGTCCATGCATGGGCTTGGTAAACGGTAATTTGTGGAAATTGGGAACTGAGACTAGACTCTTTTCTAGTGCAGAGTAAAGTGGTTGAGGATTAGGAATATGGTTTGAAATATCACTATGAATAGCTGTATGTCTTAGTTGAGAACTTAACCAACTTAACTGTAGTGAGTCAAATTTGGGACTGGTCTAAGATTTATTTTATCACCCTGAGTTTTCTTTTGTATTTTCCTGGATATATGTTTTCCTACTGTGGTACATAACCTGTATTTTCTGTGGACATTAATTATTCGAGTCTTTGAGGCTTAGCATAAGCCCCACTTTTTTCAATTTCTAAGTGCAAAGTTCTCCCTATAAGCAATCAGGCTCAAGGATATACCCTTTTCCTGACAATACTATGCCCCACACAATGCTGCCCTCCATGTTACAACGTGCTACCTTATCACCACCACCACCACCACCACCACCACCACCACCACCACCACTACTGGCGTCTACCCCACTTCCAGTAGGCAGGCAACTCCAGCACATCGAGCCAACAACCAGTTCAAGCGACTTCATTAAAAATCTAGTGACCATCTCCAATGAAGCTTCAATCATGTTTTAGTAAATTTTCCCTACAATTTGTTGTGTAAGAGCCAACTCCAACAACCTGGAGCATCACTCTATCACCACCACCACCACCACCACCACTAAACAATTGCTCCAACATCACAAAGACCACCACACAACAAAAAATCCTATAGAAAATTTACCGAATCACAGTTAAGAAGCTAGTGAAATTTCACCAGTAAGTGCTAAAATGTTTCTTTTTTGAAAAAAGGAGGGAGAAGAATCTTAAAAGTGGAGATGTAATTTCACTGATTACAAGCATGAATATTGTTGACAAACTTTTATAATTCTGAATGGAAATGTTTAGTTTAATTAGTGTAATTTTACTAGGTTTATGCATTGTGCCTAGGCGCTAGGCGGTGGTAGTCCGTGTGAAATAGCATAGCTTTATTTATTTATCTACTTTTTTTTGTTTATTTTGTCCCTTAAGAGTATTTTTGTCCTTTAATCTTTTTAGGGTTTCATCTTATTAGGGTTACTAGGATTAGCCTATTTAACCACATTGTCTTGTATAATAAACTTATTGAATAATATTGCAATAGATTATTTCCTTTCTATCATGTATCATGATATCAGAGCCATGGTAGGGTAAGGGTTAGGGTTTAGCATCTGCATCACCTCTCCTCTCTTAAACAGTAACCTCTCTAGATCTTCGACCTCCACCGTTTGTTGCCAGCTGTCTCCGCCACTCGCAGACCGCTGCCGCCGTTCGCTGTCCTCCACGCTTTCGTTGACCCTCACTGGCCGTCGCCCACTCTTGCCATACCTCCCCCCACCCTCGCCTGCCGTTGTCCACCTTCGTAAGCCTTAGCAGTTTCTTGCCAGCCGCCGCCGCCGACTGATTTTTTGTCCTTCGTTGCCTGATATGTGAGTTTCTCTCTGGTTTGCTATACAACAGAGTTTCTCTCCATTTTGATCTCAGTTAGTGGTATAACAATGAGTTTCTCTTCAGTTTGATCCAAGTCAGTGGTATTTTCTGTTCGCTTTTACTTGATCTGCTAGCTTTACCCATCTCTTGTTCATTCAGTTGAGTGCTCTTGATCATGTCAGATGATAAAACGCAAGCCATCAGCATATGGTTAACGGGTAACAACTATTTGTAATTGTCCCATGTTATAAATTTTTTTATTGTGGGTAAGGGATTGTAGGGATATGTAGATGGTTCAATATTGTAGCCTTCTGATCCAAAAGTCGATAACCACAAAATTGCTCTTGCAAAATGGGATATGAAAAATGCCAGGATTCTTACTTGGTTTCACAACTCTGTCGAACCAAATATTGGTATGAATTTCTTTAAATTCAGTACAACGCAGAAAGTGTGGGCTTATTTAAAAACTATGTATTTGGAGTCAAATTTCGCTAAGCAGTATGAGCTTGAGATGTCTATTCGGAGTGCTACTCGAAAGGATAAATCGGTTTAGCAGTTTTATAATGAGATGACTAATTATTGGGATTAGTTAGCCCTTATGGAACCTTCAGATTTGCAATCACTTGATAATTATGTTTAGTATTGGGAGAAACTTCTTGTCCAGTTTCTTATGGCTCTTCGCGATCAGTTTGAGTCTCTTTGGGAGACTATTTTGCACCGTTCTCCCTTACCCTCAGTTGATGGTGCAGTTCGTGAGATTATTATAGAGAAGACCAGGTTTAAAGTGTCTTATGCTGCATTTCCTGCTCAGTCTGTGTTTGCCATTGTCGTGGCTACTTCTAGTCAGTCTTTGGCACCGATCCTACCCACTCCCACTTCACATTTGATGCAGGTAACTGGCAAGCGAAAATTTTGTATAGCTATGGATGAATGTAGTTTTTGCCATCAGAAGGGCCATTGGAAGAATGTGTGCCCCAAACTTATTCAAGCCAAGGGCCGCACCTCTTCTCACTCAACCACTCCATCCTCCTCTCGGCCTCCACAGCACTCCTACCGTCCTCCAATAGCCCTTGCGGTATCAACCCCTAGCAACACTCCCTCTTCCTTCTCCTTTGAGTAGTTTTAACAATTTCAGGCTTTTTTGGCTGCAACCGAAAAGAATCATCAACAAGCTTCTGCTATGACTACTACTCTCCCAGGTTTGCATAGTCCTCCCATCACTGGTACTTTACAGCACCTGGATTTTTGACTCCGGTTCTTTCCATTATACGTCTCCTGACGTTTCCCTTCTAAGTAACTGCATTTTTCCCCTTTCTCCAATTAGTATTGCTATTGCCAATGGCTCTCTAATGCATATTTCTGTTGGTTCTATTTCATCTCCCTCCTTATCTCCTCCTCATGTTTTTTACGTAACTCACTTATATTAAGTCTTACTTTGATGAGTCAATTGTCTGATTTGGGTTTTGACGTTTTGTCCTCTTCTTCTGGTTGTGTTGTGCAGGATCGGGCGTCCAAGAAGCAGATTGGGATTGGCCGTAGAGGTGCCGACCTCTATACTTTGGAAACCTTGAATCTTCCTCTGGTGTCTACTCCCATGTCCTCCTTCTCCTTTTCCTTAAATGAAAAATCTTCTCCTTTTTATTTTTGGCATTTTAGATTAGACCACTTGTCTAGTGAGCATTTGAAATATTTAGTTAAGTCTGGTCTTTTGGGTATGTCTCTATTAGTGACATTTCTGATTGCAGTGGTTGTAAGTAGGCAAAAATATCAGCCTTTTCCTTAATAAAAATAATTTTGTTTTTACTTCTCCTTTTCAACTTGTCCACGCTGATTTGTGGGGTCTTTCCCCTATTGTCACCAATGGTGGCTCTATATATTATGTTTCCTTTGTTGATGATTATAGTCGGCATGCATGAGCTTATTTACTTACGCACAAATTAGATTTTTTTAAGGTTTATCGCAATTTTCACAATATGGTGGAAACTCAGTTTTCAACTACAGTAAAAATCCTTCGGTCTGACTTAGGTAGGGAATACTTTCTTTCTGAATTTATTGACTTTTTAGCGACTCATGACACTATTCACCAATCTTTCTATTCTGATACTCCTGCCCAAAATGGTTGCACTGAGCACAAATATTGTCATCTTTTGGACACTGCTCGATCTCTTCTCCTTTCGTCCTTTGTCCCTTCTGTCTTTTGGGGCGAAGCTATGCTCACTGCCGCATATTTCTTGAATCGCATGCCTATCCCTCTTCTCTCCGGTACTTGTTTGTATGAGCGTTTCCATGGTCACCTTCCCAACTATTTCCTTCTTTCGTGTGTTCGGGTCTATTTGTTTTGTCTTTCTTCCTTAGTGGGACCACAGTAAATTCAGTGCTCGTTGTGCTCTATGTGTTTTCTTAGGGTATGGTATATATACCAGAAAAGTTAATCGTTGCCATGACTTGTGACTAAAAAGTTACATGCTGCACCCCCCTCTGGGACTTCCTCATACCACATGTGCCCCCCCTCTGGTATTTCCTCATACCACTGGGCTTGTTTGTCTTCTTCGCTGTGCTCTCTACGGTCTTAAGCAGTCTCCACGTGCCTAGTATGAGCGTTTTCACTCTGTTGCTCTAGAGATTGGCTTTTGTCCTAGTATGCATGATTCTGCTCTCTTTATTCGTTGCACGTCTACGGAGCTTGTTCTTCTCTTATTATATGTAGACGACATGATTATTACAGGTTCTGATCCTGCTGCTATTTACGAGGTGAAGTCCTATCTCTTTCACGCATTTGAGATGAAAGATTTAAGTCCTCTTCGTTATTTTTTGGGTATTGAGGTTGCTACATCTCCCAAGGGTTATTTTTATCTCAAACCAAATATGCAACCGATATCCTCCATTGTGCCAATCTTACTGATTATAAGGTTGTTGATGCTCCTATCGAATTGTATGCCAAGTTTTTCACTACTGGTGGTGTTTTCCTTGATGATCCTACTGAGTTTCATGAATTGGTTGGTTGCTTAGTATATCTCACTGTGACTCGTCCTGATATTGATTACACTGTCCATATTATCAGCCAATTTGTATCTGGCCTTCAATCTACGCATTGGGCTGTTCTGATCCGCATCTTGCGATACGTTCGTGGTACTATATATTAATGCTTATTGCTCTCCTCTACTTCGAGTTTGACTCTTTGGGCATATGCTAATCCTGATTGGGCCGGGAATCTCACTGATCGAAAATCCACCTCTGGGTTTTGTGTGTTTCTTGGCGACTCCCTTATTTCTTGGAAAAGCAAGAAACAGTGTCATTGCTCGCTCTGCTGCTGAAGCTGAATATCGGTCTATGTCTCAGGCGATTGCAGAAATTGTCTGGTTTTGTTGGCTTTTATCTGATATGGGTGTTTTCCTTAACTCACCCACACCTCTTTACTGCGATAACAAGAGTGCTATTCAGATCGCTCATAATTCTGTCTTCCATGAGAGAACAAAGCATATTGAGACTGATTGTCATTTCATCCATCATCATCTCCAGTTCGGCACTATTGATCTTCCTTTCGTTCTGTCCTCACTTCAATTGGCTGATTTCTTTACCAAGACACACGGTTGCGTGATTTCGTTTTCACGACCTCACATCCTAAGTTTGTGTTGTTTTGTGTGTGGTTGTTGTTGGGTTGGGGGGGGGGGGGGGGGGGGGGGTGGGGGTTTGGGGGGGCAGGGGGTTGAACATAGCATAGCTGTATTTATTTATCTGCTTTTTCTTGTTCATTTTGTCCCTTAAGAGTATTTTTATCCTTTTATCTTTTTAGGATTTCATCTTATTAGGGTTATTAGGATTAGCCTATTTAACCACATTGTCTTGTACAATAAGCCTATTGAATAATATTGTAGTACGATTGTTTCCTTTCTATCATGTATCAGTCCGACGTTGCAGTTTTATGTTTTAGACCTACGTTAGGCATTATGGAATTAGTCGGCATTTAAACAGCGGTTAATTGGCTTTCCTAGCTCAAAATTAGTATTATTTTAAATCAAATTGTGGGATTAAATGTGTCAATTTCTTAATTTCATTTGGTTTTGAACTTTGAACATTGAACATTGTTTTTGACTTTTTATTTATGGCTACTTAATTTTTAGTTTTTACTTTAGCTTTAATTCATTTGTTATTAATCTTATGTCTTTTCTTAGTCAAGGTTTGGGGAGGGGGAAAATATACATATATATTTTTGATATAAAAAACCTACTAATCTTTAGGTGCCGACTAGTCGTCCTAGGCTCCCCTCTTCCGCCCAGCTAGTGCCTATGATTTTTAGAACATTGGGTTTACGTTAATGAAATATCACTACTACTTTTCATGCTCATACAAAGAGAGAGAGAGAGAGAGGGGTAAAACTATGGAACATGCATTTTTGGATATTTTTATGTATTTGGTTAGAGCAAATTGTGAAGGAGAATTATTTATATGGTAAACTTGCAAAAATTTTAGAAAGTGGCAGAATGTTTCTCAGCCATACCTAAGCTTCAGTTCTGAGCCTGACTTTCAGATATACTACTTTGATCTGGACAAAAAGGTGGTGGTGAGTACAAGAGGCAGGACTTAAAAGCAGAGCGAGAGAGGAGAGTTGAAAGTGGTGGTTGTTGATGACGGCATTGCCGATGAGTGGATTTCGGAGAGAGACGGGGAGAGAGAGAGACTACATCATACTCCTATCCAGAGATTTTCGTCCCATTCTTCCTAATTAATATATGATAAAACTAGTTCTTCATAAAATCATTCTGTACTGTTTAATTTGTTGGTATTGTAGAACTTGCACAAACTTTTGTGGAGTTCAGTTACTTTTGTTTTGCACATTAAACATGCAGTGCACTTTTTTCTGTTCTTATCAAATAGAACTTGACAATCTGGTAAACATGCAGATCGCGCTGCGCTCGAGGCAGGAGGAAGCAAAAAAAGTACTACTTAAATCCTGTCGGCAGAGATAAGGTAGACGTTAATTTAACTCGTCCATGGTGTTGGGGCTTGTCTTGAGCAGTTGGGTTGGAATGATCATGTACAACTCTATTCTAGAGTAATGGGTCGTCATTTCTGCGTCTTGATGGGTTCGTTGGAAGCTGTTGCCACCATCTTGTGCTTGAAAATGCATGATAGTTAGCCAGCCAGTTCTTCTCCAGAAAGCTTAATTTGCTTGATAATTGGTATGGTGCTAAGCTTGAGTTGGGTGTATATTTGAGCTTGAAGTGGCTATAAAGATCACTATAATATCTGGGTTATTTTTAGAATTGATGCCTGAACGGTTGAAAAGTATTTATTTCTAGTTTGATGACTAAGGGAATGGGTTGTAGAGTGTATCTTATTGTAATTTTCAATTGATTTGAGGTTATGTTTGCATGCTATCTATCTGATGTTTGAAATACTATTCATCTATGTCAGCGACATTTATCCACATTCAGTTTTCATTTTTTTGGGATTTTCTTTGTCTTTCAACATAAATAGTACTTGTGCTCCATTTATTTCGGGTCGACAACAAAGTTCGCTTTGTTCAAAAAATTCTGAACTTAATGTTTCAACATATTAATTGCATAATAGTTTCAAAAATAATAGAGGTCAGAAATTTTTCATGGACCGCGAAAGGTCAATTTATTAGAAAAAATTTATGTGAGATTAGTGTAATTTACCTTTTTTTCTTTTGCAAAAACTAACAAAGTGATTATATTTGAACTGAAAATATTTTCTCTGACTCGAATTAGAATTGTTATTTTAATTTTACAATTTTACCTATTAGTCAAATTACATTTTGAGACAAGAAGCTCTTATTTGCAAAATAAACGCCTTGCCTAATGAATTAGTCCACGGAGTATTGAAATTAATGACCGAGCAAACTTCCAATAGATTTAAGTATGTGGTTATCTGTAAGGTTCAATCTCAGATTGTTTTAATTTATAGTTCATTCTGATCTTCACTCGGACAAATCCTTCGGAGTTTAGTTCATTCCATTATTGGTTCAATGCTCAATACGTTGCCTGAATATATTTCAAAATTAATAAACAAAATAATTAATACATTTTTGTAGTTATTTACGAAAAAACTCATGCATAATTCATTTCTTGAAAAACATACAATAGAAAGAACCAATACAAATGCAGAACCACCAGATTTTCTACCCCAAAATCGTAACGAATAAGCTTCACTTTTTTCGTAGCCGTTGCTACTTTACCTGTAGCTGTTGGCTACAATCATTCCTTCAATTTTAAAGCCGTGATTATCTTATAATTCTGGTATCTATCTTCCACTTCGAGGATGATAAGGTTTGAAGAATGATCCCGAAAACTCCTGCCTTGGATTTACCCAACTTTCATCTCCTCCAGTTTTCAAAAATTATGTGCGCAACACTTCGGCCAATCACAATTATACACAACCTAGATGGTGTAATATCATAATCAGGCTGATCGAAGATGCCTCACATTCCAGAAGAAATCTTAGAGCACATATTCGGTTACATCACAGATAGCCGAGATCGAAACACAGCCTCATTAGTCTGCAAATCATGGTACAAGGCCGATAAATACAGTAGGCACTACGTCTTCATTGGAAATTGCTACGCTCTGAGTCCGGTGAGACTGATCAGGAGGTTTCCGGCCGTCAGGTCACTGACAATGAAAGGAAAACCTTGTCTGACTTATGGCGATTGGCTCCCTCGTAACTGGGGTGGCTCTGTTCACCCGTGGGTTGTGGTTTTGGCTAATACCTGTCCCGATTTGCAGCAGCTTTTTCTGACGAGGATGGTTGTGTTGGACCAGACCCTTGTGCTTATTTCGACTGCGTTTCCGAATTTCAAGTCTCTTGCTTTGGTAAGTTGCACCGGGTTCACTGCTAATGGTCTGGGCGCCATTGCTGCCAATTGCAGGTAAAAGCAATACACATTTTGGACCCTTGCGAATTTGTGCAACAGTGCTTGTTTTCCTAATTAAATCCAACTTATTCTGTGTGTCTAACCATGTCCATCTGGAGTAATCTCAATACTTTTCATCGACCTGCTTTGCCCATCCCTGAAAGTTGCAAATATCTATTCGTTTTGACAGTGCTTATCTGATGATCTTGGTGAAATAGTTTTACATTAAAAAGTTACTGGTATGGTAATTTGACAGATCTTCTTTATCTAAACCTGATGATCTTTAGCCTACATTCACATATGTGCATAGCCTTGGGATAATCTAATTATGAGGTGTGAAGGAATATTATTTTCACCTGTTTCTCGAATTGGATGCTTCTACATTTCGATAGTGGTAATGTTACAAAACTGGCTAGTTGATTTCTTACAGTTCTTCTCAAATGTAGGTTTCTTGAGCACTTGGAACTGACAAAATGTAAGGCTGCAAACGAAAATGGACATTGGCTTAATTGCTTTACTGAAAGTTTCACTTCACTTGTCTCCCTGGATTTTTCCTGTCTCGGAGGAGCAGTAAACTTGGTCGATCTCGAGAGGCTGGTGGTTAGATCTCCAAATCTCAGAAATCTCGGGTTAAACAAACAAGTGCCTATCACTACTATTTCCAACATCGCAACGCTAGCTCCTCAGCTTCTGGGATTAGAGATTCGACCCGAAAATCTTGGACATGGCGTAGCTCCTCAACCGGCTGAGTTAGGGATTGCACCTCATGTAGCTCCTCAACTTGCAGATTTAGGGATCCAACAAAGACAGTCCTATATCACTCTATTTAAAGCTCTCCGCAACTGGAATTCGCTTTACAGTCTGAGTGTATCTGGTTCGTTGCTTGCCCTTCTTTTTCAGCTACCTATATCACCAATCAGCTCAACGTTAATTTCCTTGCATATGAGCTCTTTACCGCGGGCTATAAATTCTGGGCTTCACAAAATTATTAAACACTGCCGCAGACTTCGGTGCCTATGGGTATGACACACTTAACTCTGAATCACCATCTACTCCTATTTGAAGTTGTGTCACAAAAATTATTTTTAAGATTGCCCAACAAAAGAAACTAATTCTTACGACAATACGTGCAAAATAACTGATGAACAAGTAATTCATGTTTCCGCTCTCTGATGCATGTGCTCGCTCTCTAGTTTCTTATAAGTCTCTTCATCCCTTATTGTTGGTCCTTTTTCAACAGTCATGTCGTAGACAGATGAACAAGTAATTCATGTTTTCGTGAATAATTTTAAATTTTTGTTATCAATAAAAGGAACTAATTGAGCTCTTATTATTGGTGGAATTTGTTTTGAAAAATCCTTCATGAAATCATATTGTTTGTTGGTCTGATCAAATGCACGGTTACAAAATGAACAAACAAAACGAGACAGGGTAAGTATTGTTTATCTTCCGTTTAAGCTACACTAATAAAGTAACTTGCAGATTCTGGATTGTGTTGGTGACGAAGGGCTATTAGTTGTGTCTTCTACTTGTAAGGATATGCGGGATTTGAGGCTATTTCTGTCTTATCCCATTAGGAGGAATGGATGTGTAACCGAAGAAGGTTTGGTTGCTATATCTAAGGGATGCCCACTGCTTCACACCTTGAAATTCGTCTGCCACCAGATGACAGATGTTGCCTTAATAACTCTATATGAGAACTGCCCGAATATGACGTGCTTCTTATTGTATATCCCCAAGTCGAAGAAACCTGATCATGTTACTTTGCAACCACTGGATGTAGGTTTTCGAGCTATTGTACGATCATGCAAGGCATTGAAACAACTCTATCTATCTGGGCCTCTATCTGACGTCGTTTTCCGATACATTGGATTGTATGCAGAGCGATTGGAGGTGCTTTCAGCCGCTCATGCTGGGGTTAGTGATACAGGAATGCTTTATGTCTTAAAAGGTTGTAGAAACCTTAGAAAATTGGAGGTTGAAAGCCGCTCATGCTGGGGTTAGTGATACAGGAATGCTTTATGTCTTAAAAGGTTGTAGAAACCTTAGAAAATTGGAGGTCATTGATTGTCCCTTTGGAGATATTGCACTCCTCGCTAATGTCGGAAGGTATGAAACATTGAGATGCCTTTGTATTTCAGGTTGTGAAATTACTTTGGGAGGTTGCAAGGCTCTTGCAAAGCAAGTGTCTTCGTTGAATGTAGAGGTGATAAATGAACTGGGCAAAATTGGTGATTATTTTGAAGATAGTTTGAAAGTGAAGAAGATGTACGCTTATCGGACCCTTGATGGAGCACGGAATGATGCGCCTGAGCAAGTTTGGATTTTATGAGTATAAGAGTTATTTCAAGCTTTTTTTGTTCTTAGGGTACCTTGTCGCATGGTTTTTAATTGGTTTCAAATTAGCGATGTAGAAGTTGGGTTTTGCACATATATAATTGTTTTTGAGCTCTCGAAAATTTATTTATTTTTTGATCAGCAAAAGAGATGTATTAATATATGAAAAATGTTACAAAGATGCAGCCGAAAAGGGGTGATAAGATACCAACCAAAAAGAAAGAAATTGGAAACAGAGTGCACATTCGATGTGAGGTAGCAATTGCAAACATGAAGCTGAAGCTTTATGAATTGCTCGTGAACCCAACACTTGAACGAAATAGCGAGAACAAAAGAAACACCAGCAGCCCTCGGCAACCTTATTTTAGTCACCTTCTAGAAACTTATAATCAGGGACGGAGCCAGGAATTTCACTACGCAGGGGTGAATATGTATTCGAGACCCAAAAAAAATGCATATCAAATTTTAACGAAAATACATTAAGACTCAAACGAGTACAAAATAGCAATATTGCATGCATAAATAATAAGTTTTTCATAAAGTAGTAGATTGAAAAAGGAGTAACGTCTCACCTCAGCCTATCTAGTAAAACAAGACATCTTGAATTGCACTCGATGCTTCTTCATGTCACTAAAAGCATTGATTATAGATCGATATCAAACCCTCTTGCAATATCTTTCTCTATGTAAGTGATCAAGAAACTTGCTAAAAGTTCATCCTCCATCCCGTTGCGGAGTCTAATCTTCACATATTTCATAGCTGAAAATGCACATTTTGTTGTAGCCGTCGGAACTGGTAAAGTTAATATAAGTTAAATCAACTTGTAGACCAGAGAATATATTATGGTCTTCCTTGTTTTTACCAACACTTTATTCAACCTAGAAATTGTTGACAGATTTTGGAACACCGAATGATTAGAAACGTCAAACTTATAATTTTGTGATTGAAATTTCAAATGTAGTTTTTCTTACTCTGTGAAATCCTTAGAAAGTGACTACCATGATTGTCTTTAAGAAATTGGTGTTTTGGAAGTTCAGGCTGATATGACCCAACTTTAAGATAAATCAGAATAACCTTATCACGCAGAGATGGCGGAAGCTTTAATATTGGTTCTCGTAGCCCCAGATTCCTTGCCAAAATAAATTTATTAAATTTTTGCACTTCAACTCTAGGACTTTTAAAAGGCGATGTCCACGTTCAACTGTTGAAGTTCTACCAATATGACTTGAAGGTTCCGAATTTGTACAATCTTTAACATTTTGAGAATCTGTGTTCTTAAAGGAGTCAATTGTTTTGGTGCCTATGGTTATTTGACAATAGAATATGATAGTCTTGAAAGAATAAGCAAATCAACTTAAATAATAATTTACTCTGAAAACTCAATGTTCCAGGCTCCATTTCCTTTCAACTGAGAAAGATTGTGTTGTGGAAGATATTAACTCAACTCACCTTCTCTACCCCCATCACTCACCTTTAGAATGTGCCTTTCTCAGTGGAAACATCAACTGCTCTCATCCTTGATTTCAGTTATTGGCAACTTCAACCTCAATCCAAGCAAAGTTGACTTTCTTCTCTAGGTTTGGGACAGCTCAAAACCTACTCTCCAAGATCAGCATACTGTAAATGGAATCCCATCAAACCCAGAACTTAACTCCATTTTGGAAGGAACTTGCCCCCCAAAGGTAGAAATCTTCCTCTGGAGAGTATCCCAATAAGGAATCTCCACTAGCGATGAACTAGCCAAAAGAAATATTATCCCACACTCACAACAGGAGACTTAGATGTGTGCTCTATATTCCCCATCATTTGAATCTATAGACCATCTCCTTATTCATTACCCATTTTCAGGACATGTTTGGTCATGAATCCTTAACTGGTGGAAAATCCTGTGGGTCTTCCCTTCTACATTATTTAGCCTCGTGCAACAATTGTTTAAATGCCCCCTTTCACGATCTTGAGCAATATTGTTGGGAAGCTACACTTCTGGCAGTTCTATGGTCATCGTGATGATCTCCATGAATGATTCAACCTTCAACTAGTCCAGCTAATCTCGAGAGGTGGTAGCAGAATCCATTGATATATAGAAATTAAAGTTTAAGGTCACTACTACTTGAATTTTTTCTCAAAATATTAAGCAGGGGCGAGCCTATATACTTGACAGTAATTTTTTTTATCTATATAATAATAGAGTTTTTTTTTTTTTTTTTTTGCAGGGGTGACCGCCCCTACTGCCCCCGGGCTCCATCCCTGTATAATCTTCATCAAACCGAAAGTATGCACCACAGCAACATCACAATTTTATAGAAACATGTTGTTTTAGCTCTTCCTCAATGAAAACTTAAGATACAAAGAGAACGTTCCATAGCAGCATAATTGGTTTGCTTCAAAGGAAACCAAAGTTACACCTTGATTAACAATCATGAGCACCCCAGGTCCGCAGAAATCTTCAAACTGATATTCCAGAAGACAGATAGAGCGTACCAAAGTAAAAATCCCAAGGATCACTAAGACATCTTAAAACCAAACTCCATAAGGGACTATGTTATAAGACCAAAACCAACCCTGGAGACCTGAAGAGAGAAAATAAAAGGGAAGCAAAGCCCAAAAGAAGTGCCCCTAGCTCCCCTGCACCTAGAGACCAAGAGACAGAAGATAGACCACAGAATCAAAAACCTACTTCCGAAAACCAGGACACAGCACCTACTAATGCGTATAATTCATGTCTTCTTGGAAGGCTCAAATCTTCTTATCCCTTCCAAGCACCTTTTGAAGTCCTCAACCAAGTATTCTGACAAAGTGACGCTAGACATAACCCATGTTGCCACCCTGAATTGTACTAGATCCACAATCTCCACTATGTTTGGTTGAGTTTGATTGAAAATGAGCTGATTACGAGCCAACCATAAAGACCAAATATTTGAGAAGATGGAGCATCTCCAAAGCTGCTTTTCCCATTTGCTGACTATGGAGACCTTCCACCCTATGATTAACTCACTAACATTCAAACACGTAATTTAGGGATTCTGGATTGAAAGCTAGAATAAAAACTTATTTCTCTCTAAAAGAATCATTTGATGAAGTATTTTCTTATAATTTTTCTCTTGTAACTTTGAACCCTTTGGTTTCACCATTGTTGTTTGTAGATGTATGGTCAATATGAGCCAAAAATTCAGATAATCCCTCTTCGTCGGAAGGATTAGAATCATAAATGAACAATGTCGAGCAGTAAAAACTAAACAATCCCCAGCCAAAAGCCAAAAGGAAGAGATGATTATCTGATTTTTTTATTGGAGAATAACCCAATTTTTGTATGTTGTAAAGCTTTATTGCAGGAAAGAATGGGGGCAAGCAGAAAAACTGAAATTGAAATTAGTTTTGAGCATGGATGCAATTCCTCGGTCGGTGTGCTGTAACTGCTTTACATGGGTTTTTGGTTGGTTCTTGAATAACTGCTATACATGGGCTTTTGTTAGTTTACTTTTTTAGCCCCATAATTGTTTAGGACGAAAGTTATTCAAGCGTGAAAAGGAAATTTGTTCATGTCAATTTTGGAAATACAAAAAATAGGCCAGCCTAAAAAAGGTGTTCACACCAAAATATGTGTTTCCTTTATAATTTGTGTATGTACTTTTTGTGTAATGTATGTATCAGTTTCTTTGACGGAGAGTTAAGTGTTTCAATTGTTATTTTTGGTTGTTGACAAAAAGTAAGTAAATTGTAACAACTTTCTATGCTGAAAGTTGCTTCTTCCACTGCTATCATCTGCACAACGCAACAGAGGAAAATTGCTCATCAAAAATGTGTTTACACTTCCACACACAAGGAAAGGAAGAAACTGATCACCATACTGCTGAAAGTTGCTTCTTCCACTGCTATCATCTGCACAATGCACTTTCCTCGCTAAGAACAGATGAAAATTGCTCATCAAAAATGTGTTTACACTTCCACACACGAGGAAAGGAAGAAACTGATCACCATACTGGTGCTGGAGGAGTAGCTTTGTCTATGTACAATACTGATGAGGTTTGAGTTAGCAGATTCTTGAATGATATGTCGACTCACCGTCTAGATTGCAGCAGGAAACTGATCTACGTTTCAAATTATTTTGTTGACTTGGAAAGCAGTCAATCTATTCTTTTGCAGAGGCTTCAATGGACATTGCTTACCAGAAAAAAATGGCCGCTTTATCTGAGCACAAAAAATACTATCCTTAAGAAATACGATGGAAGGTATGCAGCTTCCTTTCTTCACTTATTATGTTGAATTTTTCATCTACTTTTCGATTAATTTCCGGTTATGTTTCTAATCTTTAGGTCAATTCTTGATGAGCGTGTTATGACTCGGTATTATTATTCACTAGTGCATCAAAATTCGTCATGTTTTATAAGGAAGATTCAAGGACATATTTCAGGAAGTGTATGAAGCCAAATGGAAATCAAAGTATGAGGCTGCTGGGATACGGTGAGTAGATGATTATTCGATCCAATTTTGCTTTTAAATTTCCCCTATTCTGGTGAATGCCATAAGCCATGGACTTTAAATGATTTAAATTGGTAGGTATGAACACCGTCTCATTGATGACATGGTTGCTTATGCTGTTAAGAGCGAAGGAGCTTATGTATGGGCATGCAAAAACTATGATGGGGATGTGCAGAGTGATTTCTTGGCACAAGGTTTGTTTGTAAAACTTTAGGGGACCTCGACGTATCAACAGTTTTGCCAATTATTATAGTTTCTGTTACTTGATTTGATGACCTGAATTGAAGGTGCTACTGATTGAAGTGTTACTGTTTTCATCTAAGTTTTTAGTGCTCGATTTTGTCTCAAATTTGTATCAGCACTCTTGCAGGGTTTGGATCTCTTGGTCTGATGACATCTGTCCTGGTATGTTTCTTTTTCAACCAATGCCGATATCCAGTTGTCTATTTTGTTATACACCCTTAAGTTCTGCTCACCTTCAATTTGATTTCTTACTAATATTGATGAATTTGGCAGATCACTTTATTTCTTGCTCAATTACTAGGATAATTAAATTGATTTGATGTGTGTAACACATCTAGGTTAATGGTAAACTAGCTTAGGGTTATCCCCAGTCCAGGTTTTTCTAAACCACTAGTACCTTACCTGGTTGTTTGGATTGCTTTATTGGCAATTCTTTTGCTCTATGATGCCTTTTTTTAAAGCTATTGGCAAATCTTTTAAAATGTTTCTTCTCATAAAGCATGCTAGAAGAGTTTCATAGCTTACAAGGTCGGAGTTGCAGTAAATTTAATGATAATTTAACATATCTCTTCTCCTCGCAATGGGATTTTCGAAAGACAGATCCAAAAGCTTTTGCAGCAGCTGGTTTTGTAACAAAGAAGATTAGAGTATAATGAATCCTTCCTCACTGTTCTGTTTCACTCCATCATTCAAGCCCCCTTGACATTTTTTTTCCTTCAATTTCAAGTGGCCAAGCTTAATTTATTGATTGTGCATTATGAAGAATTCGTGTTAGTCTCTGAAGGGCATTGACAGAATTACCGGTGAGCTAAGATTTGGAGGCAGATGTATTGTGCCAAACAAGGGAAGGAAAGCTGTAACTCTCAAAGTCACCACCACAGGAGACAGACCAGTTCAGGTGATTGGCTTAAACATATTATTTCTTTTTTGTTGCATCTATTGTTGGCTTGTCCCCATTCCAAGTTAATCCTACCTAGTATTGCATAACTTATCTACTTGAGTAGCATGTGATTGAATCCCTGATGATTGAGCGTACATTTCAGTTCCAACTTTCCAAGTTTGAATTGGCAAATTATGCATGATTTTTGTCAAGAACACATTAAACTGTATCATTCTGAACAAAGGTCTTCACAAGCTGTTTGACTGTTAAGACACGACCTTGGCTGCATCGAAACAATGCTGTTATTATTCTCTTACCATGGCTTACTAATTTTTAGTAACTAGTACAATTGTCTGTTAGTGGAATAAGTCCAAAATTTCTAACATTACCATTTTAGGCTTCTCAACGTCTATGTAATTAGAACGTGATGATTTCATACAAAGAAAGTTCTTATTTGACGTTCAAAGTTGTAAAAGCCAATGGAGTTCACATATTTTAATGCGTCTGCTGAATAATCTGGTCATTCTGTCCTTTCTAAGGATTGAGCTAATCACAAGTTCATTTCTTGTACTCAAGACAAATGTATTGTGAAGATGACTGTCATTTTGATAACATTCAGGTTGGAAGCCACTATCACTTTATTGAGGTCAACCCCTGCTTAGTTTTTGACCAAAGGAAAGTGTACGACATGCGTTTGAACATACCAGCTGGAACAGCTATGCAATTTGAGGTATGATTTTTTGACCTTATCTGACTTCAATTGGGATCGTACCACTATGATTCTTTCTAAACCAAAGCAGAAATCAGTAGCAAAGTTGAAATTTTTGTATCATCCTGACACATGCTTATTCTTTTTCCTGGAAGTAGCTTCCTTCCTTGTGGTAAGTAGATTGGAGATTTATATTGCAGTGGAAGTATAAAAGAACTGAACAACATAGCTTTTGGACATGCAAAGTTTTGTGGACAGAATGCTGGGATATTTGGAAACCTGTCCATGAAGTGTGTGTAAGAAAATAAAATATAGAAGGATGGATGAGTGGAAATACAGGGAAATAGATGGTTATTTAGGGAGCTCTTTTAAGAACAAAATGAGGACAAAAAAACACATGTTAAGGAACTGAAACTATACCTGATGTTCTTTACAGATTGGCAAAACAGGACATCTCTAGCATTCAAATTTGTGTGGATAGAACTGAATCAAACTTATTAAGCTGTTCCATTAAAGTATTGCTGTCTGTTTTAACAAATGTTTGTTTCCTTTTTGGTTCCTGGTAATAGGATAAGGGATGACTTTTGAACCTTAACTGTTGTCCTGGAAGCTAGGAAGCACGGATACCGATACGGGATACAGATACGATATGATACGGATACGGCGATACGGCAAAACCTAAAAAAATAGGATATGGATACATTGGGGATACGGCTATAAAAATTAATATTTTTTTATAATTATCTATTATGTATTATGCATAAAAAGGAGCCAAAAATAACTATAAGAGTAGTTGAATTGCTAATAACATTATACCAATCATTTAGCACAAGTTAATTTTCTAAAGTCATTCAAAATAGAAAAAAAACGACCAAAGTCTAAACCAAAAAATGATAATTCCTATTAATTTTTACCCATATCAATTTCAACATTCAATTACATCTCCTTAGCCTTCATCGGAGAATGTCACGGCTTCTATATCTGGCTCATCAAGGAAAAGTCTAGCAACTTCAAGTATACTGGCACCCTCAAGCGAATCAAATGCATCTTCCATTGTATCCTAACGTATCCACCGAGTATCCAAAAAGTATCCGAAATTAAATTGATTTAATTTTAATATTGGATACTTATTTGGTGTGTCCGATAGGTATCGGGATGTATCGGTATCCAAGAAGTATCCGATACGCATACGTGACTAGTTTCGAAGTATCTGTGTTTCATAGCCTGGAAGGTACTCTTCACGGACGAAGCTTTTATGATGTAAAAAATGTGTTGAAGGCTTGGGCATGCACGGTCTCACTCTTAAAGATGATTAAAGCAACATCCTCGGACATGTAGAATGGGAGTCTTACGGCTCTCGTTAGCTTGGATTTTATAAAAGATGAAAACTTATGATATTTTTATGTTTTTTGTTTGGACTAGTTCTAGACCATGTTTTGGATTGATTTGGTGATATGTTACATATGATGAGAGTTTTGATGTACTCTTGAATTGTGACAGGTTTATATAATGGAATTTGAATTCCGATACCTTAATTTTCTTTATTTTTAATGAAAATGCAAGTTTATGAAATGCAGTTTAAATTATTAATACATTGACTGTTCCATTTAATAAGAGCAGATTTAGTATTTTTCAAATTGTAGGGGAATAATTAGAGCAATTTGAACTATTGCAACGCTTTCTTTCACAAGCATCGTTTGATTTTTTTTTTTTTACTTCAATAGCGGTTCGAGTGTCACTAAAAGATGGACTCTTGCGACGGTTATTGAAATGTTTGCAATGCTTGATATGGGATGAAAATTATCTATACCATAGTTGTAAGTATCGCTAAATAATGTGTTCGTAAAAGAAGATTTGTAGGAGAGCTTGCAAACGGCGTCGTTATAACCCTACAACAATGGTCATCTCGCTATGCTTTAGTCGATTTTCAACCGTATAACCTTCTCGGGTCTATAGCAACAATATTTAGGATCTTTTGTGACAGTTTAGATTGTTGCTAAATATAAACTTTCTTGTAGTGTATGTATGATGCAACGTTATCCAATGTGCCAGTAAGTTTCGTACCGGCTCACAATTATTATTTTTATTTTCAAATTGATCTTTTTTAAATAATTATACATAAATCGAGACTATGATCCTTTTTATGTTTGGTGATTTATTTTAAACTGTGAGACTTTATTTTATATGTTGAACATAATTTTGTAAAAAAAATATTATTTAAAACTGAATATTAATTTTACCAATAAATTTGAAATAATACGCTCGCACACACCGGTTTCAATATGTAACATACTAGTAATAAAAATTGTAACCTCGCCGATACGAGATTGATAAATCATGATTATCTTATAATTCTTGGAAGATATGGTTTCGTGATTATCTTATAATTCTTGTATCTATCTTCCACTTCGACGATGATGAGGTTTGAAGATTGATCCCGAAAACTCCTGCGTCTGGTTTACCCATCTTTCATCTCCTCAAGTTTTCAAAAATCTTGTGCGCAACACTTGGGCCGATCACAATTATACAAAACCCAGATGGTGTAATATCAAAATCGGGCTGATCGTCATCTTCTCAAATGTAATCGAAGATGCCTTACATTCCAGAAGAAATATTAGAGCACATATTCGGTTACATCACAGATAGCCGAGATCGAAACACAGTCTCATTAGTCTGCAAATCATGGTACAAGATCGATAAATACAGCGTCTTGATCGGAAACTGCTACGCTCTGAGTCCCGATAGACTGATCGGGAGGTTTCCGGCCGTCAGGTCACTGACCATACAAGGACAACTATGTCTGACTTATGGCTATCGGCTCCCTAGAAACTGGGGTGGCTCTGTTCACCCGTGGGTTGTGGTTTTGGCTAATAGCCGTCCCGATTTGCAGGAGCTTCGTCTGACGAGTATGGCTGTGTCGGATCAGAACCTTGTTCTGATTTCGACTGCGTTTCCCAATTTCAAGTCTCTGGCTTTGATAAATTGCAGAGGGTTCACCGCTAATGGTCTCGGCGCCATTGCTGCCAATTGCAGGTAAAAGCAAAAAACATTTTGGACCGTCGTGAATTTTTGCAGTAGTCCTTGTTTTCCTAATCAAATCCAACTTATTATGTGCGTCTTACCCATGTCCATTTGGAGTAATCTTATCATTTTGAATGTTGGGCGCAACCAAATGGAATTGTGCAATTTATACAGTTTTGATGCATCTTTGGTCTACTATAGTTTTACATTAAAAAGTTATCATTGGATGGGACAAACCCTGTGGTTGGTTGTTTATGTTTTGGGATAATAATCTAATTGTGGAGATGAGCAAATTCCCGGTCACATAATTATGTTTTCTTTCTATGATGCTTCCCAAATAGGATTAGAAGCAAGACAATGATAATGTTGCAAAACTAGCTAGTTGATTTCTTACAGTTCATCTACAACGTAGGTTTCTCGAGCACTTGGATTTGGCAAGAAGTAAGGCTGTGAACGACAATGGGCATTGGCTTAGTTGCTTTCCTGAAAGCTTCACTTCACTTGTCTCCTTGAATTTTTCCCAACTTAGAGGAGCAGTAAACTTGGTGAATCTCGAGAGGCTGGTGGCTAGATGTCCGAACCTCAGGTGTTTGGGGTTAAACGAACAAGTGCCTGTCACTACTATTTTCAAAATTGCAATGCTAGCTCCTCTACTTGTGCAAGTAGGAATCCTACCCGAAAGTCTTGGACCTGACGTAGCTCCTCAACCGGTGGAGTTTGGGATTGCACCTCATGTAGCTCCTCAACTTGCAGATTTAGGGATCCAACATCGACAGTTCTATACCACGGTTTTTAAAGCTCTCCGTACTTGGAATTCGCTTCACAATGTGAGTGTATCTGCTTCGCCGCTTACCTTTCTCTTTCAGCTCCCTATATCACCAATCTGCTCAACATTAACTTCCTTGGATATGAGCTCTTTTCCGCTTGATATGTATTCTGGGTTTGACAAGATTATTAAACGCTGCCGCAGACTTCAGTGCCTATGGGTATGACACTCTGGCTTTGAATCATACCATCTACTCTATATAGAAAGGGATACTTCCTTTTAATGTGAACAAAATTTTAAAGCTGTGTCATAAAATAATTTTTAAGATTATCCAACGAAAGAAATAAATTCTTACAATTACTTTTAATGTGATATGAATTGACTGTTGGGAGCAAACATGTAAATCAACAAAAAGTAAAATTATAAACTTCCCTCTAGGTAAATAATTGGTTGAGGTTGAAGGTTCACCAAATCACATAGAGAGCAGATTTTGGACTCCGTTGAAGACGAAGGACTATTAGTTGTATCTTCTACTTGTAGGGATTTGCGTGATTTAAGGCTATTTTGGTCTTATTCTACTAGGAGGAATGAATGTGTAACTGAAGAAGGTTTGGTTGCTATATCTAAGGGTTGCCCATTGCTTCATACCTTGCAATTTGTCTGCCAACAGATGACGGATGCTGCATTAATAACTCTATCTAAGAACTGCCTGAATATCACCTGGCACTCCCGAAGGCATTCCAATACATTTCTGGCACTCCCGGAGGCATTCTAGTACATTCCTAGCACTCCCGAAGGTATTCCAGTACATTCCTGGCACTCCCGGAGGCATTCCAGTACATTCCTGGCACTCCCGAAGGCATTCCAGTACGGTGTTCATATATGTCATGTGTCTCATAACGTTTGTGTCGTATCGTAAAAATGTGCCCACAAGTCATAAAGTTCATCACTTTCACCCACCAAGTTCAATATCAAAGTGTGTCACATGATTCACTTCCTTTGTTCTCATTAATGGCATGATACAATGCTTAACATGATCTAAATCAATAAATAAAAGCCAACATTTAATGTCCAAGAAAAGTAAGTTTTAGAGTTTACGGAGTTCCAATATAGGCCAAAGAATGCGTCAAAAATAAGTGCTAAAACATGGCCAAACCAATAGGAAGTTTCAAAAAGGAAGGCACCGGTGTGCCCAAAAACAAGGCACCGGTGCATAGTGAAATGCCAAAGTGCAGAGAGCAAGTGACACCGGTGTCACCAAAAACAAGGCACCGATGCTTAGTCCAAAATCTGAGAATTTTAAAGGGAGACACCGGTATATAAAAAATCAAGGCACCGGTGTCAAGTACAAAGTCTAATATACAGAGAGCAAATTCAAAGGGAGGCACCGGTGTATCAAAAATCAAGGCACCGGTGTCAAGCACAAATCTGAGATACAGAGAGCAGTTGGCACCGGTGTGCCCAAAAACAAGGCACCGGTGTATCGGGTACGAATAAGGGCAATTCTAACAGATTTTCAAGAATGAACTTAGGGCTTTTCCACTCAACATCAAAGCATCAAATGACAACCAAATCAAGGTCTACACGCGTAATAAGTGTGAGAAATCCCTACCTCAACTTCCGGGTTCAAGAATCAATACTCCAACTTCAAGCTCCAGCTCCCAAATGATGTAAAAGGCCAAATACACCTCCTCCAAGAAAATGGTTGCAAACTACCACTGGATATCAACCAAGGATGAAGGAAATGCGTAGAATTTTGAAAGAATCAAAATTTGGAGCAAGTTTTTTGGATGGGGTTTTGGATGAGTGCTCAACCGTATGAGAGAGAAGAGGGAGAATGGGTTTGGGTTTGGACCAAATGGATTTGTCTGATATACCCAAACTCAACACACCAAAAATTACACTTACACCCTTATGTTTCACAACATGCTTCCACAAGACCCCAAGGTTATTACATTATATCACATTGACCCCAAATCATGCTCTTACATCAATTTTCACATACTCCACATTTATTAAGCTTATTAACCCGTATATTAATATAAAAATTTAAAATTTTCCGGGTCTTTACAGTAAATGTCAAATTACGACATATTAAAATCTAAAATTTATCCCTTCCACACTTAGAAAATCCAGACGTTGTCAGGTGCATCATTCCGCGGTCCATCAAGGGTGTGATAAGCATACATCTTCTTCACTTTCAAACCATCTTCGGCATAATCAACGACTTCATCCGGTTCGTTTATCACCTCTACGTTCCACAAAGGCACTTGGTTTGCAAGAGCCTTGCAATCTCCCAAAGTAATTTCACAACCTGACATACAAAGGCATCACAACATTTCGTACCTTCCGACATTAGCAAGGAGTGCAGTATCACCAAAGGGACAATTGTTGAACTCCAATCTTCTAAGGTTTCTACAGCCTTTTAAGACATGAAGCATTCCTTTATCACTATCCCCAGCATAATTTGCTGAAAGCACCTCCAATTGCTCTGCATACAATCCAATGTATAAGAAAACGAGGTCAGTTAGAGGCCCAGATATATAGAGTTGTCTCAATGCCTTGCAAGATTGTACAATAGCCCCAAATCCTTCATCCAGTGGTTGCAAAGCGACATGATGAGGTTCCTTTGACTCGGGGATAGATAACATGAAGGACTTGATATTCGGGCAGTTCATAGATAGAGTTATTAGGGCATCATCAGTCATCTCGTGGCAGAAGAATTGCAAGTTGTCAAGCAGTGGGCAACCCTCAAATATAGCAATCAAACCTTCTTGGGTTACAGATCTGTTTGTCCTAGTAGGATAAGACGGCAATAGCCTCAAATCACGAAGATCGTTACAAGTAGAAGATACAACTAATAGCCCTTCGTCTCCGACGGAGTCTAGAATCTGCAAGTTACTTTATTAGCATAGCTTAAATGGAAAAAGAAGTATTCATTTGTATATAGATTAGATGGGTTGGCGATTCAAAGTTAGAGTGTCATACCCATAGACACTTAAGTCCGCGGCAGCGTTTAATAATCTTGTTAAACCCAGAATTCAAACCGATCGGAGAAGAGCATATATCTAAGGAAGTTAACGCTGAGCAGATTGGTGATACAGGGAGCTCAAAGAGAAGGGTAAGCGGCGTAATAGATATACTCAAACTGTGAAGCGAATTCCAGGTACGGAGAGCTTTAAAAAGTGTGGTATAGAACTGTGTGTGTTGGATCCCTAAATATGCAAGTTGAGGAGCTACATGAGGTGCAATCCCTAACTCCACCGGTTGAGGATCTACGCCAGGTCCAAGACTTTCGGGTAGAATTGCTAATTGCACAAGTTGAGGAGCTAGCATTGTGATTCTGGAAATAGTAGTGACCGGCACTAGATTGGTTAACTCGAGATTCTTGAGGTTCGAACATCTAGCCACCAGCCTCTCGAGATCCACCAAATTTACTGCTCCGTTGAGACGAGAAAAATTCAAGGTGACAAGTGAAGTGAAGCTTTCAGGAAAGCAACTAAGCCAATGCCCATTGTCGTGCTCAGCCGTACTTCTTGCCAAATCCAAGTGCTCAAGAGACCTGCGTTTTAGAGGAATATTTGTAAGAAATCAACTAGCTAGTTTTGCAACATTACCACTATCTTGCTTCTAATCCAATTCGACAAACAGAACATGGTGTCCCCAGCTTATGCATATATGTGACCAAGAATTTGCTCATCTCCATAATAGACTATCCCAAAACATTCAATGTGCCCCATTTGGCCTAACTTTCTTTTTCTTAATTTTTTTTTTGTTAGTTAAGGTATCCGGTTGGTTTTGAGATTATTCAAACTAATGCCGATTTGTCCTTGGAGGATCAATACATAATTTGCTCATCCTGATCCATAGTTTTTTTTTTTGTGTCTCTATTCAATTTTTTTTTTGCATTTGTTGTTTTGATTTCAATGTTTTGTAAATTATTGGTCCGTCTCAATAAAAAGAAACTAAAAATTATAAAATTATGTCCAAAAGCTAAAATAATATAGCGAATTAATAATCTTAAAAAAGTTGGATTTGATTTGGAAAACAAGCAGTAATGCACAAATTCACAAGGGTCCAAAATGTGTATTGCTTTTACCTGCAATTGGCAGCAATGGCGGCCAGACCATTACCGGTGAACCCGCTGCAACCTACCAATTCTAGAGACTTGAAATTGGGAAACGCAGTCGAAATCAGGACAAGGGTCTGGTCCAATACAACCATACTCGTTAGATGAAGCTCCTCCAAATCGGGACAGGTATTAGCCAAAACCACAACCCACGGGTGAACAGAGCCACCCCAGTTACGAGGGATCCAATTGGCATAACCCAGACTCGGTTCTCCCTTCATGGTCAATGACCTCACGGCCGGAAACCTCCCGATCAGTCTATCGGGACTCAGAGCGTAGCAATTTCCGATCAAGACCCTGTGCCTAGTATATTTATCGAACTTGTACCATGATTTGCAGACTAATGAGGCCGCGTTTCGATCTCGGTTATTTTTGATGTAACCGACTATGCGCTCGAAGATTTCTTCTGGAATGTGAGGCATCTTCGATTACAATTGAGAAGAAGGCGATCACCCTGATTTTGATATTACACCATCTTGGTTTTGTATAATTGTGATTGGCCGAAGTGTTGCGCACAAGATTTTTGAAAGCTGGAGGAGATGAAAGTTGGGTAAATCAGACGCAGGAGTTTTCGGGATCAGTCTTCAAACCTTATATCATCATCGAAGTGGGAGATAGATACAACAATTAAAAGATAATCACGAAACCATATATTCCGAGAATTATGAGATAATTATGATTCAAATTTAGAAAATATGGAAACATTGACTAAGTCGGTGTTTTGGGAGTGATTGTAGAGGTTTGTTTGGTATTTTGAAATTCTATTTTTGGAATTTTGAGTTGTTTGGATTGCTGATATTGAAATTCTAATTTTGAAATTCTCAAAATAGGTTTTTAAAGTCACAATTTCAAAAACAGATTGGGAACCACTGTTGAGATTTTGATTTTGAATTCTAAAATTTTATTACCATTCTATCCTTAAAGTTTTTAATAGGATACAAGTTATGATAATTGCTTAATACGACTTGACAACATGACTAGCCTCCGTTGGGAGAAATGCTAGGGTATTACTTATATTGATATTACTTGATCATGTTTGATTAGTATCTCCTTTGGGTGATGAGTTGGTAGTGAGACGTGGTGACAGCACTTGTATTGGTAAACTACGAGCTTTTCTTCATGTTATAGTGCTTAACACATGAAAGTATCGCATTGCTATATAATGTTTATAGTGCATGCCATTCATCTCATATGTACATAGCCTTGGCATAGATTTTCTTACTGGGCTTGTAGCTCAACCTTTCCATCTTTCAGGTACCGTACCAGAGAAATAGCATGGAGTGATGTGCATGGTATGACATCTTTTTGAAAGGCAAATGGGAGAAGTTATCTAACATCTTTATAAACTTATTTTGGAAGATGTATTGTAACTTCTATTGTATTTCGGTTGATGACAAATGAAACTTTCTACTCTTTTTGAGATCATGAGTATGTATCTTGGGCTAGTAGTGCCCCTTTGTTTTGAAAATTGTTGGACACTTACTATTTTGGGTATCACATCTATGAAGTATTTTGGATTATTAAACGATGTTAGCGGAGATTATGAAAGATAAATTGTGTTTTATTATATTGAGAAATCAGGGCGTGATAGATAGTTTATAAGTTTTGCATACAAACAACAATGGTGAAACCAAAGGGTTCAAAAATTGCAGGCGAGAAAAAATTATAAGAAAATAGTTCTTCAAATGATTCTCCTAGAGAGAATAAGTTTCTGTTGTAGTTTTCAATCCCGAATCCCTAAATTACGTTTTTGAAAGCCCAAAAACAATTATATATGCAAAATCCAACTTCTACATCACTAATATGAAACCAATGAAAAACACGCGACAAGGTACCCTTGGAACAAAAAAAGCTCGAAATAACTCTCATACTGATCATAAAACCCAGACGTGCTTAGGTGCATCATCTCGTGGTCCATCAAGGGTTGGATAAGCATACATCTTCTTCACTTTCAAACTATCTTCAGGATAATCACCGACTTCGCCTGTTTCATTTATCGCCTCTACATTCAACGCAGCATTTGCTTTGTAAGAGCCTTGCAACCTCCAAAAGTGATTTCACAGCCTGACATACAGAGGCATCACAACGTTTCATACCTTCTGACATTAGCAAGAAGTGTAGTATCGCCAAAGGGACAATCCATGACCTCCAATTTTCTAAGGTTTCTACAGTCTTTCAAGACATAAAGCATCCCTTTATCACTATTCCCAGCATAAGTGGCTGAAAGCACCTCTAATCGCTCCACGTACAATCCAATGTATAGGAAAACGAGGTCAGTTAGAGGCCCAGAGAGATGGAGTTGTCTCAATGCCTTGCATGATTGCACAATAGCCCCAAATCCTACATCCAGTGGTTGCAAAGTCACATGATCGGGCTTCTCTGACTTAGGGATATATAACGCGAAGCCCGTGATATTCAGGCAGTTCTTAGATAGAGTTATTAAGGCAACATCTGTCATCTGGTGGCCGACGAATTGCAAGGTGTGAAGCAGTGGGCAACCCTTAGATATAGCAACCAAACCTTCATTGGTTGCACATCCATTCCTCCGAATGAGATAAGAAAGAAATGGCCTCAAATTACACAGATCCTTACAAGTAGAAGATACAACTAATAGCCCTTTATCTCCGACGGAGTCCAAAACCTGAAAGTTACTTTATTAGTATAGCTTGAATGGAAGATAAACAATACTTACCCTGTCTTGTTTTGTTTGTTCCATTTGTAACCGTGCATTTCATTGGACCAACAAAGCTCAATTAGTTCATCCGATTGATTAGAAATTAAAAATTATTCACAAAATATGAATTACTTGTTGATCCGTTTACGACATGACTGTCAAAAATGGACCAACAACAATAACGGATGAAGGGGGCTATAAGAAACTAGACAACAGGCACATGCATCAGTTATTTTGCATACGTTGTTGCTTGAAAATCTTGTTCACATTAAAGGGAAGTATCCATTTATAGATAGAGTAGATGGTATGATTCAGAGACAGAGACAGAGTGTCATACCCCTAGGCATTGAAGTTTGTGGCAGTGTTTAATAATCTTGTCAAGCCCAGAATTTACAGCCCGTGGTAAAGAGCTTATATCCAAGGTAATTAAAGCAGAGGAGATTGGTGATGTAGGGAGCTGAAAGAGAAGGACAAGCGGCAAACTAGATACACTCAGATAGTGAAGTGAAGTCCAGTTACGGAGAGCTTTAAATAGCGTGATATAGGACTGTCTGTGTTGGATCCCTAAATCTGCAAGTTGAGGTGCAATCCCTAACTTGATCGGTTGAGGAGCTACCTCAGGTCCAAAACTTTTTGGTCACATCCCTAATTCCCCAAGTTGGAGCTAGCATTGCGATTTTGAAAATAGTAGTGACAGGCACTAGTTTGCTTAACCTGAGATAGTTGAGATTCGGACATCTAGCCACCAGCTTCTCCAGATCCACCAAGTTTACTGCTCCTTTGAGATAGGAAAAATCCAGGGAGCAAGTGAAGTGAAGCTTTCAGGAAAGCAAATAAGCCAATGCCCATTGTCGTTCGCAGCCTTACTTTTCGTCAAGTCCAAGTGCTCAAGAAACCTAGGTTTTGGAGGAACTGTAAGAAATCAACCACCTAGTTTTGTAACATTACCACTATCTTGCTTCTAGTTCAATTTGAGAAGCAGGTGAAAAATATATCCCTTCAAACCAAATAGAAGCATCCAATAGAAACAAAATATGGTGTTTGCTAAACTACAATTGTGAAATATCATATTGTTAACTTTCTGTCAACACTGTCAGCTTTTATTAATGAAAGAGCAAAATGTTGCTCAGAAGTCTTCTTACCTCTCCTTTTTTAAATGTATTTTGTTTATTTATGTGTGTAATTCTATTATTATATATATACAAACGTATATAGTAGAAAACAATTATTAAAATTAAAATTTGAAATATTTAAATCAAATTAAACTTAAGTTATATTTTGATAAAGTTTGTGCAAATAAATATGTATCTTTTATATATATATATATATATATATATAATATCGAGCACATTTTTTGTCTATCTCATCAAAAAACTGCCATGACTTTTAATTCAACTTATTATTTTTTAATATTCCAAATTTTTTTTCTATTCGAGCTTTAAATTCTAAAATTATATTAAATTTGAATTGTATTGGTATATATTATAAACTTATTTAAGCATCTTATGTTTTAATAACCACTATTTAATTTTATAAAGATGATATATTTACTTAATGAATTTCATTACTTTTTCCGTCTCTTTTATGTATTTTATCTAAATAAAGACACATATACATTTTAACCTATAACAACAATAATTTTTTTTCTAATGAGTCTTTTAAAAAATTCATGTAACTTACATGTAATACAATATTGTTATTAATATTAAAACTTAAAATATTAACTTTGGTTGATTTTGTACAATTATTTATATGTTATATTTTTAATTAAAATAAATATTTGTAAATTTATATGTTTGGTTATATTTTTAATTTCTACATGTATTTTATCAACGGGAGATATATCGACATTGCTAACTCATTATACTTATATATATCATTAGTGTTGTAAAAACAATTAATATAACTTACCTATGTTCTAACACACACACACACACACACACACATATTCTTATACACACATAAATAGACGAAATATATACAAAAAGAGAGATAAAAAGACTTAAGAGAGGTATTTTAGTCTTTTATATAAAAAAAGTTAGTAGAAAGTTAACGACAAAAAAAAATTTGCTCAACAGTTAAAGGAATGTCAGTGCATTTATTAGAACCTCATAGGAGGTCGCCTTATATTCTTTAGAAACCTCAGGAGAGATTAGTGAATTTTTCCAAATATGTTTTTACGTAGTTTGGCGACAGCAAGTCACAAAAAGTGATAAGATTATTCCAGATGGACATGGGTACACACACAGAATAAGTTGGATTTGATTTGGGAAACAAGCACTACTGCACAAATTCGCAAGGGTCGAAAATGTCTTTTTATTTGTGATACCTGAGGAAGAGTCTTACAACCTAACTGTATAATCCAAAGTTTCGAGAAAAACTAACGTAGCAATACACTGCTATGGTCCCGCACTTAAATCAAGGTGCTTACCCAAATACCCAATGGAAAGCCGAGCCCTAGAGGAGTTCTCCCCAAATGTAACACTCACCCTTACCACTAAGTGTGTCTCCAAAATGTGTCTTGCATTTACCTGCAGTTGGCAGCAATGGTGCTGAGACCATTAGCGGTGAACCCTCTGCAACTGATCAAAGCCAGAGACTTGAAATTGGCAAACGCAGTCGAAATCAGAACAAGGGTCTGCTCCAACACAACCATCCTCATCAGACAAAGCTCCTGCAAATCGGGACATGTATTAGCCAAAACCACAACCCACGGGTAGAGTCGAAATCGAGATATGGCTGAGATTAGAACGTGGAGGTGGAGTTGGGCACATGAGAGTGATGATGATATAAGGGAAAATATTGTTTGTGGTTGTCACCATGGATCAAATGGGTTGAGTCCTTGGACTTGGGCCAACAAGGAGAAGTGAGCCGAATGGATTAGGGTCACATTTTTGAGCTTGTGACTAGATTGGACTCTCAAGGAGATGTGGGCTATAGGTCTAAAAGGGAGTATTGGGCTAATTTAGGGTTTAGGGCATATGTGAAATAAATGTATAAGATGTGTGTATGCATATGTATATACATATAAAGTTCGTACATGTCATGTGTAATATGTATGGATGACATGTAGGTATGCGTGTACATAAAACTTGCAAAGTATGTATGTATATATGATGTACGTACATAGTATAACCAATTCGTACACAATTTATACTCGGTATCAAATACACATGATGATTTTTAAATGATAGAAATTATACAACCATCTGAAAATTTCTACAAACACTCGAAGTTGAAACTTGAAACATTGAAATTTTTTCCTAAAGATTTAAAAATGCAAAAATATTTTATTTACTTAATTAAAATGCAGGTCCTTACAATCTATTCCTCTTAATGTATATCGTCCTCAAAATTCAACATAGAAGGTCAGAAGAGTTGTGGTGATGTGCATGTACATATCATGCTCTCTCGTTCCCAAGAAGATTCAATTATGTTGCAAGATGCTGTCAGTTGAGACTCTTTACCGGTAGAACTTCCCATTCATGGTTCTCCTTGTGATATTGTGTCGGGTGTTAAATACTTCTTGGTATTAGCACGTGAAATGTGAGTGGCTTCTGATGGTTGGTGGTAGTAGTGTAGTCTTGTCAATGGCTCGGGTTGTGATAATTGTCCTTTCCCTGTAAGGACTCGAAAAAATTTTCGCTTTTAATTTTATTGACCGGAACATATGTAGTGTGTATTATTTACCAACATTACTTGATTGGGAGGTAAGGATACCCTGTTGTGACTTTGGGAGTTGATTTATAGCACATCAAGAAATTAAGCTAGGGGTGTTAACATAATTTGGGGCCCACAATTTGTTGCAAACAAAAATAAAAATTTTGTTGGGCGTGTGTTCATACCACCACCCAACACTTCTCTCTCCTTGGCTCTCACCATAAAATTGGGCATGTGTTCATACCACCACCCAACAACACTTCTCTCTCCTTGGCTCTCACCATAAAATTCTTACTCAATACAAATTTTTATGCCGATTCCTCCTAGAATCCATTCATCGCCTTTGATTGCTTGTCATTTGTGATAGACATTTGCTTGGAGGAGGCATGGATCAAGATTTCCATCACTTGAAAAGTTAGGGTTTTGCTTGAAAGTTCATTTCATGCAATACAAGTTCAAGGTAGAGATATTTCACTCTTATTTAGTTTATAAGACTAGTATTGTAAGTGTTTTCGTGTTTAGATCAATTTTGATAGTATATGTGTTGATTTTGGAAGTTTTGGAAAACACCTTCGCAATATGCATATTTCTGAAATCACCTAGGTCGCTTGAGCGACCAATGTACTTTTGATGTTGCTCAAACAACTTGTCTAGCGACCTGTCCAGTGACCCTTACTGCTTAGAGGTTGCTCAAGCGACCTCGATGTCGCTCAAGCGACTATCCTTGCTTGGTTTAGACTTGTTTTCGACTATTGAGTTTGGAATGCGTCGTTTGAGGTTGTGATGCAACGTAGGATGGATAAATTTACATTTGGAATACTCGTCTCATGGATTGTGGATCTTTGAGGAAATTATATGACACGTGATGAGTGAAAGGAAGTTGACACGAGACTCAGGATGCATGATTCACATAGAAACGATTTGGTATCGAACCAATCCCCTTACGGCCTTACCCTTCGTATAAGTTGTCTTCCTACCTTTAATGATTTTTGTCCCATTACCATGGTGGGGTGCTATATAAAGAGTAATGCTACTAACACATTACTTTGTATATCCAGTTATATATCATGTCTACGTGTGATCCACTAATTTGAATACATATCATAATTCATGAGACTCGTTTTTACATTTTATATTTAAAATGACATGCATGTCACGTAGATATGATGTACTATTCAATGTACAACTTGATATTTTAGTATACTTATATACTATCAAAAGTTTCAACTGTCGACTCAAAGGAGTTATGAACAAAATTATAGGGTCTAATCAAGCTGCTTTCATTGAAGGAAACCAACTCCTAGATGGTGTTCTTATAGCAAACAAAATCATACACCACTGGAAGTCTACAAAAGGAATCGTCTTAAAGATTGATTTTGAAAAAGCTTTTGAATAGTGTGAATTGGTACTAATGCATTTTGGATTTGCTGAAGAAATTCAGGTGTAAAGCTAAGTGGTGCAACTGGATAAGAAAATGTGTGACCTTTTCTTCCCTTTCATCCTCCTCGATGGTTCTCCTACCTCAAAATTTAAACCCCATAAAGCCTTAGGCAAGGGGTCCCTTTGTCCCCTTTTCTCTTTGATGTGATTGTTGAATCCCTTTTCCTTCTGCTAGATTGAGCCAAAAATTTGGATTTAATCACATGTATGGTCTGTGATGGATCCTCCTGTCATGTTTTGAATTTAAGTCATTTATGATTTGCTGATGATACCATGATTTTCTGTAACCCAAATATTCAAGATTCATTCACCTTAAAGAATCCTTGCATAATTACACAGATTAAATCTAGATTTAACTGAAATGATTAATCGAACTAAAATCGAATAACGGTAAATCAATCAATGATTCATTGCATGTGTTTTTTCATATAATAAGGCTTTGGTCTTTACGGCCTAATTTTAGGATCTTTGTATGTTGATCTTATATGTGTTTTTGGGATTCTTTTGTAACTATTTGTAGTTCACGGTTGGTTTCTCTTCAACCTACTTTTCTTTTTTCTTTTCTTTGGCTTTCGGGCTGAGAAATGATTCATCAATTGTCTAGACGGAATGAGAGAATTCCAATTAGATTGGCACCTAGACGACCGATGAATCATTCGTCAAATTTTACATTCAATGGTGAGCTTTGGAAAATAGACGACCGATGAATCATTCTGACAAATCTTACATTCATTTTCTTCTCATGTCGTCGCATCGGTTATTCTATTAATCATTTACATTTCTTTGATTAATAAAAGCCTTTTTCTTTGTCTTCAATAAAAGAAAGGGTGGACTTTGGAAAAACTTGAACAAAATGACATGGTAGAAGAATTTATGGGTTGTATTTGAAAAGTAGAGAAACAAACTTTTTAAGTGTACGTAGTTTGTCAGTTTCTTGTTTGTCCATTTTCGGATTCCTTCAGGAGAAGAATTCAACGTGCTTAAGATTCTTTTAGAAAAAAGTCAACGCATTAGTATTATTGAATTATTAAATTATAAAATTGTTGTAAAACTTAATTTAGTCTTATTTGTTGGGATTAAAATATTGAATGTGAGCTTGAACGGTAATAAATGTTTGTCTTCTTTTGAGTTTTGATTTGAGAGAAAAATGAACTTGGAAAAACGATAATGCCTATCAATTTGAAGTGGTTTTTTAGATAAGTGAAAGGCATAATCATCATTTCACATCCGTCAATCATTAAGACCTACATACTCATGGGTCGGATCTATACTAACGTGACTGGACATTGAAGACAATAATTTAGGCAAAACACCCTGAATTATTGCAACTTCCTTTAGAGAAAAAATAAAATCAAGTAGAACATTTGCCCCAGTACACCCTGTCTGTATAACTTTAACATGTGTTACTGACCAAAATTCCATTTTCCCGTGACTGGTCAAGCTGGGCCATCTCCTGTCCTGAACAGTCACCCAAATCTCCCCAATATCCTCCTCTCCTCTTCACAAAAACTCATCCAACCCACCCGTGTTTCATCCGATGCTTATAAATATTCGGTCTACTCACCGTAAGACGTTTTCTTAAATATTAAAATAAGTCAGGTCCTTACATTTCTAGTAACAGAGTAGATTTGTGTGCTCGGCTAAGCTTGCCGAAAGTATTTGAAGGTAATTGAAAATTCTATTGACATATACTTATATGGTTACGCCATCAAAAAGTCTAGCTAAATTCTTTTATTGAAATTGCATTATTCTCAAAGACATATTACCCAGACAAAAAGGAATTCCATTGAGAGGCAATCAGAATATCTTTATCCCAAGGACATGTTCCCCAGAGAAAGAACGTATTCAATTCATTTCATTGGCTGGGCAACCTTTTCTTTTATTGTTCCCTTCTAACTTGTGTTGAATCCAATTGGTTGACATTTTTTGATAAAGTTTTTTTTACCAGAATCTTATATATCTTCATCATGGTATACCTATTGCAAAGAATATATACATCATCGGCGTCACCATTTGTGTCGACTACACAAATTGTTGAAATTTCAACCAATACAATCTCAAAGTGTTCCATTCATCATGGTATACCTAATGAACTATAGTTTACAATTCTTAACTCAGTGAATCTTGCAACGACATCCTCTCCAATCATTTTTTAATGGCCGAACTTTCTTGTTAGGCTATTTATGTGTTCTTTCTGGACCCACTTAGATCATCAAACCCATTTATCTACTATATCTTCCGTCATCCAGACCTTATAAATTATTTCTGATTTAGGTAACACCCTTTATAACTCTAATTATGAGAATCAAAATAATATTTTTTATTCAAATGGTAGGTTAAGACTTACTCAACTTTGATGTCATCTCCAACCACACATCTCTATCTGTGATTTTCACCTTTATATCAAAATAGTTTTGTTCCTTTTGCTCCAATGAAAAGTCTATGTACACAGACTTTTCGACATATTTCGAGACAGATGTTTTCAGAATCATTGGATGGCACAGATGTATATTGGGAGGACCTCATGTGTCCCTAGCATTCCACTTTGCGGATCCAATTATTGTCTACTTTTCTTCCACATCATCAATTAGTTCTCTCTTTCTATATTCCAAATGTATATTTGGAGGACCTTTTATTTTTCTTTCGTATTCCATATTTAGAGAGACAAACTCTATCAAATAGGGAAAGAAATAGAGTATCGGTTGGGATGTGACTTTCTTCCAAAAAAACATAAATAAAGTATTGGTTCAAATGTGACTTTCTTCCAAACAGCCCTACACCCAGAGGTTGCCCCAGTAGTAGTGCTAGTGTCAGGGCAGAGAAGAACTCTTCCAGGCAAGGACGGAACCAGAAATTTAATTTATCATGTGTTAAAAATGAACTGGGTTAAAAAATTTATTGGACGTACTGCAAATAATAGGGTGGACTAAAATTACAAAGACTAAGATTTGACATACAAAAAAATATTTTTTTCCCACTTGGGCTATAGCTAGCCCACACCACCGGCTATGTACTTCCGCCCTTGCTTTGAGGTCTGAGGTTCAATTTTCCATTGGGTGAATACCCTTATTTAAGTGGGGGACCGTAACGGCATGTTGTTGTGCTCATTTCCTTAGGAAGTTTGCGTTGCACAGTCGGGTCTAAATTAAGAGCCTAATCATAGAATTGTTCCTCTGCTATAAAAAAGAAAAAGCTTGAAGAAGCCCTTGCTCATTCCTTTATATTCCTTACCACTATACAATAAGTCACTCAAGCTATAGAACTTCCCCAACTCTTCTCCCATCACCACCAAAATAGCAACCATATTAGCTAGCTGTTTATTGTTGATGCTAGTCAAAGTATAAAGATCTTTGTAGTTAATATGTCCTAGATGTTGATGCCATAGTTCAATATACGACAACATACTAGATTGACATAAAACTTCGTTGTTTGGAATAATTCCATAACAGTTGTCGAAGGTGCAAGTGCCATGCATGATTTCTTTTCCTTGGTCATCACAAATATAACAGTCATTTCTAGAGAAACGAACTTCATGATTAGATTCACACATATGACTTATGCTAATAAGATTTTCCTTGAAACCATCCATATACATAATATTTTCTAAGTGCAACATACCGGGAGTTTTAACAATGCCATGTTCTACAACTCGTGAGGTGTTAACTTCACCAAAAGTGAAAACCCCTCCATCATATTTTTATAACTTAACAAAGACAGACTTATCGCCGGACATATGTCGAGAGCATCCACTATTAAGGTACCACATGTGAGTGTTTTAAGTTTTAAAAGCTGTGTGAGCGACTCGGAGGTACAAGTCATTTTTCTTAACCCATATAGACCTGGATTTAATGTGTTGAATATTGATAGGGTTTGTCATAAAATTCGGTAAATTATTCCATTCATTGTTTGGTTTCTTTAAATACGGTTTTCTAGTATTTGTGAATTGACTGTTAGCAAATTTGTTATGAGATGAAAAATCATGAGGAAAACCATATAGTTGAAAGCAGTTAGGATGAATATGACCTAATACATTGCAGTGATGGCACAGCGGAATGAACTTACCAGTATTTACTTGTTTACCTTTGCCTTTAAATTTCATTGGACTTTGGCCATTCATGATGTGCGTGTTTCTTGAATTCACTGGTTTTGTCATTTTTCTACTTTCGTCACAAATTGTTTACCTGACGAGCTTTCAGGAAATTCGAGGCCGGTCCTATTGCTTGTTGATCTTTGCACATATAGAACATCAACCAAGCTCTTTGAACCTGCATTCAATCGCTCAAACACGTTGTTAGCTTTGGCATGATCTACTGTTATAATTTCTAGTTTGTCCTTAGATTTTTTATGTAGGTTAGTTAAATTGTCATTTTCAGCACAAAGCTTAATAAATTGTAATTTTAGGCTGTCCCTTTCCATGGTAATTTTCTTAAGCACAACGTCTTTTTCTCCAACTTGTTTTAATAAGATTATGTGTTTTTCTTCACACTTCTTATATTTTTCAATAGTTCTAAGATTTGTCGTATTGATTTTAGTATTTTCTTTATAGATCAAATTGTAAGCTTCTAGAAGTTTTTCATAGTTATTGGTCCCATTTCCTTCTTCACTTCTGCCTCTTCTTTAGAGGAATCTTTATGAATAGGTTCAGAAGTACATGAAGATGTGAATGCAATAAAATTGGTATTATTTTCAGTTTCTTCTTCTTGTTGGTCAGTGTCACTGTCATCATCCCACGTAATATTTGCCTTGAAAATAGTTTTTTTTAAAAACTTATTTGCACACTCATGTGCAAGATGACTATACCTATGACATTCATAGCATTTGGCTCCAACAGGAGGTCCCTTTATGATTTTCTTTGTCTTGGTTCCGGTCGTATCTCCTTTAGTCTTATTGAACGGCCAACTATTATTTACTTTATTAGAAATTTCTTTTTTAAGAATTTCTTAAAGGTTTTAGTAAATAAAACCATGGCTTCAATGTCATATTCTCCTTCACTGTCAGAATCATTAGACGTGTTTTGAGAGTTGGTAAAAGTTATAGGTTTAGAAGTAGCTTTAGTCTTAGATTTATGGGAGGTCAAAAGATGCATATCTGCCTCATAGGTTTGAATAATGCCTATCACTTTTTCTATGGATTTTTTTAAAGACGCTTACCTTCGAGCATGGTGACTTTTGTGTTAAAACGTTCAGGAAGAGATCTATGAATTTTCTCAATAACTTGGAAAGGATGAATAGGATCACCTAGAGTCGCATAGTTATTCACTATAGATATGAGTTTAGAGTAAAATTGAGTGAATGTTTCTTCCTCTTGCATACGTATAATTTCGAATTCAGTTGTTAGCCTCTGAAGTTTAGATTCTTTAACAATGTCAATTCCCTCATGACACGTGATGAGAATATCCCAAGCCTCCTTAGCCATTTCGCAATTAGCGATTTTCCTATGTTCTGTCATATTCACTGTACTAATTAACAAAATGTCAACAGCTCTATTATTTGCTTGAAGAGCAGATTTTTTGGCAATAGTAAAACTCGACAAAGGTTTGCACACAACTTCTCCCTCAATGGTGACCATAGGATAACTATATTTAGTAATGCAAGAATTCCACATTTTTTCGTCATCAAATCTCAAGATGACTTTAATTTTAGATTTTCAACAATCAAAAAATTATCACTATCAAGAGTAGGAGTGCAATTAGTGACGTGACTCATGTTGACGTTAGTAGTCATACTAAACAGGATATAACTCATGAGAAATGAGTAACCTGCTTCGATACTAATTGAAAAACATACTAACCTAACAAGTAATCAACACAAGCATGTAAAATAGATAATTCAAATGTAGAACACGCGATATACGTGAAAAACCCCTAAATGGATAAAAACTATGAGGAGAAATCAAATCACTAAAAATATCATTGTGCGATTACAAATTAATCTATACTCACAACTACGACTCCTCACAGTTGTACTAAGGATGATTTGCTGAATCCATGTTCACCGCACTAAGTGATTGATTGCCTACATTTTAAATCCACGAGTATTCGGAAACTCAAAATATGCAAGTGATTGGTGTAAAAGCCTTTGACATTGAAGAAGACATCTCACGATCTTTATCAAACGATGAATTGTCAAAGTACAAAGTAAACAGGATGCCAAAACTCTATTCTTCGCCAAAGCTGCCTCTCAAAACGATCTCTATAAAATGTGTACGTTCCCAAAAAACCTAATCTGAATTATAAAGGTCTTGAACATGTCGCTGGAGCGACTCAACCGTCTCTAGAGCGACTCCACCGTTGCTTGAGCGACTATAATTGAATAAATTAAAAATGATTTCATCCACTTCCTAAACAGACTCTCTAAAATTATAAAGCATACAACTCGATAAAGAAAAATATGTCTAATTGCATCATGTGTTTTTAACTGGAATTGCCAACCAAGGCGGACCAAAGCCAATGGAGCTTACAATATAATATCAAAACATATTTTTTTTCTTTATCAAACTCATTGCAATATATTCCCTGAAGATAAATATTTTGTGATCATAAGCAAATAAATTCAATTAACATAATTTTTTGCAAAGTTAATTTTTTCAACTCCATCTAAAACATGAACTTATTTAATTAGTAGAATCAAAATAATAATTTTTTATTCAAATGGTAGGTTAAGAGTTATTCAACTTTGATGTCATCTCTAACCACACATCTCTATCTGTGACTTTCACTTTTATATCAAAATAGTTTTGTTCTTTTGCTCCAAGTAAAAGTATGTGTACATAGACTTTCTGATTACATCCGGACATACATATGTTCGAAAGATCTGTGCCCATATCATTAGTTTTTCTTCCAGTTATTATCTACTTTTCTTCCACATTCAATTACTTCTCTCTTTCTATATTCTAAATGTATATTTGGAGGACCTTTTATTTTTCTTTCATATTCTGTGTTTAGAGAGACAAACTCTATCAAATAGGGAAAGAAATAGAGTATTGGTTGAAATGTGACTTTCATCCAAAAAAATATAAATAAAGTATCGATTCGAGTGTGACTTTCTTCCAAACAGCCCTACACCCAGGGGTTGCCCTAGTAGTAGCGCTAGTGTCAGAGCGGGGTAGACTTTTTGAACACATCTATGTCTAGAAGATCTGTGTCCCTAACATTACTCTTTGCTCCAATTATTGTCTACTTTTCTACCACATTCAATTACTTCTCTCTTTCTATATTCCGAATGTATATTTGGAGGACTTTTTATTTTCTTTCTTATTCCATATTTAGAGAGACAAACTCTATCAAATAGGGAAATAAATAGAGTATCGGTTGGAATGTGACTTTCGTCCAAAAAAATATAAATAAAGTATTGATTCGACTGTGACTTTCTTCGAAACAGCCCTACACCCCCTACACCCAGGGGTTGCCCTAGTGTCAGGGCAGGGAAGAACTCTTCCAGGCAAGGACAAAATTAGAAATTTAATTTATCCTGAGCTAAAAATAAACTGGGCTAAACAATTATTGGACTGCAAATAATTGGATGAACTAAAATTACTTAAACTAAGATTTTACGTACAATTTTTTTTTTCCACTTGGGCTATGTACGTCCACCCTTGCTTCGAGGTTTGAGGTTCGATTTTTCATTGGGTGAATAACCTTATTTAAGTCGGGGACCGTGACGGCGTGTTGCTGCACTTCTTTCCTCTGAAAGTTTGGGTTGCACAGTCGGGTTCAAAAAGCCTGACTGTTGAATTGTTCCTCCTCTATTAAAAAAAAGGGTTGACGAAGTCGTTGCTCATTCCTTTATATTCCCTACCACTATAAAATAAGTTACTCAAGAACAAATGAACCCGAACTTCTGAAGATTCAATATTGTGGAATGCCTCTTCTAGTTCCGCATTTTCTGTTAGTGAAATCTATAAGAGGGAAGAGGGGAGGTTGCTGGGAGTGATAGAGTTCCCATTGAAATGCGTGTGGAGCTCCATTGCCCCACCTAGAGTTCATTTTCTTGGATGGCTAGCTTGGCATGGGAAGATCAAATCAGGTAATACGCTCCTAAGTTTGGGAATCATCGATCAACATCAAGCCATGTGCAGATTTTGTGGGTTAGAAGTGGAATCTATTGAGCATGTTTTCATTCATTGCCAAATGGTTTGGTCCCTATGGTCTAAAGTTCTATGTTGGTGGGGTGTGTGCTGGGTAACTCCTCAATCAACAAGAGATTTGTTTGTATGGTGGGAAGATTGCAAACTTAGAAGGGGTGTGAATAAAGTGTTCAAGGCTATGTGGTATGCCACTCCAGAAACTGTGTTCTGGCAGATATGGAAGTATAGAAATGAGCTCTTTTTCAAGGGAAAGGAAGTGGATTGGTGCAAGGTGGAGGAGTCCATCAAGTTCTCTCTTGTCTCTTGGGCGAGATTCCATTTTCCTAATTGCCCTTTCTCGATCAATGACAGCATGTACAATTTCAGAGGAGTTCTGGGTCAGTGTTATTGAGGTGCAAGGATTCTGTAAGTTCTGTGGCATGAGGTGCTTTTGATGTGTGGTTAGCTGCTAGCATCCTCCCCTTCTGTAGGGTAGTTTGTCTTTATTTTTGTGTCCTTGGTTGGCTCCTCTCCAACCCGTATTCTGTAAGTATTAGTGTCTATTTATACAATATTCTTTCTTTGCCTTTCAAAAAAAATAAAATAAGTTACTCAAGCTATAGAACTTCACCAACTCTTCCCCATCACCACCACAATAGCAACCACATCAGCTAGCTGTTGACTGCTGCTGTTCAAGATGGTATCACTCCATGAAACACCATCACCATTGATATCGACCGATGATCAACCAGCAAATATGCACAAAGAGGTGAGCGATGAACTTGAAATCGTATTGTCAAACACAGATTTGTCATTTTCTCGGCGCATTCGAACCGCAACTTGGATAGAGCTAAAGCTCTTGTGGCGTCTGGCCGCCCCAGCTGTCTTTGTTTCCCTGGTTAATTATGTAATGTCCCTGTCCACCCAAATATTCTCCGGCCACCTTGGAAACCTCGAGCTTGCCGCTGCCTCCCTGGCCAACCATGGCATCCAATTCTTTGCTTTTGGTCTGATGGTAATCTCTCTCAACAACTTGTTCTTATGGTGTTTTTCTCACCCACACACAACCCACAATTGTAAATTAATGTGACGATTTAGCAACGATACGAACATGATAAGATACAAATACGACGACATGAGTATGTACGATTAGAACGTTACTGTAATGCGTATTAATAACAAGAATGGTTATAAAAGCATTATATTTTTCTCATTCAATGGCAGTGTATACAAGTCTACTTTCGAGTATATGTTTAATTATTGAAATCTTGATCTATGAAATACATGTTCGACATAATAAGAACATGCATGAAAATATAAAAAGATGGTATTTGCACTATATCTTCCTTTTTAAATAAAAGTATAACTTATTAGAGATCTATATATTAACTTCTCTATTACTATTGCTTTTACTTGAATATTATATGCAAGAAGTGTCACAACACTAACTTATAAAAATCTCATACTTTAAACATTAAAAAAATTAATTTTTATATTGTTGATACTACTAAATTCGTATTCGTGAGTATAGAATGAGTAATACTATTTATAACTACTCACTTGCGGGGTCCCGATTAAAGATATAATTTTTTTTTTTTTGTATGAGTTGACCCCATAAGCACTGATAGCTTTTATTTGGTTGAAAAATCTTTCCGATTAACTTTTTAAATTTCAATTTTTGATTTCCGTAAGCAAATCATAATGTATTTGGTACCAACAGGTAGGGATGGGAAGTGCAGTGGAAACCATATGTGGACAAGCATATGGAGCCAAGAAATATGGAATGTTAGGCATTTATCTTCAAAGATCAACCATCCTCCTCACAGCCACGGGCGTCATCGTTACTTTGATCTACATATTTTCCAAGCAAATTCTCTTATCACTCGGTCAATCAAGGGAGATCACATCAGCCGCTGCGATCTTCGTCTACGGCCTAATCCCTCAGATATTCGCTTACGCTGTCAACTTCCCAATTCAGAAATTTTTACAAGCCCAAAGCATCGTTGACCCAAGTGCTTACATTGCATCAGCCACATTAGTTTTACACATAATTCTTAGCTGGGTTGTGGTCTTCAAAATAGGGCTCGGGCTTTTGGGTGCAGCCCTAATGTTGAGTTTTTCTTGGTGGGTAATTGTAATAGCTCAGATTGTTTACATTCTTAGAAGTGAAAAGTGCAAGTATACTTGGGTTGGGTTCAGCGTACAAGCTTTTTCTGGGCTTCCTGGGTTCTTTAAGTTATCGATTGCCTCTGGTGTGATGTTGTGCTTGGAGGTTTGGTACACCCAGATTATGCTGCTGCTTACTGGGTTACTTCAAAATCCGAAACTGGCTTTGGATTCTCTCACTATTTGGTGAGTTTTTTTTTTTTTATTGAGCTATTTTTACTTTCGTCTATTTGTATTATTTGTCATGTTTAATGCTTTTGTGCAGTTTTCGTGAAAGTTTTTATAATTAATTATTCGTCTCAAGGAGAATAATCAAAAAAGTATTAAACAAATGAATCAAAATTAAACAAAAGTCCAAATAAGACAAAAAATACGTACTAATGACAATAAAAATACGCCATTTTCAAGAAAAATTCGTCTAAATTTGCGACTTTTAGTCATAATTTTCATATTCCTTTCTTGATTAATCCAAAATTAATTGACGTGAATCTAGTGAAATTTGGAAAAAATAATAAGAAAGGTAATGATCATAATATTGCTGTATACTTTAAATGAAACACATGCTTAGTTTCCCAAAAATTGAAGAAAATACATGTAAATGGCATCCTGAATTATGCAATACGTTAGCATAATTTTGGTCAACTTCTTTCTGTCTTTCTTTTATTTTTATTTTTTTAAATTTCACTTCTTATTTCTAAATTATCTATGCTTGGTTCCAATAATGACCTTTAATATCAGAATTTGTTTTTTAATCAATAAATAAATATTCTGTGGGTGCTAATTGCAGCCTCTCAATTATGGGATTCGCGTTTATGGTCTCGTTTGGGTTCAATGTAGCGGCAAGGTCAGCTCAGTTTATCTTTGTAGCTTTTGTTTTCTAGTGTAACTCTAGTTTGGTACTGTTTACTAACTGTTTATTTATTCCTTTTAGCTTTGACAAAAAAAATTTCATTGAAATTTAGATCAATATTTTTTTCTGATTGTTTTGTTCGACTTAACAAGGAATGAGTGAAAAGATTTACGTCACTATTTTAAAACAAAACCCACAAGTAAATAGTCAATGTGGGGTTTGATTTGGTATCTCTTCCTTGATTCGAATAGAACCAACCTGCAAGATAAGCAATTCGCCAATGTTACCCTTCCGATACCAACCAAATGACTCTCCGATGCTTAAGTCAGACCTCAAAATTAGAAGTACAAAATTATTTGCACTTGAGTTGGAGCCTACCTTTCTAGGGTTCCGTGTCATTCTTTTTATAGTTGATTTTGACTTAAAAGTATCACCAAGATTTCTTCAAAATCCTTCGCAGATCATCTCCAGATCCTCCTCCACTGAGATTCCTTTAAGATTCTCTTGAGATCCCCTCACGATTCTTGCTATATACTTCCAAGATCTTCTCGAGATATTTCGAAAGGCCCATCAGCTCGGGTCTCCATCCATGCGGTAATGTTGCCGACCTGACCTGACCTAATATCTATCTTCCGCTTAGGTTGGCCTGTAGGCTATTGGACGTCATCCAAGCTTGCCTGTCCATATATTGGTTTCGCCCAACCTCTCTGTCCCAAAGCTTGCGCCGCATACCAATGTTAACAGAAAGATGTGTCATTCTTACTCACTAGAATAGCCCTCGACCCATCTTCGTCTTGGATGAAGGTGCGTTGACAAATCATGTCGGCTCTCGTTTTTTTGCCGACCTACTATAAAACAAAATTATGTTAAACAGATAAAGATGACACTCAAATCCTTTATGCCATGTGTTGTCGCGAGACTGGACAACACACGGATTGAATGTGGGCCATGTGTGGCATGCTCATTGATTCGGCTAACACTGCTTTGTTTAATTGTTTCCAACCATTTTCATTCTTCCTATTGGGTCCCAACGCGAGGAGAACAATGATGTGAAGCATAAGTCATTTTTGTTTCTTTGATTTTTTCAATTTTTTTGGAAAAAGACATTATTGCCCAATCACACATTAGTAGTCCACCCAAACCATGTATTGCTCGAGACATGTGGTATGTGGAATGGAAAAAATACTAACTCATTGGTAAGTAGACCAATTACAACATGAGTGGTGATAAAAATAAAAAAAGGGGATCACTGAAATGCAAACATTTTCTTTGGCTACTACAATATTTAACAGTTTTGTTTGGTATGTACTTAATCTATGATTGGACATTCAGTGTGAGAGTAAGCAACGAGTTAGGAGCGGAACATCCAAAATCAGCTGCGTTTTCAGTAGTGGTGGTGAACTTGGTCTCATTCATTATCTCTGCGGTGTTGGCAACCATGGTGATAATATTTAGGCATGTCATAAGCTATGCTTTCACAAAGGGTGAAGATGTGGCTAGTGCTGTCTCAGACCTCTGCCCACTTCTTGTCATTACTATTCTTCTCAATGGAATTCAGCCTGTTTTGTCAGGTAAGCTTTTAATTAAGAATAGCGGCATGTCTAACTACTCATATCCTAATTATGATTTAGATTCAAATGCAATTATATACCCTGTCAAAAATGTCAGAAGTATAATACTTCATTTTTTCGACCATGTTCGTGGTTATACACAATTGGAATAAAAATGATAATCCAGATAATTATATTAACATGTGATATCGAACAAAACCACCATACAGAAGATTTTATAGTACTATTTAAATATAAGGTCTGGAGTATTGTAACCTCCAGAATTCCGAAAATATTAAATAAAGAGTAAAAACAAAACCACGCTTTCATTTCATTTAGTAGAAATACGAGTTTGAAGTTACAAAATACTCAAATAAAAGGAAATACGATTTGAAAAAGTATCACAGAGCACTAACAACTTAGTCTATGTAAACCATGGTGCTATGGGTTCTGACAATTTTGCTCCTTGACCGGTTAGGATGAAGGTTTGACTGATCAAGGTATAGTAATATGTAGGTCAAACATAATGCAAGTTTGATAGGTTAACACGGATCATATCACGAGGCATAAAACAAGTTGGTATGAAATCATTACTAGTTCGTGATGGGTTAAGAATAATCGTGATAGGTTAGGAATAATCGTGACTGTTTCGTGATAGGTTAGGAATAATCATAACTGGTTTGGATAAAATCCTGTCAGGTTAAGAATAATCGTGACTGGTTAGGAAAAAAATTAAATTTTTTAAATATAGAAATTTCTTTAGTTATGATTTTAAAATACAAAAATATATTTTTATTTGCGAAATTAAAAACAAGAATCCTTACCGGCATAATAGGGTGAATGTCATTGGTGACGTGATATCAACAATCTTTTGATAGTTACTCTTCAATTATTAAAAATAATTTATGAAAAGGTGAAGAATCCTGATTATAATTTTGGTCAAACTATTCTATACTGATGGAAATGTCTGCTTGTCCATTTCCCACCTTTTTTGTTAGTTTTTTTTTTTTCCATATTGTAATTCTAGTTCTCTTTCTAACTCCGTCCAGTTGTCAATAATTTGTTGCAAAAAAAGTTATTCTCAAAAAAACTTTAGTGAAGATGAGAAGTAAAAGAAAAACAAAATGTGCTTCTTCTAATGTGTTCATTTAAGATGTATTTGTAAAAAAATAAAACGTAGTAGTTTGATTGTATTAGTGCACTAGGGTAATAGAATAAAACTTTCGCAAAGTACTCTGTTTTCGCGGGGCATATTTTCAGCCAAAAATACAATTCCTAATCAAAATATTAACGATCTTATCTTGATTTGCAATATTTATTTTTCTAATTGAACACATGATGTTTCTATACGGAGCCAAGGTAGAAAAAAAGCCCATTGAGAAAAGATATATACCTTGAAAAGTTAAAAGATTAGCAACCCTTGTAGTTTCTATCCCAACAACAACATAAAGTATGCCTTATGAATTCAGACATTTTTATTGTTATATATTATATGTGAAGTCTATGTAATAACAGGTGTGGCTGTTGGGTGTGGATGGCAAACTTTTGTTGCATACGTCAATGTGGGTTGCTATTACGTTGTTGGAATCCCACTGGGTGCTGTACTTGGTTTTTACTTCAAGCTAGAAGCTAAGGTAAACATGATCACAATTATCGTTACGTACTTACTTTTATTCACTCTATTTGATTTTTTCGTAGATATGGTGAAGATAATCATTTTACAATGAATTTTTTTTATATGTGAAGTCCCCTCTCTCTCTCTCTCTCTCTCTCTCTCTCTCTCTATATATATATATATATATATATATATATATATATATTTGAAAGGCAAAGAAATTCCATTATCATAAAGATAAGATATGAAATATTACAATAGGTATAGCTCCGCATAGAAAGAACTTCGGAGAGCGAGTCATACCCTCCTAATGTTGCTACTCGCAAAAAACACCACTTACCCTTAACCTTTTTTTTTTTTGTAAATAAACACTACTAAAAACATAAAAGAGCTAACAAGTAGAATAGCCCAACGAGACACCTAAAAGCATAAAAATGAGGAACTAAAACAGAACCCTCTTAATTTGAGATTCCATACAACTCATCCCAATGCGGTAAACTCCCTCCTTAATATCCCAACCCACCCGGATCCTCCTTAACTCTGCTGCCTCATTATGTTTGATAACCAACAACTTATGTATAACCTGGTCACGAACAAAATGGTAATCAATGTTTATATGCTTAGTACAAGCATGGAATACTGGATTAGTGACTAAATTTATAGCAGACATATTGTCACACCACAAATTGGGAGGGGAAGCAATAGAAATATGAAAATCATAGATGATTGATCCATATGAGGTCAGTAGTAGTGTGAGCTAAGACACAATATTCAGCTTCTGAGCATGATCTAGCCACATTTGTTACTTCTTGGCTGACCAAGAAATCACAATAGGCCCAAGGTAAATACAAAAACCAGTAGTTGATTAATTTTCTATCATGAACATCTCCAGAAAATCCTTGAAGGACCAAAGCACCAGGCTGAAACATCAGACCATGATGAAGAGTTCCCTTAGTATACCTCATAATTCTTTAAACTGCTGCAAGATGAAGCATTAAGAGCTTATGCTTATGTTTCCAGACAGAATTCAAAGCATGAAAAATCTCTGGTCTGGTCAAAGTTAGATATTAAACGGAACTGCAAATACAGTTCTATACAACTGAACATCTGAAAGGGCATAGCTGAACTTGGATTCACATGGGGTTTGAGAAAAGCAGGTGTAGCACTAGGCTTGCAATTAGTTATGCCTGCCTTTTCAAGAATATCGATAGCATGCTTTGTTTGTGACAAAGATAGACCATTAGACAAATGTGGAACTTCTATGCTTAGAAACGCACTAAGTTTCCCTAAATCTTTCATGGCAAATTGAGAACTTACTTGAGAGATGACCCTTTTAATAAGATAGGAAATAGTACTAGCGAGGATAATGTCATCAACATAGACTGCTAGAATGAACACCAAATTAGAGGCAAACTGCAGAACAAGTAAAGACGTGTCTGCCATACTATTAGCAAATCCATGTTGTTACAAAAACTCAGAGAGCATTGGTCGAACCAGAATGGTGTATATCGTTGAGGCTCTGGGTTCAGTCACATTAAAAATTTGAACTTTTCTCTTCCTTAATGAACTTGTATAGTGGAGAAGGACGAGTATCGAGCCTCATGAAAATAGTAGGCATGACTTGAATTGGTAGCTTGCATGATTGCAGCGCTCAACATTCCAGCCTTTTCGTGGTTTGGATTTTTGGTTTAATATTCTAACACGAAAAACACTAAGAGAAAATTGTTAAATTAGGGAGGCATTGGTCATAGGAATTACTTCACCCAAAACCTAATTATATGTTATCTTCTTCTCTATCACTCAACCAAGAATATAAGTTTTATGTTCTTGGCCGGAGAATATAAATCAATGAAAACCATTTTCAATAAGATGTGTTATGAGTTTGCTCCTTAGACAAGAAGTCTAAATATGAAGACATTGACCCAAACATTGAACGTACCGAAAGCACTTTGTACACACTCAATGAAGAATTTAACACTCCATTTTAGTTATAAAAGAGGGAATACTACTCATCTTCTAACAAGCTTTAAAAATGTAAGAGAAGATAATCATATGCCTAGGTCATAGGATGAAGATAATCCCATGACCGTTACACTATGCTTGGAAGTAGAAGGGAAGTGGTGTCAACACAATACTTGATTCTTCAATAGCTTTGTAATGAACAAGTACAAGGAAATTGAATAGCACTCAAGAACTTTGTAAGAAAACTCAAAATACTCTCTAGCTTCTCTCTAACTTCTCTATTCTCTGTCTCTCTACTTGCACTCTAGAAAAAACACATAACATAATACCGTCTATTAATTCCTAATACATATATCCCTTTGGTGAAGTAAAACAAAATCTAGAGACTCCTAGCTTGGTTGAGCTATTATTGATCCATCAACAAAACTAGATATCCGATAATGCTCAATGCATTATGTTTGATTTTTCCAAAGAATGTAATTATTCGAATCCAATAATTTAATGGTTACGAAAGAATGAAAGTTTGATACTAAAAATACCAGTGAAGATGGAAGTGTAATAATGTCTCCCATGGATTTGAGTTGAAATCCTTAAGCTTTGAATCAATCTAAGTTAGCAGCCTTAGGGCTCTAATACCATGAAGAAAAACTTAAAATGGAGAATAGAAAAGAATTCAATGAACTGATATTTTATTACATTCATTCGATTTCACTATTTATAGACCTCTCTTACTTAGCTACTCAACAAGCAATTAGCAGCCTAACTATATGTCCATCTGAGCTAGTCATGAGCTGGCATCCTCTTGTCTTTGCTCTATCATGTGAGTGTATAAATCTATTTATAGTTTAGTCACACCACCACAATAGACAGTAAAATTGGTCTTTTTAAAATAGGACGAGATCCGTATAAATTGACCTCGACACCATGATTATCATATCTATATAGATATTCATATATGGATATAATACACTAGATAAAATTTGGGATACCAATGAATACTAATTACTTGAGATGTGCGCAGGGAATATGGGCTGGGATAATAGGCGGCCTATTAATGCAAACCATCATTTTAATATGGGTGACTTTTCGAACAAATTGGATCAAAGAGGTAATTCTTATGTCATTTTTCATGTAAAAGAGTTATCTAATCAAGATTCTTTCATACGTACCATGCTTTCCGATTCCAATTATTTCGTGTTATAACTAACTTTTGGTGAAATTTTGAAATCCAATTGTAGGTGGAAGAAGCTATGAAGAGATTGGATAAATGGGAGGACAAGAAGGAAATTATTTTGACAAACTAAAAGAAACATTTTTCATGAAAAAGTTGGAGGATGAAAAGGGAAATTCGAATGGAAACGATATAATTTTGTTTGATTTATTCGTTGTTATTAATTGATTAGAAAATCAAGTATGTTAGGCGTCTTCAATTTTTGTAGGGATACGGAAGTTTAATTCTAGATTAGCACATGTCAACCCAATTTAAACTATGTTCTATGCAAATGTAGTAACTTAATTTTAGTATATTTCATATATCTTCTGTTTACCTAGTTTCTTGTTTTGTGTCTCTGTCACCGCGACGTCAGCCCTAGCCCGATTCCAGCACGCAAACTGGTTCATCCTGGTTCCTATCCGACTCAATTCGGTTCATCTCGGTACCGACCTGATTCAGCTCGGTTCCCGTCTTGTTCCACCAGGTTTAGTCCAATTCCGCTTGGTTCAGCCCGGTTTTCATCCGATTCAGCCATTTTTTCTACCTGATTGGGTCACTTCAGCTCAACCATCTGCACCCATTGGTATACTTTGGTTCATTTTCTGTTACTACATTTGTACTGTTGATCTTGCTTCATGGATTGCTCGGACTCTCCGATTGCTATTGTGCTTGATGGCTCCAACTATGTCTTGTCAGCACAAGCCATGTCTGACTTCCTTAAAGGCAACAAACTTTGATGCATCCTCAGTAGGGATGTGCGCAAACCCACTAAAGTCACCACTAACACTGTTGACAAATTTGCTGACCGTTTGGAAAAATGAGACAATAAGAATTATTAGATTATTACTTGGTTTTAAAATAAATTTGCTATCTCTATCAGCCTTCAGTTTGGTCGATTTCAGCTTCACTCCATTTCTACCTTTACCAAAGGCATTTGGAATTTTTTGAAAAATCACTATTAGACTACTAGTCTTGCTCATTAATTGACGTTTCTTGTTTTCCATTCCCTTGTTCATTGTGAGCACATGTGCACTGTCTCACATGAGTCTTGTGGTTCCACACGAAATCTCAAAATTTAGCCATGGCTATGTAAATTGGCTCGTTCATTCGTATTTCACCTCGAAGCTCTCCTATCCCAGCTTATGCGGTTCTTTTCACTCAAGATATCATAGGTTGACTAAGACTTTTAGATTGGCTTCTCTCGTCTAAATTTCACCCTGGATCTCTTCCATCCTAAATTATGTGAATCATCCAATCCTCACATGTCATAGTTTGACTAAGATTGTTTAACTAGCTCGCCTCATTTGGATTTCACCCTAGATCTCAGCTATTATCCAGCACCACCTCAACAGCTCCCTATTGCTGCAGTTTCATCCAGTTTTTGTTGCTAACTAATGTCGTGCCTGTTAGGAAAAGAACGAACAACGTTCAATCCCATAACGCCTCTTACAGATTTTGGGAACAATGAATCACCAATAAAAAAACAAAACTATTGAAACTTAAGGCTCATATGAAGAGGGTTAGAAGCTGAATGTAGTAGAATGAAGCGAGAGAAACGAAGCGACCGAAGGGGGGTGGAAAGAAGCGGGGCTTTTGGCCCATCACGGGTTCAACTGTTGTAGTTGGGCCGAAGGCCCAATGATTTGGGGGGTGAGGAGGCGAAGCCCCCTGTGGTACGGTACAACTTAATTAGAGTTGGATTACCTAATTAGAATTGGACTGTACGACTTAATTAGAGTTAACTGAATTCTAATTGGAGTTGGTTTACCTAATTGGATTTAGATTAGGATTGGAATAGAGTATGACTATAAATACACCCTATTGTAAAATCTTAGACATCATATCAAATAATAAAGATTGCTCTGCTCCCGTGGATGTACCCGATCTTGGAGAACTACGTAATCATGTGTTAATTTCTTTACTGTTTCGTATTCTATATTGTATGTGTGATTGAGTGATTTCGCTAATAAAAACAATCACATGTGCGTAATAGAAATGAGAACAAAAAAAGAAACAAGTCGCAAGATATACGTGAAAAGCCTTAATGCGAGGGAAAACCACGGGAGTCACACCAATTTACTATTAAATCGAATCAATGAGTACAAGTCTTTTCATAATCTCTCTTGAGATTTGTGTTTTCTTTTACCTCTCTCTTTCTCTAAAAACTTTGATTAATTGTTTAGGAAACCTCCCAAAATAATTTATAAAACACTAATCCTAATACTATTATAACTATAATTGAAAAAGGCCTAACACAAAAAAAAAAACTTCTAGTAAAGTTAGTCTTCACTCCTAACAGTTTAAAACTCAAGTTAATCCCTACAACACCACCTTGAGTTTGAGGGGGAGGTTAATATATTTCATACATTTTCTTGTTATTTCACTTTAATTCCTATTTTGTCAATTTCCCTAATTAGTTTTGGAGTTCTTTTTATATTGGACTAAGTTGCTTGAGAATCACTTCATGGTATGCATATACAAGGAACGTCTGTTGTATATTTTAATAATTCACTTTACTACAATAGTTTTTCCAAATATTCTAACAAAAGCCGCAAAATGTCATTCCTAGAAAGGCTCCAAAAAGTCCCTTTGAGATTCGTGGTTTACCTTTGTGATTTTCTTTAAAAAAAAAAATTGTTGTCAAAAACAAAATTTCGGTTGTCTGCTTTAGCTCTACCCAAAAAAGAAAAAAAAATAAAAAATAAAAAGATAGAAACAAATTCCCTAGAACAAAAACGAATACTCAAAAACAGTTCCAAAGTTAAAATGCCAAGCCAAAATTAGCTAATTTGTTTTCGTTTTCTTTAACTTTTTATGAAGTCTTTGTCATTTTTTTTTACTTTTCAAGTGTGCTTAGAGTAGACATATCCAAAATATTATAAAAATACTTTAAAAAGCTAAGTAAAGGTAAATAAATACTAAATCGTATATAACTTTTTTGGTCACAAAATTCATTGGAGTATATCAAATGGGCTTGGCTCAATTGGAGTATATTTTTTTATGAAAATTTGGTTAAGTATTTTTTGGGCTTAGGTCCAAACGGAATTAATTAACTAAGTTTCTTTTTATTGAACCATTTCTTTTTTGCAAAGGGTCGCGTCTGTTCCAGACGGGTCGCATCTGTACCCATTTGTCCTCTTGGGTTGCACCCCGAGGCTGTTCATCGAGAACAGACACAACTGTTGGTCTGTTTCGAACAGTCACCTTGCAGCCTATATAATCCGTCCCTCTAGTACCATCTTCGAAACTGAAAAAAATTTAGTGTTCTGTATGTATATTATGAGAGTCTAATACAATTTAGGAGAGTTCTACACTTTTCTAGCTCACTGGGCACTCGGATTGTTGTGCTACTTCCAAGAGCGTGATCCTTGTATTTTGGGAGACAATCGCCTATCAACTCTAGGCACCGGTGGAGGGGCGAAATTTGTTTTAAGGTAATAGTGTTGAACACTAGCCTTAGTCTAACAAATATTCGGAAAGCGATATCGTTTTCTACTGTAAGTTTTATTTCTGTTTGTACATATTATGTTTCTGTATTTCCTATTTAATACATTTTCAGAAAGTTGAAACTCCGTTTATAAACAACATTATATTGTTCTTAAATTTGAGTAGTTGGTGTGACTTCCACGCTTGCACTTGTGCACATGCTCGCGATTGCACAGGCGCATACGCGTAGGAACACTAGAAGTATCACTTACAAATATATGTTGCCCAATGAATTTGGAAAACTAGGTTCTAGAGTAATTGATTAAAAATCCAAACTTTGCTTGCGACATTAATGAATATGACCAACAACCAAACACTTTCGTGTTAACTGTGGTAGGCTGGATATGCATAGTAATGAATTTTTATTTCATGACCATGCTCGGTTTATTTGCGCTAGGCTCGAGCTTGGCCAGGCTCAAGGACGAGTATGTTAACACTTGGCCAAGAGGGTATAAGCGAACTCGAAAAATCCCAACCGACTAAAAAAATCATGGTTCGGTCGGTCGGGAATATTTTTCTTTTAGTTACGATTTCTCAAATATTTTTTTTCGATATTTCGGTTTGGTTTCGATTTTTCTCTTTTCTTCATGACACAGATCAAACCAAACCAATGTTTATATATAGGATGCTGCAAGAGCAATTGGGTTGGTGGGCAAATACAGGAATAGTCATATTGGATGTGTGGGGATGTGTGGACCCAAAATAAAAGCTCATTCAATAAACTTGAAAAATTAAAAAACCAACCGAAATCAATTGAGCCCGAATCAACTTTTTTTCATACCAAAATTCGATCGAGATCGAGTGCCGAAATTTTTATCCAGACTCCATTGATTTCGAAATCTTACGTCAAAAAACTAATTGAAATTGAACCGATTACACCCATATTTGGATCCCTATTTCCTTCACAGCCCTGAAGCCTGTGAGCAAGAATAGTGTTTTTGCATATAATAAACAGAATTGGTATAATCAAATGCTTTTGAGGAGTATTTGGTCACTTATTGGAAAAAATATAAAAAAATTAAATTGCGTAAATGGGATCAAAAGTTGATTGTGAAGTGAGTCACATATCCCTCCGCTTTTTTCAAAGGAAAAAAAAAAAAAAGAAGATCAACGTGGACATCCACTAATGAAATCATCAATATAAGATCCTCTTGGGTTATAGAAAGTGATGGGAGCTGTTCAGTTTTGTCAATTTTTTGGTACATTCTAGACAATGATTAAGGTTATCTAGTTTTTTAAACAAATTAAACTAATTGAATGTTAATAAATTAATGATTAGCTCACATCTGTATGTTAAAAAAAATTAAGTGTAGGTGCAGTGTCATAGTTATTTTATTGAAGATAAATGTGTTCGAAATTTATATTGGCTTGATATATATTTAAGAAACGTCGATTTATTTGGCCAAACCGAATTACTAGTTTATTGACTGCTTTATTTCTAATATTCTATGCATATTTGAACTAAATTGTTCCGAACAAAGTAAAATTTTTGAAATTTAATTTGTACTACGTGACATAAGTATACAGTGAAAATAAAAGATGCAATAATTTTCAATTATTAGTTTTTTTACTACCATATAGGTTAAATAAGTCTTCATGAATTATACAGTGAAATATTGGACCCTTAATATTTAGCATGATTCATATATCCTCAACAAATTTGAGAAATAAATAGTTTCAATTATTAAAGTGAAGCTGCAAGATGTCAAAAGGCGAAAATGATAATTGACTGGAGTCCAGTCACCTTCAATCAGTGGAGAGAGGATCCTCTTTTATAAAGTTGATCCAAGTGTCAGTTTCACCCCAAAACAGATACAAGGCAATAACATCAGCAAACTGTTAAGGGTTAGTAATTTCGTTGGATCTAATTTACTTCGTCCTGTTATTTTATTTAATTTGAATTGGAGTTTTGGAGATTTTTTTGTAGATTATACTAGGTTTGGAGGCAAAATTTAAAAACAATACGATGAACGGGTGGTGGACCCATGTACATTTGATCCGATTCCCGCTCTATCTTCTCTCTATCTCTCCTTTGATGCACCCCCAAACTCGAAATCCTTTCAATTCTTCAACTGGTTATTAGTATATGGTGTGTGGGTGTGGGTGTGTCTGTATGTATCTGTATTTAATTGCAGAAAAATTAATCTTGCATTATGTATCATCTTGATGATTCTTGAACGTGTTAGCAGTTTTCGAAAAACAAAACGCATCGTCTTTGGTATTTTTAGAAACCTTTCATATTCCTTAGACAGCTTCCACCAAACATGTTGTTGTTGTCTTACATCAAATAAAAATAGATTCGTAACAAAGAAAAAGAAAGAAAAAAAACGAAACTTAACATCCGAACATATTGTTCTGGTCTTACATCAAAACAATCTTCTTTTTCTTCTGAAATTTCTACATTAGGAACCATAACCATTAACATGAATTCACAAACTAACCCATTTGACTCGGTTTTTAGATTTTTAAACCAAGACCAAACCACACTACTTAAAAGCATAACCTAACCATTCAGTCTAGATTGGTTTGGACTAATTCGCAATTGACGGTTTTTTAGCTCACCCCTATATATAAATCACTTGAAATTAAATTCATTTCAAGTAATTAATCTCCAAATCTTCTCTATAGTATTGTCTTCCATTTCAATACAGTTGTTCAAGTTCAATATTTAATTCTTACAACCTATAAGTCTCCTTGGATCATATAAATCTTCTCAAAGCCAATGAAGGCTTAAATTGTATGGATTATTAATATACTTTATGTATCATCCTTATTATACAGCAATCATGTTCATGTCATAGTATCTGTCTGAATCTGTAGTGATCTATACTTTTATTCTTCCTAAATGTGGGTTGACATTATATAATTATCATGTCCATATTAAAGAATCTGTTAAAGAGTCTATCTTGTAATAATATTATGTTCACGTCAAATGTGGTTTGACATTGGTTTGTTCTTTTTTTATGAGATATGTATAGCCCTTTCACTTATATGCCTATTTGAGTAATTTGGTGCGTCAAGCAATTCAACTGTTTTCAAATTGTTTGGAATTTTAGATTTTGTATAATCATTTTTTTTATTATTATATTAACATATATAAGATTCGGAAATTCTTTTAACCCAATTAATAAAAATCCCATACGCATTTTCAAGTTTAAATATTTAGCCAATTTCAACGCATATGTGCTCATATTAATATATACAGGCATTTTACACAGTTTATATGTATATCTGTACACACACATACATATAAAGCCACGACAACCCAAAAGGCATTATGTCCCTGAATTGACTTAGGTAATCCTGTCACAAAATCCATAGTAATATGTTTTCATTTTCATCCTGGTATCGGTAGAGGTTGCAAGGTTCCTCTAGATTTTTGTTGTTCTGCTTTGACTTGTTGACACGTGAGGCAAGTAACTACGTACTTGGCCACATCTTTCTTCATTTTGCTGCATCAGTAAGTTCTTCTCAAGTCTTTGTACATCTTCTTACCTCTGAGGTGTACAACAAAAACTGACTTGTGAAACTTCTTCAGTACTGATTCTCTGAGTGTTCCAAAGTCTGGCACAAAGATGCCTCTAAGATATCTCAGTACTCGGTTTGCTCCAATTGTCCAACCTGTGGATACTCCTTCCATGGCTAGTCGCTTCCTAACAAGGTTTGACTTTGAGTCGAGTGTCTGTTCTCCGAGAATCTCTTCGTAAAGTGGTGGCGTAGCTATCAGTACACATAGGTAGAGTCCTCCCTGGTCTCGTTCTGCTCTAGTTCATATTCCTGTATCTGTTCGAGCATCTTTCATTATCTGACTATTAGGCTGGCGACACGTCCTCGGGACTTACGACAAAGTGCATTAGCTACTACGTTAGCCTTCCCCGGGTGATAGAATAAGGTAAAGTCATAATCCTCGACATATTTCATCCATCGCCATTGTATCATATTCAGATCATTCTGAGTGAATATATATTTGAGACTCTTATGATCTAAGAAGACTTCAAACTTCTTAGAGGCAATGATGCCAAATCTTGAGTGCATGTACTACTGCGACAAGTTTTAAGTCATGAGCTAAATAATTCTATTCGTGTAGCTCAACTAGTGTGATCTGTAGGCAATGACTTTCCCATCCTGCATAAGTACATAGCCCAATCCTTCTTTTGATGCGTCAGAATAGACGACGTACCCAATATTCTGTTATGGAATGATAAGGTCAATCTCTTCTTTAATTAGCTTTTGAAAAGACTTCTCACATGCATCATCCCAATCGAAATTTGATTCCTTTATGGATTAGTTGAGTCATTAGTTTGGCCAGAGACGAGAAATCCAAGATGAATCGTCTGTAATAACTAGCTAGTCTCAGAAAGCTGCGAATCTCGAATACAAATGTTGATTGCTTCCAATCTTTGATGGCCTTAGAAATCCTGTTGCTGTCAATTGTTATTACTTTCTCTGACTCCACGTGTCTTAGGAATTTGACTTCTTTCATTCAAAACTCACACTTGTTAGCTTTGGCAAGAGTTGATTGTCTTGTAGCATCTAGAGTGCGGTCCTCAAGTGTTGCTCATGTAATTCCTTGGTTGCAGAGTAAATCAGTATGTCGTCAATGAGCATTACCACGAATTGATCTAAGTATACAATGAAAATCTTATACATGAGACACATGAATACTATTGGGGCGTTGGTCAATCTGAAAGGCATTACTATAAATTCGTAGTAGTCATATCGGGTTCTAAAAGTCGTTTTCTGAATTTCCGAATCTCTAACTCCCAATTGGTGATCATATTCGGATCGTAAGTAGATCTTAGAGAAATAATTAGCTCTTCTGAGATGATCGAACATGTCATCAATTCTAAGGAGATTGGTTTTTGCTGGTAACTCGGTTGAGTTGTCTGTAGTCGATACAGAGTTGGAGCGTTCCTTCTCCTTTCTTCACGAATAGTGCTGGAACTCCCCATGACAAAGTGCTCGGTCAAATGAATCATTTCTCCAAAAGTCATTCGAGTTGTATCTTTAGTTCTTTCAATTCTGCCAAGCGCCATTTTGAATGGTGCCATAGATATTGGTGTGATCCCTGGTTGTAGTTCGATGGTGAAGTCCAGTTCTTGTTGGCAATACCATGGATGTGACCTCCATAGTGGGCTGATTAAAAGTCTATTGTGGGCTACCAAGAGTAGGCATGGGAACTTGAGCAAGAAAAATCAGAGTGATGTAGGGTCTTAGTCAAAATACTTAAGAGTGATCCAGATGAGATGAAGTTCATCCAGATGGGATGTGTCTTCAGGGTTAAGAATCACATGGTAAGTTATCCAGATGGATATAGGGCATCCGGATGGTAATGAAAAGCCCAATGTAGCTCTAGATAATAACAACAAGATCAAGTTCTAAGATATGAGGATTAACGTTCAAATCTGTTACGAACTTTTTGGGTCCTCATAGTATTAGATTGATAAGTGCAAATTTTGGAGCGCACAAATCATTGGAGAAGAGATAGGTGAAAATGGATTTAATGAAAAAGTACAATAGTTAATAGACAAATATTTGGCATGGTATATATTTTTCGTGCATTTGATAATGCTCGATTTGCATACGCATTGCCTAAATATAAACACGCCGTATCATACACTTCAAAGAAAAAAATTGAAAACTAAACGTATTAAACTATATCCACCAAAGAAACTGTATATATACATCTTTTAACTCTCTTGCTCTCTCCGATTTTAACAAAGCAAATTCTCTTCAAGTACTCCCTTTCGTGATATCAATGTTTACTTTGTCGGTGATTTGTTTATTGTAGCAGTGGAAACCCAAATAATTGAGTAATGGTACAAAATACTGACAAATGACTGTTTTGTCCCTACAATTATTTTGGAACAATGTTAGTTGTCTGGAAAAAAAAAAAGTTTACTAATGGCATTTTCGAGAAGCACAAATATTGTATGTCAGCTTCAAGTTCAGGTTCACACCGAAACAGCTGTTGCTTTTATATATAATAAAGGAAAAGATGCGTACGTACTTGGCCGCACACTATATGTTGTGTATACATAGATATACTCCGATATACGTTACCTCCTCTTTGTTTTCTCCCTCCATCATCGCATATAGTGTTGAGGATGAGAACAACACAAAAATCTAATGTCAATTTAAATTGACATAAAGGCAAGATGAAGCAGACAGATCATATTATTGAAATGATTTTTGGTCTTCTTGCCATTTGTGAAGATAGTCCAAAAGTTGTTTTAGTTTTACCTGTATTATTTCTTCTAATCTCATCTAAGTTGGTAATGCCCCTCCAAGAAGGGAATCTTCCGATGTATCTAATCAGTGAAAAAAGACTCGTTGGAAGGTTCGCTTGTGATGAAGACGTGGGTTAGACTTCGTCCATACACTCTCACGGCTCTTCATCGCAAGTGTCTTGGCCCTCATTTTAGAGGTTAATTACCAACGCTGAAATTCCCTCGACATGACCTCCCTATTTCTCCAGTTTTTGTTTGTTAATTTTTCACCACCCTTTCAGAACGACCTTCACACTTATTTATAGGGTCATTTGGTGTGCAATTCTGTATGGGTTTTGAGTGTGTTCCTCAAACCTCCTACCTCTGATCGAGGGCTACCTTGATGTACAGCGTAGTTAAATAGTCAAGATTGTGCTTGATCGAGCTGAGCCTAATTGCCCCGACTCTGTCCTATGAATCGGATTGTCAACTAAACTTGAATTTCACTTTTTCCTAATCCAAATGTTCGTAATCCCCACAATTATAAAACACGAGTATTACTTGAATGATTTGCCGGCTTTTAATGTCAATTGAGTTAATGAATGAAAGGATTTTTTATTGTTATTATTTGGGCACTAAATAATTAAAGTCACTGAGCACTAATTAAGCTTAACAAATGTGAAATTTTTTATTCTTACCCAATACAAGACCATATACTAATTTTTATTTATTCCTGTCCAAATCATTACCTTCATGTACCTCATATATATCCTCCAATTACAGCATAAAGTGAATTCTTTTCGAACCATCTCCTTTTGTACCTTGTGCAATGATCAAATCAACAACAACCATCCATTTGCTAAATAACACCGTTAAACATTGCATTCCACATATCATAATTATGTTCTCTTCACCGACTCTCACGAGATCCGTAAGGACTCATGGACATATTAAATTACAAGTGTGTAAATTTATAGTGTGAATTCATGCAAAATAGCTAGGGAGGTTTACAATCTGAAATCAAGCCCAAAACAGCTAGACAACATGTTGGAAAATCTGGAATACCAGTAGGTCATTTAAGTGGCTAGAGCTCGCTCGAGTGATTTGCTGAGTTCATTGGTTCTGACTTTTGGTCCACGAATCAGATTCAGACAAAATGTAAGGAGGTCGTTTGAACAACCAGAGCTTGCTCGAGTGAGCCTTCGCTTTTCTCATATTATGAAAATTACAGTTTTTATAAAAATTGAAGTTAGCATTACAGAACCTAAATCATGCGGTTGACAACAAAAATAGAAGCCTAAGAGTTGGAAAGCAACAATTTCTATCTCAATCAAGTGTGTTTAAACGAAGAACAAGCATGAATTTGATAGAAAAATGAACGACAAGGCTTCATCTCTCAAGAGTATGAAAAATCTCACAAGACACCACAACCCCAAACCCACCCACCCCACCCCTCGGGCCGTGTAAAATTATGATTTCGTGATTTCGTATAAGATTAAGAAATCCATTCTATGTTTAAATACTGACATTTTGAAATTCGAAGAAGTTGCTCGAGCAGTTTCAGCTCACTTGAGTGAGTTACTGATTTTCAAAGCCTGAATTTTTGATAAATTAAAATGCAAAATTTTTGATAATTTAAATAATTTAAATTTTTATAAAAATTCTTGGTTATTATAGAGGTTACCTCACACTACTTTTCGTACTGGCAAAACACCTTCCGGTGGGCATCCTCTGGGGTTGTTAAGGCGAAATATTTTTCAATTCTCAAGACAGAAGCTAAACTTAGAAATATAGTAATATGGAGAAGACAAAGTTCACGATCCATATTTATATAAAAATTCACACCGTTTATAGCTAGAGTCATAATTTTAGGTAGAAAAACTCATATGATACAAATATTATGAATTTAAAATTAATATTATGGTTGTCCTATATATAGATCGGGTTGTCTAATTGATGAATTCCGAATTTTTCTAATCAGAATATTTATCGTCCCCACAATTATAAAAATACAAGAGAACTATTTGAATGATTTGCCGCTTCCAAACGAATTAAGCTTTAATAAATGTGATATTTTTTATTCTTAACCAACACAAAACATATACTAATTTTTTTAATTCATGTCCAAGTCATTACCTTCACGTACTTCACATGTTCCAATTACAGCATAAAGTAAGATTATTTCCCCACCGTCTCCTTCTGCACCTTGTATAAACATCAATTCAACGGTCAACTAGTCGAGTTGCCCGAGAACCAGTGCAATAACTTATTTTTTCTAATGCTTTGCACATGCTAGTTTAATCTTTTTCTATTGTACATTTGATTGAATTCATTTTATGATTTTTTCACATGATAAATCAATAGAAATATTTAAGACAACAAGCAAAAAGTCAAAAAAAGCTTCGAAAAAACGATTATAAATATGAGAAATTTCTCGCTGCTTATAATTTTTTGTGAAAATATTATTTGATTTACTGTACAAAATTATAAACTTCATAAAGAATATTATCAATTTAAAGTTATTCAGTGATATTATATATAAACATCCAAAAAGAGAAAAATATCTGGTTACTTAAATGCAGGTGGTGGAGTTGGTATCTGCCGTTACTGCCTTTCTAATCTCATGTGGATTACAGCAATAAAAAGTAAAGTCGGTGACCTCAATATTTTGGGGTTGGGGGTGAGATGGAAAAGGACACAAGGCATGACACCTGTGGTCTGAATGCTGATTGCCCTAACTTCCCCACCCGCATAAAAAATTTCTGCTGCACAACCACCTCAGTCCCCATCTCCCCCCATCTCTCTCTTCCTCTCTCCACATCAAAATGTTAACAGCAAAGAAATCTCAAATTCCCACCGCACCCAAATTCACCACTTTCACTCTACTGTTGCTGCTGCTGCTGCACAATCTCCATGTTGCTTCGTTATCTAGTCCAATCAAGACCATTGTGGTGGTGGTTATGGAAAACCGCTCCTTCGACCACATGTTGGGTTGGATGAAGAAGCTTAATCCGAATATCAATGGCGTCACCGGGTCTGAATCTAACCGTCTTTCCACCACCGACCCGAATTCCCCTCTCTTCTACTTCAAGAACCAAGCCCACTACGTGGACCCTGACCCGGGTCACTCCTTCCAAGCCATTCGCGAGCAAATATTCGGATCCAACGACACATCCAAAGACCCGCCGCCAATGAACGGGTTTGCGCAACAAGCCAACTCAATGGACCCGAACATGACACAGGACGTCATGAACGGGTTCGACCCGGATAAGGTCCCCGTTTACAAAGCCCTCGTTTCAGAGTTTGCCGTTTTCGACCGGTGGTTCGCCTCCGTGCCGTCCTCTACACAGCCTAACAGGCTCTTTGTCCACTCGGGTACCTCCGCCGGCGCCACCAGCAACATTCCGGCGCTGCTCGCGAAAGGGTAAGTCAGATTTTCAACCTTCGATTCATTTAACGAAAAAGATGTTATATTAGATTTTTATTTAACAATTTTAACTTAAAAAATAAGGATATTATCACCTATGGACTTTTAGTACAAGGCATTTACACAATTACCCCCCTTTTACAAACGGAATTTGCTATGGGTAGAGATGGTAGTATCGATATGCACAGATCTGACATAGATGGGACACACACCTCTGTGTCTCTCAATATTTTGAGTGTATTTTTGTTTATTTAAAAGCTTTTAAAGAGGATAAACATTGTCTGCATTTTTATTGGTTTAAAATATTTAGATTTTATTTGTGCAATAAATTTTTTAGTAAGAGTAAAATCAAAACATATTCTCTCAAATAATATTCAATTAAGAATGAACAAAATCAAATTCTAATATCTCCATTTTCTCCCTTCTCTCTCTGATCTTGTGTACTACTCCATCACCTCTCTCTCTTTTATAAAATAAATTTAAAGAAATATTATTCATGGCCTTATTGTGTAATCCTGGGTGTTTTATCTGCACTACACACCCATTATACAAATGTACATTACAATCTCCCTAAATATGAAGAGGAGAGAGAGGTTATGGGACCACTAGACAAGATGTGTGTGTTAGAGAGAAGGAGAGAAATGGGAATATTAATTCGTTTTGAGTGTTTCTAAAACAATTTTTAGAAACAAAATTCTGAGACGTTGTTTGGTTATAAGTGTCTCAAAAATTTGTCTGGGAGAAAAATATTTTAGAGAAACTTTTTATAGAGAGAAAAAATTGTCTGGGAAAATATTTGAAAAAATTGTTCCAAAAACTTATTTGGGAGAAAATCTCCTAAACACCTAATCAAACAAAGTCTAGAAACACAGATCTCAAATACACAGATGTTACACAAATAGTACTAGAACCATTACATGCATGCATGTGGGACTCTGAATACACAAAAGACCTCACGTGCATCCGGCTCCAGACCATTTGTGTAAACTCTGTATGTTTAGGTCTGTGTGGATAACATTCCTCAAAGGGGAATTGAAAGAGAGATGGGTCTCATACGTGTTGGATGTGTACCGGATCGATATTACCATCAGTACCCACAAGAAATTTCCAGAAATGCTAAATGCTGTAAGTAGGAAAAGCTTCACCGAAACCCCCACTGATGGAGTGGAAAGGTGGGGCTCTTTCCTTGAAAATTACACAACTCTCTCTCTCTCTTACTTATTCTCTCTCTCTCCCTCTCATCGAAAGGTAGAAGACAAATGCGATCTTATTATTTTTTGATGAATTATTAGTAGTATTTGTTGAATTATTATTTTATTTTTATTTAATAATTTTTTTATAATTACTATTTTGTATTAATTTTTAATTGCTTATTGGTGCTGTTTTGTCTATTTTTTATTTTAATTTTACACTTTTATTTATTTTGTCAAGATGAATCAATAGACCCTGGAATTGATTGACAACCTAACAAATAAATAATTTTTTTTCAAAAAAAATAAAAATATAGGCCAAATAGACCAATTATTTTCCTTTTCTCTGTCCCCTCTCTCACTTTCCCTCTCCCTCTCTTATCTTCTTTGATGTCATGAAAAGCCGCTACTGGGTGGGAATTTGGCTATATGTTTGCCTTTGATCAAGTGATTGATGTTGGCTCTCTGAAACCCACCTGTGACTTTTGACCATCAACCACCGGTTGGTGTGATACCGCTATCACTGCGGAGAAAGTGGTCCGAATTCCAGCTTTGCTTTCTCACTTCAATTCCTCCTAGCGAACACAGATTCGTGTCTCTCTCTCTCTCTGTTAAATTTTTTGTCTAACTCGGACTCGAATTTCATTTGAAACTTCCTCCACAACCTCCTTTTTTTTCAGGGAATTTGTTCCAATCTATGGCCCTATTGTGTAATTCGGCCGAAAAAAAGCTGGTTGTTTCTTAGGGTAGATAGATGAGAGAGACCTCAAATTCTTTATACCCAATGTTCTCTCTACCCCTGTGCCAATACGTTTTTGACTGTTGGATCAGTGAACTTTTTATTTTCTATTTAAAGTTTCAAACCCGAACAGATTTCACTAATAATTTCGGTACAGGAGAGAGAAAGAGAGAGACAGTAGGAGTCCAGGAATCTTGCTCCAAAGCTTCCTCAAATTCATCCATAAATTCACTCCAACCCAATTACCTTATAACATTTTTGTTTCCTACTCACACGAGCCCAAACATAGGAAGAACTGGTTCCTAAGCTAGTAGTAGTGGCTCAGAAACTTCCGGCACTTCTCGTTGGGGAAGCTGGTGGTGGTTACCAAGAGCAATGACTATCAAAATGCTTCTATGGTTGGATCATTCTCAAAAGAATGGACCGAAGCTTGTCTGGGTCATAATGTTTTCACTAAATTTGACTAATTTCAGATGGATCCTAAATGAGTGGTTAAAATGAAAATTAGTCTATTATATTACCATAAGATAGTCATTAATATAAAAAATTACTGCCGTTACAATTTATTCATTAGTACGGCACCAAAATTTACTAATGCCATACCTAAAATTTACCAGTTTAAAGGAGACATACCTTATCACCTTAATATGGGGCCTGTTTTGTAACATTTGCCTTTAACTAGTTCTTCGCTTCCAATTATTTGCCAGCTTTTTTTGTGCAAGAACTTTAGTTTTTGATTCTATTTAACGTTTCTTTGGTCATGCTTGTATTAACTTCAAAATACGATCAACAGCTACCCACAACGCACGATTTTCGAAAATCTCGATTCGGCGGGATTATCCTTCGGCATATACTACCAGAATATACCGGCAACTCTGTTTTACCGGAATCTTAGGAAGATAAAGTACATAGACAACTTCCGTTCATACGGAACATCATTCAAGAGTGATGCGACAAAGGGGAAGCTGCCAAACTACGCTGTGGTGGAGCAGCGGTACATGGACACTAAGTCGGAGCCGGCAAACGACGACCATCCGTCGCATGACGTGTACAGGGGGCAGATGTTTGTGAAGGAGGTGTATGAGACGCTCAGGGCGAGCCCGCAGTGGAACGAGACTTTGTTGATCATTACGTATGATGAGCATGGTGGGTACTTTGATCATGTGCCGACGCGAGGGCGTGGTGTCCCCAGTCCTGATGACATTGTCGGACCCGAGCCGTTTTTGTTCAAGTTTGACCGGTTGGGGGTCAGAGTTCCAACCATCATGGTCTCACCTTGGATTGAAAAGGGCACTGGTAAGACTAATCTGTCTTCCTTTTATGCTATGGATTCTTTGTGCTTTTCGCTTAGTAGTACAATTGTTGCTATGTGATAAATTTGACTCCGGTCCCTCTTGGTTCACATTGATCTTAAATAAGTTGCCAGACTACTTGTTTTTTGAATCCGAAAATGGGTCAGAGTGGTTTCAAAATCCCTCATAACATGTAAAATTATGGACTCTTGATATGAAGATTTGATGGATCGAAACGTCAAATATATTTTCCACCTAAAATAAGAAGAGGCGAAATCCTAGATCTTGTGTTGCTTAAGTTTTTCTTCCTTCAGTTAAATATCTAGAGATCGTAATTTGTTTGGAACTAAAGATCGATGGTGATGACACTGCAGTTGTCCATGGACCGAATGGAGTGCCATCGGCCACATCCGAGTATGAGCATTCATCAATCCCAGCAACAGTGAAGAAGATCTTCAACCTTCCGGCCTTCCTCACCAAGAGGGATGCTTGGGCGGGGTCGTTCGAAAGCATAGTCCAGACTCGAAAAGAACCCAGAACTGATTGTCCAGGTAATGTTCATATCCACCCCTGATCCTCATGATTTAAATCCAAAAGTGGACGAGTTTAAAGCTAGTACGAGCCTGACAAAACTAGATTTTTCCCCATTCTTTTGGTCGCATAAATTCAAAGAGATATACCCCATGGAATGTTTACCCGGTAGTTGCAGTGAACTTATTACTTTGAAAATCCAGCTTACATTCCAGAACTGAAACACAAACTTCTAATTACTAGTTTCTGTTGCTTTTCTATTTCAATCAACAGTAAAACTCCCAACTCCAGTTCGGATCAGGGAATCTGAGGCCAACGAAGAGGCAAAACTAACTGAATTTCAGCAGGAGCTAATGCAGCTAGCAGCAGTGCTAAAAGGAGATGACATTCTCACGAATTTTCTCAAGAAAATTGAGAAAAGTATGACGGTAAAGGAAGGGAACCAGTACATGAAAGATGCAGTAAAGAGCTTTTTTGAGGCTGGGATTGCTGCTAAGAAAATGGGTAGTGATGAAGAACAGATTGTGAAAATGAGGCCTTCCCTCACCACTAGACCGTTAAAGCCATAAAAATGAAAAGAACCCGTAATAGAAATCAGGTGTTGTATTCAGAGCAAATGTGTACAAATGCACCAGATTTACATACGACTTAAAAGGTAATAGGGATGAGAGAGATTGGGTTGTGATTAAAAATAGTATTTTCAGCTGGACCATAACAAGTGTCTGTTGTTTGTTTGTTTTTTTGGTTGAAAATCAAGTCATAGGAATCAACCTCAAGTGGAGACCGTGATGAGTGGTAAACTCAGACATTATGAGATCGAAACTTTGACAATTTCTTGAGTCCATGTCACGAGTTTCTCCCGTGAATCCCCTAGTCCCGGCGTGGATGGCCTGCTTCCAGGAGGGGATTAGTCGAGGTGCGGGAAAAATGTCCCTGACACCCAATCGAGGTGCTGAAAAGCTGGCCAGGACACCCCTTACCTCAATACCACAAAAAAAAAAAAAAAAAACCTAGCTATAAAAAAGGTTATTGAATACTGAGGAGCTAGAAAATGGGGCTATCACAAACTGGTAAATATTACAAACTTATAGCAATTCTCCTCTTTTGGGGGGAGAACAAAGTATGGGCAAATCATGTATATGATAAAAGTTGAGAAATACATTTGAGGGCCAAATAAAATGTACAAAAGATTAGGCCATGTTTGGTAGGATGGAATCAATGTTAGAATCAAAAGAAACAGAGATTAGATTGGAATGATAATTTCCATATCTTTGGTTGTGCAGAGGAATTCAGAAATGGATTACTTGAATTTAAATATTTAGATCTTATTTTGTAATCTAAGTGTGCAAGGAAAACAATAGGTTGCTCTCTCTCTCTCTCTCTCCCTCTGAAATTCTCAATTTGGTCAAAAAAAATTATTGTATTTATTTTTGTCATTATTTAAAAAAATCGTATTTGTTATTTTTTGATAATGTTTTGTAGATTATTAATTTGTCGTGACAAGATGAATTTAAAGAGTAAAAAATAGGACGGAAACTTTAAAAAAGTCCATTAAAACTTTGATTTGTCTTAATTTTTATTTTTTTGAAATCTCTCTTTGAAAAGAATCAGTAACCCAAAAAATTTAACACAAGACTAATAAATGCAAAAAAAGAAAAGAAAAGAATATATAAATACTAATTCAAAAAAAAAGTTAGGTCAAAAGTAGGGGGGCTGTCATCAAAACTAAAAGGTAGGGCCTCATCATTAGGAAATTAGGTCAATAAAAACACAGGGCTTACTATGAATTCCTATACCAATCCCATTTGATGTTCGGGCCCCTATTGGGGTTCTTTTAAGACCATACTGACGTTGAAGTCTCTGTGTTCAACATTTGTAGATAATGCATTCATGCCATAGTTAAAAAAGCTAATTCCACTAAGGTGCTCTTTGATACAATTGAAAATTAAAAATCAAGAATTAAAAACTGAATACAAAATTTTTTAAGTATAAAAATTATTTTTTGTGTACTGAAATTTAAACACTAAATTAATTTGCTGTTTGGTATGTACAAGGAACTGAAGGTTGAAATTTACTGAATTTTTAACTTAGCCCCCATATACGTACACATTTTAGAATTAGATCATTGTAATTCATCGTGGAAATGCATGTCGCAAAATAATTGATGATCTGAGTAAACATGTCAATTAATTTAAGTGCAAGTAAAGATTCATGCGAGATTGAATAAGCATATCAAGACTGTAATGAACAAGGATAAGCACACAAAAAATTTAATGAATCTCGTAGATGAACACACTAAGAAGTACATAGCTCAGATAAATGTGTTGAGAATTTAGAAGGATCTTCTAGAAGAACACAACAAAAATTTAACTTATTGCTTATTACAATCACACTAAGAAATTCACGGCTCAGATCAACACATCAAGGGAATATGATAATTTGGAGAAACGCACTAGAGAATTGATAAGTGCGGTAATGTGATCATTTACGCTGCCCAACCCATCATAGTTAGTCCCGTGAGCCATATTACTCATTGATCAGCATAGGTGCCACTCATAACTTTGTAAGTACAGAAGAAGCCAATAGGTTGGACCTGAAGATGAAGCAGGACAAGAGTTGGTACAACCAAGTGAATTTAGAGGTCAAGCCAATCTAAGGATTTGCTCGGAATGCTGACATTGACATAAGGAGTGGGTCATGACAGGCGAAGTTCTCATTGATATAGATGGATGATCATTCAATGATACTTGGATAGACTTTCTGCGTAAGTCAAATGCGATACTTGTTCCTCATATGGCGCCAATGCTGCTGTTTTGGGGATAGGTCCCATGTAGTGTCGCTTTGTTAAAATGTTCTCAGCTAAAAAAAGGAGAAGTCTGTTGCGACAGTCCAAAAGTTTGGGGAACACCACAAGGGAAAGGGTGTGGACGTGGCTTCACCAAGTTCAAGCTGCTTGGAAGTGAGATCTTATCTCGATGTGGTGCCGGGGAAAGTCGCAGCGTGACAACGACGCCACGGATTGGGTGTGAGAGAATATCATGGATTGCCAACTTTCATGATAGTAAAAGTTCTTAGAAGCCTGGTGGAGACTTGGAGAAGGTTCTAAGATATTGCAGAAGAGTCCAAAAAAGTCCGAAATATCTTAGTCAGGCCTAGAAAATTCCAAAAATGTCCAAAAGGTTGTATGTATCTGGAAGCAACTAGAGAATTATGAGAAGGTCTGAAATATTACGGAATAAGTTGGAAGAAGCTTGAGGATTCAAGATTATTCTAGAATTGTAGGAAATTCTATCTTGTGCTAGATATGTGTAGAATATTCTAGGACATGGTAGACAATGAAGTGCTCTAGATGATTCTAAGAAGTCCTTTAAAGCCTATAAATTGTTGGAATGACTCATTTGTAAGAGGATTGGAGAGCCATCTAAGAGAGAGCTTGAGAGCTTGTGAGAACAAGTGTGACAGTGATGGAGAGACACTTGTAAGAGTGTCGTATAGCTTGTATAGTGATTATTTATAGTGAAGGAAGAGCTTCCTTATCCAAATCTCTTGTCTTAGAGTGAGTGAGTACATGTGTCTCACTTGTGTGAGTTGGGCAAGTTAGCTCAATGGAGAGGTTGACTTGGGCAATTGGGAAGCGACTTACCCACGTGTCGCATGGTGCACAAGTAGTAAAAATCTTGGGCTGTGACATAAGACATCATAAATATATGTAGAATAATTCATGATCTCAAACATAAAGCATATAAAGCATATACATATGACATCATTTTTATGTTTCTGGTAAGTTTTGAGAAACACTATTTCTTTTTAGGGTAAATTACTTCAATAGTCCTTTTAGTTTGGACTTTATCCCATTTTGATTCATACTATTTAAAATGGCTCGATTTTGACCTTGAATTTGATTTTTGTGTCAATTAAGGACAATTTTTAACAGCGGTTTTTTTTTTTCTAACGGAAAAAGTCATGTTGACTTATTTCAAACTCAATTTATGAATGATGATATGCTTTCTAATGACTAGTTTGAATTTTTAAAGGCTATTCGATGTGCTGATTTACCCATGCGAGTTGAAGGTAGCATGTGAATCAAACCATATCATCCAAATGGATTTTCTCACCAATTTAGTTTTGACCAAAGGGTTCCGGCTAACACTTTTGGCTCTGGCACTAGCCAAAGGGGTCTTTGTGGTATCGAGCAAATGACGATAGCTTGCACCTCACTTGTTTACCAAGAAAGACATGCTATTTTTCACACCCCCGCATGAGTCGCAAAGTAACTTGCTCCTGGTGGTATTGCTCTTATTTGGTGAGAAGTTCTACAACCTATTTAGGGACATCAATCGAAAAATTCATGAAATTTTGACGAAGATGACCATGATCCAATTTATATAATTGATAAGATCCAAAAAGTTTCCACCAACGTAAGAGGAGCTATAAAACTTTTGAGCTCAACACTAACACAAAAGATTGATCCAAAATCTTGTGAACGCAGTCATATGGAAAGCAAAAAGAAGTGTAAACTCAGAAAAGAAACTTTGTCAAGCAACCAAGAAGACCCACCGAAAGATAGAGATTATAAATGATATCTTTACAACAAGTCTTATAACTCTAATGATTTAGATGAGTCTGAAATTAAAACACCATTTATTGATATTGAAGTGAAAAGCTCCCCACAAGTTAATAACGAGGACAATATTGAGAGTCTTGTTGGCCAAATGAGACGAGCATCCTTAGAAATGAATCAAGAATAGAGTTGGATAATCTAATGGACTACGATAGCCCCATGATCATATGCCAGATATGTCTTTTGCTTGCTATGTGAAAAATATGAATTAATCTGGATCATCTCTTTAGGGACAGTCAAAGATGTCTGAACAGATAATATGCGAAAGACCACATAAATTTTATTTTCACTTCAAGATCTTGAAAGAAAGATCAAGACTGATGTTGGAGGCATCACTGATCAATTGACATGGAATTTTATCATTGGCCTTATAAAAGTGTTGTAAACATGTTTACCATTTCCTCACTTCAAGATTTGTTAGAGTTGCATCCGAAGATTAAGGAGTCATTGGACATAATATATGTGCCTACTTCAGAATTTGACCCAGGTAGGGAAGAGATTGACTTATTCTCAAGCAATGTATCTAATTTGCTTAGTCTATCCAAAAATGTTGATCATAGTAAAGCTATTTTGGAGATAATTGAAATGTTTTATGTTAAGGTCATCACTGAATCTCATAAAGAGTGCATCAGTACCCAAGGCTCTTTGAACTCAAAGTTAATTGATTCTTTGAGAAAATCAGGAGAACTTCGGATGAAGAAATAAAAAATTCTATAGTAAGAAGTTAAAATCCAAGCCATGAAGGATTCAGTTAGAGGTCGGCAAGGCTAGATAAGTGAAGAAATCAAGCAATTAAACTCTTCACTTGATGAGAGCAAGAAACTTGAAGAATTTTCCAGAAATCACTTGTTGAAGCTAGTCATGACAAAGTTGAAGTGTATGGAGATTTGCAAGCTAAGATTCAGAATATTCGTGAATCTTTTTTTCTAATTTTTGTCACAAGAATGAACATCTTTTTTGTTCTTGTTTTAAGAGTAGTAGTATTTTTTCTGTTTATTTTAAGTTGACTTATTTTCCTTTTCTTTTCATGCAATTCCAAGGTAAATTTTAATTGCTCAACTCATAAGAGACAATTATTTTAAATATTTTTCACGTTAATTACAGAATAGAGATACCTTATTTTGGGATTATGTCTACATATATCTAAATTGCCTATGTGGTACCTCAATAGTATCAAGCCTTTCCTAATTTATGTATGGGAAAAAAAAATTATTTGATGTTTTGCAACTACATCTTATCTTCTTGTATCAAGATTGCGTATGTACCCTTAGCGAAATCAAATCTTTCTTAGCTCATTGATTTGGGGTGGGGGTGGGAGGTGTTTTGTGCAATTGACCCATCCCTTTTTTAACCTAGTAATGCTAAGAATATAAATTATATAGATAGATCTGGAGAAAGATGTATTCAAAACCGTTAGATATACGTGGGGTTCTCAATAATTGAAGAGCCCCACGAGTATCAAATAGTTCTAAACGCTTTTTGTATCTGTATGTGTCCGAATAATATGTGTACACAAATTTTTCCTTTTTAATGTTATAGGAGAGAGAAAGAGAGGGTGGGGATGTGTACAATTGTTATGCCCATCTCTCACGCTTTTTCTGTTTTTTGGTTTGTCCTTTTCTCTCACCCAGATGCATGCATTCTCCTAAACTTATCCATACGAACCTGGCCCTAAGTCACTTGTACTTTAATATTCTTTTTGTCCCTTATTTTGTTTTATTTTAATTGCTTTTGTTGATTTTTATCAAAGGCAATCTAGAAGGCCCCTTTCTCCTTCACATGAGCTGGAAATTCACTTTAAATGATTTGGCTTGTTTTTAGTATAAGTGGCAAGGCTCAATTTGTATTTAAATACTAGTGTATAATTTTAATTTTCTTTTTAGGCTAGCTTGAATCAATGTTTTTATTGGTGGGATTGATAATTTATTTCAGGGATGATGAAATTGCATCAAGTCTAGGATTTTACACCAATCGATACCACTGGTGTGTACTATTAAAATAAATGTACGTCAAACTTTGAAATTTAATGGTCGAATTAATTTAATTAACTCATGTTTAAAAGAACAATCATTTAATTAAATCAATACCAGTGATGCGTACCGTTGTAATGACTGTACACTAAGCTAAATAGCGCAAAGTTTGATGGTCCGATATATTTAATAATAGATCGTAAACGGGGCCATTAACTTATTTACCAAATCATGCATAAACAAATAGGGCCATTTTAAATAAATGGACAGCAATGAATTGTACGTCAGTAATAATCTTACATCAAGCTAAAAAATCGTAATATTTGATAGTCAAATTTGTTCAATTAAATAACACAAGAATTTTATTTTCAACAGTACACATAGAAAGAAACTGCAAATCGACAAAGATATTTATAAAATAATCGTAAATATGTACCTGTAATATTCTGTTCTAAGGCCAACAGGGGCCCAAGTCCTGATTAGGGAAATAAAACTTGTGGACTTCATATGCATATACATATACATGGAATTAGGGAGGCTATTGTGTATTGCACACAACAATAGTACATGATGCGTGTCAAAACGATGTCGTTTAGGTGCACAGTAGAACCCTCTGATCCCGTATACATATAGCACATTGAAGATTTCATTTCACTGTTTAACCTTATTGTGACCTTCTACTTTTCCTGTCGTTTTTTATTTAAAAAGACCACAAGAGCTCTCCAATTATGAGGCTGCTGGAATCAAAGTTATGGAATATATCTCGCCCTGTACTGCTTGGTATCGAATGGTACATTCTGTACTATCGGCGCAAAATTACTACTTTCATAAGTCTGTATTGCTCGGATGAGAATATTGGTGGTTCCAGTCGATTATGGTGGGATACCGGATCTCAACCGATACTGATTTTTTTGTGCGTGTGTACTACTTGTCAATTTGTTTTTAGTTTCTATTAGATTTGCATAAATTTTATAAATTAATTATTCTTTTTGATGAGAAAATTATAATTATAAGCAAAAGTTCTACAAGTGCAACTAAAAACAAAAAAAACAAAAAAAAAAACCGAAAAAACATTTTTATAATTGATTAAATGATATTGGAATATTATAGATTTATCAACTTGGTGATATATTTTTATGTTGTGGAGTTTGTTATATATGTCAATTATAATTTTTAGGAAAGAATTTATTTGAGAATTTTATATTTTTTTTAGCGTTAAATTTGAAACGGTACCTCAATACCGGTAAATATCGTACGAGTAATAAAATCGATACCCTCGCCGGAACATAACGGACCTATAAGGCTACATACGAACAATCAAGAAGACACTAGAAACATGAGCGAAAGATGCACACATATTATACGGAAATTGACGCGAGATGAAGATAAATAAATTCATACGCGAAAATCTATTTTTTTTGTGTGTGTTCTGAATCGGAGGAACATGATAATTCATAAACTTTTCTGTGATACCACATGTAAATTTTTCTTAATGATGTTAAAAATTAACAACCTACAAACAAGTTAGAATCTTGAACTATTATAATTTCACAAGATAAAATATTGAATGAGAATTTAATAATGATCAAGATCAACGTACCCGAATTCATAAAGACAATTGATATATCCGGCTCTATCCATGCGGAACTTGAATACCTCCACGATTATAAAGAGCATTGCGCCTGGAAGACGAGTTTCTCGATCTTACCTTCTTTTCTATCAATTAGTCACTTTAAAATTATTGAAGATTAAATGCACTTTTATAGATAGAGATAAGAAGAGTTTCCTAATTAAACTATAATTCCTACTTCTTGTAAAAGTAGAATTCTTATTTAATATCACTTCATTTATTGTCCAATAATATAAAAATAAGGACCTAAAACTAGGGAGCCACGTTTGGCGCGTAGGCCTAAGACTAGCTAGAGAGACTCCAAACTTCGAAAACTACGAGGCCCGAGCTAGGGATGGCAATTTGTACCGAACCGATGGTTACCCGAACCGAACTGCTTAATTTTTTCCGAACCGTAACCGTTTTTTTCCCCGTTGGTGTGGATATGGTATGGACGGATGAATACCCGTTCGGGTTCGGTTCAGTTATGGTTAGCAGAATAACCGAACCGTTACCCGAACCATTCGGTTAACCGTTCGGTTCGGGGAATAACCGAACCCCGTTTGGTTCGGTTATGGAATATGCACTCTCCATCCGTTCGGTTATCGGTTCGGGTATTTTGTCTTCGGTTCGGGTTCGGTTATCCGAATAACCGAACCGAACCGCCCCGTTGCCATCCCTAGCCCGAGCACAAACTTTTGACTTCTTCTTAGATCTTTGGTAATATTATATTCGTCTTGTTCAGAAATAAATAACATTAGATTTATAATTTTCTATTGAGTGGGTGTTTAGGAGAAATTTTTTGAGCTGTTTTTGCATTCTGGAATTCTCATTTTGGAATTTTAAGAGGTGTTTGATATGTTGATTTTGGAATTCTAATTATGAGATTCTGACTGTGGAATTCTGAAAAATAGGCATTTAGAGACACAGTCTCAAAAGGAGATCCGAAACTACTTTTGAGATTCTAATTGTGGATTTTGAAATTTTGTTACCATTCCATCCACAATTGCTCACACACAATCTAATAATTTCATTATACTACCAAACATTTCACAGATTCATAATTTATTTTACACAATTCTACCAAAAAAATTCACAGATTCTAATTATAAATTTTCAGAATTTAAAATTTTAAAATCAGAATTCCAAAATTCAAAAACACCTCAAAATATCCCTCCCAACACCCTCTGAGTATTGTGAGATTTTATTTATGATAAATTATGATTATAATATATTAAAAAATAAGGGCATAATAAAAAATATTAGTAGACAAATTATATGGAGCAATAATTACATTGCTGATTGAAACCATGTTTTTAATTAATTACATTATAGTATCGCGAAGTAATATATGAGCCAACAACATCTCCAACTGCGAATAAATCTCGATGATGTCTTTCTAGTAGAGCATTAGATTTTGTTGCTTTTCCTATGAATACTTTGAAATAGCCTTCACCTAATGGTTTTTCATTCAATTCTAACATTGAGTCTATGGAAATAAGCAGTTTCTCACAAATATCTTTTGGATTACCAAAATTTTGCAAGTATATATCAATCACCTAAATCTAAATGTATGCAGTAAACTGAATAACTTTTGGATTACCAAAATTTTGCAAGTATATATCAATCACCTAAATCTAAATGTATGCAGTAAACTGAATAACAATAAGTAAAAAATCATTAACAATAAGACAATACATTTGGAGAAAAAATTTCTCATACAAAATGTTATTCTCAAGAAAGCTCATGCAAGGATTTTATAATTACAACTACCTCACTCATGAGAGAGAGAGAGAGAGAGAGAGAGAGAGAGAGAGAGATTGATTGGTTGAAGATGAAGGATTTTGGCAGCTTGCAGAGACTTGAATGGAGCCATGAAAAGCACCCCCTTAAGACAAGGGAATACTTAACATGCATGGCTTAGCTTCTGTTACAATAGTTTGCTTTTTTAACTGTTCACAGCTCGGTTTGAGAAACAAGCACACTTCATTAGAAGTCTCTCTCTTCGATCGCTTCTCATCACCAGCGGAGATCAGTTGCTCCCAATCTTCTCACAGATCTGGCTCATCCTCGCACCTTCTGGGCCCACTACCTTACAAATTCCTTGTAGTCTATAGGCTCAATCATCAGTGATGACGAAGAGCAGAAAGGAGGTGGATAGTGGAGATTGGACGTTGGTTACGCGGAAAAGGAAGTTATCTCCAGCTCGCTTGGATCCGATCCAGGAGATGGAGTGACAAAATCGATCAGGAGTCTAGTTTCTCTGTTTGTGGATAATATACCCTACTCTATGGATGGCGAGTGGGTTCAACAGATCTTCAAAAAGTTTGGGGATGTTTCAAAGGTGATGATCCCGCATAAAAGAACAAAGAGGAATACAAAATTCGGATTCGTAAGATTCGTATCTAGACAGGCTGCGATTCAAGCGATTCGAGAGATGAATGGAATAGTGATTCGTGGAAACAGACTCCATGTCAAAATTGCTACCTTCCAGAGGCAGGCTGAAAATAATTTTGGTAAGAGAGAGTTGAACAGAGTTGAAACCGAAATGGAAGTACGAAAGCGTAACGTGGATCAGCAACCACTCCAGCAAGGCACAATCAGGCCCGGAGATGCAAGATCTTTTGCGGAGATAGTTAAAGGCCCACAGGAGGTTAATAGGAGAGCAACATTGTCCATACAGGCGGAACAGGAGTGCACTGAGTGGTTGGATAGGAGCGCAGTGGCTGAAGTAAGAGACTTGCGGATGATGGAGAATATCAAAGAAGGTCTATGAAGTCACTATGGACAGTCAACGTTAATTAGAACTTTGGGAGGCCTTAGTATTTTAATTACGGTCAAGTCTAGTTCGATCAGGGATGCCATGGTAGAAGGCAGTGATCTTCCTCTGTTCCATTTGTGGTTTTCGAGTTGCAGGAAATGGGAACTCCAATCTGGGATCACGTCCAAAAGACTGGTGTGGTTATCTTGCTTAGGGGTGCCGGTGAATGTTTGGAATAATAGCACATTTTCAAAGATAGGGAGCCTATGGGGAGAGGTGGTGAATGTGGAAGGTAATATTTCAGACGAATCAAGACTAGATGTGGGCAGAGTTGAAGTTCTCACCCCAGTAATGGATAATATTGATAGGCCGGTTTTAGTGGTGGGTAATGGCTTTAGAGTGATGATCAGAGTGAAGGAAGACAGCTGGGATTTGGATTTCATTAGAGGGAGCAAGGGTGAGACGGGAGGAGAACGCAAGGCTAGACCCCAGCAGAAGGATGAAGCTACCATGGAAGCAGAAAGTCTAGAGGAAGGTGAAATTGTCCCATCGGGAAGGGTCCTTTCAAGAAAGCTGACTGGGAAAGAGGTAGTAGGTCTGCAAGAAGTGCAAGTAGGTGTTATCGGGACCACCCCCTCAGTATCTATGGTGGCAGAGACGGTACTACCTCTGGGTGGTGCAAATAGTCAAAAAAAGTACACTGGTATTAATATTCAGGAAGGAGTAGGGGCTCGAGAAGAGATGCTCAGGTCTCAAGGGAAGTCAGATCATGCCATGTACCGAGAGGAGGGAGAAGGAAGTCAGGGCTTTCACAGTGGACCAGTTCATGGGCCAGTACATGGGCCTATAAATTTGGAGGAGCAGATCAAGTTATCATCAAAGGAGGATGAGAGTAGCAAGATGGAATTAAGTTCAAGGCCCATAAAAGGGAGGAAGAAAAAGAAGGGCACAAGATACAAAAGAACTTTACAAGAGGTTATGGGATCCATGAGCAGTAGGCTAAAAAGGAAGCATACAAGGAAAGCTAACAGGGTTAAGGTCAACTCGCAGTTGAGAAGAGTGGTTATGAGGGACTCTTCTACCCTGTCACCAGGAGATTCTATCAGTAGAAGCAGATCCAACCGAGGAGAAGCAGAATTAACTTGGGACTTATGTAAAAGATTGGGAATTACAACGAATGAGGAAGAGGAGGAAGTGATCAGTAGACTGGAGAAGATTGAAGAAGTGGAGGTGGAGCAAGCGGAGAAGAGGAGACTCGATGGGTCTAAACCGTAGGCTCAGAAGGGCTTGGTTTCCAAAAGGCTTAGGATTTCTTTGTGTTAAAGATGATCTTTATGTCCTGGAATATTAGAGGTTTGGGTAAAGTTCTGAAGAGGAGGAAATTAAAAGATCTAATTAGGAGTAACAGGGTGCAGTTCTTAATGCTTCAGGAAACTAAGAAATCTGAAATAACCAGGAGGTGGGTGAAATCTATTTGGTTGGCGAACACTTTGATTTTATGGAAGTGGGAGCAGAAGGGAGTGCAGGAGGTCTCGTGATGGTGTGGGATACTTCCTTTTTTAGACTCCAGAGCTGTTATGCTGCTAGGAACTTTCTCATCTTGGAAGGGTCAATTAGGGAGGAGTTTGATTGCGCATTGGTAAATGTGTATGCCCCTAATGATGTAGGAAGGAGGTGATCACTCTGGTCTACCCTCCTCAATTTGAAATCTCAGTCACAGTACCCTGGTGCATGGGGGGTGATTTTAATGAAATCCTAAGGCTAGGTGAAAGGAAAGGGTGTTTGAGAGCGGGGAGAGGGATGGCAGACTTTACTGCGTTTGTAGGAGGGATGGAGATGATAGACATACCAATGTTAGGAAGAAAATACACATGGTCAGGTCCAGATAGCTCGAACTCGTGGAGCAGGCTTGATAGGTTCTTAACATCTCAAGATTTCCTGGGAAGATACAATCTGAAGCAGTGGGGTCTGGCACGGAGTATCTCAGATCATTGCCCCATTGTTCTTAAGCAAGATGGGAGGGATTGGGGTCCTAAACCGTTTAAATACTTCAATGCTTGGTCTCTCCATCCAAGCTTTTTAGACCAGGTCAAGGAAACATGGCAAAAAACTCAACATTCTGGTTGGGCAGGCTACCAGATTCATAGGAAGCTAAAGGATGTGAAGTGTATGCTCAAAGGTTGGGCAAAACAAGAATTCGGGAACGTCAAGGATAAGATTGCAGAGGCAGAGGAGATGGTTGCCAAGTTGAAACTAAAATCAAAAGAGGCATCCTTATGTCAGGGGGAACTTGCTCAAAAAAGGGAAGCCACAAGAATTTTTTGGGAGAATAGTAGAATCCTGGAGTGGATGATATTGTAGAAATCAAGACTAACTTGGGCCTTGAAGGGGGGATAGGAACTCTAAGTTTTTTCATTTGGTGACTTCCATCAGGCAAAAGAGGAATATGTTAAATTCGATTAAAGTGGGGGGAATAGAAGTGGATGATCCGGAAAGAGTGAAGCAAGGCATCTGTGATTACTTTGAGGAAGTTTACAAGGAGACTTGGAGAGAGAGACCGTTTTTTGGAACCCAGGTGTTTGGGTTCTTCAACCAGTTGACTCAGGAGCAGAATCTGTCATTAACAAGATCATTCTCAGAAGCTGAAATCTGGGAGGCCATAAAAGGGTGTGATGGGAATAAGGCGCCCGGTCTTGATGGTTTTAATATAAATTTTATCAAAAAGTGTTGGGCATTCTGCAAAGAAGTGTTCCAGCAGTTTTTTATTGAGTTTCATTCAAATGGCAAGCTTCTCAAGGTGTTGAATGCTTCTTTCATAACCCTCATACCTAAGGTGGAAAATCCAACATCGTTGAGAGAGTATAGACCTATTAGTCTGATTGGTTGTGTTTACAAGATATTATCAAAGGTGTTAGCTGGGAGACTCTCAACAGTGCTGCCTACTTTGATTGGTCAGTTCAAGTCGGCTTTGGTGGGTAACAGGGGAATCCAGGATGGGATTCTTATAGCCAATGAAGTTGTACAGTTCTGGAAAGTTAGAAGAAGGAAGGGTCTGGTCATTAAGTTGGATTTTGAGAAAGCATATGATAATCTAAATTGGAATTTTGTTCTTCTTATGCTAAAGGAATTTGGGTTCTCTACGCAGTGGATCAATTGGGTCAAGAAGTGCATCTCCACATGCTCCATGTCGGTTCTGGTGAATGGTTCGCCAACTAAGCAATTGCAAATGGGTAAAGGATTGAGACAAGGGGATCCGCTATCCCCTTTTTTGTACATCCTTGCAGCGGAAGGACTTTCTTACCTTCTATATAAAGCTAGGGAATTGAAACTTATTGGAGGGGCTGTCATAGGGCCGCTGTCAGGGAGCCTAACTCATTTACAATTCACGGATGATACTGTTAAAATTAAGGATTTAATTTGATATGGTCAATATCCTTGATTCTTTCCTTAAAATTAAGGATTTGATTTGATATGGTCAATATCCTTGATTCTGTCCTTGATTCTTTCCTTGATTCTTTCCTTGTAAATGTTTGTACTATATTATTGTAAGACTACAATGAATGAAATTATCAGAAAATTATTCCACAATTGTGTTTATTTGACATGGTATCAGAGCCACCCAAAACCCCATAACCATATCCCTCGAATTCTCTGAACTTACATGGTATCAGAGCCTTCTTCAATATCCTCTTCTTTACCCAAGGAATTGAAGTTTGGTCCTATATTCACAATTGTTCTTTCTGTTCATACCATTCCGCTGCGAAGGGGCTGTAATGGCCTCTCTGAAAACTCCTAAACCCTAGAAAAACCCAATTATTCTCCCGCCGCCGCCGCCGCCGGTTGTCGCTGGTCACACTGGCGGCGGTGTTGCCTTCTCGTCAGTAATCGCCGCTGTTGTCTCTCTCTTGACAGCCGCTATCCGCCGCTATCCGCCGCTGTCTCTCTCTCTCGCCGCTACCGCTGCCCTTTTTTTCCATTCCACCATTGCCGCCTCTCTCCTCCGCTACCGCTGCTGTCTTGACTGCTGCTTTGGTTTGGATATGGCCTGACATAATTTTTCGTGCATTTGTTCGGATTGTTGTGGTTGTAAACCACAATTTGGTCACAGTTTGGTGACTTATTGATGATCCAGAAGGTTGTCTCTCCCGTGCGTTTGTTCGGATTGTTGTGGTTGTAAACCACAATTTGGTCACTGTTTGGTGACTTATTGATGATCTAGAAAGTTGTCTCTCCCGTGCTCTTCTGTCCGGTGCATTTGTTCGGATTGTTGTGGTTGTAAATCACATTTTTGTGACTTATTGATGATCCAGAATGTTGTCTCTCCCGTGCGTTTGTTCGGATTGTTGTGGTTGTAAACCACAATTTGGTCACCGTTTGGTGACTTGTTGATGATCTAGGGTTTCCCATTCTTCTGTTTGGGTTATTGTGCTTGATACAATCCGGTCACTTTTTCGTGACTTGTTGATGATTGCTTGATGATGATCCACAATGCCAGAAGAAACGAAGTCTTTGTTGAAGTTGTCTATTGGCAAGTTTGGTCTCGTGGATATCTTTGCCCCAACTTGAGGGGGAGTGTTGGAATATAAAATATCCACTAGTTGGGAATCAGATTTCATATATATGTAACAAACTGGGCATGATTGATATATATGCACCAGTTTGAGGGAGGGTGTTAGTTGTTATGTGGGACTTGCTTAGGTTATGTATAAGTTAACCCTAATGGGCCTAGGTGGTTAGAGCCCATTAGGTTAACCCTAATGGACCTAGGTGGTTAGAGCCCATTAAGTTAACCCTCTCTATGCATGATCCTCGTAAACCTCACATGGATGCCGTGGAACGTATTTTAAGATATTTGAAGTCTGCTCCAGGTAAAGGGTTATTGTTCATCAAGAATAATCACTTGAAGGTAGAAGGTTACACTGATGCAGATTGGGCTGGTTCAGCTAATGACAGAAGATCTACATCAGGATATTTTTACTTTTGTAGGGGAAATCTTGTGACTTGGAGGAGTAAAAAGCAGCCAGAAGCTGGGATCATTATTTTTCCATTCATGAAGTCTGAAGATCAACTAGCCGATATTCTTACTAAAGCTGTAGCCAGCAATGATTTTGATGTCTCTTTAGACAAGTTAGGCATGTGCGATATCCATGCTCCAACTTGAGGGGGAGTGTTAAAATTAAGGATTTAATTTGATATGGTCAATATCCTTGATTCTTTCCTTAAAATTAAGGATTTGATTTGATATGGTCAATATCCTTGATTCTGTCCTTGATTCTTTCCTTGATTCTTTCCTTGTAAATGTTTGTACTATATTATTGTAAGACTACAATGAATGAAATTATCAGAAAATTATTCCACAATTGTGTTTATTTGACAGATACAATATTGTTTTGAGAAGGAGGTTTGGAGGAAGTGCGAGTTCTAAAAAGAATTCTTAGAGGGTTCGAAGTGATATCTGGGCTGAAGATAAATTACCAGAAATCTGTCATTTGTGGGGTGGGCTGGGAGGAGCCTTTTATCAGCGAATGTGCCGAAATACTAAGGTGCAAGCCAGCTTCCTTTCCACTTAAGTACTTAGGCATGAACCTAGGAGCCAGCCCTTGGAGAGTTAAGACATGGGTCCCTGTTGTGGATAGAATTAAGAAACGATTGGCGTTGTGGAAAAAGAATCTCCTATCTTTTGGGGGCCGATTGGTGCTGGTTAAGTCAGTTTTGGGAAGCCTACCAATTTACTACATGTCTCTCTTCAAAATACCAGTAGGAGTTGCAAAGGAAATCAAGTCAATTCAGAGGCGTTTCCTATGGGGTGGATCATCAGAAGGAAGAAAAATGAGTTCAGTTAAATGGGATGTAGTGACAAGGAATAAGAGGAGTGGTGGGTTAGGGGTTAAAGATATAAAGAGGATGAATCTGTGTTTAATGTTAAAGTGGTGGTGGAGGTTCACTGGTGAAAGACATAGTCTGTGGAGGAGAGTGATTTGTGATATCTACAGAATTCCTATAGATGCCTGGCATCCAGAGGTGGAGAGGATTCCGGCAGGGTCTAGTCCCTGGAAGGATATTCTGAGGATAAGGGTCAGAGAGCCACAAACTCACACGATGTATATGAATGCCATAATTATGCAGATTGGTTCAGGGTGTGCAGTCAGCTTTTGGAGGGATCCTTGGTGCTTATCAGGAATTCCAATTTGCAAGAGATTTCCTAGGTTATTCCAATTAAGTGCAGCTAAAAACATCACTATAGCAGAGATGCTAGCAACTAACTCAATTCAACATGCTTTGCAATTCAGAAGGAATCTGCACTCATGGGAAACAGATGATTTAATGTGGATAGCAAATACATGGGATGAAGCAGGATTTACTGTATCTAATCAAACAGATCATCTAGCATGGAGAAATGAAGCGGGAGGGGAGGGGAGGGTTTTCTCGGTTCGAGATATGTACCTGAAAATAGAAAATTTTTCCTACAGTCAGGATCACCAACCTCCGGATTGCATCTGGGTAAACTGTGTTCCTCCTAGAATACAGGCATTATGCTTGTTAGCTTGGAGAGGCAGGGTTAAGACGGCGGCGACCTTCTTCTTCTTCGGGAAGCTCAGTTTACATGAAGGACTCTGTACATTCTGTAAAGGGGCCCTGGAAGTACAGGATCATCTCCTACTCCTTTGCCCGCCAGTGTGGCATTTGTGGTGCAGCTTTCTTCTACCTTGGGGGGTACAACGGGCAACCCCAAAATCTAGTGCAGATCTGTTCAAATGGTGGTCGGGGTGGAAGGTATCTCAAGTTTCTAATAAGATGGTGGTTCTCCTCTGGAAGTCATTGCTGGCCATTATCACTCACTCAGTGTGGAAGGCAAGGAATCAAGAAAGGTTTAACAACAAGCAGGTTAATTGGGTGCGGTTGAGGGAGGAGATTACCTATAGGTGGTTGTACGGAGCTCAAATTCAGGCGAACCAAGGAGGGTATACTCTAACAAGTTTGCTATACGATCCCTATGCGGTGATACAAGGCGGGGTACTAAGGTAGAGGAACATGGAAGAGGGCAGGTCGATGATCTAAGACAGAGGCAGAGTTGGTTAGGGCAAAATTTGGGTTTGGTAAGGGAGAGAGTTATAAGACGAAGGTAGGTGGGTAGTTGGGTAATTCGTGGGTCTTAATTGAGTTGTTGGTTCTGGGCTGGGGGTTTTGGTTGGGCTCTCACCAACCTAGCCCGTTTGTAATTAATTCCTTGTGCTTTCTTATATATATGAAGTTTGCTTTTCAAAAAAAAAGGATTTTATAATTACTTTGGGAAGTTTGGCCTGAGAGTGGAATTGAGAAAAGAACTCCATCAAGTCTGATTCCTTGAATCCATCTAGCATGGTGTTTTGAGGCTATGACAATCTTTGATAGCTTCCAAGATCTCCACTTGTTGAAATTGGAATTCAAGAGCTAGAAATTCCCTTTGTTGCAGAATTCTTAAGTGAACATGTAGTGTAGGCCTATTTAGAGCAGGTTCTTTGAAGATCTGGTAGAAAGATTGGACTGCTGCTTCTTTCATCAAAACAGGTTCTTGAATGATATTGTCATGAACCTTGATAGAGCCAATGAGGTTCCTTCCAAATCTATTGTTTGCCATCACTTGAAAGAATTTGGTATTTTTGTCCCCCACTTGAATCTAGTGGATCCTAGATTTTTGCCTCCATAATATTGTGTCTCCATCAACCTTGAGGTGTCCTACAATTCTATCTTTGTGCATGGTCTGTTTATCTCTGGTCTCCTCCGATATAGGTCTGCTTTCACTTAGTAAGTCCATATTGTGGAGTTTGTCTTCAAGTTTTTTTGTTTTGACACCCACATGACCAAAAGCCTTTCTGTTCCACTGGATATATAAGACTTTTTTGTTGGTTGCTTGCAGAGCTTCTTCACCAATTTAATGCCAGCCCACCCTTCAACCTGTTCCCTTCCCAAGTTGTAGAAGCAACCTTCATGAAGGATGGGCTAGATAGCCAAATGTCAAGAAATCTAAAGGGCTTGGCCCCATTCTCTCAAGTCATCAGATAGTAGGATATGGATATTGTCTGAACCATTCATAGGGAGTTCCCAGAGATTGAATTTGGATGTTCAGTCTAGAGACACCAGAAATCTATCGATTCTTCATCAGACAATGTAAATTTCCTTCCTTGCATGTGTATGTCCATAAGTTCCATTGCATTGATAAAATCTAAAAAGTCCCTCGTACACCTCTTCACAAGCATGCGGTCCTCTCCACCATGTCAAATATTTAATTAAAGTCACCACCAATCCGCTATGGATTGGAGTAAGAGATTCTGTGTTGAATGATGTCCTGCCACAGGAGTCTATGATTGGATTTCTCATTAGAGGCATAGGTAATTGAAAGTTCTTTGCCAAGTGACCTTAATTAAGAAGGATGCAGTGTTTGTGAGTGACAACATCTTTCAGTTGAAAGGATGTTGGATTCTAGATCCATATGGCTATCTCCTGATGCACCTTCTGCTTGTGTTATTGCAAATTTCATTTGTGTGTTCCCCCATATTTGCAGGAGTAGGCTAGCTATGTTCTATAGCTTCCATTTTTGTTTGTTGGATGAGTAGCATGTCAGGAGGGAATTTGAGCTTCACTAGCTTCTTTAAAGCTCTCCTCTTCAGGCACCCTCCTAAAAGATAACTTGTTATACTTCCAATCTCTTATGATCTGAGACAAACTTTAGACATTGGTCTGTCTTCCTGATCCTTCCTGCTTCATCTGGCGCATTTCTATGTTTTCTCATGCAAAGTGTAGTGTTCATTGCCCCTAAATTCCAATTCAATACTTCTCCCCAAGGCAATGGTGTGTCATCTATTTCCTGTTGAATGTCCTATTGTATAAGAAATTGGGATCTAGCTTCCATCTAGTTGTCATCTTGAGTTTGCTGTTGGGATTTCAGGCTATGGTTTCTTGGATGTTTTTCCTAATTACTGTTTTGATTAAAAAAAAAACAGAGAGAAATAACTTTTCAAACTGATCTATTGCCACTCTACTTTAGATAAAAAAAGTGATCGACTCCGCTCATTGGAACTCTTTTCGATCGTACAGTCCAGCTTTTATTCTCGAAAAAATATTAAAAATTTACCGTTAACTTGAAAAATTATTTCTGGATTAACCGTGAACTCGAAATTTTCAAAATAAATTTCAAATGTAGGACTCCTAGGTTTTCAAAATAAGTGTGAAATATTTTATGCACTAAAACTACGTAGTTGTGGTGCATGACAAAGCTTACTGTGCAGGCTGCACAACATGTGCTCCGAATCAAGCACTCCTAATAGCCGATTGATGAATTTGAATGTTTCTGCAAAAGTAACTGAAGAATTAAACCGAGCAAAATGAGCAATTAAAATTGTTGAAACTGAACTCAATGCCTAGCCTATACAAATTAAAACAGGCTTTGTTCGCCACTTTTTGAAGACACTGGAACGGTAGAAAGTCCATTACACTATGTAACTGCATAGTAATTGCTCGAATAAAAACAATTAATGGTGTAAACCAGGTTAATTAGGATCCCCTACCTCGTGCCCCCATATCCCAATCCTTCTCCCAGCCACGTTTGACTGACAATATGCATGAAATTACAAACTTCTCTACTGCCAAATCATTAATTTACCAAACTAAGAAATATCAAATAATGCAATTGTGAGAAGGAAATTTTATGAAACCAGTCTATATAGAATTTTATTTTGGTTGTAATCAGACTCTCACTAGCAAACGATGGATTAGTATTCCAAAAATTAATTGAGTTGCGCATAACTTGGCTTAGTGGTCAAGGTCTGAGACTTAGCGGTATGTTCACTCCTAAGTCCCAGATTCGAAATTTCTCAGGTGCTATCTATCCTTATGGGGCCGGTCTATACAGGATAAAGTCATGACTTGAAATGCAACTCTTCTGAAAACTAATCGGCAATAGATGAAAAAAAAATTATTGGAAAGCACCCACTGGGGATGGAACAGATGATCTCGTCCCAACCAGACCAGCATTAATCTATGATTCAATGCCAAACGAGCCAAATGAAAAACCTACAAAGCCTTCATTCAAGCGTACTCCCCCACCATTTTACACAACGAAATGAGGTCACTCTTGCCTATCATACTCCTTATGATCATTACAACGGCCGCCACTGCCGCCGCCACCACCACCGTGAGGAAACGACTAGTAGAAGGGCCCCGTTTCGAGTGCTTGAGATATCTTGATGGTAAAGAAAGCTGTCGAACCGATCTCCACATTTCTTTGAAGCAAAAAAGATTAGGGTTAAGACTTGAATGTTGCAAGAAAATCGAAGAGCTTGGTGATGCATGCTTTAATGAGGTTTTCAAATCTGGGCCGTTTAGTCTTTCGTTTGGAAATGCAGTGAAGGGTTACTGTTCTTGGATAGAAAGTCCACCCTCTCCTCCTGTGTATTTTCCACAATCAGTTTCATCTCCACAGCCAGTGGCAGAGGCAGGAGTCAAGCAAGAGAGACCTATGTAAACAATATTTGGGATTTGGTAGGGACTAAGGTAAAATCATCCAAACATTATTGCAAATATTTCGTTTTGAAAGATGAGGGAAAAAAACATCAAGGTGGAAGAATGAGGGAGAAAGATTGAGTTATGAATATGTAGCTAATTAAAAAACATCAAGGTAGAAGGACGGGGTTTAGAGGCAAAATAAAATAAAAAAATCAATTTGAACATCAGATCGGAAGCAAATTCACATACCTCTGGTCCGATTCCCGTCCTGATTCCTTTTTTGATCCCCGCTTCGATTCCCTGCTTAGATCCCAATGCCGTTTATCAATATATACAATGTATGTGTTACATGATTTTTGTCCTTGTAGCTATTAAATATGTATTTTTAGAATTATATTTTGTCAACTCTCGATGGAAATTATGAAAAAATGAACTTTTTATTTTTTTATTTTCATGGCAAAGAAAATTTGGGGCGGGGTGAGAATCCTTGATCTCCATTAGGAGTGGGAGTGGAGGGTGAAAGTAATTTTGTGTTCGGAAAACCATTAAAAAATGAAAACAGATATCAAGTCTGTAAGTTGAATGATCGAATCCGACTCCAAACCGCGTTGCCGTCCCTAACGCAAAAATATAAAGAATCATCTTGTCTCAGACCTCTACCAGTGATGAAAGTGAGATTAAAAGTGGTCAAAGTTAGAGTATCTTCAAGAAAAATTCCAACAAATTAAATCATACGATTTCTCGAACTCAATCTTAAAAATCATACCACTCCTTTTACCTATGAATTAATTTTGTGAGCCTTCTCTTGGGAGGTGATCATGATGTTAACTTTGGTTTATTTGTCTCGCAGGAAAAGGCTAGCCTGACATTGACTATAATAAGGAGGTCAAGTAGAGGGATCTTGGTAATGCTTAATTTATGATCACTGTAGTCTCGTATTTACATATCAAAACAAGTACTTATTGTTACTATTCAAACGAACAATGGTTACTATCTGAGTACCGTCTTTCTGGGGCTAGAAGGCTAAATTACGTTGATTTTCAATTGACTCTAAATTAACTCGAGAACAAAGAGTTTGGATGGTAAATTTCTTACGGGTAATTAAGTAGAAGGGATTCTTTAATTTCGTAGATGTGAGTCCTGAGTACGCTTCAAATTAATTCAATTTTTCCCATCGCATTTGCAATCGTTGATATGGAAGATCACCAGACACATAAGGGTTGTTCTTATCTTGCATCTGATAATACTATATGTTACGCAAGGACTAGATGGTGTCTAATTTTAAATAGACACAAAGGACTTCTTTCGCACATGCATGATGCATGACAGTTTTGACTGGAGAGCACCAAACGCTTACTGCAAGTATTGCATAAACAGGGGCCAATAAAAAAGAAAGACTCAATTAACTTGGAACATAAATTGTTGTTGCCTGACTCCATGCTGAAAGAAGAAAAGAAATAATTAGAGTCGTCAATTATCAACGTACCACGAGTGATGATCCCTCATAAAAACCTTAGATAAAGAAAGTACCCGAGAAAGAACATTCAGATTAATTAGGGCAATTTCTGATTGGTGGTTCTTTTGAACAATTTGAAATTTACGTTCAACCCAAATATGATAAATAGTGGCAGCGAATGCATGTTTTTAAACGAAGCACTCTAAACTCTTACCCTTACAAGACTGCAACAAGATGGTCAAGCAATTCTGCCAGTAGTTGGCGCGCCAATTAACTCTTAAGTCTCGCCGAGATGTGATAAAAAACAGAGCTGGTCATGGTCGGATTTCAAAACAATCTACGTTGTCAAAAAATAAAGAGGAGTGTTACAATTTCAGAAATTTTTTTCGAAAATATTTTTAAATTCAAAATTAAAAAATTTTCTGGCACGACTCTGATCCCTCCCCTCATAAATCCCATCGTTTTTCACAGGTTTGATAGTGCCTATTTTGTCGCATGTAATCTGTGTGTTATAGAAACAAAACTTGAATCGCTCTTTTTTCGAGCCATCCTATTTGCACCAACTGTCCATCTGAGTTTTGTCCGTTTCGACTGATTTAAATGGGGTATCAACGTGTGGTGGGTATATCGCCGTACAATCATGTTCCCCCCACCAGATTTCATTATTTGTCTGCTATCCCCCACATGGACCGAGCAGGAATTTCGGCATGGACGACTGAAAAGTATTCGAGACCCCACAAAATTATACACAAAATATTTAACAAGAGTGAATTTATATATTTTATAAAAGAAAAAATTTATATAATAATAGAATTTTTTTTTTTTGGTAGCGGAGACCTCCCCTACTACCCCGACTTCATTCTTGATCCTCCATAAAAAAAAACTATTCACCAGTCACCTTTCTCTCACATCTCGACTAATCTCCACAACTGGGAGGAAGCTATCTCCATTTTTTTAAGTATTTTTTCTAATAATTTTTAACATTATAATTGTCCCTACATCAAATTAAAAAGTATAAAAGTATGATCAAAAGAAAAAAATAACCAAGAAAAAAGAGTTGAAAAAGGTGATTTCACTATCTTTTTGTTGTTGTTTTTCCCTACATTTGCTCCATTTCGATAATATTGGAATTAATAATGTATTTACGTAAATAAAAAGAAGATATAAAAAAGAAGGGACTGGTTCTATGGACTAATATTTTTTTAGACCAACATCTAAATTCTTCATTTTTGATTAAATTTTAATGATCTGAACTGTTCAGTGTGTTTAAAAACATGTTTTTAAGCCTACCCATTCAAATGTGTCTAAACGCATAACTTTTAAAATTTTAGATATAAATGTGTTCAGAATCGTCTAATATTTGTAGGATCCTTCAAAATAATGTAAACTGTACATGTGTTGAATGATTCCGAATACATTTATATTTATATATGTGCATTAAAATTGTATTTGTAATCTTTTGATATTTTAATTTTGTTTATTCAATGTGTTAAGCATGTGCGTATCAGAAAACTTGACACCATAAAAGTAGTGATATTTTTAGTCACACCCCTTTTTGTGTGATTTTGCCATTTTAGTCTCGACTTGATAGATTTTGATAAAATTATTTACAAGTGCGTCTTATCAATACGTAACACTCATTACCTGAGTAAATAAATAGTTAGGAGAAAGGAAAAAAGAGCAGAAAATATCTAATTTTTTTTTATACTGTCATGTGTGCGGTTAGGCAGGACTCACGTCTCTAACTTGTGTTAGTTTTCTCTCCAAACATATTCTATAAAAAACACAAAATTTTAAAAGAGTTTTATTTTTACACTAATTTTTTAATAATGCACCTAGTTACTATAGTTTAAATAGAGATATTAAGCCAAGGGCAGCCCTTTAAAACAGCAACCAACTCGTATTCGCCAACATTCATCCTCTCTCTCTCTCTCTCTCTCTCTCTCTCTCTCTCTCTCTCAACAGACCAACAACCGTAACCAATGTCCCGTCACCGTCGTCAGGCCTCGCAAGTCCTCCCGCCGGATATAATATCCGGCGATAAGCTAGTCGGAGCAACTGACTTCAGCAAAGGCACAGGTGTTGGTGCCTCTGGTCAGGTTGCTGCTGGCGTGACAGGTTCAAACTCCAGTGTCGACAAACTCGAGTACACTGAGAAGTCCACAGTTCCGCCCATAAACAACCAAGATTTACCGGCGCCGGAAAGGACACCGCTGGCCGGTAAACCCCCTGCTGGGTGAATGGGGTTCAATCTGCCATAATTACTAGCAGTTTGTAATATATATATATATATATGTATGTATGTATGTATGTATATATGTAACTTTTTTATGCTGAATCAGTTCTTGGTAGTTTGCTACTTCGTTGGACTCTCTATCTCCCCCTCTCTCTCTCTCTCTGTGATTATGGTCTGTTCAATAAAACAATAATCCATGTGACTTTCCCAGGTTTCGTTGTATACTTTGTGAAATAAACACAGAAATTACTAAAGTCACAATTAGAAATCGTCATTCACAGATGAATCCATCTTTCTTCGGTCGATGAAAATAAATTGAACCGTTTAGTTTGAGCATTTATGGAGCCGACATGGTTTCACTCTGACTTTGATAACCCAAAACGTACAAGATTGAAACTCATTTTGTTTTTTAGTCTAACTCAGAGTATTCGGGCTAGTTTACACCCACCTCAACTATTGTCCGAGAGACCAAACTAATCGCCTAGTTGTGAGGATCCCAATTAAAGGTAGAATTTATAAACTGATTCCATAAGAGTTGATAACACATGAGAAGTTTCAAACCTAAAAACTTAGGAGGAAGCAAATTGTTAAGTCTGACCACCAGATCACCAATCCCTTGTGGTTAGATTGAATTTAAAATCATTTAGCTGATTTGTCTCAACACAAAAACATTCTGATATCATATCAACCGTCTTGATCTATCTCATTATTTGCATAGTCCAATACTTTTTGACAACCTGATCCAAAAGTTGGAAGGTTCATATCATCTAAATGAATTGAAAAAAAGAGCTGTATAGGTGAAAACAAGGAAGCAGGGGCATGGATACAGAAGAAAAATTGATCAACGGAGTCCAAGTACAACATCCTTTAACCACAGTGTTCGTAGATAATCTAACACAATACGCAAACAAAGCTTGGTTAGAGATAATCCCGTGTTAAATAAATAAAATTACGTTATTAGCACAAATATTTATAAATATGTATTAAAAAATTTAAGTTTGATTAAGAATCACTATTACTATTTGACTTAACAAATTAGGTCTTAGATTATTAAATTACATGATCGCCCCTAGTATGAAAACATATTGAGAACTGCAATAATAATTATTTGTTCTGGATTATATTCTCGGTGAGAATATTTATTTAGCTGTGACTTAATCCGATCAAGTTTTGACTTGAACCAAAGGTGATGGATTCAAGCGGTGTCTTTAACCAAGCTTCGCATATAGCTATCATGTCATGCATCTAGCCAAATTATGCTCAAGTCATGTTATATTTTTTCATATCGTGCCCTCTTATTGATCAGTCCAGTGATCATCAAACATAACATAGGATGTATTTTGATTTTGGCACGGTGTCGAAAAATATCATGTCACGGAAAAACATATTCCTTGTGAAGATGATACACGGGAACAGAATGGTTGGAAAACACGATTAGTCGGATGGTCGATATTGTTATTGGATGGGAGCACTATAATCAATAAATATTGATAGAATTAAATGATGTTGCCATTCTTGAAAATATTGATGCAATTATAAATTGACGTAGTCATTCTTGGAAAAATTAATGGAATTACATTATTTACTCATACTTTGAAACTCTGATCAAAGTTGTGAACTTGTGAAATATCTAAAATTTGGGTAGTACTTGTGTACGAACATCAGATACTTAAGAATTCACTTATGAGATGGTATCACTTTAATTTTCGTATTTATGAGATGGTATCACTTGTAGTGTTCACTTATGAGAGGTTAAGAGAGAAAGGGAGTGGCACGTGCCACCCTATAATTTCCACAGTACCTCAAGAATCTTTTATTTTTTAAATGTTAGAGTGTGGATTTTTAAATGTTTGAGGGCTAATTTTTAAATATTAATTAGATCTTTGCGTTAATTAAGTCGTTGAGTGTGGATTATCAATTAGTGCTGTTTATTTATTGGCACAATATGGATCTTTTGATTTGATTTGTAAATAGAATCGAGCATAAAAATTTTAAAATTTTGTGGGTATCGTGGATGATTGACTTAGAATATATATATATATATATATATATATATATATATATATATATATATATATATATATATATATATATTTGATAATAAAACAAATAATTTTGGTTAATTATTCCATTGTCACCCTATTGAATTTTATTCCTACATCCGTTTCTGCATGTTCTAATTGGAAGAAATACGAAATACATTTTGAGTATAAAAAATAAATTGCTATTAATCTGAAATAATTCCACTAATCGAAAAAACTAGAGATGATTCATATCGCCTAGGTAGAAGAGTAATATTATTCCTAAATATTTATTCTAATATAGGAAGGAGTTACCTTATTTACTACCAATGAAATTTTAAAATTTCTTCATAAAAATGATTGTTAATGTTGTCCCAATAAAAATTAAATTTTTACAAGAATATTGTTATATAAACTAATTATCAGAACAAATATTAAAACTAATTGAGACTACTAGTCTCTTTCCACACTTCATTCTCAAATGAGTACGTTATAAGGAACATCATATTCGTGCACAGATCTGGAATCCTTAAATGCACGTAGAGCTCATATTGTTGTGGAGAGCTCAACTTGCATTTAATGATTCTGAATACATCTGTGTTCGAATATATACACAGAAGAATTTGGTTCTATACTTTTTGTTTTGGAAAAGTCTACGTACACAGACCATCCGAACACAGATATATCCAAAACCGTTGGATTGCACGCGGGGCCAAAGAAGGTTGTTAATTAATTAATAAAAACTGAGTGTTTTACTCAATTCGTTTGTTCAGGGATGTCGCGCCCGAAAATTTTCTTGCCTTTTAATGCGACGATTAACGAAAATTGTTTGACAGCTAGGACTTATTTAAAACTCAGAGTCGCCACTTGACATGAAATTCGGGTGTGTCAAGTAACCTTCTAAGGCCATTTTCAAAGATGATGTCCTTAGAAAAATAATTTAATTTTAACTCAGAAATACGATTCTGTTTATAAAATGACTCCTTTAAAAAAAATCTGGTCTTGAAAACAGAGATTGGTTCGGGGATTCACAGTTACGAGTTGGGAAGGTGTTAGACACCCAACATCGCCCTTTCGGTACTTTATTTTCCCAATTAATTTCACTTTATTATCCTTGGCCAAATTTGATAAATATCTAGTGATTTTTGTACAATTGGATCAAAAATGAAAAACGGGTGTGAGAACAGGATCCCGGTTTACGCAATTTAGCTTTTGGTGGCAAAAAGGTTGAAACGAATATATGTTAAACTTTGACCGAAACTTGATATGCAAACTGGTATCTGCACGTCATGTTTCTATTCCCGGAGTGCCAGGTACCTTAAATCCCTGGCAGGAATTTTCAAGTTTAATAATGATCCGGTTCCGTTTTATTAATGAATTTTCATATTGACCTTTTTTGGTGCGTGAAAATGCCTCTCCGATAATCTTTCGAGAAAGCACGATAGGCAAAATTAACATAAACTGTTAATTTGCATGGCATACTTTACTTTAAGATTGTCGGAGCCCAAGACCGGGAGACATGGCCAGCGTGATGGCTATCCATGTTTCTTAGTTTTTAGGCAGGACATATACTTGTTTAAACTTGGTTTATTTATCTGCAATTCTTCATCCCGACAGCTACACAATCACTGGCGGTCCAAATTGTAGAACTTAACAAATGTTACTTCAATCACGATAATATGTCGTGAAAAGATAACGTGCATTGCCCGTAAAATTTTCATCCCAAAAATACTAACATGGGCTACCTATGTCACCCGTGTGTTTATGTAATTCCGAGATTATCGGGATTTTTAATCAGGTGGTATAGATAGTGTGTCAGAGTGAACTAACAGCACTATCCATACAACTTGGCTATGAAGTAACGGATTTTTTCTTTTATTCATTTTAACGTGAAATAAAAATAAAAAAAATAGCAGCATCTGTTACGGGAAAGAGGTAAAAAAAAAGAAAAAGTTACGGAATCTGGGAAAGGGAAAAAGTTAGTAGTTAATTCCGACAGGAGCCGACGCAATCGAGCGATATGTCGGGAGTGTTGATTTTTGTTTAAAGAGATTTTTGTTTAAATCATGAAAAGTACATTGGCATAGGCCAACACCGACTTTCGTGATTTAAACAGGTTAAATCCTGACATTCTAGAAGTGCGGACTAGAAATTTCAGGAAATGGACTAGAAATTTCTAGAACTGCGGACTAGAAATGCGGATGCCACTTTGATATTCCATTAAAGAAACGACAAGATAAATAAAAAAAAACGTTCTGTCATTCTAGAAGTGCGGACTAAAAATTTCAGGAAACGGACTAGAAATTTTTAGAACCGCGGACTAGAGATGCAAACACCGGCTTTTATAAGCCTAAAATTAATACTGATAACAAAGAACAAAAATATGAAGTTACAGAAATTAAATAGACAAGACAGAGAAGAAATAGTGTTGAAACGATTACCTTATATTCATTGTGAGCTCGAGAATTACAATGGTAGGGGTGAAAAATACTTGAACGCCTAAATAAAACCATAACCTGGCATAACGTTGAATTTTAGAAATTCTTGTTATCCCGAGCTATGCTGATATAAACGGCCGCTCAAGCTTCACCGGAACTTGAAAAGAAAATTGGGCAAAATCTCCTCTTAACCTTTGCTAAAACTGAGCCTAGCAATTCTAAACTTGAATATTGTTCTTATATATTGATAGTTCAAAACTAAAAAGTTTGGAACTTATCGAATGAAGAACACTCTCTGGAAATTAGACTCTCAGATTTTATTTTGAGTATTTCTGCTCTCAAAAGTTCTTCCTATTTTTCCTCCCAGAACTTTTCCTCTTTCTCCAATTTTTCGATCCCCCTAAACGCTTTGAAACCCGGGTATTTATAGGCAAAATTTACCCTTCAACGAAGTAAATAAGTCGGCGGTGCAGCCGATGCGAACCAATCACGTCCAACACTGGAAGCCGGATCAAGAAAACAAATCACCGCACGTTGCACGGACCAATCCTAGCCCGGAACTAATTTAAACGGACCAATCCCAGTCCAGCCGGAAACGGCTGATCCTACGGCCGCCCGCAATGCGCAAAGGCCAACCGAGCCGGCCAATCGTAGGACGAACTGGAAGAAACAGCCTGCCTAAACCGAACGAGCCAACCTGAAAACCGGGCAAAAACCGAAGAACCGGCCCAAAAACCGGGCAGAACAGTGGACGAACCGGCCAAAAACCGGGCGTGGAAGTCGGGCCCGGCCCAGGCGCCGGGCACGACCCAGGCGTCGGGCACGGCCCAAACGCTGGGCACGACCCAATTTCCGTGAGAGAGAAGAGAGAGAGAGAGTCGTGAGAGAGAGGGAGAGGATCTGGTGCAGATGAGAGGGGAACGTGGGAGGAGAGAGAAGGGCAGTAACCAGCAACGAATGGGAAGTCGCCACGTCATCAAGAAACCTGCGCGCGTCACACCGGATCTCCCCCCGCCGGCCACGGCTTCCCAGCCGGCGCGTGCGTCCCATGCGTGCGTGGTGGCGCGTAATTTCTGACGTCAGCCTTTTTTTTGGGTAATTACAAAAATGCCACTGTGTTTAAAAATGTCTTCGCGCACTATTTCTTGTCTTTGGATGTCCAAACGAACTCGGATTTGACCACGAATATAGCCAATGGACTTGTGTTGTCGAGAGGATCATTTTGAGTCTAATATTTGATTTATGGACATGTCGGCTCGCAAACCTAATTCCCAAACAATCACTGGTACACCGCTACCATTCTTTAAAATGTCATTTCTTGAGCTACCGAACTCAAATTTGACCATGGATACTGATAGGCGCGTGATATCGTAAGATATTAGCGCCTAAGTAGGGCGAATAACACGTTAGACACATTGGTTTATCTGTTTTTACCGTTTAATGTGCACGTTTGGTTTTTGTAGTGGTTTTATGTTCACAGGTGTCAAAACGGACCATGGAGCGCTACATTTCATTCTAGAGGCTCCGGGAGCGCTACACCCTAAAGACTGGAGCGTTACACTCATTCCAGAGGCCCCAGGAGCGCTACACCCTAAAGACCGGAGCGCTACACTCATTCCAGAGGCACCAGGAGCGCTACACCATAGAGGCAGGAGCGCTACACTTCAATCCCAGAGGCCTCGGTATCGCTACACCTTAAAGGGTGTAGCGCTACCTTTATAAGAACCTGTAGCGCTACACTTAAGACTGTGTAGCGCTACCGAGAGCTTTTTTTCTGAGTACTCTATTTAAGGAAACTTTTGAACGTTTAGGTTAAGAACGTTATAAATTTCTGTTCCGTTTTTGGGAAGAAGAAGGAGGCGCCAAGGAAAGGAAAAAAGGGTGTTGTTCTTGTTCCTTGATGTTGGTTCTCCCGATTGATTTCTTTTGCGTTCTGTATTCGAATCCAGGTTTTATATTCAACGTTATAAGTTTTGTTTTCATTCTTGTCAGTTAATTTTCTCGCGTTTACAGTAATTTCTTAGCATGTTTAGTGAATCTAAATCGTTTTTGTCATTTGTTTTCAATATGGTAGCTTAAGCTCATAGGCATGGCCATGAGGTGAATGATTCCCGTGGCTGATTTCGCACTTAGTTATGCAATCCCATCTTCGGTTGAATATTATAGTTTTTCGGATAGGATTTCTATGAGCGGGCGTGCTATGGCATTGACGGGATCTATATCGGGGTGAGGAATAGATCTTTGCAATCTATTCGTCGCAAGCACGTATAGGGTAACGCAACTATCGCTACGCACCCGTAAGAGAAATCCTATTCTAAGAACATTTTTTGGGAAAACGGGTTGAATTAGCTAAGTGCAGAATCGGTGCGTGTATTAGGATCCTTGTGGCCGCGCCTCGTTAAATTCATAAATTCAAAAACAATAGTTTTAGCTTTGTGTTCTTTAGTAAATCAAATCAAATTGGAAGGGTTGCTACCTAAGAGCTTCTAAAAAACCAAATTTCCGAATTCGTAATCGAACTCTTGAGCCGTCTCTGTGGAATTCGACCCCGTACTTACCGGGATTATTGTGCTACAGTGTTCACTGTCCTACGCTTGGGACACGTTAATTTTAGATCACAGAACACGTCAAGCAGATACAACCGATGGACTCGTATTTCTGTGTTGATCAATAACATGTGCCTCTCGATATCTGAACATATCAGCTCATAAATTGTGCCTCCGAGACCCCGTTCTGAACAATCAAAAATTATCGGCGTTGTCCGATTTCACCCCAATCACTGTCACTGGACTCGTGTCGTCGTACTGATCATTAGTATGAGGTTCTCATGACTTGATAAAGTGGTCTCGCGAATAGTACTACCGAACCCCGGACTGTGCAAGGACAAAATAGTCTTTTTGTGCACAAATTCTTTTGAACTCATTTTGATGGCATTTTTCATAATACTTTGAGCGGTGGGGGCAAAATCTGGTATCAACAAGGGAGGGAATACTTCTGGTTCAAATAAGATTTAGGATTATTCTTGTGTTACACTCATACAAAACATACATTTCACTACATCAGTTGGTATCAGAGTCAAGTTCCAATCATGCCTATGGCCGGAGGACGTGCTGGAGGTCGAGAACGAGGACCTAAAATTTCCACTGTTGACAACATTTATGAACGTGATGACCGTGATCGAGAAGATCGAACAAGGAAATGTTACGTTCGAATGGAGCAGATGCTTAGAGTTGTCTTATAATACCTTGAGGCTCTAGAAATTGCTGGCCAACCTCGCCGGCGTCCGAATGACCCTACCATTCAGGAGGAGTTTGAGGGTTCAAATGTTGATGGCTTTAATTCTTTTGCTGAAGCTTGTTAGCCAAGGAGACGGGCTGAAGATATCGTGGTTAGCAACCATGATTCTCGTTATTGGGAGTCAGCCTTGAAGATTGATCTGCTTGAATTTCAGGAAAGTCTAATGCAAGAAGAGTTCTTGATTGGCTTAACGCCATCAAAGAGATTCTAGAATTCAAGAAGTTCCTAAGGACAGGAGGGTATCTCTATTTGCTACTAGGTTTTGAGAAAGGGCCTTCTCTTGGTGGCAGCAACTCAAGATTACCAAGCAGAGACATGGCAAAGAGAAAATCAAGAATTGGGATAAGTTGAAGAAGAAGATGCGCGCCGCATTCCTGCCTCATAATTATTCGTGATTGATGTACCAGCAACTGCAAAATCTCCAGCAGGGCACATGTACAATTAACGATTACACCAACGAGTTTTACCAACTCGTCGCCAAGATTGACCTTACAGAAATAGAAGAACAATGGATTTATCAATTTGTTGGCAGGCTACGACAACAAGTTAAGGATGAGTTAGACATGTACGACCTATTCTCAGTTTTAGATGCCCACCAGAGAGCCGTAATACTAGAGTGTACAGTAGGAGGCCGAGAGAGACTAGGCGGAATAGTACCGCTCGGACACCAACAGCCATTGTTCCAACAAACCGCACAAGGGGGTCTCTACCTGTCACAATTGCAGTGCTCAAACCATCATCTTTTGGCTTTAAGTTTTTTAAGTGCGACGAACCAAGAGATCATGCTGTTTATTGTTGGAATGTCGATTGTCCTAGAAAGCTTTGTTCCTAGACACAGAAGACTACTAGGAGAAGACAACAGGTTATGACCAAGAAACCTGCATACAACAGTATCGACTAACAAGTTATTGACAAGGAGGACGTGGTTGGAAATCAGGGTCCATTGCTAGCAGTTCGTAGAGCTTGTTATTCTCCTCAAGGTGGTGATGGGGAGTTTTTGTTACACAACAATATTTTTCAATCGACCTGCACCACTGGGAAAGTTTGCCGCTTTGTGATTGATTTTGGGAGCTGCGAGAATGTGATTTCTGAGGAGGCAGTGCAGAAATTAAATCTGATGAAAGAGCCACACCCTAGCACTTACAAGTTGGCTTGGCTCAAAAAGGCTAATGAGGTAAAAATTTCAAAACATTGCTAGGTGTCTTTTGTTGGGGAGACCCTAGCAATATGATTGAAAAGTTAACCATGATGGCGACATGAATACTTATAGCTTAATATTTGGTGACAGCAACATTAACCTTTTACCGTTAAAAGATATAGTAGCCAAACCACAAAGTGGGGAGGTTGCCAATCTTTTAGCACGGGCGGAGATGGAAGAGGAATTTCTTGAATCTGGAGTTGTGTTCGTGCTGATTGGTAAGGAGACAGACAAGATTCTAAAGAGGGGTAAGATCACAGAATCCGTACAGCCCCTTATGAATGAATTTGAGAATGTGTTTCCAAATGAGTTACCAGATGGGTTGCCTCCGATGCTGGACATTCAACATCAAATTAACTTGGTGTCTAGTTCAAGTTTGCCAAATTGTGCCCATTATTGTACGAGTCCGAAAGACCATGAGGAGCTAAAGAGGCAAATGGAAGAGCTGCTATCCAAGGGTTTCATTCAGGACAGTCTCAGTCCTTACACAGTTCTAGCTTTGCTAACACCCAAAAAAGACGAAACTTGGAGTTGTTAAAGTTGCACGTTGTATTTCGTTGGAGTTTATCGTTTGCATGGGTTGCCTGCTTCCATTGTTTTCGACCGCGATACATGTTTATTGAGGCATTTTTGGCGGTGTTTTTGGTGACTGGCTTACACCAAGTTGGACTTTAGTACTGTCTATCATCCTCAAACTGATGGGCAAACGGAAGTGGTGAAGCGTTTGTTGGGTAATCCATTGCGCTATTTGGTGGGGGATCATTTGACGTCTTGGGATACACAGCTTAGTCACGCTAAGTTTGCATACAACCATTCGGTGAATCATAGTACTGTTCTCTCTCTATTTTAGATTGTTTATGGGATCGTTCTGCGGTCCCCAGTTGATTTAACTCTCGTTCCTGATTTGACGCGAGTGCATGGCCAAGTGTGATTGTTGGTGTCCAACAATCACGGTTTTATACAAAACCGAGATGTTAGATATATGTTTTAATCATGGGAGATGGTACCTTTAATCATGGTTTTATACAAAACTGAGATTATTTGTTCCACTTTAGATCACGATTCTGTAGCGTGATAAAAATGGACGAACTTTTCATTACACCCAAATACACCACGGAATTAAAACCGAGATCATCATGATCTTTTGCTCTGCTTGTAGTAATGAGCCAAAGATTTTATTGCGCAACTCCAACAGGTCCACGACACTACAAGCCAGTAGTTGGAAACTTCTATCTCTAAGTATAAGCAGTCTGCCGATAAGTATCGTAGTTTGGTAGAGTTTGAGGTGGGGATTTTGTCTATGATGTGTTCACAAAGGACAGATTTTCTGCTGGAAAGTATAATAAGCTTGATGCCCGTAAGAGTGGGCCCGTGGAGAATATTGAGAAGATTAATCCCAATGTTTATCGGCTGAAATTGTCGAGTTATGTGCGTACTACCGATGTCTTCAATGTCAAGCACTTAATTCCATTTTTTGGGGTAACTCATCTTCTGATGACTCCACTTCTAGGGCAAAGTCTTTTCAGACTGGGGAGGATGATATCGAGCAGGTCGCGACCACATTTTTAGAACATTTGGATTGATCACGAGCCAAACGGACTACTGGTAGATTGACCCGTGGGTCATATGGTTGAAGCAAAACGTCATTTCATCAAGGCCTATCAATCTATAAATCTATGGGCCCCAGTGGCTTTTGGACTAGTTCCTTCATTTAGGCCTCCGAATCAGCAAATTTGTCGTTTTAGGAAAGATTTACTCTCCTTATAACTCTTGGTAGGAATTTTCGTTTTAATCGCCATCTATTTTGACAACTTTATATTTTTTTCTAGTATTTTATTTCTTAATCAAATTAGAACTTTTTATTTTTGATAATTGTCATAATTTCTTTTATTTATACTAGATTAGCAAGACTAAATCTTTTGTTATTTTATTTTCTAGTTCATACAGAATTTTTGTCCCTATAAATTATTTTGTAAGCCTAAGAGCTAAATGGTTGTTAATTGATTAATAAAAAATGAGTATTTTACTCAATTTATTTGTTGAAGGAGGTTTGAGATTGTCCTCATATTACACTCATCTAAAATATACACTTCGCTGCATCACATAAGCTCATCTCTCTCACTTTCTACACCTTCCTCTCTTCCCTTTTGGTTCTCACTACAAACCCCTTGAACAATACTTGTTTTCTTGCCGATTCATCCTAGAATGCATTGGTTGCCATTAGTGAGATAACCTTGCTCGAAGACACTACAACAAAAACCATTATGGCGACGAAATCAAAATACAAAATTTAATTTCATCACCAAATGAGTATATGAGGCAACGGAAAAAATATTTTATCATATTTTTTAAAACAATTGCAAGGAACTTATTTTTCTCGGCAAATGTACTCCATTAGTGACGAAATTTAATTTTTCGTGTCTAAATATGTCAACTTGGATTTCAACTTGGAGGAAGCTAGGGTTTTGCTTGGAAGTTCATCTTGTGCAATACAACTTCGAGGTAAGGATATTTCACTCTTGTTAAGAGTATAGAACTTGTATTGAGCTCATATTTGTGTTTGATTCATATTTGGTAGTGTGGAATTTAATTTTGGAAATTTTGGGAGAACCCATTTATGATCTACAGATTTCTTGAATTGCAGAACGTATCAAGCGACATTCACTATGCTGATGTCGCTCAAGCGACTTCAAGATCACTCGAGCAACATTCCTTTTTGGACAGGATAAATTCTTTGGGTTTTGCTTCACTTTATGCGGGATTTTGGATGGTTATTCAACATAGGATTATATTCTTTGTATTTCAATTATTTATTCTATGCATTTTGGAAATTAATGTGGTTGGTAGACTTGTCATGAGTTGAATATTTGTACTATTTGAACATTTGTTTAAGGATTGACATGAATACTTAAAACGTGTTATGATGGACTAGACTCTCTTGAAAATGCTAGGATGATTATACTAGATTTCTTCAGGATTGCTAGGAATGATGTGGACTAAACTCCCTCGAGCGATTACAAGAGAATACCGCCATAGTCGTGGACTTGGACTTCAAGAATGATCACACTAGAAAGGTTAAGATTAATGAAAATGAAATATGGTAGGATGCCTTGAGTCCTATTATGTCTTGAGCAGAGTGAAGTCTTGAGCCATGTCATGTCTTGAGCCATGCTATGTCTTGAGCCGAACTATGTCCTGAAAAATGTCGTGTTTCATTTTCATTTAAGTATCGTTTCATTGAAATAGAGGTTTAAGTAGTCAAAATTGTGTTTTGAAACAACGACTAGGAATATAGCGATCAAGAACGTAATTAATAACTAAGATCAGGACGAATAAGAACTAATGAAGAATATAGTGAACCTTAGTTTACTTAATTAGCTCTGTAAATAATTTTTGAAATGTAAATCGTATTGTCAAAGATTTTAATATTATATTTGATATGGTTGTAATTTAAACTCATCGATCACTTTTTTTCTTACAAGTGAAGTAATATACACGTGCGTGTTAGACATTATTTTACTTATAACACTTACAAACATTGAGGCGTTAAACTATACAACCCAGCTATGCACACATTGAATTTTAATAATTCTTCTCAGTAAACACACACAACATTCAATTTTTTGTGTTTTGATGATCATAATAAGCAATACGTACATGACTCGGACAAGAACACCAAGAATTTTAATGATTCTTCTGAATGATCACACCAAAAAATAATTAATTAATTAATTACTATGCTTAAGTAGTCATACAGAACAATACATGGCTCTTTGTTGAGAATTTTATCCATGTTTACCTTTAGGATTGATTTTCACCTTACATAGCATACGCCAAAGAAATATAGCATACACTACATCTAAAGTGGCATGCGTTAGTTAGGGGGTTCTTGATCTGACGTACGCTAGCTGCTCAAAAGAAGATCCGGACTTCTGTTTTAACTCTAATTTTTTGCAATTTCATGTATGGTCTCTTTCTTCCTACGTACACCGCACTTTCCATTTATGATCGGTGTCCACCCCCCCCCCCCCCCCCCCCCCCCCCCCCCCTCAATTTTCTCGATAAAGAGCAATGATTTCAGCGATGGCGGTGAATCAACGATCACCCCGGCAATGGAACTAATAATTAAAAACACCTTGCTTAAACTATCATGGGTTGAGAAGAGCAATAGTGCAATTCTTTGTATGATGCGTAGTAACACTCACAAATGACTAAGCATATTTATAAAAATTGTAAAAGAATATACCATTAAACATCTAATATTCCAGTTTTCGAATGAGAAAATAAATGCCTTGGGTACTGTTCTGACTTTCTATGTAAAACTGAACTAATTGTATGTCTTTTTAAAAAAATAGAATGATAAAATGATTAGAAGTGTAATCAATCCTCATAAAACATGGCTTTGATAATTGAAAAAGTCAAACCTGGATTTGGTTGAAGACATTATTGAAGTGTCGTGTCTACAATATTTTATGGTTTTCGCATGTTTAGTAAACAAAATATATGGCTCCATTTAGATTTTGCAAACTGGAAATAGCATTTCATTTCACAGTCAGTAAACAATGAATAGCAAACGAAAACTAAATACAATTCCAATGAATTCAGAAAGCAAAACAATATTGAATAAACCCTAACCACCACTAAAAATTAAGATGGCACGAGGAATTAAAGAAAAACTAAAGCCAGAGTCAGGACAGCTCCTCTGCGGTTCTAAACATTTGTCTGTCCTTCCCAAGTTTAATTTAATTTTATCGCAATCTTTTATTTAAAACTTACTAAAAATAAATCACGACAAAAGTTGTACATCGATTATCTTTTGAACTTTGTGTTACAAAGAGATTTATATGTAAAATTTACAAAAGCCAAATTGCGAAAACATACCCATTTTGTCAACATAAATGTATTATATAAACATACCAATCAAAATTTGATGATCGTGATTATTTGAGTGGTTGATATTTTGAACAAATTTTAAAAATAAGCAATTCCAATCATCGCAGTAAACCTAAAATGGACTTACAAATTCTACAAACAAGACTATTCAATAACTAAAGAGGATATTATTCATTTCGGATTCTCTCCAAGATAATATATGTTGTTGATGACAAATTATCAGATACTACTAAATGTTTGTCTCCAACATAACATTAGCAAAATAAAAAACATTTAGACAGGCAGAATTATCTGTGAAATAAATAGCTAAAATAATAATATTAGAAATATAGATATTCCAGATATATTTAGATACAGATGTGTTCAGAACTATTATATGCACATGAAGTCCTTAATAATTTATGAATTCTATGTGCGTAAAATAATTCTAAACACATCTATATCCGAATGTGTCGGAAACAGACTTTTTGTAACTTAAAATCATGAGACCTTAGACTAGAACTAAAAATAAAGGGACTTTGTATGACTGTATCGCCAATCTCCATTTTTTGTCTTTAGTAAGGCTTAGGTGGACGAGAAGTAGTACTGGGACCACCCGAAGTAGAGATCTTAGGTGGGCCCGCATAGCTCAAACAAGAGTGCTACATACACATCATTTTTACACATTATTTTTACACATCACTCAAAACTACGTCGTTTTGTGTTGAGGAAGACCCAAATACATTTTGAGCGATATGGGTCAAAAACAAATATGATTTTTTCTCAACATAAAACGACGTAGTTTTGAGTGATGTGTAAAAATGATGTGCAAAAGTGATGTGTGTGTATCATTTTTGTAGCTCAAAGGGGTTGGTGAAAGAACACCATAATTAGACATGGACACGCCCGCACTCGAACATCCCTCACCTCCACCACCATTCCTAGCCTTTGTCTTACCCTTAGGCCCTGTTTGATAAACTTGTAAGGGGTTGGGATGGGACTAGTTATCCCATAGGATTAGTATACGTGTGTTTGTTTTGCAAAAGGACTTGGGATAAGTAAAGGCATCAGATTGGCAAACCCCTCACAAGGGGGTATTATCAGTGGCCTGGGGAACCTGGTATTGGCAAACCGGATGAAAATTGCAAAGCGAGAGTGACCTTCCTACCCTTCTCGCCCTTCTCTACGTCGTCAAGAAATAGTGTAGATCTCCATTGCCGATTCGATTCTGTGCAGGATTCAAGGTAAGAGGTCGATTTCCTCTTCTTTTACTGCATTTTTCATCACTGATTTCGGTTCTCCATGCCGACTTCGGTACTGTACAGATCCGACCTCCTCTGTTTGGTTCTTGCGATGCACTCCTTGTTGTACTATGATTTTGTTTGTCTGGTATGCAATTTTATTTGTCTGGTATGCGATTTTGTGCCATAGTCTGCGATTTGTGCCTCGCTCCGTTCCGCTCCGCTTCGGTCGCTTCGCTTCCCTCGCTCCGCTCCACTACGCTCGGCTTCTGGCCCTCTCCATATGAGCCATAAAATTTCAAGAAATATTTTTTTTCCCATTTCAATTGGAATAACAAAGAAAAATATCAATCAAAGTAAGGGCAAATACGTAAAACATGTATTTTAATCTCATCCTCTTCTTTTGTAAACAAACACCAACTATTCACTGTTAATCCTATCCCAAGTGCAAACAAACATACAACACTAGTTTTAATAATCCCTTGGTATTATGTAATGTATTGGTGAAAGTTAGCATAAATGAAAAGTAATGCGTATTGCTATGCATTGTTTATTTTACCCTAATTGTAAATATTTAAATTTGACTACAAATTTCTTTCTTATTGCGAGTTAATTTATGATAGGTCCTTTATATGGTTAAAATTCTCACATCCATGAAAACCCAGTGTTATGGTTTGCAAAGCTTCGATATCTCGACACGTTAATAAAAACCTTTTAAACTGATTTGTTGAGTTAAACAAATATTTAAAATAAATATTTTATTACTGAAGTAAAATCGTTGCTAAAATACATGGAGAATGACTAAAATGCCCAAATCGGGTTTACATGCATGACAAAAAGTAAAGTACAGAGCCCTATATGGGTATGGTAACATGATCTCGTTAAAATCTTCATCTCCATAACCAACTCTTTCTGCTCAGACTGCATCTTCAGTTGTTCTTCTACATCTAACACGAAATGTCAAGGGCAAAAAAATTACTCTATAAGTTGTGACACTTAGTAGAAAATACTATCCGACAAACCCAATATATAAAGCAGAGGACGATATGCATAAGCAGCAAAAGTAAACATGTAAGTTCATTATTGATCTTTATTTAATGTTTCTAGAAATCCCTTCATTGAGCAATTGACATCTTACCCATTGACTCTAGCGTAAGGCCCTCAATTGGTATTGACCAATCCTTACATACAACAGGTTCATGATGCACTTAAACTTAGGTGATATACGTGACTAAGTCACCAACAACCTTGCAAGGAATGGACTTTCTACCGTCTACTCAAGTCAATTTCTACCTTACCCTTACCTAGATCTTATAACGAACGTGGCGTATCAAGTCTAGCCTAACGAATCTTATTTGCTTTCCTTTCTAGTTCAAGAACATCTAGAATGCTGATTGCCGCCATTTCGGGATACAGAGCTATCTTCGCGGAATACCCTGAAAGTCACCCTCAATTGTCTCTACCTCCACCTAGTTGGTGTCTTTTTAGTACATAAAATAAACGGATCGACCCCTAACAATCAATTGCCACGGTGTGGCTATCCAAACTGAGTAACATCGCATTCCTTTAACCTATGTGTCACTAGGTGTGATCTACTTAGAGTGAACACTTAACGCGTCCTGTTGCCTTGTTTGATTATCATTCGCACCAGTGTCCTTAGCTTATAATTTTTAAGTTTTCCCATGTTCAGCGTAACAACATTACAACACCAAACGGACGGCATAACGATTATATTTAAGGTTACCCAACAACACATGCTAATAACGACATGATAACAACATAAATACAATGATGATATGGTCACATGTTAGCATCCTGCTCTCACAGAATCCCACAAGGATTCGTGGACTTAATAATAGAACAACGTGTAGGCATGTGCGAGGTGTATGTGGCGGTTCAGGTGGAGTTTTAATTAGTTTAGGGCATAAAATTCATTCTACCCAAAGTAAGCTTGCCTGGTTGACCGCAGGTCTTGATCGGTCAACCGCATGAACTGCTGGGTTTCTCAAACAAATAGTAGAGGTTCTAATGTGACACCCTAAATTATTTTATGGTAATCCAATGCATAATTTAAGTGGGTGTTGTGTTTAATTAATTGGGTAACGTATAAAATTAGTTGATTTAACAAGTGAACGGATTGGATTATGCGTATATGGTATTATATGTACAATTGGCATGAGTTGAAAAATAAGAATACGTGCACCCGTGTACACTGGATAATTTTTTCTTAAAATTACATTATAAGCTAAAAAACAAAGAAAAGAAAAAAAACAAAAGCTACCTTATTCATTCTGCCAAAACTACCGTTAGAAAGAGAGAGAGAGAGAGAGAGAGAGAGAGAGAAAGAAGGGAGAAAAGAGAAGAAGAAGAAGAAGAAGAAGAAGAAGAAGAAGAAGAAGAAGAGGATCATCTAGGGCTTCAAATTAAGACAAAAATTAGTAAGATTATGCATGTTCTTCCTAGTTTTATCTCTTTTAAACCTGAAATTCGTGATTTTGATGTGGAATTTTGGGTTTTCTTCAAGAAATTCGTGACCTAGATGGCTATGGAGGGTTGAATCTGTTAGAACTTAAATCTGCTATTGTTTGTGCAATTTATTGACATAGCTCCGTATCTCTAAATTTTCTGAAATGTTTACTGCAGATACCTGTATGTGTTCTCTGTATTGTGTTAAATTTTCAGAATTTTTGGTGAAATACAGAAAATATGAAAAATCGTTTACCAAACTGTTGTCGTGGGTTCGCAGTGCAGACTGCACTGTCACCTCTTACGGAAATGGCTATATCTTGACCTAGAGATGTCGGAATTTCAATCCGCTTGTTGCGTTAGAAAGTAGACTCAAAGATATTTCCAGATATATAGGCTATGCATTCTAATTTGTTCTCAGTAATAGCAGTTTTCTGTTTGAAGTTAGTGGAGAATTCGTTTTGCAGAATCTGTTGAAAATTCTAGTTCAATTGTTGTCCGTTTATAAATAGTTTCGTAGCTCTAAAAATTATGAGATTTTGGTATGGTGTTTTTGTATGTTCTGTTAGTATATGGTTAAGATTTGGGGACATTTGGATGAGTAGATTAATTCTATAAATTCGTAGATTACAGAGGTGTCGGATTGTGTCTAGTGTGTTTGAACCTTTCTTTTATATTTGAGCATGAAATATATTTGAGCATGAAACATTTGCTATTATTGGTCTCAATTGACATTTCATTATGAAATATGAATGATTCTTGTACTAATTATGAATACATATTTCAGAGACAGAAACGGGCACGTCCGAGGTGCCGAGACAGTAGTTGTGTCTTTCGTTTTGGAAACCGAGGTGAGTGTTGATTTATAGATGTAATTACTTTTGAAGTGAACTATTATAATAAATTGTGGCATAAGTGCCGATAAGGGGCCTTCGGGTCGGAACTGGGTAATTGTACCGATAAGTGGCGGATGCGCCGATACAGTGGCCTTGGGCCGATGGCATAAGTGCCGATATAAGTGGCTTATAGCCTATCTCTTGGATTTAAATGTTGACTTACTAGTTTCCTTTGATGAATTGTACTGGTAAATTAGTGCTCTACTCCTATGAATTGCATCTATTTCTCACACACTCCTGAAATCCATTTTGGGTTTCAGTTTTGCAGGTAAAGAATCGGTGTCCACTACAAGTTTAGTCGTGCATGTACCTAGCTCGAGAGACTTGGGTTGGGTTATGGTTTCTTTTGGATAGTAGTAGTTTTTTTTTGTTGGCCACGAGATACTATTTCTAGGCCTTGTACTTGGTTTGAATAACCATATCTTTTTTTTTTTTTTTTATGTTTTCTTTAGATGAGACTTTCGTTATACATTGTAGGTTTTGAGTTGTGTACAAAATGAGCTGTTTTATTTATTTATTGTCTTATTTGGACTGTGGATTAGTTTTGTTGGTGCGCTTGTCACGTGTCATGTCGGTATGAACCTATTGGTACTATTCCGGGACGGGGTGTGACATCTAATCTTTATGATTTGATAACAAAAATAATAGTTCAACACAAACTAATGGAGTTATATCGTAACATCTACCTCGTATGTATTTTCTGGGTAGTTTTGGTGGCGTTTCTTATAGGATCTTTCTCTCCCTTCACAGTGGTTCTCCTCAATCTCTCTCTCTTCTTCTGACGTTAGTTCTTAGTGATGAAAAGGAAACTTGATACGTACTTATAGGGTTTGACTTAGGTGTGAACGCTTTTAATTAGGGAAGGAAACCAATTGATAGATATGAGAATTCTTCAAGTTCAGGGCTTCAGAGAAACCGTGGGGCAAGACTAGGATTTGAATGGATTATGGCAAGGGAAGAGAAGTTAGGAATACTCTGGTGCTTCGCACCCTATTCCATCATATGTGTACCCAAAATCCAGACCATTTGATCGATTCATTAAACTAATCGAAGATTAAAATCTGAAATTAACAACGAATCAGCTAAAAGGTATTTATAATAAATTACTTTATTAGATTTTGAAATTTTGAGATATTATAACATATTCTCCTTTAAGAAATTTCATTCTCAAAATTATATGGAAGGTTCCAAATAAAAAAGTTGGCGATAATGGGCTCCCATCGCGTCTTCTTGCTCCCAGGTGGACTCTTCCAGGTTTTAATGACGGTAAAGAATCCCGGCCAACTTGATGATCTTGCCTCTCAAAATCTTTTCTCCTCAATCTGAAATACTAACGTAAAGCGTGGATCTCGATCAGATACTATCGTTATCAGCACCCCATGCAGTCTGACTATCTCTTTAATGTAAATTGGGCTATAAGATTCCATCGTATTAGACATCTCACCTAGCAAGAAATGTATTGATTTGATCAATTTGTCCATGATTACCTAGACAGCATTTTGCCCCGAAACTGATCTCAGTAGTCCCATGACGAAATCCAATGTGATGTGTTCCCACTTCCATCATGGTATTGGTAATGCTTGAATTGTCCTTTTTAGCTTTTCATTTTCTGCCTTAACTTGTTGACACGTTAGACTTATTGAAATAAACATAGCAACATCAATTTTTATTCTACTCTAGCAATACTAACTCTGAAGATCCTTGTACATTTTGTTGCCTCTCAAAGGAACAGTGAAACTTGATTGATGAAAGGCCTTTAGCACTATCGACTCTCACAAAGTTTCAATATTTTGTATGAATAGCCTTGCCCAATATCTCAGACATCCATCAACATGAATTGTCCAACCTGTAGTGACTTTCCCTATAGATATCCGTTATCTGATAAGCTCTAGTTCCTGGTCAAGTCCTTATACCAGAAGAATCTTCTGCTGTAGCGATGGCGCAGATACCAAAGCATACAAACAGGCACTCTCAACATTTCTGTTGGTTGAAGATCAAACTCATTGACAAACTCCATTAACCTCCATTCGAGAAGCTAAACTTGCAATAGTCGCTTTGGTCTTGCGACTTAATGCGTCAACTACTACATTTGCTTTTCTCAAATGATATGAAAGGGTAAACTTGTAGTCCTCTTGTAGACACCCCAATTTGGATCCCATCAAATTTTTGAAAGCAACGATTGGACGATCACGATGATAGAAAAGGACACTCTCATCTTTGAGCATAGTCTTGAATCACATTAGACATTGATAGTCTTGACCATGGATGCTCTAGCTATATTATTACAAACAAAATATTAGACTGCATCTCTTTTTGACATGTGCCAATCCATTCCTTGGGGCGCACGGCAAACAAAACCAACGCACACTAGTTTGAATGAATTATGATATCACTCAGACTCAGTATGCCTCAGCATGCCACGCGATGTGCAATTGCGTGTTGTAGTACGCAAGCACGCACCAACCCATGAAGTGGTGCACTCCACTGTTACTCGACACACGTCATTTCAAATTGCAGAGGGCCAAATCACACTTTCACATTTTTGAGAGACTTATGGGGACCCTTAAGGCTTAAGAACGGGTCGCGGGGTGGGGGGGGGGAGGGGGGGGGAAGAGAGAGAGAACCTTCTTGAAGATTTCAAACACCTCTGACTTATGCTTCATGAAGTATACTCATACCTTCCTTGAGTGATCGTCTACAAATATAACATAGTGGTGAGAACTGCCATAAGAAGGCACTCTAGCTAGACTTCAAACATATGTATGGACAAGCTCTAGTTTCTAAGCCCTATGAGACCTGTCATCTTTCTGAAAACTAATCCTTTCTTTTTATGAAAATGCAATCTTCACAGATGTCAATTTCCGCTGACTCTAAACCTGGTGACTTCCCTTTCGACTGCAAAACCTTCACTCATATGCCTCAGTCTATTGTACCACATAGCTGAACTTTTTTTGTTGACTGCAATTGCAAGTGTGTTGCTATCATGTGAAGTCAACTAAAGTGTACCATCTTTTTTGCTACCATCATGATACTGTTGGAGAATTTCCATGTGTCCCCTGTGAATGTCGATGTATAACCTACTGCTTCCAATTGAAATAAGATTCCTCTTTATATTCGAAACGTGCCAAACATCTTTCAGATATCATCTGAACTCTTCCGTCACAATCTGAACATCACCACTTCCCTCATACTACATGGCTCATTACCCTGCAAGTATACTTTTTCATAGTCTCCTGCTACATAGTTCTAAAGAAGCTACATGTTAGCAGTGGCGTAGAATGAGACACCCGAATCAATTACCCACAATTTGGCATCGTTATTCATAGCAAGAATAAGTGCATCATGCACAACATGAGCCTCCTCTTCACCTTTATCCTTCTTCGATGTTTTGCAAGTTTGTGACATATGACATGTCTTACCACAATTCCAACATTCACCTTTCATGGGCCGAACTTGAGATTTAACCGATTTTTTTTGCCGCCTTTCGATTTCGACCTATTTTTGTTCTGATTCTGACTACCCTTATTCTAGTTTTTGCCCTCTGCTACTCAAAACTTAAGGCTAAACTCAAAGTGCCTAAACTTAAACCTAAACTTTTGATCAAATGCCTTCTGATCTCTTTGGTCAAGATCAAACTAACAACCTCGATCAGTTTTAACTTTTTTTCCCAACCAAGTTACTAACTGTACCCTGTTAGGTCTCTAGCAACTGAGACATAATCAACAAGACTCGAACCCCATCACCAAACATGTATCAACGGACATAAATTGATCAACAATTGTACTGAACGGATTGAAATTTGACATAAAAGAAACCCCTTATGCTATAGACAGGGTGAAAAGATTTTTCATAAGATGTGCATTATTCGTAGATGACGATTGTTCGTACATCTTCTTCAGCGCTTTCATAAGACCATCTATCGTTTTCTCCTTCAATATGTTGTGGGTGGCTACCTTTGAAAGGGACAGTCAAATAACTCTTAACATCTTTCTGTCAAGAATGTCTCAATCTTTATCAGACTCTTCTATTTTCTTCTTCCCTTTTTCTTATCGGTAAAGATCATTCTAATACAGATAGTCTTCTATTTGCGTCTTTCAGTGTACAAAGTATGACCCATCAAACTTTTTTATCCTCTGTTTGCCTTCTTCAGAACCTATATCTCCCACTGAAACCCTAAGTTGCCCAAACAAGATGAAACCTAGTCTGTTGAACAGACAGCAGCCGCAACTTTGAAACCAGTTGTTAGAAATTAACCAAACAACGTTCAATCCCACAACACCCTTTACAAATCTTGGGAACAATGAATTACATAATGAAACAAGCAAAACAATCTTACGTAGTAAAAAATGGAAAGAAAAGAAACAAGACACAAGATATACATGAAAAATCTCAACGCGAAGAAAAATTAAGGGAGCCACACTAGTTCACTTTTAAATCAAATCAAAGAATATAAGTCTTCTCACAATCTCTCAGAAATCTATATTTTCGCTAGCATCTCCCTATTTTTTCTTTGAAAAAATCCTTAATCCTAATTACATGCTAACTACAATATAAATAGGTTGGGCCTAAAGGCTGCAACTACAAGTCCACACCCATGATGATGAGAGAGGTGACTTTCTTGTTTAATGTGGCGGTTGGTTCTTTTGTAGTACATCAACAGGATGGTGGTTGGTCTTTCTTCTCTTTTCCTTTTTTTCTTTTTTTTTTTGGGGGTGGGGGGAGGATTGCTTCTTTCTTTTAATTTGTCTTTTGGTCTGGTGGAGTCTATCCTCAATCTGCTAGTCTTTGGTTTTCGGTACGGTCTACCATCTATTGTAAATTGTGGCAGTAGATGGTGTATATATCTCAATGTCTACCTGTATAGTATGTTCTAATTGATGCAATGGTGTTCTGGTTAACGTCAATTCATCAATTTTGACCTTCTGTTGCTGTTTTCGATGGTCATAGGTTGCTACTGGTGGTGGTTTGTGATTTCAGTGCCGCTTTGCCTAGAATGGAAGTTTGTTGTTGTCACCCAAACGGGGTGCTATTGTGGTGCTATCTATTGAAGTTTGTTCAGGATTACCTATGGTTTTCTATGGTTTTAAATGACCAATGATTATGGTTATAGAAGATTTGTTTGTGCTTGGTGGCTTTGATGTAATTGATATAAGATGATCAAGGCCATACAGAGTGTATTCAGTGAAAATCCTTCTACGCTTGTACTACCTTGCATAACCTTAGGAGGAAGATTTACCACTTGTTGTATAGTTTGGTTTTCTTTTCTTCTTTTCTTTTTTGGTTCCTTGCCAACCTCTTCTTGGACTTATGGTTAGCATATGGTTGTAGCTCGTGCTGTCACTACTAGAATAATAGATAAAGATCACAGTTTTTAACTGTGATCTTTATCTTTTAATCACAGTTTTGAAAGCGTTGTTGATGGGAGTGTGATTAAAAGTCAAGAGATTTAATCACAGTTTTTTACCGTAATTAAAAGTTCATTTAAGCGTAATTAAATGCTATTAAAGATCACGCTTTTAACAAAAACTGTAATTAAAAATCATAAAAGATCACGCTTTCAATAAAAACTGTGATTAAAAGTCATAAAAGACCACGCTTTTAACCAAAATTGTGATTAAAAGTCATTAAAAACCACGCTTTTAATTAAAAACTGTAATCTTTATATTGTAAAAGACCATGTGTGCCAACCTAGTGGGATCCTCTTATTTCATTGTGATGGCATTTTTTGCCACTCGCACCTTTTCAAGTAAAGTTGCTCATCTTGTATTGACTTCAAAAACAAATAATTTCGGTTGAGTGTTTCTGAAACGATTTTTAGAAAAAAAACTCTGAAATGTTGTTTGGAGTAAGTGTTTCAAAAAAAATTTAACTCTTGAGAGTTAAATTTTTTCGGTGTTTTCGAAGTGCTCTCTTTCTTTCTCTTCTTTTATAGAGAGATGAAGTTGTTTAGGAAAAAAATAAAAGTGTTTAGGAAAAAATTTCTCAAACAAATTTTCAGAAAATATTTTGGAAACTTCTAACCGAACATAGCCATTATGTTTGAAGACTCACAACTTTCACCCGACGTTGGGAGCAGCATGACTCGTACCCCACGACCCAGGTGCTCTCTTGTCTCCCCCTCACTCGTTTTCTCCCTCTCTCTCAATGCTTCTCTTTTTCGTTCTCTCCAACTTCTCTCAATACATACATACATACATATGTGTTTGTGTGTGCGCGCGCGTGTGTGTGTTATATGTATGTATGTTGTAGATGTTGTCGTGATGACTATTGTACGTGTTTTGACCATCGTGATTTTGTTCAATGAAAACATGACACTTCTAATAGGATTTTGAGGTTCGAGATCATGCAACTAGGTTCTCTTTGACACGATTTTGTTTTCTCGTGAACCATCAATATACAGAGCAATAATCCAATTTATTACAACACACTAGCAGTAATTAAAGGTGTAGATTTGAGTAGCTTCATCAAGATTTCCTAAAGTGAAGCCTATTAAACCCAAAAGCCACACTCACTTGGATGATGCACAAGCTAAATGTGGACATAAGTTATCATACCTTGGAGGTTGGTTGGACCAAGGTATAAATTCTTGAGCATTGTCAAAGTTCCAATCCCGTGAGGTATGAACCCGGTGAACCAATTCCCACTCAAAGATAAATACTGAAGCTCTTGACATTCGCCCAAATTCAATGGAATGTCACCAAAAAACTTGTTCCACGAAAGAGAGAGCATTGTAATTAAGTTTCAGAAGCTGATGACACAAGCCGTCTAGAAGGCTATCTACCAGTGAATTATTCCCAAAATTGATAGGTTGAAGAGACAAGATATTAAAAATGCTTGAAGGGATCTCTCCATTGAAATCATTGAGGTACAAGTCGAACACTTTTTATTTTAATCAACAAAGAAAAGTTTTATGATTAACTCCAAAGATATATAGCACATGGAAAAGCATCATTTACTTCTTTAAAAAGAATATATAGGAAAAAAAAAGAGAGAGAGAAAAGAAAAAGGTATCACTCTGAGACAAAAGAATAACCTTTAGTCGGTGTAACTGAGATAGTTCAAAAGGAAGATGACTATTGAAGTCATTATTGCTAATGTTGATCAAATAGGCTAGGAATGAGAGATTTCCTATGTACGAAGGGATATATGGTGCCCCTAATACCCTTGTTAGCGAGATCTAAGGACGTCACCCTTCTTTGGACGTGGTGGCAAGAGACACCAACCCAGTTGCAAATTGAGGTGGCTGTTGACCAATTTCTTGAGAATGTGTCATTAGGGTATTAAGTGATAGGAGAGAGATATATCTCCATATGAATATTTTCAAGTTGATGAACTCTGAGTCTGTTGAGTAACAATTTTTTCTGTAGGAATAAGCTAAGGTACATATGTGTGGACTAGAGAGAAAGTTATCATGAGGACTTTGTGGTGCAGATAAAGATGAATATTTGTGGTTTAGTTGTTGTTTATATCTTACGTTAAAATACTAATGAGTGTCTGGCACAAGATAGTGGATTCTCCGTTCAGATTAGGGGAAAGCTATAACATAACTAAGTGTACCATAACAACTAAGAGTGAAATCGGTTTGGTTTGGCTCTAAAACTCGGACCGAAACGGTTGTTTGGGTTTGGCATTTTACAAATCGAAACCGAACTGTAGACTTTCGGCTTGATCCAGTTTGGCTTGTTCGTTTTGGTTTGATTTGATTCAATTTTTGATTTGGTTAGGCCTAAGCCCAGATCTCAAAAAAGTGTAAAAAATGACGAAGCCCAAGTGTGATGGGCTCACCAAATTCGTTTTTTTAAACCGCAGTAACCAAATTAGTTGATGGGTCAATCTAATACTTTGCAATCCAGTATATCAAGAAATACTTTACAATCCAGTGGGCGAAGTTAGTTTAATGGGTCGGGAGTCCGCTTCTAATGAGAGATCCTTCATTTTGTTAAAATAAAGACCTCTCATTTCTTGATTATATTTGATGATTCGAACTATTCAATATTTTTAAAACATACTTTAAATACATTAAACAATTCGGATCATCAATATTGTATTTTCATAGAAATTCATAGCATTTGCTTTAGGCGTTGATAATATTGATAAGACAAAAAGTTAATGTTGTAATTCAAAGAATTTTCGTACAAATGTTAAAAATATAAGGTGATTATAGAGGCACATATTGTATGTATTCAAATAAATGTGTATTGTAGAAAGCAAGTCAATATTTCCAGTTAATTTGGTAGGGAGCCTTTTAGTGAATTTTGCCTTGGTCCTGGAAAACACAAGAAATCCGAAGGGGTTAGTTTTGGTGGTTGAGACATGGAAATTAGATGTATGTTCCTTCTTCGGTCTTAGATTTGAAATTTTTCAAGTATTATATATTAACCCTTATGACCACGGGGTCAGTCCATATAGGACTTTGTTCTGACTTTAAATGGGGGGCTCCGCAAATGAATGGTAGAATTGATCCCAAAGAATTAGTCGACAATAAATTGACAAACGTCACCTATTTAAATAAAAAAAACACCATCGCCACAATAATAGATGTTGTCTTCTTGCACTCCTACTCCTCATGATCACAATATTAGTCATGACTAAGTAGCTAGGTCATTCACTCCATTGACGATGACTCCATTCATTTATGTGGACTTCTTATATATAGCACTCGATTGCTATACTATTGTCGGGCGTGTAGTGAAATTTGATTCCATTATGATTGCTGGTTGCTGAAGGTTAGAGGATAGTGCTCACTACCGCTCATAATAGCGGCACCAAAATTTAAACTGACGTATTATTGTAATTAATGATGTAAATTCTAAGTTATAAATTTATATTACGTATAGCGTTAGCGACCCGATGTATCTTGTGCTCCTCTTCATGTAATCCATAGTAAAATCGATGTGTGCCACCAATTTACCCAATTGCACCTTTGGATAATTATGTAAAAATTTATGTGTCGTGTTTTGTGATTGCGTTTTTTTTTTTTTTTGTGACGACCCGGAATTTATTTTATTTTATTTTATTTTGGATTCATGCTCGGGACATTTATTAGTGAGTATTATCGCTATAGAATATCTAATTTAGGTTCGGATAAGTTAGGACTTTGACCTTTAAGGCTTGTTTTGAGCATTTTATGCTATGAGGGGTATTGAGGTCTTTTTGGTGCCCCTTATATTTTCCCATCAGATTTTTATTTGGGTAGTAGCCCATTTTGAGTGAAATTTGGTTCTCTCTCTAAACTCTCTTCCTTCTCTCTAAACCCTAGCTTTGGGTTCCATAATCCAACATCCAAACCACCCAAATTGATCTTAGGATCTCCACCATCTTTCCATCCTCGGGAGATATCCGAAACTAGAGCACGTGAAATTACCCGGAGATCAACTTTGGAGCTTTCCACCATTGGAGACTTGGAGCTTTTCTTTGGAAGCTTCATTTTACTTTTTTCAACCTTGAGGTAGGGGGTTTTCACCTATTATATATGTTTATAACTTGTTTTAGACATATATTTGAGTTTTTTTATTGATTTTGGGCATTTGGGAGTAAAATACGATTTCTGCGTTTTTGCTGTTTTTCGCGACCCATGTCCGGACGGGAGACCGGACGGGACCAGGCGGCTGGCCCAAACTTTTGACCAGAGAGGGTGTATTTTTGGCGTTCGGACGGGAGACTTGATGTCCGGACGGGAGGTTAGATGTCCGGACGGGAGACCGGACGGGACCGGGCGGCTGTGTGGGATTTTAAGGCAGAGAGTCATATTTTTAGATGTCCGGACGGGGGTAAGGGATGTCCAGACGGAAAATCCAAAAACCTTATTTTTGCCTTCCCCGTTGGATGCTAGCCTCTTTGCTTCACTTATAGATGTTTATACGTGGTTTTTTATTCAATCGTACTTTATTATGAATGCTTCTTATGATGTTGAGTCTCAACCGCACATATCATGATCGATGTGATTCTCCAATATATATATCTCGTGACCCTTGCATCGGATATTAGAATAACATGATGTTCTACGACAAGCTACTTATGATAGATACTTAAAGTTTATCCAAGTGATCATGTGAATGAGGCAACGGCCCGAACTAGATCCCCTTTGGGGTATGCTAGGAAGAGAACTAGATTCCCTCTCGAGTATGCTAGAAAATGTACTAGACTCCCTACCGGGAATGCTAGGAAATGAACTAGACACCTTCGGGTATGCTAGGAATGACATGGTGACACCTTGAGTTAGTGCAACGATAATGAATGAAATTAGTGACTCCTCTTCATGGAGTATAACAAATGTATGTGATGTGGATCCCTAGTGTTCGTCTTTCTTGTGTCATCTCTACATTGTATCTTGTACATGGAAATCATATTTTGCTTTTGAAACGGACCCGCATACTGTCATATTGAGCATTCATATAGTGTTGGTGTAGACTTTCCTATTGGGCTTTTGGCTCACCTCGTCTTTCATTTCAGGTACCCTACCGGAGATATAGCTGGTAGAGCATGGCATGCTTGGTGTGTTGCATCTTTTGAAGAAATTCCAATTAGAGTTATTTAACATCTTTAGTCAACTATTTTTGAGAAAGATGTAATGTAACTCACTTTAATATTATGATACTTAGCATGGTCTTTTGGGTTTGTAATGGCCTATTTTTGGAAAACATGGATGTTCATCAACTTTATTGACGTTTATGGATAACTATTTTGGGGATAGTCGTATACTTTGTGAGGTTTATTTAATATCCAAATGTATATTTATTTTATGGAAAATTGAAGGCGTGACATTTTTAGTTCTATTCTAGATAGCTTTGGAAATATAAAATAACACTAAACAAAACTAAAAGTACACCACTTTAGTTGAAACATATAGAGTTAGAATTATTATTTTCTTTACTCTGCGTGCATATGAGAAGTATCGTCAATTTAAAAGATTTTAAATATTACTTCAACCAGGAGAACATTAATCTAACTCTATATATCCCGGGTGCGAGTGTGTCCGCACACACTTTTTTTTGCTTAGCAGAAAAGAATTAATTCATCTTTGAATAAGAGTACAAAGATTAAAAGGATTCCGAGCAAGATGACATCACACGGAGCAAAATTCAAATCCTAACTAGATTAGCACTCCAGTCTCCAACAATCATATGTTACTCGAAATCCGAAGGCGACAAGGAAAATGTAATTGGCAAAGAGCCAACCATGAAATGTATCAGACACGGCCCAATACAATAAACAACCTACAACCAGAAACAATAAGCTATGTACAGCCTCAAAACATGAAGCACCAAGAGAACTACCAAAAAACTAACAATATATCAGTTGAAAAACAAAGGCATCAGAACAATACTTGCAGGCATCAGCTTCAGCATAAACCAAACCTAACTCAGTAGCAACACAGAACATAGCAGCTCCAATAGGCCATAAGCAGCAGCATCAGAATTGTGATCAAACCAAGCTTAATCATTCACATAGCATACTAGCATAAATAGAACATCAGGCAGACCACAAACGTTAGCATGCAGAGACAATAGCATGAACAACAATCCAAAACTCATCCAGCTCCAATTTTCTTAGCATAAATTCAACAAGACATTAGCTGCCATACTATACATTCTTCTGGGATTCCAACACACCTGTTGTCTGATAGCTAGCTTCCTTATTCAATATCATGAATAAATTTATATTAATGTACTCCCTTGCAAGCATCTTTGGAAGTCCTCCACCGCGTAATCCTTAATTCCAAACTTACTTTTGATCCATAAGGCTACTCTAGCTTTCAATAAATGCCCACTCCATCAACTTGCAAATTTACACTGGAAAAGACTAGCTTATTCCTGGCGAGCCACATGGACCATAGACCTGCATAAAAATAGATTTCCCGAATGTGTTTCTCCAGGTTTATGAACCTGAAATTCAACCATAAAATTGCCAACTCTTCCAAAGAGCCAGGACTTGCACTTTTGTGATCCACCATGCAGATAACTTCTGACCTAATTTTCCAGGAAAACATACAGAGCATCATAAGATGAGTGGTAGTTTCATTAGAATTCCTACACTAAGTGCACAAAATCTGGCTTCCCCATCAATCCTCTTTTTAAAAGTTCTGACCTGGTCATAAATTATAATTCTACAATGCAAGACTTGCCAAGTAAATATCTCAACCTTTGGTGGTGCTAAACTCTTGCAAATGGCACAGAATATATGGGATGAAACCATTCACTTTGCAAATTATATCCTGAACAGAATACCACGCACAAGTTGACAACCTCGTGTGAATTTGGAAAAGGTCAAAAAGTTCAAATAGAGAACTTTGGAGACTATGTGGAAAAACAGTCAAGACCAAGAAGAAGAAGTTTATAATCAACCTAGACATAGCAAAAGTCCTAGAACATCAACGTCTTTTTCTCCAGACTTATTCACATATTTCTTGTAAAGTGAGCCACAAAGCTACAAGGAAGTCATAAGTTGCCCTGAGGGTCCTCTATGGAAAGAGGCTATCAAAATTGAGATTGACTACATCTTGTAAAATCATACTTGGAAACTTGTGGATCTTCCTCTAGGTTATAAGTCTTTGGGCTACAAAGGGATAATCAAAAGGAAGATGAAAGTGGATGGTTTGATTGACAAATGTAAGGTGAGACTTGTGATTGAAGGATATAGACAAAAAGAAAGTCTAGACTACTTTGATATGTAGTTACCTATAACAAGGATAGCATCAATTCAGATGATACTTGTCATTGTAACTTTACAAAATCATAAGATACCTCAAACGGATATCAAAAGCTTTCCTGAATAAAGATTTGAATAAAAAGATTTACATACAACAAGTTGAGTGATTTTTCGCACAAGGTCAAAGCAGGAGAGTGTGTAGACCTGTAAAGTCTTTATATGGCCTTGAAACAAGCACATAGGCAATAACATGAAAATTTTGAAAATGTTATGTTGTCAAATGACTTCAAAATCAACAAGTGTGACAAATGTGTTTATGTCAAAGACACAAATGAGGTCTATGTCATTTTGTCTTTATACGTTGATGGAATGCTAATTGTAGGTAGTAATGGTAAGATTATGACATCTGCCAAGAGAATGTTGAATTCAAAGTTTGACATGAAGAATATAGATGTTGCAGATTTTATTTTAGGAGTTAAAATATCCCGACCATTTAGTGGACTTGTTTTATCTTAAACTCATTATAATGAAAAGATTGTTGAAAATTTTAACAATTCTCATCCTAGTGTGGCTAGGACCCCAGTGAACATAAATTTCCATCTATCTACAAATATCAGTGAGAGTGTTTCTCAACTAAAGTATTCTTGGATAATTGATAATTTGATGTAGATACACAAGCAATCGAGGGGCTAACCACTAGGACGCAAATTCAAGGTAGCAGCTACTTGAGGTACATCCATGACTGCAGTTTGAACCACACCCGGTATCCAGATGCCAATTGGATGCCGGATATAATAGACTCAAATTTCACAAGCCAGATGCCAGTTGGATGCCGGATATAGTAGACTCAAATTTCACAAGTGGTCATGTCTTTACTCTTGGTAGTGTAGAAGAATCTTGAAAATCTTCTAAGCAAAAGTCCGTCACTAGATCAATGATGGAATCTGATAGACTCCAGTTGCCTTATCTAAGGCTATGAATTCGTATCAAAGAAGACCTTGTAACTAACTTCTACCCAAGTCTCGCATCACATTAGGTATGAGACATGTAATCCTTCCTTGCATACAATCCAGCCTTGGTCAGCATGACCTTGTTCGCCTCAAAGATCATGCAAAATATATGCTTGCTGAGTAAAGACCCGAAGCACCCTAACTATTGTGTTCCAGTGTTTGCTTGTGTATCTACATCAAACTATAGATTATTCAAGAATGGTACAATTGAGAAACATTCTCACCGGTATTCTTAGATAGATGGAAGTTTACCTCAAAGGAAAAATATTAATTTGAAGAACTATAGAGAAGGAGGAGATAGCTTTAGTGTTTAGTGTGTTGAAAACCATATACTTAGAAGCCTATTTATTGGGATTTTTACAACCAATTCTCATAATAAATAAGACATAAATCATATTAATCATCCTATTAAAAATTGGGTATCTCGATCAGAAGTTCAAAATAAGGGACATATAATGCAATTGACCCATCTAGTAAATTAAAAGCCGAAATTTTCCAAAAATATCCTTGCACCAAACATGAGAATTTGATTTCAAAAAGCACAAGCAAATAGATAAAGTTGGCTAAATCTCATCAGAAATATTTAGCAATAAGACGATCTGAATCACAACTTATTTTCATACTTCAATGCTCTGAAGACTAAACCCATGGGAGTCATTCAACCTTGATCGAGCATCAACAACAGGAAGCCTTGGCCACATTCTTGTCTGGGTTCCTGCAGCCATCAATAGGTCTTGGTGCCACTCTACTTGGAGAAACATCTGGTTTTATCGCCGATCGCTTCTTCTTCATCTTTGTCTTTTCAACATACATAATGTTATCCATGATCTTTGCAGATAACATTATCTGATAATGTTATTAGATAATATTATAATAGATAACATTATTAGATATTACAACATATATATACTACAATCAAATCGTAGCAAATAGTACTATATTTTTCCAATTATTTTATTTTTATTAAGGACACGAAAATTGCAAATAGAAAAAGTTGTCTGTTAGGACAAAAACATAGATAATTAAAGTTATCTGTCAAAGAGATAAAGAACAAAACTTTTATAATAGAAATAACGAAAAAAATTAAAAGCTACAAAATTAATTGGATCAAAAAAATTAAAAAACATATAAAAATAAAAAAGCTAGCCCAGAACTATAGGATCCGCTTAGCAACTTGGAATATAGGGACCTTAACGGGTAAGTCTAGGGAGCTAGTTGATACCATGATTAGGAGGAGGATTAGTATAGCTTGCCTGCAGGAGACTAAGTGGGTAGGGGAGAAGGCTAGAGAGATAGAGGATACAGGGTATAAGCTCTATTATACGGGTGTGGATAGACATAGAAATGGGGTTGGCATCGTAGTAGATAAGCACCTTAAGGATTCGGTAGTCACAGTCACGAGGAAAGGAGATCGGATTATTTTAGTCAAGCTTGTGATTGGAGAGAGTATAATTAATGTCATTAGTGCTTACGCGCCCCAAGTAGGCTTGGATGATCTTACTAAAGAGAAATTTTGGGAACAGATGGATGACGTGGTTCAAGAGATACCTTTGGGGGAGAAGCTTTTTATAGGAGGTGATTTCAATGGTCATGTGGGAATGCAGAAGCAGGGGTATGAGAAGGTACATGGTGGATTTGGATTTGGAGACCAAAATGAAGGTGGTAGGAGGATTTTGGATTTCGCGGTAGCCCTTGACCTTATAGTGGGGAATACTTTCTTTAGAAAGCGTGACCTTTAAAAGTGGAGTCAATAGAAGCCAAATAGACTACTTTCTTGCAAGAGGCGCAGATCGGTTGCTATGTAAGGATTGTAAGGTCATTCCCGGAGAGTGTCTAGTGGCACAACATAGACTTTTGGTGTTAGATATTGGCCTCAAGGGAAATAATAGACCGAGAAAGGAAACTAGATGCCCACGGACTAAATGGTGGTTCCTAAGAGGGGAGAAACTAAAGGTGTTCAAGGAACGAACATCCCAAGAAATGGAGTGGGGAATGGAAGGCGATAGTGATAGTATGTGGAGGACAATGGCCGATGGTATTAGAAGGATATCGAAAGAAGTTCTCGGAGAGTCAAAGGGGAAAGGTCCAATTTCTAAGGAGACATGGTGGTGGAATGACGAGGTTCAAACCATGGTAAAAGCCAAGAAGGAATGTTTTAAGAAGTGGCAAAAGGACCGGAATGTGAAAAATTTTCAGCAGTACAAGCAGGCTAACAAGGAAGCTAAGAAAGCCGTTAGAGAGGCTAAGTTGAAAGCCTATGAGGATTTTTACGCTAGACTTGATAGTAAAGATGGGGAGAGGAATATCTATAAACTCGCCAAGCTGAGAGAAAGGAAAGCTAGAGACTTCTCTCAAGTTAAGTGTATAAAAGGTAGCGATTCAGTAGTGTTGGTGAAAGATGAGGATATCAAGGATAGGTGGAAGACGTATTTCGAGAAGTTGTTAAACGAGAAACATGAAGAAGGTTTTGGTGAGGAGGAAGTTGACGTTCCTAGCGAGAGAATGGAATACGAGTTTTATCGGAGGATACAAAAGTCCGAAGTGGCCAAGGCTTTGAAGAAGATGAAACCGGGTAGGGCCTTAGGACCAGATGGTATTCCTATTGAAGTGTGGAAAAGCCTAGGTGATTTGGGGGTGACTTGGTTGACAAAGTTGTTCAACAAAATTATTTTATTTAGGAGGATGCCAGACGAATGGAGGAGGAGTACCTTAGTACCTATCTACAAGAACAAAGGGGACATTCAAAATTGCAACAACTATAGAGGTATTAAGTTGATGAGTCATACGATGAAGCTGTGGGAAAGAGTTATGGAGCATCGTTTGAGGATGGTGACTATGGTGTCGGAGAAACAATTTGGGTTCATGCCTGGGAGATCGACCATGGAAGCTATTTACCTACTAAGAAGAGTGGTAGAGAAACACAAGTCAATGAAGAAGGATCTTCATATGGTCTTCATAGACCTAGAAAAGGTTTATGATAGGGTGCCCAGAGACATTATATGGTGGGTTCTGGAGAGAAAAGGAGTAACCAAAGGGTATATCGATGTTGTTCAAGACATGTATGAAGGTGTTGTCACTGCCATTAGATCACCAGCAGGGGAGACGAGTGAATTTCCCATCACAGTAGGATTGCACCAAGGGTCAGCCTTGAGCCCTTACCTTTTCGCTTTAGTTATGGATGAATTGACTAGTCAGATTCAAGAGGATATTCCATGGTGTATGTTGTTTGCAGATGATATTGTCCTTGTAGATGATACTGCTAGCGGTGTTAATACTAAATTAGAAATTTGGCGGGATGCACTAGAGTCTAAGGGCTTTCGGATAAGTAGGAGTAAAACTGAGTATATGGTTTGCAAGTTTAGTGATACCCGAAGTGCGTACGGAGAAAAAGTGATGATTCAAGATCAGGAGATACCGAAGAGTGACCGTTTTAAGTATTTAGGCTCTATTATTAGTCAAGATGGAGAGATTACGGATGATGTGACCCATAGGATCCAAGTGGGGTGGCTCAAGTGGAGAAGTGCTACTGGTGTACTGTGCGACAAGAGGGTACCCACGAAGTTGAAGGGAAAATTCTATAGAACTGCTATAAGACCAGCGATGCTTTACGGGACAGAATGCTGGCCTATGAAGAAACAACAGGTGACCAAGATGAGTGTAGCGGAAATGAGAATGTTGAGGTGGATGTGTGGTAAGACTAGACGAGATAGGATTAGAAACGAAACAGTCCGCGAGATGGTAGGCGTAGCACCTATAGACGAGAAGTTGAGGGAAAATAGGCTTAGGTGGTTTGGACATGTCTATCGTAGACCTACGGAGGCAATAGTTAAGAGAGCGGATAGGATAGCTTTGCATAGCAATGCTCCGGGGAGGGGAAGACCCAAATTGACATTAGATGCGGTAGTGCGCAAGGATTTAAGTCTACTAGGGCTAAGTGAGGAAACAGCACTTGGCAGAACTCTTTGGAGGAAAAGGATTCATGTAGCCGACCCCAATTGATTTGGGACACAAGGCTCAGTTTGGTTTGGTTTGGTTTATAAAAATAAAAAAGAAAAAAATATTAACAACTAAAAAAGAGAGAGACAAGGATAAAAAAAAAAAAAAAAGTAGGAGCAAGGGAAAAAGAAACATAAAAATAACTTAAGACTAAACCAATAAGGGTAATTGTATTAATTAAAGGGCCTAATCTATTAACACTTTTAAAACAAATGACTTAACGTATTAACACTTTTAAAACAACGAACTCTAACTCAAAAATCAAATTAGATAAGACTTAATGGGTTAATTCACCTTACATTTGTACTTTTTACTAATTTTACGTAAACAATTAATGAGAGTTTCAATCATGCACAATTAAAATAGTTTGAAAATTGATTTTTTTTTTTTTTCCATGAAGTTAAGAGACAGCCCAATTGCACTTGGTGGTGATTAAATGATCCTAATAATTTCATTTTTGCCAACAATTTCAGCAATTGGGTTGATTTGGCTACCTAGTGACGTGACATAGTAAGAAAGAGGATAGAATGTATAATCACATAATTACATGACATCGGCAATGTTCATTATCCTCGTGGGCAACTCAACGGGATGGGGGAACTTTTAATTGTACCAGAAGCTTAGAGGAGTGGGAAGCAATTTTTTGAACACGTAGGGAAAACCTGTAGTAGTAAGAAACCTCAGGGGTCTAAGTATAATTCACTCTGGAGACATAAATTGGACACAAAGATGGGATACATACTGCTAACCCAAAATATCACTTGAATCAATTCTTGTTTTAGATATGAATAGGATTTGTGAATTTAGAGGCATTTTTTGTGTTTATTTTTGGACTTTAAGACAAGCCGTTAAATACAAATCGAGTTAGGTAGCTGACAGCCAGCACATAAAAAGCCCCGTTAGATCACTATGACATGAATCCTAAACTTACAACGAGAAATGCTAGGGCGTTCCCTTTAAGCGACGCGTTGTGCCTGCCTTCGGGTGCTTCGAAAAATGAGCAAGGGGCGCCACATCGGCGCCCGGGTGTGGTGATAAGTGAGCAAGGGTTCCCGCGTGTGCCTGGACGAGCGCGGGTAAAGAAGCTAGCCCAGAACTATAGGATCCGCTTAGCAACTTGGAATATAGGGACCTTAACGGGTAAGTCTAGGGAGCTAGTTGATACCATGATTAGGAGGAGGATTAGTATAGCTTGCCTGCAGGAGACTAAGTGGGTAGGGGAGAAGGCTAGAGAGATAGAGGATACAGGGTATAAGCTCTATTATACGGGTGTGAATAGACATAGAAATGGGGTTGGCATCGTAGTAGATAAGCATCTTAAGGATTCGGTAGTCACAGTCACGAGGAAAGGAGATCGGATTATTTTAGTTAAGCTTGTGATCGGGGAGAGTATAATTAATGTTATTAGTGCCTACGCGCCCCAAGTAGGCTTGGATGATCTTACTAAAGAGAAATTTTGGGAACAGATGGATGACGTGGCTCAAGGGATACCTTTGGGGGAGAAGCTTTTTATAGGAGGTGATTTCAATGGTCATGTGGGAGTGCATAAGCAGGGGTATGAGAAGGTACATGGTGGATTTGGATTTGGAGACCAAAATGAAGGTGGTAGGAGGATTTTGGATTTCGCGGTAGCCCTTGACCTTATAGTGGGGAATACATTCTTTAGAAAGCGTGAGGAACATTTAATCACCTTTAAGAGTGGAGTCAATAGAAGCCAAATAGACTACTTTCTTGCAAGAGGCGCCGATCGGTTGCTATGTAAGGATTGTAAGTTCATTCCCGGAGAGTGTCTAGTGGCACAACATAGACTTTTGGTGTTAGATATTGGCCTCAAGGAAAATAATAGACCGAGAAAGGAAACTAGATGCCCACGGACTAAATGGTGGTTCCTAAGAGGGGAGAAACTGAAGGTGTTCAAGGAACGAACATCCCAAGAAATGGAGTGGGGAATGGAAGGCGATAGTGATAGTATGTGGAGGACAATGGCCGATGGTATTAGAAGGATATCGAAAGAAGTTCTCGGAAAGTCAAAGGGGAAAGGTCCAATTTCTAAGGAGCCATGGTGGTGGAATGACGAGGTTCAAACCATGGTAAAAGCCAAGAAGGAATGTTTTCAGAAGTGACAAAAGGACCGGAAGGTGGAAAATTTTCAGCAGTACAAGCAGGCTAACAAGGAAGCTAAGAAAGCCGTTAGAGAGGCTAAGTTGAAAGCCTATGAGGATTTTTACGCTAGACTTAATAGTAAAGATGGGGAGAGGAATATCTATAAACTCGCCAAGCTGAGAGAAAGGAAAGCTAGAGACTTCTCTCAAGTTAAGTGTATAAAAGGTAGCGATTCAGTAGTGTTGGTGAAAGATGAGGATATCAAGGATAGGTGGAGGACGTATTTCGAGAAGTTGTTAAACGAGAAACATGAAGGAGGTTTTGGTGAGGAGAAAGTTGATGTTCCTAGCGAGAAAATGGAATACGAGTTTTATCGGAGGATACAAAAGTCCGAAGTGGCCAACGCTTTGAAGAAGATGAAACCGGGTAGGGCCTTAGGACCAGATGACATTCCTATTGAAGTGTGGAAAAGCCTAGGTGATTTGGGGGTGACTTGGTTGACAAAGTTGTTCAACAAAATTATTGTATCTAGGAGGATGCCAGACGAATAGAGGAGGAGTACCTTAGTACCTATCTACAAGAACAAAGGGGACATTCAAAATTGCAACAACTATAGAGGTATTAAGTTGATGAGTCATACGATGAAGCTGGGGGAAAGAGTTATGGAGCATCGTTTGAGGATGGAGACTATGGTGTCGGAAAAACAATTTGGGTTCATGCCTGGGAGATCGACCATGGAAGCTATTTACCTTCTAAGAAGAGTGGTAGAGAAACACAGGTCATTGAAGAAGGATCTTCATATGGTCTTCATAGACCTAGAAAAGGCTTATGATGGGGTGCCCAGAGACATTATATGGGGGATTCTGGAGAGAAAGGGAGTAACCAAAGGGTATATCGATGTTGTTCGAGACATGTATGAAGGTGCTGTCACTGCCATTAGATCACCAGCAGGGGAGACGAGTGAATTTCCCATCACAGTAGGATTGCACCAAGGGTCAGCCTTGAGCCCTTGCCTTTTCGCTTTAGTTATGGATGAATTGACTAGTCAGATTCAAGAGGATATTCCATGGTGTATGTTGTTTGCAGATGATATCGTCCTTATCGATGATACTGCCAGCGGTGTTAATACTAAATTAGAAATTTGGCGAGATGCACTAGAGTCTAAGGCCTTTCGGATAAGTAGGAGTAAAACTGAGTATATAGTTTGCAAGTTTAGTGATACCAGAAGTGCGTACGAAGAAAAAGTGATGATTCAAGACCAGGAGATACCAAAGAGTGACCTTTTTAAATATTTAGGCTCTATTATTAGTCAAGATGGAGAGATTACGGATGATGTGACCCATAGGATCCAAGTGGGGTGGCTCAAGTGGAAAAGTGCTACTGGTGTACTGTGCGACAAGAGGGTACCCACAAAGTTGAAGGGAAATTCTATAGAACTGCTATAAGACCAGCGATGCTTTACGGGACAGAATGCTGGCCTATGAAGAAACAACAGGTGACCAAGATGAGTGTTGCGGAAATGAGAATGTTGAGGTGGATGTGTGGTAAGACTAGACGAGATAGGATTAGAAATGAAACAGTCCGCGAGATGGTAGGCGTAGCACCTATAGACGAGAAGTTGAGGGAAAATAGGCTTAGGTGGTTTGGGCATGTCTATCGTAGACCTACGGATGCAATGGTTAAGAGAGCGGATAGGATAGCTTTGCATAGCAAGGCTTCGGGGTGGGGAAGACCCAAATTGACATTAGATGCGGTAGTGCGCAAGGATTTAAGTCTACTAGGGCTAAGTGAGCAAGTAGCACTTGACAGAACTCTTTGGAGGAAAATGATTCATGTAGCCGACCCCAATTGATTTGGGACATAAGGCTCAGTTTGGTTTGGTATTTTTGTGAGGTCTTAAGCAATGGCCTTTTAGGCCTTCTCCTAGGATCGGACCTAGATAGATTTAAACACGATACGTGAAAATGAGGTATAAGAACATCCCCAAGCTCCTCTCCAAATCATTCTTGTGCTTTAGATCTTCATCCCACTAGGCAAAATGCATCCTACAATTTAGGCTGGTCAATTGTAACAGGCCCAAAAAGCTTGGCAAATGGCACAACTTTCCCTTTTTGAACTTTTCTTTTGAAAAAGACTAGTTTTTCTCTCCACTAACAAGCATATCATGCATGCAACAAATTTTCTTTTTAAAATTGGTTAAATTAATTTGCATGAATAGCAAAAATAGAGAGTGCAGTTGGAATACATGGATAAAAATAAATAAATAGGCACAATAAGAATAGCATTATTTTTTTTATACTTTTAACTAAACATTAGTAGAGAGGAGGAATGGAGATGCTCTAAGTCCCTAGGGCCGGGCCTAGGTCACAGATACATAACAGTATATGTGAAAATGAGGTGCATACTGGTGCCATTGCAATCTGCGAAGAGTAATGCTAGAAACACATATTAGCCGGACACATTCAAACACATCTGGACACAGATGTGTTAGCAATCGTTGAATGCACATAGAGCCCTCAATAATTCAAGGATCCCACATGTATCCAACGATTCCGGGCACATTCGTGTCTTGATGTGTCTAGATGGTCTGTGTACACAAACTTTTCCATATGCAAAAGGGACCGAAGGGAAAGAAGAGAACAAACCAGAAGAGACTAGAGACAAAACCAAATTAGAAACTTTAACAACTATAGTTCTGTTTTTGACAACCTAAGCATATTTAGCTCAAAAACCATTTTTTTCTGGGGTGGTTTCCTAATGAGAAGAATGGAAATATCCAACAGAAAATTAACAGGGTAGCCTAATATAGATATCAATATTTTGTTATTGCCACACAGTTGCAACATTTTGTGCCTCAGAGCTTGAAAACAAGCACTAAGAACAACCCAAACAATTATCTTACACAACTGAACAACATGAGCAAACAACAACAACAATACAAGACCTTAAACAGAGGAGGAAGAATGCAGTTATGAAGTTAACAAAACAGTTTTGAGAATCCAAAGGAACTAATGCTCTTCATCACCAAGAAAGGGGTTAAAACAAGACTAAAAGGAATGGTGTCTTTATGTTACCATTCGTGGCGCCGACACAAACACGATCCTTGATAATTTAAGCCGATATTTTCTTTTTCCAGAGAATGTTGTGTGACGGCACTGTGTTTACTCTGCTTATGGACCTGTCAAAAGAAAGCCCGGCTACCATAAAACACCCTCGAACCGTCCTTTTTCTTCTTCTCGGCTTCCAAATTGTCATCATTGTCTTGGATCAGATCGCCACGGTCCTCAGTTTCTGGTTTGTCGAGATCCATTGGAAGCTTCATTTTCGCCAAGGACTCGGTGAACTGTTGCATGCTCCTCACGTACATGTCAACTATTTGTTGTTGCATCGCGGACTGCTCTGCCTCAAGATTGACAGTCCCAAGTGGAGCAGAAAACAGATGACCAAATTTCACACTACCCATATCCCCTTCTTTGTTTCCTTCTTCTTCCTTGTCAGAAAATCTTGTGGCCTTTTCCTCTCTCACATCGCTTCCCTTCTTTGAAGTCGGTGTATCTGGACAAGCAAACGGACTCCGATTACCTTCAGTAGTGATTGATGCATTAGGAGAGTTCAATAACTCCCCCATTAACTGATTCTTTTTTTCAGTTGAATCAGCTGAGTTTCTATCATCACTCAAGCTTGTCATAGTAGAACTAAGGAAACCAGAATTTTGGATACTGCCATTGGTAGAAACTGAATCCCCACGGTTTTCCTCTGACGAATTTGCAGCCATTTCGTAGTCTTCAACTGGATTATTAGAAGCACCAAGATGAAGAAATGACCCTGATAATTCGAAATACTGGGAAACCATTAGTTGAGTCTCTTTGACTGCATTGATGTCAGGAAATTCAAGCCTAGAATACTCCAATGGATCCAATCCCACCTCTGAGATCTTCCTGTTCAACAACACCACCTCAGAAGTTATTGAAGAATTTGTAACCGAATCCGCGAATGAATTGACAGAAGGATTGAGCAGCACATTTGTAACCAAAGAAAGAGTTAATTTGACGGTTCCAGCTGGGGAATGGAACAAGTCAGTGGAAGATAGGCTATAATCTTCAGTGACTTTTCCTTTACCAAGAATTGATGATATTGGGACCAAAGCAAACCCTAATAGCTGATCTTCCAAAAGATTCTTATCCCTGCTAAGCATCCAAATCTCACATTTAAGGACCGCGTCAATTTGGGCAATTTTCATGACCAGATTCTCATTGAATTCAGGGTTTTTGCCACCAGCGTTGACGATCCTAGTAGGATGGATGTCATCTGGGTTATAGGTGAGCGAGAATTTTGCATAAACATCTTGGTTTCCATAAATACATATATTGTGAATGTCCCTTGCATGGTGAACATAAATATCAAGAATCCCCGAAAAATTGGAATCTCCTTCGGTTTTCGAATTCGGATTGTAACGAAACCCAGTTGCTTGATTGAACGAATCCATACCAATCAATTCAATCTTTGACCAATATATTTACAGCTGGGTTTTCAGTGTTTTCAACTCTTGAGTGAGATTGAAACGAAGGCCCTACAAGAGTCCAAGAACACAGCAACACATAGATGTTTCAGAGAACTACTCAATTAATCATGACAAACTGAATTAAACCTTTGCTCTTTCCACTTCTGTCTACTATTCAACGAAATGGGTTCTCAAATAGTCTTCCAAAGAAATAAAAATCCAACATATGAATGGGAGGAACAGCATGAACAGAATAGAAGCTTTAGAGGGAGAGAGAGAAACTTACAGCGGAAATTCGGAAGTTTTGGACATGAGTTAGGTTTGGGCAGTAGGTGGGATTGGAGTTAGAAATCAAAGGGGAAGATGATGATAATGATGACGACGACGACGATGTGAGCGAGTGTGGCTTTGTCACTTTTTCTTCCTTTTTTTAGAGCGGTGGGCAGCAGATATTTGGTAGAGGAAAGGGTCTTTTCTTTGCTTGACATTGCAGCTTCCACTTTCAGTGACGACAGCATGCTCCACGCAGAGCGAATTGGAGGTCCCAATCGCCATCTTCATTACCCCCTCTCTCTCTCTCTCTCTCTCTCTCTCTCTCTCTCTCGTGAGGCAATGGAAAAGGTCCCACCATTACCCCCGTCTTCATTATCAAGGCACATATATGGAAAGATGCTTCCTCAAGCTTTAAGATTAGTTGATCTATTTCCAAACTTTAAGACGAGAATATCTCACCCAATTAACAAAATCTAAGAAAGAATCCAAGGCTAGCAATGAGTCCAATTTTTTAAGGAAAAAAAAAAGGGCAAGTTAATTAGAACCTGAACCCAAAAAGGTTATGTACTTAGAAAATCCAAAAGACATATTGGACTCGCAGACAAGACATACATGACGGTCGCCTCAATCTCATCTAAATTTTGTCAAAACATAAGGGCCAATTCAAGTACAGTTATAGATATATAATATGTATTGTAAGTATAAAATTTAGTACGAGATTTTAATTCTAGTGGCCCGTTTATTTCTTGTTTTGTAAATTTCTATACGTTACAATTCTTTTTTAAGTACTTTTAACACTGTTAGGCAGCTTAGGTCCTCTTTGCTTTCATTATTTGAAGCAAAATATGTTGTCTCGTGTGCATCATTTTCATGTTTAATTTAGTCAAGTTTTTTACTATTTATTCTTTATCTCTAATCATTTTCATAAGAATTTTAAACGTCCACTAATGATAAAAATAGTAGAACGGTTGACATACTTTTTATCTTATACTTCGAAAGCTTATAGTTTTTATAATCTCGGATATTGTTCTAATTCTAGATTTTTAAATGGTATAATTAACTTTTTTTTATAGTGGTTTTATCTTTCTCTATCAAAAGCCCCATCATGCGTTGCAAGTTTACTTTTAGGCCCTCTAAATATCAAGGCTAGCCTTTCAAATACTTCAAACATTTTGTGATGTGATTTGATTTTTAAAGATTGTCTTACATGTTAAATTTGACGGTGAAAGAAAACAATTCCAAGAACTATTTGATATTTGAAGTATGTGCTATGATAACAAAACATTATCTCAACCATTAAATGCCTTAAAATTTAGTGTTTGAAGGTTCTGATGATCTTTTGTGATTAATGTGTCTAAGAAAGAAGTGTTTAACCCAGGAGATCATCAGCACAAACATACAAAGATCGTGTGATTTGATTTGTACTAGATGTATGAGATGGTGTCTGGCAATATCAACAGGGGCGGGTCTATAAAATAATCATTATCATCAAGTTTCTATAACTTGTATGATTTTGTGGGACAACGCATATATTTGTGAAGTAAGACCAAATGTAGGGACATAGCTTGATTTGATTTTTTTAAATTTGTTGATTATTGGAGGAAATAGTCATGGATTATAATTTTTGGAATGTTATGCCGTTGTTTGAGTTTATATAAAAATATGAGTCTGGAGTGTAATTTACCTTTTAACTAGTATAAAAGTTGTGTAATATCCTCCTTTAGGGTTTTTCCTCATAAAAATATTAGATGTTCAGAGAGAAGGAGAGGAAATCCAAGAGAATTCTCCACCCATAGTTCGAGAGAGAATTTGATCGAGGAGAACCGAGTTTGACTGCGGTACTCATGAAGATCGCACGAATAAACGTCAAGCCGGTGTCAAAAGGTGTTGACGAATTGCAGAGGAATCAGACGATTATCGACATGCTAGGGCTTGAACAACCGTCGATTTCAAGATAGAATTCATGTTAAATCTGAGTTTAAGATAGTTCATACTTGTTTTATCTTGTTTTGTGTGTTGATTGGATCATATGTGGAGTTATTCAGTCACATTTTTGGTTGATTTGCAGCGAAAAAACTAATTTTACGAATCAGTATGAACATGTGGATCATACTCAAACTGATGAACTTTTAGATATTTCATCTTTTGATATTTATATATACTTTGCGGAACTTAATGTAACAAATAATAATTTTTCTAGTGATGAAAATGATTACTCTGAATGATCAAAGGAATAATTATATGTTTATTAATTTCAGCATGTTTTTTCACTTTTATTTGTAATAAATGTTCCAATATGTGTTTATTATTATACAAATGACTACTTTGAATGGTCAGAGGAATAACTATATCTTTATTTATTTCAGCATATTTTTTCACTTTTATTTGTAATAAATGTTCCAATGTATATTTATTCAACAATAACATTTCTAGATATGTTCTGAATATCTTTGAATTTATATTTTGCATAAAGAATAAGGAATGGATTCTATTGATGCAATATCAAATATAATGATAAATGAGTGGAGATATTTGTCTCGTAGACAGTACTACTACTCATACTATTTTTTGAGATAATAAGTATTTTGAACAGTTAATAAAGAAAAAAGCAAATGTCAATAAAATATCTAGTTCTGCAAACCTAATAGAAGGCTCTGGAAGAGCTAATATTGTATTAACTAATAAAACGAAATTAAGTATTGACAATACTTTGGATTTATCTCGTTAATGGCCAATCAAAAAACACTTCTAAATCGTTTTTAATGAGGAGTTGGAAGCCAGATAGAACATAAATTGATTGGATGGTGAAAGTCTATAAATAAATATTCAGAGTCATGGAAAGAGGTACATACTATTACACGGTTCATAGCTATTACACAAAGAGTTTATTGTGATCCATGTAACGCTTCGACTTTCGAATACGTAAGTTAAAAAAGTAAAGTAACCAAAATATTATCAATTCATTGAAAATAAGAGTTTAATACAACAGATGTTTAGAATAAGTTCAAAAAGACTGTTACATCAAAAGACTTTTAAAATAAAGTCAGAGCAGTCTAATTCTAATCTAAGTAAAACACGGTTCCACCTGGTCTTTAGCGGGGTAAGTGCTATCGTGTGGTGTATCGTCTAGTCCAGCTCTGTCGTCATTGGTACCTGACATGAAATGCCAGGGCAGAAAAAAGTTGCACCATGAGTTTTGATGCTCAATAAGTTACCATATCCTTAAATTTCTTTTCGAATGTTTTAGAATAATAACATGATATGCAATGTACAGAAGTATGAAATAATCAAGGTTTAATGACATCATACGATAAGATAAATGCGGAAATAATAAGTACAAGCTAAACTGAAATAGCATAATAATCATTCAAATAGTAATCCCAGTGCATATTAGTTTTGAATATTTCACATGTCCTCGACTTGAATCAATATATTCTATTGGAAATAATGCTTTCATATTAAATATTCACTTAATTATGTTTTGATGATGTCTTTTATAAAATAAGAATTAGAATTAAATTATTAAGAATAACATGTGACATCGAAAATCTAATATCATGATCTGAACTCTCATTAGTGGTTATGCAATTTAGAGCATGATAATATGTTGTTATGTTCCTATGCAATAGTTCATGAAAGACAGTCTTAATCAAAATATGTCATCATGAGAAAATCCCATTGATTATGTTGTTAATATTGCCTAAATTGAAAATGATAATTTGACGAAAGTGGATTGAGTTTGAAACCTATCATATGTGTCATCGGTTGACGAAATCCACTAAATATGCACTTATCATGTAATACATTTTGGAATAGCTTTTATCACATATTTTGATGTATTACATGTTGAATAGTGATCTTGCAAAGTTTTATTACAATTCGAATTGAATATAGATTACACGAAGCAAAATATACAAGTCGCGAGTGGCCGAGCAGGTGGTCGACCGGCACCATCGGGAGGTCGACCGGTCGTTGTTTTGTTTGAAAATCTTCTGACTTAATTTTTGCAGGGTTTTAATTTGATTCAATCTTTCCTTATGGGTTATAAACGTTCAATTTTCTACTTATGGAAGGTTGAAAGATTGATTGAATCGATTACGATTTGATTGAGACTTCTTGAATATTTGATTTGGATCTCTATGGTTTTATAAACCTTGGGTTGCAAAAAACAGAGTATCTTCGAACCATTCTGATTCCCAAGAAATCAAGAGCTACCCTCTGCAAAGTTCGAAATCATCTCACATTGTTTAAATTTGTATTTGATTTTTGAGTGAGATATTGAGAGAGAAGAAGTGAGACTTTGTACTGTTCGATTTCACTATTCATCTTCTTCTTTATTACACTGTTGAAGACAATCAATTGTAGTTTTCTTCATCAAATTGTATCAGTCAGTTGTTTGTAAGGTTTGTGAGTATAAGCCTTGAAGAAACGAGTTTGGGAATAAAACTCGGCGGTTCGGTTAGCTCCTTGAGAAAGCTAATGGGAATGAAAGGGTGTAAGGGTTTATGCACACCTGAAGTCGTTCAAATTTCTAGTAGATCACGTGACTTCTAGGGAGTGGACTAGACTGGACAGTGGACACGCTCAGACCGAACCACTATACATCGTTTGCGTACTCTATCCCTTACTCCTTTATTTATTATTTATCATATTGTGTTGTTTGTTTTAGCATCTAATTTAGTTTATATTGGCTTGTTTCCACATAAGTTTATTATCCAATATTTTTCATAAACCTAATTCACTCCCCTCTTGGGTTGTCACCTGGGTAACAATTGGTATCAGAGTAAGGGCTCTTGCATATAGACTTCACTGTGTTAGAGTAATTTTATGGCAACCATGAGTACCTTTCTACCCGAGGGTCAATCTAGTAACCGACCTCCATTGTTTTCCGGTAGTGACTACAACTATTGGAAGGCTAAGATGATCATATTCATTCAAACCATTAACATTAAAGCATGGTCTATTATAACTAGAGGATCTACCATACCCACTAAGATAGTAGATGGAACTAGAGTACCTAAACTAGAAGATGAATGGAATGATGCTGATAAACGTGCTATTCAATTAAATGCTAAAGTTAAACATTTTCTATATTGTGCTTTAGATTCTAAAGAATTCAATCGTATATCATCGTGTGAAACTGCGAAAGAAATATAGGATAAAGGGAACAAACCATGCTAATCCATAAATATAAATTGTTCAAAATGCATTCTGATGAAACAATATCTGTTATGTTTACAAGATTTACTGATATTGTTAATGGACTAAGCTCTTTTGGTAAAGTGTACTCTAATGCAAAAATGGTTAGAAAGATTCTCAAGTGTTTGCCTAAGAAATGGGAACCAAAACTCACAGCAATCCAAGAAGCAAAGGATCTGAATATACTCAACTTGGATGAACTATTGGGATAACTCATGACACATGAGATAAACCTAATGGGTAAGAGGATGATGAAAGCAAGAAAAAGAAAATGATAGCATTCAAGACATCCACCCGTCAAAACGAAGAAGAAGAGAAAAACGAAAGTGATGACAAAGCAACCCTTTTAACCAACAAATTTAACAAGTTGATTAAAAGAGAAAAATATGGCAAGTAACCTCCTAGAAGAAATCACTCCAAGGATAATAACAAGAAAGATCAGATTATATGTTATAAGTGCAAAAAGGCGGGTCACATCAAGTCAGAATGCCCAAAACTTGCCAAAGAAGGAAAGAGATATAAAAGGAATCATAAAAGTAAAAATGCTAAGATAGTAGCTTGGGGAGAAAGTGATGTTGACAGCTCAGACGAGGAATCAAGCGAAAATAAAGTAACAAATTTATGTCTCACAACTCAACATCAAGAAGAAGAATTTTTTGATACTTGCTCTAGTTTCAACAATGACAAACTCTTACTACAGATACGGAGTGAAGGGTCACTGGTTACGTACTTTTCGTGTACCAAGATATTTTGTAGATCTTTACCAGACATTTATTATGGGGAAAAGAAAAAAATCGAACACAGCTATTTTTCTTGAAAACGGAGGCATGACTGGTTAGATAGTGACTGTGACCGATTAGGATTGTTTGATGAAAATTTAAAGAATTAAATTCTGACCGATCAGAGGGGTCATTTCAACTGGTCAAAAGTGTTTTCCAAAATATTTCAGTGGCCAAGTCTGACCGATCAAGGGGTGAGTGTGACCGGTCAGAATCTTCAAAACCTAATTTTCCATAAGTAAATAGTGACCGGTCAAGGGATACAGGTGACCGGTCAAGCTTTTCTCAAATAGTTTTTTCAGGGACAAAACGTGCCAGTCAGGAATGCTTCCAACCTATCTAACCTATTTTCAATCTATTTTACAAGCATAATTGATGAATAGTTGAAATCCCTTGGTCATGTTTACATATACTTTTTACCTCAAATTATGACCATTGAGTGAATATCTTGGAATTATTCAGGGTGTGACAACTTTGTATTAAAGCATGGTTTAAGTACCTAAAATCCGTGGGATAAGGTCCTAAGTTGGGTTACATGCTTATGTGGAGATGTACTCCAGGGATGTCGTGCCTCGTCTTCAGACATCCATGCGACAGCTCGAAAAATCCAATTAGAATAAGCTTGATCATTGTGTCTTCTCACTAAAGGCCTGGAAAAATTAATTAAAATATAGGTTGATGTTCCTGTTGTATTTCTCATATGTGCTTACATGTTTGACTACTTACTATCTACTTGCTATACTGGTGTTGATGAGTCGTCATTTATCATATTGTAGAACTATGTCACCTCGTAGAACTTATAGTAAGGGAGAGAAGGTGCAATCGCTAGGGCACTTGAAGCAGGATATAGTAATGACTTGGCAAGGACCATGGTCGAAGCGTTGCCAATGTTATAAATATTGTACCGTACCGGCCAATACGTACAATTTTGGCATAAAAACAGCACCAAGTATCTCTAGTACTGTACCATTCTCACTACTGGCCGGGTACTGACTGTACCGGCTAATACCGTCCATACATATCGGCCGATATCAGATTTATTTATTTATTTATTTTAAGAGTTGTAGAAAAAATAAATTTTTTTAGGCTTTTTCTCTATAATTATATATATATATATATATATATATATATATTTATTTATTTATATTGATAGTTGCGATAAATCCGATACAATACCCAGTATATGACTAGTACCGGTACCTATCTTACCAGTAGAAAAATCGGTACTCAAATGGATCTGGTATTCAGAACATTGAGTGTTGCAACAATTGGTACAGAACAAAACCACAATGTTGCTACTCACTAACCAGGTAGTAAAACCGAGCAATGATGGCAATGCAAGAGTTTCGCCGAATGAGTCAACCAAAGTTCATCGGTGGTGCATAACTGTTCATGGCTGATGATCCAAGCGGTTTGAGAAGAGTCTCAAGCCCGCGATCAAAGAGAATGTAACACGGTTGAAAATTTAGGATTACAATGATCAGGAAGAGTGACATGTCCGGTTTTTTTTATTTGCTGAATTAAAAATACGAGTCATGACGGGACCCCACTTATGAGATTGCATATTGTGTGTAACGGTGTGAAGAGAAAAGTTAAATGTAAAATTTTATAACTGAACTTCTTCTTGAGTTGGTTCAACCCTCTTATGATCATTAAATAAAATATATTTTTTTATGATCCAATTCGTTCAATTTTTACATAAGTTTTGTAAGGAAATTAAGTTATTAAGATAGCGGTAAACACCTGATTGAATAATATTAGCATAAAAAATGCTTTTATTTATAACATGGGTGGGGTGTAGGTGAATATGCCCCCACTTTCTCTCCCTCTAGAATGTAGCTCTGTCCCCGCCTAAAATGGATAGAGAAAGTTTGTGTACACAGACTTGTGTACACAGATCCGAACATATCTGTGTCCGAATCTGTGTACACAATCTGTGTACCTAACATTGTTCAAATAGATGTATGTGCAACTCTTTGCGTTTTATATGTCAGAGGGAAGGTTTCATATATATATATATATATTTTAATATAATTTAGAGTGTTTCAGATTAGTTTAGGCTCATCGTTACCAGAAGAATTCACACTGAAAGTAGAGAACATAAACATTAAAGTCAAACAGAAGACATCTTATTTTTATTTCTTTTTTTAAGAAATTAATCTGTATTCTTTTAAGGTATGTCATCTTTACTTTCTTTTTTTTTCTTTTTTTTTTTGTATTTTTTCTGTACAACATGAATCCAGTAGTTCAATTCACTTTATCAAAGCACGTTTAATTGATGGATTGGTTAAAAAAAGAACAAAGAACATATAGTTTTAGTGAACCTAAGGGGTTGGATCAGTAAAAGGAAAGAGGTTGATTAGGTGATTTGTTCTTCAAGATCACGATGTCAAATCTCTCGATAATTAATAATAGAAGTCACTGAAAATTTATCTGACCATTAAGTCAAAAATTCAAAAACTAATCAATATTAAATTAAAAATAATTTTAAAACCGACCGAATATCTTGGTCATAAAAAACAATATAGTGCTAGTGCCCAAGTTATTGGCTCTAAGGATGACAATTTAGACCGAACTGATGGTTATCCAAACCTAACCGTTTAATTTTTTCCGAACCGTAATTATTTTTTCTCCCATAGGTATGGGTATGGTAGGAACGGATAAATATTCGTTTAGATTTGGTTAGGCTATGGGTTTAGACCAATAACCAAACCAGTCCCCGAATCGAACGGTTATTTTTCAAACCGAATGGTTTGGTTATAAAATATTTGTTTTCTCCCATTTGGTTATCAAGACGGTTTTGAGTAGAATATAATATTCACGGATAAAATATGATTATTCTAATAACCATTCCAATCCGTCCCGTTGTCGGCACAACAATTAAAAGAAAATGATTAAACTAAGCACACCAAGCCACCCAACTAATATCCATGCGACACCTGGACGACTAACACAAAAGCCACAATCATTCGCAGAGATACTGAGCAGAAAAATAACTTTTTTATTTTAAAAAAAACACTTTTTATATTTTTTATATTTTTTGTATATTTAATATCGTTTATCTTAAAAGAAAAATAAAAAACATTTAAAAATCACTTACAAAAAGTCAAAACTGTCATTGTAAAGTTTGCTAATTTCCTCAGTTTAAATGAGATTTTTATTTTTTATTTTCAAGTGTATCTAGATTAGATGTACTGAATAAATAAATTTAAAAAAAATTTCAAAAAATATGGAAACTACATATGCAACTTTTTAATCTAAAAATTTCTTTCTACAACCACAGCTGCATTTAGCGATGTCAAATTTTTTTTCAAGTCTTATGTGCCAATTCGTATAATGCCCTAAAAGTTCACTTTGTTAAATAAAAAATTTTCATAAATAGAGAAAATATCTACGAAATTTAACTACGCAGAAAAGATTTTAGTACATAAATCCTAAAAAATTACAACCCCAAATAACATCAAGAAATTTTGGATTTAATCTTTAATACAAAATTACATCACAAAAACTTCACAAATACTTAGTCATTTAACAGCTAAGAGGGGCAATGTAATACTCGTGAGAGGTAATATTCAGTAAGATAACTAAAAATTACTCAGTCCACTTACATGAATGATAGGATAGGATGACAAGTACCTAATTCACGTAAGTGTGAAAATAAATAAATAAATAAGAGATATATCATAGTTTTTAACGATTTCTAAACCTCAATTCCAGTCATTGGTCAAATAAACCTATAATGTTCCCGTATGCTATGATCACACATGGTTACATTCTCAAGCACTAAGTTTTCATACATCAAGTTTCAATACACTATGTTCACATACACTATGCTTTTGAACATGGTAAATCTAAGGGTATGACAGTCTGGTAAAGGTCTCTCTGTCGGTCGCCTCTAACTCAATCTACTCAACTGGATTCTCAATCTGCACATCTATACTTAGCATGAAATATCAGGGCCAGAGAAGTTACATCGATGAATTTTGACACTAAGTACAAATGATTAATTGAAAAACCAAACTCAAAGGTACAAGATGCACATAATAGGGTAAAATAAATAGCAGGATAAATGACATAAAAACAAGATTCAAGAAATTAAGCATAAACAACGGAATTAAATACCAGATGCTGATACATCAAAACTATAAAAGAAAAGTTTCGATGTTTTAAATTCATTATTTTTTTTCCTTTTAATCGGGTTAACGCCCGGTGAAAATGAAACTCACATGAGACACGACATGACGGCCAATGGAGATCTAACTCACTGCGGGAATCGAACCTAGAACCTGAGCGAGATGGAAAATCGAACCACCAAGCTCACCTCAAGAATCTAACTTGGAACAAAAATAAATTGCGGAATCGAACCATCAATCCACCTCAGGAATCTAACCCAAAATATAAGCAGGAATCGAACTACCAACTCACCTTGAGAATCTAATCCGAAGTAACTGGAAAATGGAAAATCTAACCACCAAATTGTTCACCTTGAAAATCTAACCCGGTACAAAATGAAAGGAAAATCTAACCACCAATTCACCTCAAGCATCTAACCTGAATCAAGCAATTGCACAATGGTTGTAATTAACTTAGTTTCATTCATATCGTTTGTTCATTGTTCCACAATTTTCACAAATTCCATAATTTTCACAAATCCAGATTCACGCACAACTACTTAACAATATTGTTCACCATGCAAGATATCACCCTAAAACTTAAGTTCATAGTCTCAATTGGTCATCCGGTGCACAGGAGATTCTCGAGAACCCGTGAACAAATCACATCACAAGTGTATACGGGTGCAAAGTGAATTAAGCAAAAACAATGGGGTACACTAGGAAATCAAGCCCAGAATGTTTGGTGAAGCATGCTAGAAATTTTGGAAATTTCACATGTCGTTCGAGTGGTCTAAAACTCACTCGAGCGGTCTATTGAGTTCACTGGTTCTACTTTTGGTTCACGATACAGAGCCTGACTAAATCTAAGGAGGTCACTCAAGCGAGTTATCATTTTTTTCAAAATTTAAAAATTTAGGATCTAGAATTCAAGCTCAAACAGAAACCTAAATATGCAATATGTACTCTAAAGATGCAATAAATAGAGGAAATAACAACCTAAGGGTTAATTAATAGGTAACAGTTCCTACCTTGATTTGAAGAAAACACAAAGAATAGCGTTGGATTTGATGAACTGTCAAACTAACAGAACCTTTTCTCAAACGACCCTAAGAGCTCTCTAAAATCCTCTTTGATTTCTTAATAGAATTTTCCGTGAAAAAAAGAAACAAACCTAACTACGTATATATAAATGAAAACCTAAATTAATCATGTAATTAACACCATAAATTTTCCAGATTAAATCTGAGAAAATGTTTCCCGCTCCATTTAAAGTCATCAAACCCCTAAATTAATCGTATAGAATTCAAAGAGGTAGCTTGAGCGGCCTCAGAGCGGGCTCCAAAATGAAAGAGCTCGGGCTTTAATATTAAAAATAGAAAATCAATTAGCAAAACACTTAATGATTAACAATTATTTAAATTTTTAATAAAACACTTGGGTTATTACACCAGTAGTAAGCAACTTTCCAGAAGTATTTCTGGAAGATTTATCGGGAACCCATTGTTGATTGAAAAATGGAATTCACGATCAAATTTGCGTAGGGAACACAACCTGTTTCTAAATCCCTATAATATATGAGTGCCATCTAAATTGAAGTAGTTGAAGAGTCAGTTGCAGGAGCTGTTGGACAAAGGTTTCAAACAACCCAGTACTTCACCTTGGGGCATGCCAGTTTTATTCGTGAATGAGAAGGACTAGACGATGAGATTATGTATTAACTACCAAGAGCTAAATAAGGTCACCATAGCCAACAAGTATCTATTTTCAAGGATCAAGGATATATTTGATCAGTTAGAAGAGGCTCGTGCCTTTTTAAAAATTGACTTGTAGTCTGGATATCAACAATTAAAAGTGAAGAAAGAGGATGGAGAGAAGACAGTGTTTTGTACTCAATATGGCCATTTCAAGTTTTTGGCCATGCCGTTCGAAGTAACCGATGCACCGGTTGTATTCATGGATTTGATGTACCCTGTATTCACCAAGTATCTCTATAAATTTGTTATTATCCTTATCGATGATATCTTGATCTATTTGAAAAGCAATGATCAGGAGCATGCCCAACATTTGAGGGCGGTCTTGCAGATGTTGCGAAAGCACTTTTAATGTGACATTTAATTTACGCGGATCACCAGATCTTATAGTATACCTTCACTAAACAAAACTCAAGTCCACAAAAGTGATTACAGCTAATCAAAGATTATCATGTCAACCTCATCTATCATCCAGTGAAAGTAAATATAGTAGCAGAGATGCTTTACATCAGAAGGCAATGAATCATTTGAATGGCTAACTCACCACAAAACCCAAAAAATAGTCGATTAGAACTAGTGGTAGTCACCCCAAGATTGAGTGTTTTTTGCTTCACAACTGCGTCTGCATGAAGAGATAAAAGTAGAACAGGCAAAAAATGCAAAATTGATGAAGATATTGAAACAACTGAATGAGGGTTTGGTTTAGAGCTTACGGTAGTTGACAGAATGTTAAAATTACGAGGTTAGGTTTTTGTACCTGAGGTAGGTGACCTTAAACAGGGAGTTATGAATGAGAGAGTCGTAACTAATGGGGATCACATTGCAGGGTTTTTCTTTGCTTGGAGAATTTTCTTCTTTTCTCACCCCCGCCATGTGATCCCTGTGCGATTCCCTGCGGACTTCCTTGAGAATAACAATTCCGGTAATTAATTTCAAGTTTTCTATACATACGGGAATGATGAAGATCGTATCAAGACCTTAAGAAGATTTATTGGTAGATGAGTATAAAGAAAGGCGTGACAAATTTTTTCAAGATGCCTTTTTCTGTCATCAGATCAAAGGAGAGGAACAAAAACTAGTAGGATTACTTCAATTAATTGTTTCCTATACCAAGAGGGAAGTAGGAACATAAGTTAATGTGCCACTTTATAGTTCCATTTTTTAGTACCAAGGCCAAAATGAACTCTTGCCTCCATCATCTCTTACCCCAAAAAAGAAACAATTGTTACGTCGTGTTTGTTGGCACGGATTTAGCCGGGGCTTCTTCCTTGAGTAATGTGGCTGCCAATCTCGCTTCGTTGTATCGCAAAATTGGGAACTGAAGTGAGAGATGCGCTTTAACTAATAGAGTTGCGACGGTCGATGGTTCCATGGTTCCTACGGGCCGCTAATCAGGGGAGGGGCTTGTGCCACCCCCAATTTCCAAAATCCCAAAAAAATATTTTTGAATTTTCTATTTTAATCACTATATCACAAGTAATTATTTAGTGGTATTGGGACACCTCGACCACGTGGTGTCTCAACACCTTCATTCACTAAATATTCATGTGAGTACTCCTACATTTAGTATTGGGCCTCACATAAATGAATGTATGGTGATTGAAAATATTGGAGCACCACGTGACGGTGTCCCAAGATCACGCATCAATTTTTTGTTATTGTGGTGCTCGCCAAGGGAAAGGGCGATGTAAGGGCTCCTTTTTTTTATTACCGACTGTTGGTTATGTGATTACTAATTAATTACTGCTTTTTTAATTATTGAGTGTGAATATTTGAACCTTAATTAGGTATCCGTATTGCATTTGTATTTCTTATTCATAGGATATGTATATTTTGATTTGATTTTTAGATAAGAATAACCTTATAACATGTGAATTTTTTCTTGGTGTTATAGAAGGTTAACTTAGAACAAATATATACGTGTTCAAATTTTGTCACCCTCGAATTTCATTCCTAACTCTGTCTTACCGCTAGTTCCCTCGTTCCTACAAATTCAACTTTCAATATGAATAGGTTCAGAGAGACAATTACCCATTTAACATGTACTCATACCATACCGTCTAACGACACGATAGGGCAAAGCTAGTCCAAGGAGGTGTTATTATTTTCATACATTTTCCTTCTTTTAGTTTCCTACCTAAACATTTATAGATAAGAAATGATGCAAATTAGGCTATGTTTGGTTAGGTGTTTGGGAGATTTTCTCCCAAACAAGTTTCTGGAATAAGTTTCTCAAACATTTTTTCAGACAACTTTTTCTCTCTATAAAAAGTGTCTCTGAAACATTTTTCTCCCAGACAAATTTCTGAGACACTTATAACCAAACAACGTCTCAGAGTTTTGTTTCTAAAAATTGTTTTAGAAACACTTAAAACGAACACACCCAGAAGAGTACTAAAGGTCGAAAGCCAATAGAGTAATAACTCTTTTTTTTGTTGCACATTAGAACCCACTTATTCCACATTGTAATTGTAATTGTACATCCCACTAATATTTTGGCATGTTCAAACATGATTGGCATCTCCCTGGTCAGAGATCCCAATTTTCTCTCATCTTAATAAGTAAATAGAGGTTAGGTGGAGGCACAGTTCATTAGTCAAAACTGTTAAAAGTTGGTACCTAGAATTAGGTGGGTGAACTGTGAAGCATTAACCACTCGTATCACGAGAAAAGATGCTGCATTAATTCCAGAAAAAAATCTAAGGACACAGATGTGTTCGGAAACATCTGAATACAAATGTCTTTCGAATTGTTAGATGCACGTGGGACCCTAATAATTTTGCAGGAAACTAGTATATTTCAATTGCCCATATATTAAGAGTAAAATTTTTAAAACACATATTATAAATATACTAGAATGACAGATTTATTACAGAATGATGAATAGTTATAAATGATTTGTTTAAGAATAAAGATATGATAGATATAAATAAATAAATTATAAATTTCTTAGTTGAAGATTGCATTCTTATAATTAATAATAGTATTTACATAAATACAAGAGATAAAGAAGGGGAATAAGATATGAATTGAAAGATCAGAAATGGGATAATTTTATTTTCTTCGTGGGTCATAAAATAGTCCGTCACATATATGACGCCCGGATAGTCATATTCGGGATGAAAATACGTAATCAATCCTTTTATGATCCCTAACAAATAAGAGCGTGAAAGGAACATATAATTAACTAGCTCAGATTTATTCTATTAATACATTAAAACAAACTTACAAGGTATTTAAAATTCAAAGTATAGTCAGAATGTGGTTACCATAGCATTATTAAACTAGCTATAGGAATTCATTTGTTTGTTTATAACTTCTACTTTGAAGTATTCCCCTTTATTTTCTAGCTGTGTTAACTATAAGTTCGAGACTTTATCTCAAGTAATCCCTACTTGTTATAAACTTGTCGTCCCATAATTAAATACCTAGGAATTATCAGTCGAAAAGAAAAAGACATGGAATTCAAGAAACTAAGCTAAAAAAAAGGTATTTTAATTGTAATATCCTTTTCTTGGGTTTAGAAACTAGAGAATAAAGTAAATTTTGTATTTAGAAAAAATATTTTGTATGGGTTACTTAATTATGAAGCCCGGATACTCCAAAATTAGTCACGTATGGAAATCGGATACTTACCGAATATGAACATGCGCCCGATACGTATCGGATATACCAAATAAGTATCCAATATTAAAATTAAATTATTTTAATTTTGAATACACAATGGATACTCCTGAAATACATCCGGATACTTTTGAATACAGCGAGGTAAAAATAAAATTTTTAAAAAATACAAAATAACTATAACGGGAAAAAGTATAATTGCATGTATATATGTAAACACACATATGCCTATCTCTTCTGTTAACAATGACGGCAGTAGAAAAAGTTAAAAATCCGTCAACCACATATGCCATATAATCTAGGTTCAATCTCTCTTTCTCTCTCTCTATCTCTCTAACAATGCTCTCTCTCACACTATCTCTCTCTTCTTATTCTGCTAGACTAGAGTATAGACATACGATTATAATATATGATACAGATTAGAGACGCATAAATTTTTGTAATAAACAATAGTTGTACTTGTATCTATAACATAAGTATGGAATATAGATGGAATATTAATACGGTACCATCATCATTCCAATAACAGTCGTCACCTAATTTTGTTTGACAGTTAAATTATGAGTTCTTGGTTTATACGTATTTTTGGCATATATTGAATGTTGGTTGCTTTTTTTATACTTTGAATGACTTTTTATAATTGACTTGTGTTAAATACTTGGCATAATGGTATTAGTAATATAATTACTCTTTTATTTTTTTTGGCTCTTTGTTATATAGAGTACATAATCGGTAATTATAAAAGAAAATTAACATTTATAGCCATATCTCCGTCGTATCTGTATACATGCATGCTTCCGAGGTTCACTTACTAATACAAAAAGAAATGGTGTTATTTTCCTTCACGAATCCAAAACCAGTCATACCATAAACTTTTGCCATTTTGTAGCTAACTACTCCCAGATCCAAGGTTTCCAGTATCATAATTAAGGTAACTAATTAAAGTCCAGCTTAAATATATAAGAACAATCTATCAAGGATGGAGCCAACGGTCAGTAGAGATGGTCACTCCTACAAGAAAAAAAAAATCTCTATTATTATATAGAGAAAAACAATTATGAAGTATATAGGCTTGTCACTACTAAATATTTGGCATGTATTTTTTTGTTTGATTCAGAATACATATATATATTCGCCCCGTGTACTGAAACTCGTGAACATTCCTGAATTTCACAAGCATATATACTAATTACTAACTGCATAGAAATTAGTCAACGGGGGGGTTGGTGGGGGTGGTTATTATTTGACAATCACTATTTCCCACCAAACGAGACTGGAATATGACCTCCATAAATAAAGAATTTGTACAACTAAATATTGGGCGAACCATTTTTTTTTTCTCTGGTAAAAACAGAAGTTCAATAAAAGTTGTTGGAGACCATATTCGTTGCGGACAGTGTTAACGATGGTCATATGTACGGGATAAAGTTATGTATGCCATAGAATTCCTCCATCAAACTTGTCCGAACACGTGAATTTCTTCTCTCACTAAAAGTCTAACTTCAAAAATAATAAATCATCAAAAAATTCTATGGCTCTGATCAACGGAAAGTCGCGCTGATAATTAAGTTAGTATTTAGTCTTTCAAACTCCCAATATTAACACATGTAATATCAATTTACAATGTACCTGTATCTCTTGATTGTGCTTTTTGTGAAGATTCCCCCTCACTGAATTTGAGTCCTTCTCGATCACTAATTAGACCACTAATTTCTCATTAGCGATTATCTATACTTCATGATCATTGACCCCTAACTAGATAAGCTCTATTCGTATCCTCCGAAGTCAAATTTTATCTACACTGTTAGAGTTTAATTTATAATAACTGCTCCTGCGTTGTACAATACTGTCTACTTTGGTTGCCCAAACTCCATGGACTTCCCAATAGATCATCCATTCCTAGATTACTCCAGGACGAGCTCGTTTAACTGTGAAGTTTCAATGAATTTTGCACTTTTTAAAAAGGCATTATACAAAGAAAGTTCATAATCTTATAAATACCACCGAACTTATATCCACCAAGTGATGTGGGATCCTTGACCACCCGTCCAGACGTCCTACTGAGACTTCATTTTCCGGACGTCAGCCTCACAATTGTCACCACAGTCTGGCTAGAGTGTCACATAATTCAGTTATTAACTTCACATATAGTTGAATTGGCTTAGAATTTATCATCCTTGTATATCTAGTCCCGAAGTATTTAGAGTTGGATCTTTTCGTTAAATATCAAAGTTCAAACATGACCCATTGTTAATCAGATTACAAGCCCTACATTATTATTCTGGCAAAAATTACTGAACATGCGAGAATTACAAGAGAGCCTCTTTACGTTTTTTGTGAATGTTGGATTGAGTGTGAGTGTCATTCTTTCCAGATTCTCAAAGAACGCATGGAAGGAGCATCAATTCGGATGTCAAAAGCATAGATCAAACTGGGTAATGCGTTCACGGATGAATCAAAATGATTGCAGCGTGCTATAGTTGTGAGATCATCGCCCTCGAGGTAGAATTCTTGTTAAACTAGAGCTTAAGGTCATTTAACATATTTTGTATCGTGTTTGTGATGATATTCGATGTTATATGCGGTGTTTGTTTCGTGAAAGTAGGATTTGATTCGTAGGACTGCATAATCTGCATATTTCACGAAAATCATCATTCTACCAGTCGAAGTGGAGTGTCAACCAGTTGAACCTATTTTGGACAAATCGTCTGGAACCACTGTCAACCGGTTAAGGTATTGTTGAATCGGTTGAGGTTATTTTCCAAAGTACTCCAATTGCTAAATCAATCGATTGAAGAGTTGTATCAACCTGTTGAGCCTGTTTCATAAATTTTTTCTAGTATTGAAACCAATCGGTTGAGGTGAGTTTCAACTAGTTGAACGATTTTAAACTTTTTATTTTAGAAGGAAAATGATTCTATTGAGAGAGTCTTCAACGGGGAAAGGTGACTATTTTTCTTTAAATTGACTATTGAGTGGACACTTTGGAATGAACATTGTGTGATGAGTCTAGACAGGTACTGTTGTATGCGCACAGTTGCATAGTGATGGTTGGAGTCTATAATGGCCGTGATCGAGTGGCGACTATTACCCTAATACCGGTCCCTTCGTGATGCCATCAGTGAAAGTCTATAAATAATATTGGTCTCTCCGTGACACCGACAGTGAAATTCCATAGAATATTATAGGTGTCTATATAATTTTCTCGGTGTAAATCCGTAAAAGATTAGAGACTGAAACAGTATGTAGGTTCCAACTTAGGATGCAAAAGCAAAATGAACCGATTAAGAGAGTCTTCAACCGATAGAAGATACTATTTTTCTTAAAAAATTGCTACTAAGTGGACACTTTCGAATGAACATTATGTGATGAGTTTGGACAGGTATTATTGTATGTTCATGGTCATGTAATGATGCTTAGGGTCCATATGTATGGTCGTGCTTGAGTGGTAATTACCCTAATACTGGTGTCTTCGTGACACCATCAGTTAAAGTCTGTAAAATCATACTGGTCTCTTTATGACGTCGTTTGTGAAAGTCTGTAAAATCATACAAGTTTTCTTGTGATGCCATTGGTGAAAGTTCGTAAAATATTATAGGTGTCTGTGTGATTCCCTTGGTGCAAATCCCTAAAAGATTAGAGACTGGAATAGGATGTAGATTCTAGCTTAGGATGCATTGATCGCCGGTTATGGCAAAATCTCATGAAATGCTTGTGATTTTCTCTTATATAATGGTATTACCAAACCATTGCGAAAAGCATATTTTTGTACAAACTGAAAATTTATAGTTTTTTTTTTTTTTTTTGAAAGGCAAAATAAGTACTAATATATTAGGAATAAAATTAATTAATTACAATAGAACTTGGTTGGTGAGAGCCCAACCAAAACCTTAGCCCTGGTCCATCACATTTATGGCCCTAGAGCTCACCCATCTACCTCCTCACCGAACGCCTTCAATTTCTTTAGCCCTGGTCCATTACCAATTCGAGTCCTAAACCTTGCCCATCTGCCGCCCTCATCTACCTCACTCAGAAGCAGCGAACCTTCCGGGGGTTCCACCGGACCACCCCAACAACCCTACCTTAGCAATCCACTCTGTAGCATCACGGAAGGATTGTATAATAGGCTTGTCAGGGAGAAATTTCCTTGCTTTGCATGGGTCTGAGCTCCATTAATCCACCTGAAGTTGATATCCTCTCTCAGTCAAATCCAGTTCACCTTTTTGTTGTTGAAACGTTCATGGTTCCTCGCCATCCAAATTAAGTGAGTTATGATAGCCGGCAAAGACTTCCATAGGATTACCGTCATCCTATTAGAGGATTTAGGTAGCTTCCACCCAGACCACCAGCTTAGTAGTTCAAAGATAGATTTGGGAGTTGCCCACTGTACCTCCCAGAGCGAAAGGAAGCTGCACCAGATTCGCCACACCTGCGGACAGACAAGAAGTAGATGATCTTGGGATTCAAGGGCACCTTTACAGAAGGTGCATGGGCCTCTTGTAGACTGCTCCTCCCTAGGCAGAAGAGAGTTTCCACCGCTTTAATCCTACCTCTCCAAGCCAACCAGTAGAACACTTGCATTCTAGGAGGTACAAAATTGAGCCAAATGCAAGTCGGTGGACAGCTGTCCTGACTATAGTTGAATCTTTCCATCTTCAGGTACATATCCCGAACTGAGAATACCTTCCCCGTCTCCCCCACTTCACTTTTCCATGCTAGGGTATCTTCCTTATTAGAAATAGTTATTGATGTCTCTTCCCAGGCATTTTCAATCATCGTTAATTCTTCTGTTTCCCATGAATATAAATTCCTTCTGAATTGCAAGGCCTGTTGAACTAAGACTTCGACCCTAACGAGCTAGAATCTCAACGTATAATCAATCCCAAAAGATGTGAGTAACCCTACTAGTACTCTCTCTTTTCAATTTCTCTTTAAGTTTTCCATCTCCCTAACTATTGCTTGTTTTCTCTGTTTGGACAACTTTTAACCACAATGTGAGAAAGAACGACGCCACCAAGCCAGAACACTTGAAGATTGTTTTAAAGTACACAAGCCCTCAAAAATAGTGCGACAAAGGTCGAGCTTCGGAGGTCTTGCTTCGCTACAATTCGAGCTACCGGGGATACTTCGCCTGTATTGCTGATGTTTCTGTTATTGCTGACTTTTCGGAGGTGGTCCCTAAAGCAATTGCAATGTCCTTCCTTAGAGAGTCGAGCAAAGTCAACATTGCCCACTCTGGTTTCTCTACCATAGAATTTACATCCTCCATCTCAACCCCAACTTCCCCCCCCCCCCCCCCCCCCCCCCCTCCCAAGCATTGAAATTCAGAGCATGAGGCTAGGTATGAACTTGCAGTTATGGAAGGAAAACCAACAAAAATGGGAACATGTCTGACACTTGACAGGAAGTAGAAAAAGAAATGAAAATCCAAAGGCCGCGTGTTACACCCCTGTTGACGCACTTAATAGGGTGTCAACGGTAGCATGGGCCTTAGCAAACATATTAGGGAACAAACCAAGAGAAGGTCGACTGCAAATTGGAAGCTTGGCACAGTACCATGCTGAGCAGGTGATCATACTTTCCGCCCAGCGGCCAAAACCTTCTAGAAATTGAAGGCATATGAATAAAAAAGTATGAGATTTTTGGGATGTTCCTATTTTGGAAACTCTCATGCTGCAAAGAAATAGCTAGGTTTGGCAATGCATAAATTGGAAAAGGGTCTCACATTATTCACCTATTAAACTAAGACACTTGATGACTTATAAGTATGAGAATACAAAACAAAGTCAGGTATGCTATCAATTACAAGTTCAATTACTATTGTACTTTTGTTCCATATGTTCTAACTTAACTATCGGAGTGCCTTTCGGTTGGCAACGGCCAAGCGACATGAATTAGTTGTTCCTTGCGCAAGCTGCATGAGCAACTTGGTTTTCGAAGACGAATCAGATCAGATTGTTGGACATTCGCAACCCCACACTTGCAGTAGGCTTGAGGGCTTGGACACTAATCTGACTTTATTTTTTGAAAAGGCCATAGTAAGGGTTTTGCTGCTTTCTTGCATGTCTTTTGCTATTCAGGACGTACTAATACGAGACATGAGATGTGAAACTTTTAGGCTGCGTTCCGATCTTAGATTTGTGGAGGGAGAAGATAAAGATAACCAACTTTGGAAGTTGGTTTTTTTTCTATTATAAAAATTAAAATTGCCTATTTGTACAAAATTAAATTGTCAAATTTTGCTAGGGAAATTTATCAGTACAAAAATTGAACAATATAAGTTCTGTTATAAAAATAAAATATAATAACAGTAAAATTTATGTGTTGTAAAAAATAATTAGTGAAATTGACCTGTTCTATGTAATTGTCGAAAACATTACCAGTAATTGTCTTGGGTTGGAGATAACAAGAAAAAGTGGTTAATGGTGATTGGCGTTGAGGGTAATAATGACGTGATGGAAAGTGTAATAAGTTATTAACATGTTTCACGCGACTATATTCATGAGTAAAAATATGAGCAGTTGTTGTTATAAATTTATTTCGTTTCAATTAGAGGCCCTTAATTTTGTTATAAAATTATTTTATTTAAATTATTTTATTCCGGGGGTGTGTCTTTATTTATAGAATTTCTCATCTAACAATTCGAGTTCTAATTCGGTCTTTAATTCCTTATTAAAAACGGGTTAGAAGTGCTTTTAGATTTGACTGCTAACAAAATAAGTTCTATCTGTGCTTTCTAGACCCTTATCTTCTGGTTACAGTTTCATTTAACCTTAAACTTCAAGTTATAAGTTCAATTGGCGTAGGATGCCTCATCCTTGTTTGATTTGGAGTGATATAATCGGGGATTATTCTTCTCTTTGCTCACTCCCTTAACTATCTTTCTTAGGTTGGTTAATTCATTTCCTGTCCCGGCAATGTACAACTGTGCAAGATCATCCTTTTGTCGAGCTGTAAAATCAATTTACTTATTTGAAAAAATTCCATTTGATTTAATTAAGTTTTACCTGTCTCAGTTGCCCCTCAACTTTGTCTATTATCTATTTAGCTAACGAATTAGGCAAAACTCATTCAAACCCTTTGGTTAGATGTTTTGTTGCTCAGACAAATATTCCTTTCACAAGCATTGAAATTCGTATGTGCGTATTAAATGAGAATGACGTTGTGAGGGTTTTTTTGGTAACCGACATGACTTTCGCTCGTGCCAAGCTCAAAAGCCTTTTTACCTCACTATAGAACCCCATTTTTACTTTTGGTTTTTTATTGTTACCATCGTCTCCTCTAGAACTCCAACTTTGTTTCTTTCAAACTTTTGAGTTTGTCTAAACTTCTTACTCATTCACAGGTTCCATTCTTGTCTTTATATGTCTTGTATTGACCTCTGCTCTATTTTTGTCTTCAATTGTTTTTGTTTTCCTTTCCTTACCAGAAATGGGCATCTACAAGTGAAGGTGGATTCCATTGACAAAATGGATGAATTTTATTAGTGGTATAGCATCCCTGATGATGTTGTAATTGCACTGGATTGCCCTGACACCATTGGAGACAGGCCACTAGTGACGCGCTTCACATCCCCCTTAGGACTATCATAGAGGGTGAAGTCAGATTTCCACTGCACCCCCTGCTCCATAGGGTTCTATTTTTTACAAATTGATCCGGATACAAATCTCCATAAGTACCTTAAGAATAACTATATGTATAGTTGAACTAAACAAGATTTTATGAACCAACTTAGGCTTGTGGTACATCCAGTATACTTACAATATGGTCAAAGCTCACTTCGGTACATATTACCTCAAAATTTGTAAAGGTCAATATAGGATAGTGACCTATCTTGCCAATTCCAATCGCAACAATGACGATGACTTCTTAGCTGTAGATGGGAACTGGGACTTCGGCCCTAACGAGCTAGAATCTCAACGTATAATCAATCCCAAAAGATGTGAGTAACCCTACTAGTACTCTCTCTTTTCAATTTCACTTTAAGTTTTCCATCTCAACTTTAGCTAACTATTGCTTGTTTTCTCTGTTTGGACAACTTTTAACCACAATGTGAGAAAGAACGACGCCACCAAGCCTGAACACTTGAAGATTGTTTTAAAGTACACGAGCCCTCAAAAACAGTGCGACAAAGGTCGAGCTCTGGAGGTCTTGCTTCGCTACAATTCGAGCTACCGGGGATACTTCGCCTGTATTGCTGATGTTTCTGTTATTGCTGACTTTCCGGAGGTGGTCCCTAAAGCAATTGCAATGTCCTTCCTTAGAGAGTCGAGCAAAGTCAACATTTCCCACTCTGGTTTCTCTACCATAGAATTTACATCCTCCATCTCAACCCCAACTTCCCCCCCCCCCCCCCCCTCCCAAGCATTGGAATTCAGAGCATGAGGCTAGGTATGAACTTGCAGTTATGGAAGGAAAACCAACAAAAATGGGAACATCTCTGACACTTGACAGCAAATAGAAAAAGAAATGAAAATCCAAAGGCCACGTGTTACACCCCTGTTGACGCACTTAATAGGGTGTCAACGGTAGCATGGGCCTTAGCAAACATATTAGGGAACAAACCAAGAGAAGGTCAACTGCAAATTGGAAGCTTGGCACACCATGCTGAGCAGATGATCATACTTTCCCCCAAGCGGCCAAAACCTTCTAGAAATGGAAGGCATATGAATAAAAAAGTACGAGATTTTTGGGATGTTCCTATTTAGGAAACTCTCATGCTGCAAAGAAGTAGCTAGGTTTGGCAATGCATAAATTGGAAAAGGGTCTCACATTACTTACTTATTAACTAAGATACTTGATGACTTATAAGTATGACAATGCAAAACAAATTCAAGTATGCTATCAATTACAAGTTCAATTACTATTGTACTTTTGTTCCATATGTTCTAACTTAAGTATCGGAGTGCCTTTCGGTTGGCAACGGCCAAGTGACATGAATTAGTTGTTCCTTGCGCAAGCTGCATAAGCAACTTGGTTTTCGGAGACGAATCAGATCAGATTGTTGGACATTCGCAACCCCACACTTGCAGTAGGCTTGAGGGCTTGGACACGAATCTGATTTTGTTTTTTGAAAAGGCCATAGTAAGGGTTTTTCTGCTTTCTTGCATGTCTTTTGCTGTTCAGGACGTGCTAATACGAGACATGAGATGTGAAACTTTTAGGCTGCATTTCGATTTTGGATTTGTGGAGGGAGAAGATAAAGATAACCAACTTCGGAAGTTGGTTTTTTTTTTCTATTATGAAAATTAAAATTGCCTATTTGTACAAAATTAAATAGTCAAATTTAGCTAGAGAAATTTATCAGTACAAAAATTGAACAATATAATTTCTGTTATAAAAATAAAATAAAATAACAGTAAAATTTATATGTTGTAAAAAAATAATTAGTGAAATTGACCTGTTCTATGTAATTGTCGAAAATATTTTCAGTAATTGTCTTGGGTTGGAGATAACAAGCAAAAGTGGTTAATGGTAATTGGCGTTGAGGGTAATAATGACGTGATGGAAGGTATAATAAGTTATTAACATGTTTCACGCGACTATATTCATGAGTAAAAATATGAGCAGTTTTTGTTATAAATTTATTTCGTTTGAATTAGAGGCCCTTAATTTTGTTATAAAATTATTTCATTTAAATTATTTTATTCCGGGGGTGTGTCTTTATTTATAGAATTTCTCATCTAACAATTCGAGTTCTAATCCGGTCTTTAATTCCTTATTAAAAACGGGTTAGAAGTGCTTTTAGATTTGACTGCTAACAAGATAAGTTCTATCTGTGCTTTCCAGACCCTTATCTTCTAGTTACAGTTTCATTTAACCTTAAACTTCAAGTTATAAGTTCAATTGGCATAGGATGACTCGTCCTTGTTTGATTTGGAGTCAGATAATCGGGGATTATTCTTCTCTTAGCTCACTCCGTTAACTATCTTTCTTAGGTTGGTTAATTTATTTCCTGTCCCGGCAATGTGCAACTGTGCAAGATCATCCTTTTGTCGAGCTGTAAGATAAATTTACTTATTTGAAAAAATTCCATTTGATTTAATTAAGTTTTACCTGTCTCAGTTTCCCCACAACTTTGTCTATTATCTATTGAGCTAACGAAGTAGGCAAAACTCATTCAAACCCTTTGGTTAGATGTTTTGTTGCTCAGACAAATATTCCTTTCACAAGCATTGAAATTCGTATATGCGTATTAAATGAGAATGACGTTGTGAGGGTTTTTTTTGGTAACCGACATGACTTTCGCTCGTTCCAAGCTCAAAAGCCTTTTTACCTCACTATAGAACCCCATTTTTACTTTTGGTTTTTTATTGTTACCATCGTCTCCTCTAGAACTCCAACTTTGTTTCTTTCAAACTTTTGAGTTTGTCTAAACTTCTTGCTCATTCACAGGTTCTATTCTTGTCTTTATAAGTCTTGTTTTGACCTCTGCTCTATTTTTGTCTTCAATTGTCTTTGTTTCCCTTTCCTTACCGGAAATGGGCATCTACAAGTGAAGGTGGATTCCATTGACAAAATGGTTGAATTTTATTAGTGGTATAGCATCCCTGATGATGTTGTAATTGCACTGGACTGCCCTGACACCATTGGAGAAAGGCCACTAGTGACGCGCTTCACATCCCCCTTAGGACTATCATAGAGGGTGAAGTCAGATTCCCACTGCACCCCCTTCTCCATAGGGTTCTATTTTTTACAAATTGATCCTGATGCAAATCTCCATAAGTACCTTAAGAATAACTATATGTATAGTTGAACTAAACAAGATTTTAGGAACCAACTTAGGCTTGTGGTACATCCAGTATACTTACAATATGGTCAAAGCTCACTTCGATACATATTACCTCAAAATTTGTAAAGGTCAATATAGGATAGTGACCTAACTTGCCAATTCCAATCGCAACAATGACGATGACTTCTTAGCTGTAATTGTGAACTGGGACTTCGGCCCTAACGAGCTAGAATCTCAACGTATAATCAATCCCAAAAGATGTGAGTAACCCTACTAGTACTCTCTCTTTTCAAATTCTCTTTAAGTTTTTCATCTCAACTTTGCCTAACTATTGCTTGTTTTCTCTGTTTGGACAACTTTTAACCACAATGTGAGAAAGAACGACGCCACCAAGCCAGAACACTTGAGGATTAATTTAAAGTACACGAGCCCTCAAAAATAGTGCGGCAAAGGTCGAGCTCCGGAGGTCTTGCTTCGCTACAATTCGAGCTACCGGGGATACGCTGATGTTTCTGTTATTGCTGACTTTCCGGAGGTGGTCCCTAAAGCAATTGCAATGTCCTTCCTTAGAGAGTCGAGCAAAGTCAACATTGCCCACTCTGGTTTCTCTACCATAGAATTTACATCCTCCATCTCAACCCCAACTCCCCCCCCCCCCCTCCCAAGCATTGGAATTCAGAGCATGAGGCTAGGTATGAACTTGCAGTTATGGAAGGAAAACCAACAAAAATGGGAACATGTCTGACACTTGACAGGAAGTATAAAAAGAAATGAAAATCCAAAGGCCACGTGTTACACCCCTGTTGACGCACTTAATAGGGTGTCAACGGTAGCATGGGCCTTAGCAAACATATTAGGGAACATACCAAGAGAAGGTCGACTGCAAATTGGAAGCTTGGCACACCATGCTGAGCAGGTGATCATACTTTCCGCCAAGCGGCCAAAACCTTCTAGATATGGAAAGCATATGAATAAAAAAAGTACGAGATTTTTGGGATGTTACTATTTAGGAAACTCTCATGCTGCAAAGAAATAGTTAGGTTTGGGAATGCATAGATTGGAAAAGGGTCTCACATTATTCACATATTAAACTAAGACACTTGATGACTTATAAGTATGAAGTGAGGGAATAAAATGAGTTTTAAAGAAATAAGCTTAGTCTTCGGAATCCATTTAATGTCAAACTTACTTTAAACAATGTCTCCTCTTATAACTCATCCTTGATTCCGGTTAATGTTTCTAGGTCGGAAAATATTCAATGAAAATCAGTCTTTTTGCTCAAGAGATATGTTTTCAAATCTATTCAAGTTCAAGAAAATGTAATCCAAAATAGGGAGGACATAGGCTTAAGTATTAGATATATCAAACATATGGCAATAACTAAGCAAAAGCTTAACTCTACCTTTTGTTTTTAGAAATAAGAACTTGAATATATTTGAGAACAAACTTATAAAATGGTTAGGAGATATTGAATAGGAGTGAGTTTTAGTTAAACTTCATCCTTAAGACCTAGCTTATGAAAGTTTAGCTACTCATGCTTGTGAATGAGAAAATGAACATGGAAAGAAAAGGAATGAACACACTAGCTAATAACAAAGAAAGATTTACTAACTAATACTCAGAATCTGGAGATAAACACTACACGAAGATAATATGCCGGAAAACTAAGATAAAGGCATGAACACAAGTAAACTAAACTTGGATTAACTTGCTCTTCAAATGAAACAATGTCTTACACTTGATGAAAATCTCAAGGGAAAATGAAGAACACCAAGAACTAGAGAGAGAAGCTCTCAAAGATACATAAAAACTAAGTAAGTAAGTGTGTTACAATACTTGTTAACACCCAAGGGAGAGAGATCCACTTATCTCTCCCATACGAATGCCTATGGGGGACCAAAACATGCTCAAAGTATCTCCCTACACCCTTTTGCAAAGCAAAAGTCGGGGAGAAATCATCCCAAAAGGGTGGTGAAGAGTTGGAGCCGAAATCTGCATTTAATGCGCGTCAGACGGGTTCTATCGATAGGAGTAGGTCTCTATCGATAGAGACATTGTTTTTGGTCAGACAGAATTTGTCCTCTATCGGTAGGAGTGTGTCTCTATCGATAGAGAAGTGAATTGGTCTTCTTTGATCTTGGCTTCTATCGATAGGAAGCAACCTCTATCGATAGAGAAGTGCAATGGTCTACTCTATCGATAGAGGAATCCTCCTATCGATAGAACTTAGTCTCTATCGATAGAGAGCTCTATTTTTCTGGACCGTGACAGGGCTCTGTCGATAGGGAAGACCCTCTATCGATAGAGAATGCTTCTGACTTTCATTTTCAGTTCTTCCTTGTCCCTTTGATCCGGCCTCACTTTTATTCCTCCCGAGCCTTCGTTTGGTCCTCCATCAATGTCGCCAATGGTTCCGAAGCCTAAAGTCATGGTGAAACCTTTGGGCATTCATTTAGCGCTCGAAAACCTGAAATGGTACAAAGACAACTACGCGTGCAAAATTAACTAGAACAATACATTTGCCTACGCATAAATGCCAAATTGAGTATATTGAGCCATGTTATTATGCAATATAGTGCGCTCAACACTTCCCTTTTTTGAGCAATTTGTCCCTGGCTTAATGGTACCTCTTCAGCTTTTAGGTCCAGCTTAGCAACCTTATCCTCTGCCTCTGCAATCTTCTCCTTAATGTCCCCGAATTCTTGTTTTGCCCATCCTCTTAGCATATTCTTTACATCCTGGAATTTCCGGTGAATTTGGTATCGTGCCCAACCGGAATACTGATTCGTTTGCCAAGTTGCCTTGACCTAGTCCAAAAACTTTGGATGGAGAGACCAGGCGTTGAAATATTTGAACGGTTTAGGGCCCCAATTCCTCTCATCCTGCTTGAGAACAATGGGGCAGTGGTCTGAAATGCTCCGTGATAAACCCCATTGCTTCAAATTGAACCTGTCGAAAAACTCCTGAGATAGTAAGAATCTGTCAAGCCTACTCCATGAGTCTGAACTTTCAGGAGCTGACCATGTGAATTTTCTTCCTAACAAGGGGATGTCTATGAGTTCCATATGCTCTACGAAAGCAGAGAAATCGATCATCGCTCTCTCCGCTCTCAAGCACCCTTTCCTTTCACCTATCCTTAGGATTTCATTGAAGTCTCCCCCCATACACCAAGGTAAATTGGCCTGAGATTTAAGATTAAAAATTTTAGACCATAGTGATCTCATTCTCCGCACTTCATTGGGGGCATACACATTTACTAATGCACAATTAAACTCCTCCCTAATGAGTCCTTCGAGAATGATAAAGTTCCTAGATGCATAGCAATTCTGGAGTCTAAAGAAGGATGTGTCCCACACCATCACGAGTCCTCCTGCACTCCCTTGGGCTCTCACTTCCACAAAGTCAAAGTGATCATCCCTCCAAATAGATTTCACCCAACTCCTATTTATTTCAGATTTTTTAGTTTCCTGTAGCATTAGCACCTGAACCCTGCTACACATTATTTGATCCTTTAATTTCCTCCACTTCAGAGCTCTTCCCAAGCCTCTAATATTCCAAGACATAAGGATCATGGAAGCTAAAAGTTTTAACCTGAACCTTTTGGAAGCCAAGCCCTTTTGAGCCTAAGGGCTGGACCCACTAGGTCTCCTCTTCTTTGCTTGCTCCACCTCCATTTCTTCTATCTTCTCCAATATGCAGATTACTTCCTCCTCTTCTTGATTGGTGGTAATTCCCAGTCTTTTACACAGATCCCATGTTAGTTCTGCTTCTCCTCGAATGGTTCTACTTCTGCTTACTGATTCTTCTGGAGAAAGAGCTAAAGAAGCTCGCATAGCAACATTCCTTAATTTAGAATTAACCTTCACCCTACTTGCTTTCTTTGTATGCTTCCTCTTTAGCTGGTTACTCATAGATCTCATCACCTCTTGCATGGTTCTTTTGTATCTTAAACCCTTCTTTTGCTTCCTCCATTTTGTGGGCCTTGAACTAGTCTCGACTTTACTATTTTCATCCTCCTTCGATGAAGTGCTGATCTGCTCCTCCAAGTTTGTAAGCGCAAGAGATGGCCCATTGTAAAGGCCCAAACTTCCTTCTCCATCCTGCCAGTGCTGCGCGTGGTTTAACTTCCCTTGGGGACTGAGCATCTCCTCTCGAGCCCCTTCCCCCTTCTTTACATTAATACCACTGTACTTCCTTTGACTATTTTCACCACAAAAGGGTAGTTCCGTTTCTACCACAAAAGATACAGAGGGGGTATTTTCAATGCCTCCAGTTTTCAAATTGTGTTGACCTACTACTTCTTTCCCTGTCAGTTTTCTTGGATAGTCCCTTTTTGCGATGTGACATACTCACCTTCTTCCAGATTTTTTGCTTCCATGGCTACTTCATCTTCCGGATGAGTTTCTTCCTTACTTCCTCTGTCTACCACACACTTACTACCTCTTTTGTACTCCAAGTCCCAGCTTTCTTCCCTCACTCTTACCATCTTCCTGAGGCCATTTCCAACCACTAAAACCGACCGATCAATGTTGTCCATTACTGGAGTGAGAACTTGAACTCTACCCACATCTAATCTTGTTGCTTCTGAGATGTTTCCTTCCACTGTTACCACCTCTCCCCACAGGCTCCCTATCTTTGAAAACGTGCTATTATTCCAGACTTGCACCGGCACCCCTAAACAAGATAACCAAACCAATCTTTTAGGCGTAATATCTAATTGATGTTCCCATTTCTTACAGCTCGAGAACCAAACATGGAACAGAGGATGATCGTTATTTTCTACCATAGCATCTCTAAGTGATCTGGATTTGACCATTATTATAATGCTACAACCCCCCAGAGTTCTGATTAAAGTTGAATGTCCGTACTGAATCCGTAAACCTTCTTTGATCTTCTCCAACATCCGAAGATCTCTTACTTCTGCCACTGCACTCCTGTCCAACCACTCAGTGCTCTCCTGTTCAGCATAAATGGACAAAGTTGCACTTCTGTTTTCCTCCTTTGAGCCCTTGACTATATCCGCATATGACTTTGCTTCTACTGACCTGGTGGTTCCCAGTTGGATTGGTTATTTACCCGCATTAAGATTCCGTGCTTCCTGTCCTGTTGTTGATCTGTTCAGCTTACTTTTCATGACGTCGTTCTCAGACGGCCTCTGGAATGTAGCAATTTTGACATGGATTTTGTTTCCATGTATCACTATTCCATTCAACTCTAAAATGGCCTGGATCGCTTCCTGCCTTGAGCAAAATCTTACAAACCCAAACTTTGTGTTCTTCTTTGTTCTTTTTGGCGGGATAATCACCTCTGAAATATCACCAAACTTTTTGAAAATCTGATGAAGCCACTCGCCGTCCATAGAGTTTGGAATATTATGCACAAACAGAGAGACAAGTCCCCTGTTGAATTTCGTTCCACCTACGCCTGAATCAGATGCATACGAGTTCTGGATGTATTGTTTTCTCCTTGTTACCAACGTCCAATCCCCACTACCCGCCTCCTCTCTCTCGTTCTCCCTCGCTCTCTCTCTCTCTCTCTTTCTCTCTCCATCTTTTCAGTGATTAGATCTTAAAAAAATTATAGTTTTTGGTACAAGATGTCTTAAACTTCATTAGACTATTGTTTAACTTACATCCTATACGAGTTTCGACTTATGTTGTTGTTGTTAATCTTTTCACAGGTAATGAAGGGGATCTAGGGGATGGAGCTCTGGAATCGGATGAGTAGTGTTAAGATCTTATTTTAGAACTCTTGTTAGAGTGTGGATTGTTTCGGCATTGTCACTACAATAAAAAAGGCTTATTGAGGCATTCATAACTACCTCAATAAAGGATCGTTGGAGCACCTTACATGTTGGGGCACTACATCTTAGTGCTGCGTGTATCAATGCAACTATAGAAATAACGCGACACTTGTTATGACGCACTTTATGGAGCCTTAAAAGATCTTCTATGCATGTCAAATGGACCAAACTCATATTAATTTTTATTTTAAAATCGATTTTCAATTTAATTTGGCCCAAGCACAAATTAAAAAAACTTCTAAAAAGTTAAGAGACCAAACTTCTAAAAAAATTAAGAGGTCCAAGTCTAACCATTGGCATAAAGCAAAAGCTGAATTTGATTTGGCCCAATCAACGTTTTTTATGTTTTTAAGATTTAGTATAAGAACCGGTTCAATTTAGTTGATCCTGCGACTAGAACTAAAAATCAAACCAAGATTTTTTTAAAATCTCAAACCGAACCAAACCAAACCGATTGAATTAAAACCAAATCATCAATTCAATTTAATTATTCGATTTGATTCGATTTACAAATTTAAATTTTCACCCTAATTCCAAATAATACTGCATCACACAGTTGACCCTATTGATTCTGCTTTCGATGATGTGATATGTTTGTATATATATTATTGTAGGACTTGTCAAATAGTGCACACAAAAATTCTAACAGCACACTATAAATCTTATTTGAGTCTGCAGATAAATTGAGTTTTTAAAAAATTATTTCAAACTTGCCGATCAACAATGCTTATCAAAACTCAAATTCAAATATATCCAACAAGAAGGTCAAATTTAAATATAAGGACAAAACCGCGTAGTCCAACAAAAAGTTTGAATTCAAAGGGGTAGCTGCTACACAAACTTGGAAGTAAAGAAATACAACCTCAATGGGCCAGTTCAGTAGAAAGAGAGTCTGACTAAGAAATTTGTTCCCTCAAAGTTATGAGAACGAATTCTACCAGAACTAATCACTAAAGATCACTAGAACTTTGTTTAATTGTTGACTTTAAAATCCCGATGATGAGTCTGTATTAGATTGAGAATAATTCCAAAACCTACCGAATACATCAACTATAAAAAAAGAGTCGCCGCTTCAAGGTTCAATGAAATTTTCCTATTATTGCAGTCTGATGTTCCAAATACAACAAGAACAAGGAAGAAGAATATACAAAAGCAATTACAAAGAAACAATGATAATGAACAAATCTTTTTCCTTTTAGGAACAAATGTTAGTGAAATAGCAAAGGGTTAGGGAGAGTCGAGCTCCCGACATGAAACATGTCATTAACTCTCTTTACCACTTAGACGTGATGTTCAATAGTGAACAAAGTTGCATAGTCAGATAAGCAAATCTTGATATAGACACAGAGAAGGGGCAGTGATTTAACCCAGATCCCAACTAACTCCTACCATGTCAATTATTACACAAACTTAGAAGGAGCAACGAAACACTGTACAAAGGAAAGGCCAAGTCCAATGATCCATTAGATCATTTCCGACCCAGCCTCACCAAATGCTGCTCATGTTTTGCAGCGGCTGCCTTATCCGCTGCTTCACGTTTCATTGCCCTCTTGGCCCTACGCCCCACCGCAGAATCGTTCACAACAGTTTCTTTCTTCTTACGCTCACGTGACGGGCCCGCACCACCCGAAATTTCCTGTGTGTTTGTTCGAGAGACTGGCCTTGCTTCTAGTCTTCCTCCCCTTACATACCCATTATCCCCCCACCTCCGATTACCAAGGCGGAGACTCGATGAGTGGCTCAAGTAAACTTCATCCAAATCATCATCCTCATCTTCGTATGGATAATAATGATCATACACTTCTTCGTCCACCTCTTCCCTTTCCTCCACAATCAAGGGGTGAAACCATGACGCTCTAAGAAGAAGGCACACGCTCTCCTCAAACATATAATCGTGGAGGCTGTAAAGAAAAGAATAAGCACATTTTCAGGAATGGGGTTTGATCCACGAGTTCTGACGGAAATCCACCATTTAATTGTGTAAAGAACTTTATTTATGGTACAAAAAGTTAACGTAAGCAACTCGACAAAACATATTTGGCAATTTGCTTTCACTCTGTATACCGTAAACTCACAAAGTCACTAATAATGTCAAGCATGCTTTTTCATAGTATTTGAGGGAAAAAAAAACAATAATTACACACTAAGCATACATACGATCCCAACTAAGGTGTTACAATTCAAGTAGCTCTGAGAACTGTGTGTTACCACAGTTAGCTAAAGAGAATGCTATTAACACATCACGTTGCACTTATGTGGCATCTATTAATTTGAACACATATCAAAATTTATGGGACCCGTATCAAGTTGCACATCAAAGAGTACATCATGCTTACGTAGCATATAAGATGCATTAATTAGGTCACTTGAAGCACTCTCCGGTTTTCTCCACGACCAAACATAAAAATTGCAGTGGGACGCTGTAGATTATGGTTTCCCAAAAAATATTATATGATTTGAGTAATGAATTTCAAGGCATGACATCTAAACGGTTACCCTGATAATCTTTTGTCAAGTTACGCTCATGAGATCCCTCTTTATTGATAAGTTACTTAAATTTTATAAGAGACCATGTCTCTTTAGTGAACATGCCTATTCCCAAAATCATGGGGTAGAAAAAACTAGGATGTCAGAATTGCTGTCATACCTGCCATCAAGTGAGCGGTGGACGTTGAGGAACTCAAACGGATGTTTACATTGAGGACACATTGGTTTTTCTCTGTATGTGGCCCATTGAAGAATGCATGTCACACTGCAAAGCAAAAGGAGGGGAAAAGGAGTTACATTTTATGATGACTTGCTTCCAAATAAATGCAGTTCATATACTGAGACATGTATCACAGAAATACAATTCATTCAGCCTGTAAACATCATTAGCCTAAGCAAGAAAACAATCAAAAGATCACATTCACGGTCGTGTTTTGTGCTTTCCTTGCTCAAGCAGTCCAACGAGGCAGCCATGGCATACTATAGATACATTTCCTATTGTGGTAGGAGTCTGAAAGCTAACATGAACAGGGGACAAAGAAAGCAGATCTCATATGCAGTGTCACTTTGATCTTGAAGGGTCGCTACATCTCCAAGAATATGATTCTCAAATTCACCCCACCAGCCCCAATTCCCTCATCATCTTGGGATGTTAAATTCCATACACAATCCTACCATGTTCTAAAAGAAGCGGTTCGGCTCATAAGAAGATAAAAAGCTAGGTGCATTTAATCAGAAACTGAAACTTCAAACCCATAAATCAAACTTATGCTAATATTCAAAAATTAAATAAAAATCCTTCCTCAACATATATGTAATGAAGTAGGACACAAACTACACCTCATGGTCCTCGAGTTGGGCAAACCATCAATGGACAAGGAGCTAGCTGCCTAATATCCAAGTTTCGCTTAATAACTCTCCCAAGAATACAATGGTTGTTTGAGTCTCGAATCTTTTCTTGACGTTGACAGGTGGCAAGTTCATTAAAACAGTACACGAACAAAACTGTCGTCTTCCTTTGATCAAACCACTTTTAACCTTCACCATGGAAATAGGATACTTTCACTCCAACCAAAATCTGACAATTCAAATAAATCTCCATTGTCGGTCAAAAGCATATATTCCTCACAAAATAATTTTCTTTGCCCGCCCATGTCAAAAATGGATGGTAAAGCACTACTGAAACACCAACAATGTGACCTTGAAATACAATGTGGTACTAAAGAAGTTCTATGCATCATCTACAATAGTTGCCGACGAAGTCATGAATTCAGAAACAAATAATGGAAAAAAGATACAACTTCGGTACACTTTTTCACCAACTTCAATATACATTTTGACATTTTTTAGACTCTTAACTATTCTTGTGACACCTTACCCACCACCCAATGGGTTGTGGTGAGCCTTGTCGTATATTCCATGACATGCCAACCACCACTTTGGAATACTAAATAAGTTAACAAATTGTGGTTTGATGAAATTCAAGACAACCACCATTTCAACCCAATCACGAAAATATTACATACAGTAGATAAGATGAAGCATACATAAAGTATCACCAATCAATTGAGCCATGTATTCAACCAAAAATTGAAGTATTACCAATCAATTAAGCCATATATTCTACCAAAACATGAGCAAATGCGCTTGAGATGTGATTAACAAACCAGTAGGCGTGCTCGCAACCTTTTACAAGAGCTGCATCTTGAAGCACAATTTTGTTCAAACAGATCGCACAAGTTCCATGAAGATTCAAACAAGCCTCTTGTCGACCCTCCCCTGTACTCTGCCTTTCCCTCTGAAAATCACAATCACGGAAAATGTTTACTGATCGATTAGGCTGCAATTGAAATGAATGTACATTAATTGAGCTTATAACAGCAATAACAAAAACTTAAAAACCCAACTTTCTCGATGAATTCCACAAAATAGAACTTAACCCATCCTGTCTCACTAAAAATTCCATTTTTAGTAAACCAAGAAAACAAGAACCAAAAGATTCGAAGTTTCAAATTATGTACTACTTTGCGCACAAAATTCTCTCCCGAAACAATCAAGATCTGCTCCAGACTTCTGGGAATCGCAAAAAATTGAAAATTAACAGTTCAATTTTCCTTAACTCTACTAAAAGCCATCCCATGTATTCACGCGGCTCAATTACAAAACCATTTTCAGTAGATCAATAAAACAAGGTTTCAACAAATTCAACTATTTTGCCATTTCTCTATCAATTCTCTCACGAAACAAAAAAAGATGTGCTCCAGGCTTCGGGGTATCTCGAAATACTAAATACAGATCGACGCATGAGACCTCATACCTGTTCTACAATCGATAGGTTGTCAAGCCCGATGGTAAGATGCTGACCGTCGACGATCTCCACGGCTGCAGTCATCATATCGATGTAGAGAAAGAAGTAAAGAGATCAAATGAGAAGGAAAGGGTTTTCAACTCGAATACACGCGACTTTTAAAGAGAGAGAAAACAACAGAGAGATTCCAAACGTATAATTCCCTGATTCCGCACGCAGAGACACACAGATAGAGAGAGGGCGGGCGGTGGGTGAGGGAACAATACCCTAGCGAGGGAAGGTGAGATGTGGACGATATAAAGCGGAGTTTCATTTTCTTTTTGTTTTTATTTTTATTTTTTTAAACTCGATACGTAAAGAATATTATAATTCTTTGATCGCATGCAATAATTTGTTTGAGTCAAGAAATATAATTCCCACTATTAGTCACGTAGCCTCCAAAATTCTAAAAAAATTGCTTTTGAACAAACAATTTAGCCCCAATAACCGACAAATTGGATTTTCAAATAAACTAATAAGCAAAACAAATATGGTGCAAACTATGTGTCTTAATATTATGGATCAAATAATTTTAAATACATTTATATATTGATTCGCATCTAAATGTTTATATTTGGAATCGAATAATTTCAAATACAATTAATTTGACCTTTTACTAGTTGAGGTTTAATGATAATCGGGATAGAATTTCGTACAAATCGACCCAATACATTACTCAAAGTCAATCTCGAGATTTAAAGTTGGAAATTTTTTAACATAGAAATCTGAATAAAAATTTGGAGTTATTTGACGTGTGTGACCCAATGCATACTTTATGAAATCACAAATGATTTAAAATACATTTTTGTTTAAATTTATATTCAAATATGTGTATATAACATTGTTTTTATTTGACTAACGCATGGAAGTTTGGAGGAAGAAATTTATGTGCTCAATTTTTAATTTCAAAGAGTCTATTTTGAAAAACCTAAACTCGGATAAACTAACGAATAGGCAAAAATAAAGCAAGCATCAAAAATAAGAAATCACAACAAATACAGATATACGTGGAAAACCCCTAAAAGGGTAAAAACTATGGGAATGAATCAAATCACTATACTAACCATTGTACGATTACAAATTAATCTATACTCACAACTATACTCACTCACAGTTGACTTACGATTGATTGTCGAATTCTTGTTCACCACACACAGTAATTGACCACCTCTGCCTTAAATCCACAAGCCTTTCGAGACAAACGTTATTGTAAAAGAAAGGACCAACGAAACCCTTGGTGATGATTATTTATGCTCCAAGATCCATCTTTATCCAATACAAGGTATATATTAAATAAACACTTAGAGCATATATTTTAAGAGACTGCTCTTCAATGTGTATATCTCTATATCTCAGCCACAACCATAACTACTCATATTCAAAAAGAATGCACAAATCACTGGAGCGACTTTCCAATTTTCTCAAGTCGCAGGAGCGACATGCTGATGGCTCGAGCAATATCTTCGGAATTACAGATATCTTCCAAGTCTGATTGTGTATTTATCTTGAAATCCTTGGAGTCTTGAAAACAACCCAAATTGATTAGGCAAACACTTCTAAACCAATTAGGAAACTTTCTAAACAAAAAATTTAGAAAACAATGCTTAATAAAATACAAATTGAATTATGACTCATTCTATTTCCCAAACAAATACTCTTATACTCAAAAAGAAATAAAATCAAATACAAGATAATCTAATGTGTTTTGACTATAGACTTGCCAAAATTACAAATAGCAATCTGGAACTAACATATTTGTTTCATCAATTATGAAATCAAATTCAACTATATATATTCAAAGTGTCGATCTATTTGGCATACAGTTCTTAACTTATTTCTTATCTTTATTTAATTTTTTTATTTATTAATTTTGCATCAGTTTTGTTTTAGATTATCAAGACCAAAAAAAAATTTAATTATAAAATTATTTCGAAAATTTCAAAAAAATCACTAAAGACAATTCTTCTTTTTCTATTTTTTAAAATTTTTGAACATATATTTTTATCATTTTTAAAACCTCTTATCAATATGAACACAAAAAATAATAATTTAATAATAACAACCGTCCAAATCTCACATAAATGTTTATGTGATGTTGGCTACGTAAATTTCAAAAAGAATATATATCCTGTTTGACCGTGCAGCCATGCTATCTAGAAATTGCAGGGGTATGCAATGACGATTCAGAAGACGGTCACATACGGCTCTCCGGTTGCTATGTTTGGGCGTTGCGTTGACTCTTGTGGTAGGAAAACATATTAAAGATTACATTAGTAACATAAACAAAATAGATAATAGGTTTCATTTGTTTTCAATGGAAACTTTCCATCAATAATCTCTACGATATTACCGACACTTTATTTTGTACCTTGTATTTTATCGCATGTTTAGATGCCACCACTCCCCCCCCCCCCCCCCCCCCCACCTTCCTTTGTATATGAGTTGTCATATCAGCATGCGATAAAACGTGATGTACAAAATGAAATTTCAGTAATATTATTCTTAATTTAAATAACGTATTTACTAAAATTATTATCGCGTCACAAAAAAAAAAAATCTTATGATTGGAGATAGGTCCCTAAGGGAAAGGGAATTATGTCCTGTTTTTAGCCCTAAACTTTGGATAAATAACGGAATCCCATTTAGATATCTCTTTCTTAATTAAGGAGACAAAATACCATTGTGATTCAATTTAATTTAATTTTAACAAAATACACTTAAAAAATACAGTCTATTTATACTATATATTATTGAACCTTGAGAACGACATCACTACTAGAAATTACACAATGCGTTTTGGTCACCGGAAAGTACACAATTTGTGACCAAGAAATTGTCAATAAATATGGAACAATTAGTGACGAAAATTGTTTTATTCACTAATGCCTAACTTTTTAGTGACCAAACTTTTGTTTGGTCATGGAAAAATATAAAAATAATGTTGGCGACCAGTATTTGGTTACGGAAAGTATACTTTCAGAGACTAATTATTTTTTGTCACGAAATATATACTCAATACATTTTGGTGACTACTTGTTTGGTCACAAAAAATAACTAATTGTAGAAATTACACTTTTGGTTATCCCTTTCTATGACAAACCGTGTTAATTTGGTCACGGAAAATGACACAATTGGTGAACCAATTTTATTTACTCACCAAAACGAGCATTTAGTGAGCAAAACTTTTATTGGTCACAGTAGGTTTGGCGCCTCTAATTTATTAAATGTGATCCGATTACGCAATATCCGATATCCAATTAACTCTATTTTTTATGACCTTAAATCAATCAGCGAGACGTGAAGTATTAACGGTTCAGATTGGCTATTGTCAAAATTGAGTCGATGATGAATTTTAAAATCTCTGTACGTCCAATCTAGTTATTTACAAACTAAGTATTGTGCATGGTATAATTGAATATACATGCTATGTGACCACGATAATGATGATGATCAAGACCAATAATGATATACAAACTAAGTTTTTGTGAACTGAGAGTGCAGTTAAGAGCTGAAAGTACTATTTTTTGAATGGGTATTTCCCATGGTAATAATCAAAATCCATATTATGTGAATGAAAAATAGACAATACTTAATTAAACTCATTTTGAATAGCACTTGTCTTTGGTAGATTTACAGCAACATATGTATTTATGTATCCAAATGTATGGATATATTGATGGATTATCTTTTGCATAAAAGGACTCAATGATGATCGGTTGAGAGAGTTGCTATGCATTGAGTAGAATTAGGAGTGTTGGAAAGCAAGTTACGGTACCCCATCCGTTTTGTTGGTTCATAATAAGTTGTTGGCACAAAACTTCAAAGAAAATTTTCACAGTTACAGATTTCCAAACAAACACTCCCATAAGTTGCAAAGGAACAGTAATACATTCGGAAAGTGTACTCTGAACTTGAATCTTGATTTGATCATGTCTTATATGAATGTCCTGTGTGTTTGTAATTTGTATTATTTCCCTCTACGAATTAATGTATTTGCAATATTTTTTTGAGTGGCTTTTACTCTATGTGAGATCCATCGAACTCATTTGTCTTAATTTCATTTATCATCTTTCTTTTTAGGTGTTTGACGAATACTAAAATGCTCTTATCATTTAAGAAGATTTACATTTTGAAGTCCACTTATTTGTGGATCAATGAACTTGTATATATGTTGTTGAATGGATATATTTTTTTGAGCGGCTTTTTGTTGTTGAATGAATTATGTTAGTTTGTGTGATTTGAGACTAAGGAATTGATATAAATGAATTATGTTAGCCGTCACAAAATATTCTTTTTGTTGTTGAAAATAGCTTTCGGTGATTAAATTGTAGGCGATTAAACATAAAAAAATAAAAAAAAATCTATCAGTGACTAATTGTCGATCACAAAAATAATGTTTATTGATTGGAAGTTTTTGGTGATTAACTTAGTTGATCACTATAAGATATTAACAATGACCGAATTTTAGTCACAGAAAATATCATTTGGCGACCAAAACACTTGGTCAGTAAAAGATGCAAAAATAGTGACTATGTTGTGGTCATTGAAAAATTATCTTAAGTGACCAAATATTTTTTGTGATTAACTTAGTTAGTCACTACAGGATACAAACAGTGATTACTTTTTGGTCACTGAAAATTTATCTTTAGTGACCAAACTCTTAGCGTGATCAATTTAGTTAGTTACTATAGGATACCAACAGTGACAAATAATTGGTCACTAAAAACGCATTTAGTGACCACCAACTATAATTGACGAACCAATTTAGTCACCGAAAAGAACATTTAGTGAATATATTTTAGTAACTAAATGATATATTTTGGTGACCAAATATTATTTGGTCACAAATACCGTTCTGTGACTAGATTAGATGACCAAAATATATTTGGTCACAGTTGACTTGTGGTGACTAAACACAGTCTTTTAGTGACCAATTCATTCGTCACAAAAAGTATTTTTTCCCTGTAGTGCATGTAGCACGAATAGAAATTAAAACTTGACATAGAGAGCACAGTGTTAAAAGAAAACAAATGTCTATAATTGATTTCGATTAGCACAATGTAAAAAAATGTCTACAAATGATTTCAATTAGATAGTTTTATCAAATCAAATATTTGGTTACCCACCACTAGAGAAAAAAAAATTAAGTAGAAAATTCATCTAAGTTTAGTACAGTTTGTTTGAGTTTTGTAATTTTTAAACTGTGAAATCTATTAATAGCTTATGGTAATTAATTTTGACAATTATAAAACATCCACACGATTTTATACCATCACCATTCTATTTTTATATCCATCTATCTATATCCATACTATGTATTATTGCAGGACGACTTTTTATGAGAGTTGCTTTGAGAGCGATGTCACGCCCTCAATTTCAAACATATAAATAATACATATCCTTTAAGAAAATCTCACAATTCTCACCAATAAGCCCAAATATTTGCTCATAATCAATCATCCAATCAACATGAAGCCTATAGTGTACATGGATTTAAAAAAAATAACATTTTAAAAGAGTTTACAAGACTCAACATGAAATCTATAGTGTAGCCCTCCAAGATGATGCATCATCTCATGCACTCCAAGCTCTCCAGGCTAAACCCCAAGAATGTACCTGAAAATGATAGGGTGAGCTATACAGCCCAGTAGGAACATCTACACAAGTATTATGAATATATGAAATGAATTGGCATGCAACGCAACACTCAATAATAACATAAGCATGAGCTTACGCAATATATCTCCAATTATGCATGCATAATATATCCACACATTGCCTCATCAACCTATCCATTACTCCACATAATATCCACCCAAGACTTTCAGATCTCGTCATCAAAACGTTGTCATCCATTCCTTTCATGAACTTAGGATGTTCTCGTGCCAAGTATTTCACACTACTCAACTCTCACTGCTCCTATCGACTCGAAGATTATCTCTCCAACTAGCACTTCACCCCACGGTAGCTAGGAAACATCGAAAGATAACTAGCATGTATCCGAATGGAAGCCAGACAATATTAAGATTCAACTAGCACATCTCCCGCCGAAGGCTGGAAACTATAAACATTCACCTAGCACATCTCCCACTGGAGGCTAGTCAATGATGTTATACATTTCTCACTTAGTTTCTTTCGTTCATACTTTACCATCCAATGTCCAAGGTTACACCAGAATGGTCTATAAATCCCATGCAGTCAGCAATTTACGGAAAACAACACTATACGATACTAACACAATTGTCCGTTCTAGCAATAAAGGAAATGAACGACAAAAGCACATAATAGCAACCGTGCCCTACACGTCATATACTGACAAATTAACGTCACTTTCACATCTAATCCTCATAACACGTTTCACAATCAAGTCGTTCCGTTAGAACTCATCATGAACTCACATACGCAGGTCAATCACGACAGACAAGGCATATCAACATGCCGGGCTATCAACCGTACTCTACTCCGAACTCCAATCATCCTAAAGTCTCAAGGCACGCCAAGGTTTCTCATTCTTTCACGGAACCAAAGAACCCTTCACAACACTAAAACATAATGGATCACCTCTAGACATGATAACAAGGGGCATAAACTCAAGGAAGAAGAATCCCTCCCATGAATATCTCACAACCCGACTCAATCCACAGTTAATGGTACAGTACCTCGCAAGTAAGTCTAGGCCTAAGGATAGGTAGACAATTTTCATATGAGGGACACAAGGGTGATAGTAATCTCGATGCGGGTTCATCTCAATACAAGGGCATACTTGTCAACTTAACCTGTTTTTCACCGAATGCAACCAATTCCAGGTAGTCCCGTTCCGGGGGTATCCTACCTCATAATTCCAACTCTTATTTCTTACTAGGCTTAGGCAGATTTTCGTTAAAGATTTCGAAATGTTCATTTCATAAGTCAAAAAGGTGATTTATATCCAATGCTGGCATTATCCGATAACTTCACGAAATATAAGATTTTCTCAATAAAATACCATTGATTCTTGTTTAAAGCTCTAAAATAACTTTCATCTCGTAGGTCAAAATATCGTCCTTACCCGACTCCCAACTCAACCCAACCATCCTCAAGATGTTATTGAATTCTTCCAATCCCTCATGGTCCATTGTATAATTTCTTCAAATCAAAAGTTATACTGAACAAATGTCCTTCGACACTCTCTAATCATGCACAACCAGCCCAAACTCATAAACTTGACGTGATGTACAAGCGATTGAGCTACGAGCCCAATGGGAAAAATCTATGCCAAGATTATGTGCATGTGAGGTGCATGGCATGCACAGATGAGCATAGTATAGCAATGTAATACTTTCATAAGTCATGCACTACAACACGAATCATAATTCACGGTTCGCCAATACACACAACAACACCTTGCAGTTAACTCGGCATCCACATCCAATGTCAATCGAACGCCATCTCACAAGGTCAAGATAGGCTATACCCTAGCACTTCTCCCAACGGAGGCTAGACAATGCATCAAGTCGTGCCAAACAATGGTCATACATGTATCCTAGCACATCTCCGAAAGGAGGTTAGCCAAGCCAATTCATGGCATTTCCTAGCACATTCCCAAATGGGAGCTAGTCTCTTAGTTTTCCTAGCACCACTCCCGATGGAGGCTAGTATTGCACTTATCTCATTCACTAACCACATATGTAAAAATCAAGCGGATCCATGCCACATTCGAATTATATCGATTTTGTCTCGTTCACTCTAACAAGATACTAATGATCCACGATCACGTCAAACTACCAATTAAAGATGGTCCAAGGCATAACATGAAACAGAAATACAGTCAAAAGAGAAAAATAGCATATCCGCCCGGTCCCGTCCGGTCGCCGTCCGGACGCCGGGCAGCCCCGTCCGGACGCCGGGCAGTCCCGTCCGGACGCCCAAACCACTAACTCTCTGTCCGATTTCCTGGGCCAGCCGTCCGGACGCCCATGGTCTCCGTCCGGACGCCCCGACGCGATCTGCAGAAATCTGCGCGATTTGCAAATTTCGCCATTTCTCCAAATCACTCCAAGGCAACAAAATAACCACGAAATATGCACCAAAACACATCACATACACATAATACAAGGTAGAAATCCCTACCTCAAGCTTCGGATTGACGAATTTGATGAAGAACACAAGCCCTAGCTTCCAAATCCTCTTTGAGCTTCAAATCCTCTCCTCCGAGCTTCGAATCAACGATCAAGTCTCGAATACTTGTCAACCACGATGCCATCCCGCACTATCTTGAAGGAATTCGAAAATGAAGCACAACCCCATGACATATGGTAGAGAGAAGGGAGAGCTCTAAGTTAGAGAGAGAGAGGGTTATGGAAATGGGGCTTCTCCCCCCTTCCCCAAGCCAAAATCTGATTTTTAAGCCCCCATAATGGGTCCCCAAACAAAGCTCAATGTTTTCATGTACGCGTGCTTAAGAAATAAAAGCCTCGGGTCCAAACCCCGCTATTAAAAGTTTCAAATTATATAAAATAAATCAAACACATATTCCAAGAATAATTTATTAAAAAGGCGAATAAATTTTCAAATAATTATTTTTAAAAATTCAAATCCGGGTCCTTACAAGCGACAAGTGGTGTCACCTAAAATAACCTAAATTAATTGGTCAACAAAATTATTTTGTTACATTTCAAAAGGAATACTAATCCAAAAAGATATACACTTAATTAATTGATTACTTCTCAAAATGAATACTAATCCAAAACATATTCTTCTTTGATTATTTCTTGGGAGAATCTTTCAGTGATTATCCTTCCGTTTGGTGGGGAAAAGAATCTTTTCCTATACACGTATCCTTGATGTTGGGATGTTCTTTTTGCATTTGAAAATTATTCAATAGAATATTAATCAAAAAATATATACGCTTAATTTTCGTACTATTTGGGATAACTTATCCTAATCGTTTTCTCATTACTGTGAGATTTGAAAAACAAACATAAGATATTAGTAGTGTTTCAATTTTATTTTCTTCTTAAAAGAGTCATTCATCTTCTAATGACGACCAAGGAATAAAAATTAAGAAGATTCGGTCAAAAGTCCATAACAATAGATTTTTAGTGCAACAAGTCCATCTCAAACAAAATTACAGGTGAAAATTATTTTGTCACATAAGTTTCAAAAATATCCTTCTAGTAAACACTTCGTTAGATATAAAAGCGATAATTTCATTAAATAAAGTTACTTGTTGGTGTTTACTAGTTAATATTATCTGTCGTTTTTAACAGATACTTTAACAAATAACTTTATTAGTTTTATTATGTCATTATATTTGTTAGTATTTATCAGTCAATATTTTTGTCGATTTAAACAGGTACCTTAACAAATAATGTTATATGTTAGTTTCGAAGTAATAATGTTATCAGATAAAATTATATATTTATATTTTTTAATTTGACTAATAGCAAGCCAACATATAATGTTATTTGACTCACCTATTAAGAAAATAATTTTAATTAGATAAAATTATCTATTAGCGTTTATCAATTAATATCATATGTCGCTTTTAACAGATACTTTAATAAACAACATTATTTGTTAGTTTTCGGAATAATAATGTTATCAAATAAAGTTATCTCTCGCGTTCAAGGGCAAATCCGTCTATAAAAGGATGTCAGGCATTAAAACTTCTCAAACAATGGATCCTGACTCATAAATTAAATTAATATGTATTTAATGGCCAAATTAGCCCAGAGTTATCATTTTGACCAATTTTAAACATTAATATTATATTTCATTTTTTCGAGAGATCGTATCAAATGCTCTACTATTTCTCTTTTTCTTGCATTGCTTCCTCCTCATTTTGACATATATTCGCCAAGTTCTTTCTCTTTTTTTTATGTGTCGCTTCCTCTTTCTTTTGCTTTTTTTTATTGTTACTGTTACTAGGCCTAATTGCCATTTTTCTATTGATGATGTACTAATAACCTAGAGGTATTCATCACAAGAAATGAGTGCACCACCATAAAAGGCATTCAATTGAAAATCTCTAATCTTTTTATCATGCATATATCTGATTCATTTCTAGCAACGACCCTTTTGAACAATTGGACATCAATGAATACCTTTGAATTTCTAATCAATCTCTAACCCATTCATCCCGAGAAACAGGTGCACCAGTTGGAATCAATTGAATACATTCTTTTTAACTGCTTCAATAATATCACTACATCTATGAAAATCGTCTCTCCTTAATCAACTGATCTGCTCTTAGATTGCTCACTCTCCTATCATCTCCTTGTTTTTCGGTCGCTTTCAAAATCTCATCTTTACTTGGCATTCTTGAAGCATGAGGACGTTTGAATACTTCATTAAAAATTTGAACCAATTTGTTCGAGAGGTGTTCAGTTTCTGCTTCTTGATAACCAAAGGTATAAATTCGTGTGTCACTTCAACCACATCATGATCCCTAATGTCTAAATCTACTACAATGTCTGTCACGACCCAGTCTAATTTGGAATAGATTAGTGACCGGCCAACGAGCTAATCCTATTAAGGCCTATAACGAATAAAATTAAGGATCTTCAACCTGTCATGCAAAAATCTAAGCCAGAACTAATTATATGTTGTTTAAAAATATCATTAGCACAACACTAGTGTCAATTCAAATATGAAATTCTACGTGTTTGCCATGTTAATCATTTGCACAATGCATGTAACATAATGATCTTGATAAACAGAATTAAAGGCATTGTCCAAAAGATCGAAACCTAGAACTTTATTCAAACTTATCTCATTTAGTTCAATTTAAACGGTTACCAATTGTTTGTAGGTGGGAGCTACCCCCTTATGCATCATTGTATACATGGAAGACGTCATCCATAAACCACATTGGCCGTGGTTAATAGCCTTATTTCACGCATCTCGTTATATTCTAATCCCCTAGTGGTCGGGGTACCGTTTTGAACACATTAACAATACATCATTCGATGTTTCTCAACTAACACGTGGTTCATAACATAAACAATTTAAGATGATCTAGCAAAGCATTTTCATGCTTAAAACAACATATCATCGAAATATCACATGCATTCATGCCTTTTTAAAATGAACACGTAATTAAATCATGTTTGAACTCACCTTCTTATACTAGCTTGTGAACTAAATAATCCGTCACAATTCTACGCCTCGTTTCCTACAATTGTCAAAAGTAACTGTCACTCAATAATCCAATTTGGCATTCAATTGATTTGGATTTAACTTCCCTATTTGTTCCCAACTCAATGTCATATAAGTCTAGCCTTGTGTCACGATGTTGAAACGAGTCAAGGTGGTCACACTACATCCTATTCCAGAGGTAAAACAATGGTCAAGTCAAAAAACATATGGTTGTAAGTATGCCTTAAAGTAACGTTATAACTTAGCTTAATTAAATATGGCTCGTTTCTAATCATTGGAGTGGCTTAGGGATGGTCTCGAAGGCCCAGCTGCCATGCCAATGTAGTTTGTCGAGCCAAGTAATGAATGACTTGACCCTCGGTTACTAGCCTCGATTTGCATACGTCTGTCACTTCTCAAAATCTAAAGTTACATTAAAAATGTCTCAAGAATATTATGTTTATTGTCAATCTATCATTTACTAACCCCGGTGTTTCAACATTAATAGATTATTATGTTTAGGTGTTCATCAACAAGAAGATCAACGTTGAGTAACAACATGAGTTTGCACGATGGACATTAAATAAAGCATGAAGTGAAAAAGAGGTTGTCAAGTCATGCATGTCACATCCTGACAACGACTTCAAAGAATGCTCGCAATGAAGTCGAATCATAGATGTGAGGTTCGTTATTCTATATAAGTATGGTCCATAAAGTTAATGGGTTGAGGTTCATGTTCAAAACTAAGTCAAAGGTGGGATAGTATCTATTTGTAATCGGTTAAGAAAAATCTTTACCGGTTAGGAATGACTATATTAGTTCAAACAGTTTAATCATTGATTGGTTACGATGAAAGTGTGACTAGCCAGAATGTAACAACTTATACCTAACGCAATGTGAGTCTGACCGGTTAGGATGTAGGTTTAATGATCAGGAGTTTGACTTGGTCCTTAGGCAACAGACAAAGGTGACTGGTTATAGGTCAAGTCTTACCAGTTATGATGGTTCTAGAATGCCAGTCCAGAAGCAAAGGCTGACTGGTTAAGGTCAAATATGATCAGTTAGGCTAAAGGTTTGCAACACAATCTAAGGAGATAGTAAGTACTCCTGACCGGATAAGGAAAAAGTGTGACCGGTCATGCTAAAGATTTTCAATGCATTTAACATGAAATTAGGTAATGGTGACCAGTCAGAGGGTCGTCTTCTCCAAATTCAAAATCGAGTTTTCATCAAAAGGAGCCTCGTGAAGCTTGATTCATGTATGTAAGGCATAAATTAAAGAGTGAGAATGAGTTATTTACTTGATTTGAGCTTGGATTGGAGTTGAATCAACTGAATTTGGGTTTCCCTTCAACTGGATTTTACACCCCCCCCCCCCCCCCCCCCCCCCCCCCCCCCCCCCCAATTGTAAAAATACCAACTTCTTCCTTACTTAGCTCAATAATGATAGTTTTGTTCCTCGCTCTCTAATGTTGTAGTACTGATTTCGTGTGAAGGAAAATAGGGGAGTAGGATAGGGCTTAAATAGGAAAGAGTTTGATTTGCCATAAGAAAAAATATATAAGCATGCATGTTGTTATAAAAGGGAAAAATAAGGGGCTATAAAGTAGCTAATGGCGGTAATGGGGATGAGAGGTTGCAATTAGAGGTGAAAGAAGCTTTAGTTGGAGATGGAGTAGTCAAGTAGAGAAGATGGCCACTAGGTTAGGAGAATTACCTGAGATGATTTTAGGGCCAAAACAGTACGCTAATTTTGCCACAACCAAGTAGGTGCCGCTATGGAGAGATTGAGTGAGGGAAAGGGATCAAACTCCATTGGGAAGGAGATGTGTGCTTCTGTAGAGTTAGGGGGATAATATAGCAGCAAGGAAAACAAATGTGGGAAAAAACCATGTGTGGTGATTATGATCAAGGGGGATTGATCTGGTAGGGAAAATATCGTAGTAAGGAAGAGGTTATGTTATAGTGTGGTAGGGATTAGGATAAGGTACTATGTTTTATAATGGTGCAATGGTGTCCAAGTTTAAATGGGTTTTCTTATGCTACTTAGGTTGCCATGCAAATGTATATATGTTATCCAACGTAGTCCGACAAGGAATTTCTAGAACTCATATAAACTGAAAAAGAAAATGCAATCAAAAGAACAACAAGAACACATAAATGTGAAACTTACAGGACCAATTTTAGGGTTCCAGAAATTGATATCGAGGCTAGTATTTTAAATATTGCGCAACGATCTCGCTTGTCCCCACCACGGTGTCGACTGATTTGTTGGACGATTGCTTTCCAAGATATAATAATTCTCGAAGAGTAAAAGTTGTACTACATTCTGTTGCACAGGCGAACCAAAACACTGTTGAACTCTCAAATAAAAATGTCAATCGAAAGCTACTAGAATATTCTTGCAATGCACTGCAGTGATGAGAATATTACGGATGTAATAAATGACTATAATGATGTCCTATTTATAGATGAATAGGTGTCCGCTTAGGAAGGCTAGGTGGTTGTTAGGAACCACCAAACAGTCACCGGTCATGACCTTTGTGAAGAAACCTTTAGGAGAAGGAGGGAAATAATCGACGAGGAATCTATAACAAAAAATAGTGAATGAAAAAGCGTGACGAGAATTCTCAACTAAAGATGTTAGAAGGTGCAAAGTCATGACCTTTCTATTTTTCTCTAAAAGAAAAAGAATATGTTCAGGTCCAAGCACAATCCGAATTAAAAGCGGTATTAAATCTGTTCGGGCTCAAGCCCAAAATAAATTAAACAAAATTTCAATAAAAAGAATATTATTATTGGGCCAAACACATTTTTATCTTATTGGCCTAGCCCAGCCCGATTCGGTATGATCCGTCGGCGGTGTGTGTGTGTGTGGTGAAAATGCTCGCTTGCCTACTTGCAAAAGTTGTATGACCAAAAGGGCCAATTTTTTAAGCAAATTTTGCTTTAATATACTCGTATTCTCTTATGTGGGACACAAGTTTTCCCCCAATTCTCAAGGACTGTGTGCCAACTTTTAGTCACAATTTATCATGCACTATTAAATATTTTTGGCAAACTTAATATCCGATATTAATCTCCTCATGGAGACGAAATCAATAGTATTTGGGACTGACTCAATCGATGAATGGGATCCATTTAACCGGAGCTCAATTTGCAAAATTCAATATTTTTCCAACAATATATTGTTTGATACATGCATGGCAAATTTAAGTACGAGTTAAAATTTGAATGTAAAACTAAATACTATCTAAAATTTCTTTTATTTTTTAATAAAAACTTGGGCCTTTACATAGAAAATATAGAAAAATGTTTAAAATGCTTTGGCCTCCTTTGGCCAAATTTTTTTAATATTAACATTACTATGTTTTTGTCAATTTTTATTGTCATCATATTCGCGTTACGTTTTCTGGATTAATCATTTGCCTAGACAAAAGGGATCTAAAAAAGATATTTTTCATTTTTTTTTGGTGTCATTAGCATCGTCTTAACTAGATTTTTTCTAATTCCGGTCCATTTTTATTCTTTTTTGAATTTCTCTAGTCGATACGAATTAGAGATCGCAAAAAATCTAACCAAAAACCATATGAAAATTAAAAAATATTAAATCAAATATACGAATTGTTTTTAACAAAAATAATAATTTAGTGCGTCTGCTTTTTTATTTTCCCTTGTTTTTCTTTTGAAGCCAAATAAAGAAAGTTTTTATATGGAGAACTTAATGTATAGTCCTATTTTTTTAGTTATAGTTATATTTCGTTTTTAGAAATTATGTTTCAGTCCTCAAATTCAAACAACCTCAAAACTAACCTTCTCCATATTTTTTCACACTAATATATACCCTTGCTTTCTATATTTCCAAAAACTATTTTTCTTTTGTGTCCGCTGAAGACGAAAATTTCGCACTTTCTCTTACTGAAATTTTGGAGACCATATTTTGAAAACCCTAATAAGACATAATCGGGTTTGATGCTTCAAAAGACATAATCCGGTATCAAATGATTTTCAGAACACATAATTGACTTTATGAGACAGACGGACGGAGGGCGAACGGACAAAATCGACAACAAACACAAATCAATCGGCATTGTTTATAAGATTTACACAATCTTAAACTATCAAGGTAAATTTCATCTTGATTAAACAAATTCACCATATTTTCTTTCAAAATTATCATAGACTCTCGTAATTTACCATCATCTTATTTTTTTTAAATCTAAATTTACCATTATTAATATACTATGCCTTAATATAAACAACATGGTAAATTTAATCATGGTTCAATAAATTTACCATCTTTTCTTTGAAATTTATCATATACTTGTGAAATTTATCGTCGTCGTGTTTTTTATAATCTAGTTTACCGTTATGCACTTGATAGGAAAATAGTTGATCTTTCAAAGTTTGCTTAAAAATCGTGCCCAATTTTCTTTTATAATTGGTGATTTTCGGTCGGAATTTTCCTTCCTAATTCGTGTGTAACAAATTGGTTGGCTTCAACCGAAATTTTACTTTCTAATTTAAATTTTTTAATAATTTTAATTTCAAGCTTAATAATAGTTAGAATTAAATTTTACAAATTTAGAAATTGCATGTATGTGACTAAAAGAAGGACAAAAAAATAAACTTAACATTCAAAAGTAATAGTAATTTTGTTAAATCATATAAAATTAAGACTAAAACGTAACTCAGAATTTTTATCGAGATAAAAATTTATTCTCTACACAATACGAAAATAGATTATAGGACCATGATTTAATTAATTTATTTTTTATACTTTTCCCTTTCTTTCCTGAGTTTCCAAACAAACGCGAAGTGTACTGAGAAAACAAAACCGTATGCGCCTTTAGACGATCCCGATAACACATCCCTAGTTGTGGTTTCTGTCCAATTTCATCTCGCTTTCGCACGGACGCCTGATAACCGGAATGGGGGCAGAGGCTGCCGCTAACCAGACTCCTGCTGAATCCACGCCGGATGACGTCGATGCCTTGCTTGAGGTACGATAATTCGCGCTGCAACCATTATCGTACACACACAAGTTTATATCTACACTTCTGCTTCTCTCTCCCTTAAGTATTGTGTATTGATGTTCATGATGTCTTGTCAAGGGTGATTGAAATCTCTTAGTTGTTGTATTAATCGTTTGGTTGTTGAGAAAACGCATGACAAGGGAAAGAGAAAAAAAAATTATTGCTTTAAGCTATCTGATGGTACATAGACTGAATTGCATAACTCTAACTAAGTAAAGCCGTGGAGGTTTTTATTTTTTGGCCTCAAATTGGTTACAAGTGAAACTTAACTGTTTAACTGATTGATGGGTTAGTTATTTATTCTGTCAAGGATCATGCTTTTGCTCTTTGTTTGCATTGTTATAGGAGACAATCAGATATACACCGCTAACAATAAGCTGGACATTGTATTGTCCATTAGCAAATGAAGTCTTACTGCCTTTCTGACATGCTTGAAGCCACGGGCTTATTGTATTCTCCTAAGTCTTTGTCTCTCTCCTTTTCTGAGCTATGTAGGTTAAGTTACAGTCAGTGGTAGGATATTGGAGTGTGGCATCTTGCAGGAAGTATGATGGGTTATATGTCACCTGAGTTACTTTAATAGGGGCACGAACTGCCTAAAATTGTGAGGTATCTTGACCGGTATGTGTCTTATTTTGTTAGTGTGGAGGTCTTTGTCCTATTTTTCTCTTGCAATCTATGAAGCATGAGGCTTCGAACACGTAACAAGTAAACTCTGGCGTCAATCAACAACGTAGTGTGTTATGTTGTGGATATTTCATTTTTCCGGGCTGGTTAGGATATTATGTCTGTAAAATTAATGTTGTGGCACTGCTTATCTTTTCAGTTAGCTACACAGGATATTCTCAAAAATTTAAAAAAAAAAGTTTTGTGTTGGCACGCGTTTGACATGTCAATGAAATAGCCTTGTTTTGGTGGCATTAACATGATACGTGTTCAACAGAAGGCTGCCCAGGTTTACTCTTTCCTAACAAATTGAATTTACTCATGGATGCAATTGTTTTGGTGACAAAAAATTAGTTTGGGCTTAAAAGAGGTATCGAGGTCCCAATAAGGCACGATATGTCTTTGATTGCCGCTCGACGTACCCGGTTTAAGCAATTAGTTCCGGCAATGCGTAAAGTACTTTAAATGTCAACTTTAGTTTACTACAATGTGTTGATTAGAGACTCAACAATAAGTAAATTCAATCTGTTAAGAGTTATTGTAGTTTGTCCCGGATTTGATTAATTATTATCTCCCTATTATATGAACTTAGGCAGCCTCTCCACTCATTGCCAATGGGTTTTGAGTTGGATGCTTTGATATGGTATCAGAGCTATGGTATTGTAGGCTTCTGGACGATACTCTCTTGGTTGACTGTCCCGTTGTTGTGCCTTAATTGCACATTATTTCGTTATGATCCATGTGTATGGATCTGTTGTTTACCTTTCCATGTGCAGGTCAGGGGTTGTATGTGCGGGGAAGTGTTAGAATTTGTCCCACATTGAGTAATTATTACCTTCAAAACTAGTATATGAACTTGGGCGGCCTCCCCACTCATTGCCAATTGGTTTTGAGTTGGATGCTTTAACAAGAGCTTTTCATATTCATTTCCCTTCACACTTGATGCTCCATGTGAATGTTCTACATAATCCATTTTAGCCAAATCTCGTGGAAAACTTCCTCACAAAATTGCTTAACAAAAAGTCTTTGATCTGGACAACTTTGTTTGTTAGTAGCTAATAAAGTCAGCAGTGTTATTCTGTTAGTTGGTTATAAAAGAAAAAAAGATTCTGTTATCCGGTTCTATCTTTGGATGACATGAAGCTTCCCCCACCCTCCCATGTTTGGTTTTTTGTAGTTAATATTTCCTGTTGGACAATATTATATCAAGGCAACAATACAGTTTTTCAGTATGCCTAGTTTCTTTAAAGATTGTTCTTCCTCTTCTATTCTAAGGATATTCTTTATGCGAAGATAGTTCTTCAGTTCTCTAGTGATATAGGTTTTCTTATGACTGGTGAAGTTTGTTACGAGCAACCATCCAATGATATATCACACAGTTGCTTAAGGTGTTTTGGAAAGTATAAACTGAATTGAGCCATATTTGTACGAAATGGCCTAAGAAGGCAAAGCATTAAGAGGGAAAATTAATCACAAGAGGGGTCTTCTTCATGAATGTTGTAAACCTTTCTTTGTACGGAAAGAGAAACAATTTCTCATAGCCTTGACTATTTATCATCCTTAGCCTTCTTGAGAACCATGTCTTTGCTCATCTTGTCCTCAATACAACATGATCAAGCAAAACAATAGACAAACTAAACCTGTCATTATTGTTTTCCAATTGTCTCTTACTTTGGTTTATCAAAATTGGCTATCATATGTCCTTAGTCTTATTTACCTGAATTGGTTCCAGTATAGCTCCGACATTATAAAAGTAACGTGTCATTCTGTTCATCCTTGATGAAGATAATAAATCTAAAAGAATGATGTTTGATTTGAAACTCAATGTCAGACATTTGCAACATTTACAATAGATTGTTGAACTTTAATCCATTGGCTTACTACGACGCAGTTACTAATGTACTTACCACACCCTATCTCAAGTTAAAAAATGTTGGACTCAGGCTCTGAACTGCAAGATTTTGGTTATATCTATTGGCTGCTATCTGCTTCATCAATCAGTTTGGGAAATGGCTGCTGGAGAAAGAAGCTTTAACTTTGTTTTGTTCCATTTTTTTACAGGCTGCCAGATATGACGACATTGAGGATATCATTAGCTTAGCTTCTTCCGGGGTTTCTCTTGATTCCAAGGATTCAGAAGGCCGAACAGGTTAATATCTTTCACGTAGTGTTATGTTTAACATTTTTATTCATATTCTTCTGATTATTCCTTTCCTGTTGTACTGTTCTATTTTCCTTGGTTGTTAAGAGTTGTTGCATTGTCGTTTTATTTTCTACTTTGAGTTATTTATGCTTTAAGAAGGTCCAGTCGATTGTTTAGTTCGTTTGTCTACAAATCATGCTGCCGAAATCTCCTTGTAGTATATGAAAGCATGTAATTCATTGCACTGACTTTAAATTGAGAGAACGCAAGATCTGGCATGCTAGGCTATGAGTAAATAACATTAATATAGTTTGTCTGGTCAACTCCAGGGTGGGTAGAGAGCACTTGTCCAAAATAGGTGGAGAAAGAGCATTATGTTGTTGATTTTTTAAAAAAAGGTGCATCAGTACTGATAAATATTGCTGTTGCGCATTCTATTCATTCATTGGGATTATTGATTGGACTGAAATGGATCAGAGCTTGCCCCTTAAGAGTTCTCATTTGGTGAGGAGTCTCAGAAGACATCACTTACTGTGTGAGCAGTTCCTTCTAGCTTTAGTACTTTGATTTGCGCAGTTTACTTGTTTTATGCATTGTGCCGAATTCAATAGGTGGATAGTGATAGAAGCACAGAGGGACCAAAGTTGTGAGTTTCATGCCACTTGTCACTCTGAGAGCCCTACCCACTGAAAGTAGCACATGTCCCCCGCAATATTGGATAATCTCACGTATTCCCTTCAATGTTATATAGTATGGATAAGCTTTAAACCCATGTCACACACGGACTTCTAGCATTTCGCCATTAATGTTAGAGTTCTGTACACTTCCTGGCATGCGTATTCTACTTCCTTTAACTTGCAAGTAATGGATCTCGTCACTGGAATTTTATCCTCTTCTTCTGCTATTCCCCTGCTGAATAACAGCTAATTAATATGTTTAATTTCTTAGGTTGGTACAAGAATTTCTTGAATCCTCCATCCATGAAAAGCATGAGATGGATCATATATATCTTTTAGCATTTTGTGGTCAACCATTTCTGGCAAAGGAGAATGTGAAGGAATGGTATTAGAGCTATGTAAGCTGTAGTGTGCAAAACCAGAAGCTACATCCTGCAGTCTAGCATGGTGGGGGGCATCAATGGAATTAGTCAGTGGTTTGCTATTATTGTTTCGAAGCACTACTTGACATAATGGGAGAAAAGCCATGGTGGCAAGTAGTATGCAGAACTAAGTGATTTATCGCATCCTAGGGGTGAAATCGGCTCGGATGGTTTTGGAGCATGTAACCTTGAAACTTGTCTGTTTGGAGTGAATATTTTGCATACCGATCCCGACTGAACCTATTAAGGGACCGAATCCAGTTCGTGGGGATCGGTTGGGTCTGGGATTTCTGGTTTTTGGGTAGACTAAAATTGGGCCTGATCGGGCCACATGCCAAGCAAATACCTAACAAATAATTTGGGTCCACGGGGTATTAAAGGGTTAGAGGCCTGAATACTAAAAGGAACACTAGCTGCAGAAACAAAATTCTAGGACCACGAATTCTTCTCCAAGCTACGAAAAGGAAAGAAAAATAGATTGCATAAACTGAACCAAAAAAAAAAACAGTCAAAAGCTGAAGAGAACAGACGGGACAAGTAATATCACTAATGATTCATCGTCACATTAAAATGTAAACTGAGCAAGAGAAAAACGGAAGGACAGAACTAAGTATGAGTTGGGTTTGGGAGAATCTGAAGATTCTGAATCATATATAACTCAAAAGCTAAAACTTCGGTGCAGATCTGAACTTTAGTGCAGAATCACGAGCTTCTTGTTACGAATCACAAAGTCACTGCTGCGAATTGTTGGGGGGGGGGGGGGGGGGGGGGGGGGGGGGGGGGGCGGGGGAGAGAGAACAGAAGAGAAGGAGAAGGTTTCTTACTTCATGTTCATCTGAATAGCCGAAGAGTAGAGAGAGGTGGGTTAGGATTGTGAGATGAAGATGTGGGACACATTATATAGGGGAGTTCTGCATCTAAAGATTTTCGTCAGGTTGGATGGCTGGGATCTATCCTATCCTATGTCACCTGGGAAAAGCTAATACCGTTGCGAATTACGTTTTGGTACGCACATTCCGAAACATGGTAGATTTATGTTCCAAAAAGATAGATTTACCGATCCAAAGCGTTCCCCGAAGTTCCTCCCCAAAAAATGAACTTATTAAGGTAAAACTAAAGAGAGCAAAATTAGGTGAGAGAGGATATTAAGAACGCTCATTATGCTCCTAGAAATGTGTTTTCAATGGATAATTTGAAAAAAAAAACATATTCATTTTTAATAGATGTTTACTGCTTGGACGAGTAAGTTCTAATTTTGTTATCTGTAGTAGTGTACCCCTAGTTTACCAAACTTTAGGCATGAGGCGTACCAAGTCATCGTTTCCGTTCCTCATACCACTACGATCCGTTTTCCAAGTAGCATAAAGTTTCCATCCAATGATGAACTAATTTTCTGATACTAATGTATAATATGTTCGTTCGGTTTGGTCGGTTGACAAAAAAAATTCGGAGACCCCAAACCAAACCAAAAAACCAAAAAAACTACGTTATCAAACAAAACCAACCGAACCTTGGTCTTTTTCTGTCAGTTTGGTTTTTTAAAAATTAATTTCATCCATATTCTAGCCTTGTGGGACCCACCTATTGAACTCCTGAATTGCCTGGCAATGTATGCGAGACGGCACATGTGTTTGCTTTAATTAGTATTGGGTGGTTAACCTTCTCTAGTGTGAGGCAGAGTGTGACACTAACTTGATTAAATAAGAAGAGACAGAAATAAGGACAACTTGTTAAAGGTTAGAGATGAGACCATAGATGGTTCTGAAAGGTTGGAGTTTGACTTTTATAGATGAGAAGGTGATGGTTTCATATGGGTTAGGTTGCTGGATTTTGGGTAGCTCTCATGTTTGATGTTTTTCCTATTCGCTAAGATACTGCGGGGAGTCTAGTCTTGAGGAAATCGATCCACCATCCCAAGTCGAAGACTAGATTCAAGGCGAGGCCAATATATCATATTGAAGACTAGATTGGAAGTCGAATGCGTAGTAGCGCTATTCATAGCCTCCGGCTAATTGTGGATTTCAATGCAAAAAAGGCGAGGGAAGTGTTCGATTGATTATAGATTGTTTTTGGCTGTTTTTGTTGTTGAAAGAGTTTCGGATCAATGAAACTATGTAAACTTTTTTCTATTATGGGGTATTTTCCCCCATATGGTAGGGTGATCTCAAAAGATATAATAGGTCTCCCTCCGAGGTCCAAGCCTCCAAATGGTGCTGCCGAATAGAAGAATCAAAAATTGTTGCTGGACTTTTTTTAAGGTCAGTTACAAAGTAGATTGTAATTATTGCTGCAGTAAACCGAGCCGTTTGCAAACTATCCAAGGTTTGGTTCAGTAAAGTTTCGCTTGAATTTGATTCATTTGCTAAACGAACTGCACCTGAGCCTCAATTTTAGGCTCATTTAATAAATGAGCCGAAACCTAAGCCTAACAGTATTCGGCTCATTTAGGCTCGTGAACTTGCATTGAGATATCACCAATATTTTTTAGGGTCTACTCATAAATATTTACTTTTCTTGGTGTATATATAAACCATTAGTTCTTTTTTTCCTTAAGTATATATTTAACAGAAAAATTTGCTCAAAGTTTTGTGCCAAATAAAAGCTTTTTCTTAGTTGTCATCTCCAAGTTAGGGTATCTTCCCCGTAATAACAATCTATTTGCAGCCTAGACCCTACGTCAAGTGTAAATATTTAAGATTTTTTGCTCGTTAAGGTTTTTGAGCAAGCTCGAGCTCAAATCAAACATAGGCCAGTCCGGCTTGAGCTTGGCTCGTTTATTTTTTATTGGGCTTGAGCTCAAGTTCGAGTTCGCTAAAATTTTAATGAACGAACCTAAACATTCTAATGTTTGGTTCGGTTCGATTCTTTTAGTTCCCTAATTGCAATATGTTAACGTGCTCATAGTTATTTAAGGCACAAGGCGCACCAAGGCGCAAAGTTCCTTGGAGCCTAGGCGCGAGATGAGGCACGGACTTTTTTGAAGCGAGGTGCACCTAAACGAGAAAAAAGTAACAATATATATACATATATAATGTTCAACAATCGACCAAGCTATTCAAGGCAAGGCAGGAGGCGCACGCACACCCATATGTACACACAACCACCCACACAAAAAAAAAAAACCCCACCCATATGTACATATACACCCGTGTATGTGTGTGTAAAAAAATATAAAATGATAAGTGCATAAGAAAAATAGATAGAATAGTATGAATCCACCCACTGAAACTTCCATTAGGAATAATATATGTATTACAAGGGCCAAAGCAACCTAATAGTTGTATTATATATTATATATATATATCCACATATATTTGTATATAAACATAATAACTTGATCGTATTATACAACAATAAATAAGGTGTTATTTGGGCAAATTAGGAATTTTGTCCTTTTAGCGAGAGACAGAGAGAGAGAGATTGACGGAACATACCTGGTGGCTTGGTGAGATCGCGATCATGAGAGAGAGAGAGAGAGAGGGAGGCGTGATGTATGTCTTCTTTTTCAATTATTTTTTTATTTTAAAGAAGGTGCGCTTTTTTGTCAAAGCGTGTGAGGCGCAAAAAAGCACACACCTTAGTGAAAGAGCCTCGCCTGGCCCTAGTCAAGGCGCCACACCAGAGCCTTGGTGAGCCTCAAGCCTAGGCGCTCCTTTAATAGCTATGAACGTGCGTAGGGGATACAACCCCGTATACAATGAAAAGAAGAAAAAGAAAAGGAACAGAACAGAACAGAAAAAACACTAAAAGACCCAAGTTAGTTGTAAACTCCAAAAAATCTCTTCTTAACCAAGCACCCAACCTTACTAGTATCAATGCAGTGACCATCTGAAGGCCAATCCTCTTGCATCCATTGTAGTTACCTTAAGTGCCTTATTTGTCTATAGTTTCTCGATTATTTGGTTCAACTTTCTCCATAATCATCACTACTTGAGTAGCTGCTTTAGCCAACTCCTTTCACCTTACCACTCTTCAAGTTGATCTTGAATTGAACTTTGGCCCTTTATTCTCTGAGCTCCTAAAACCACCAAAATTTAAGAAATCTGTGAAAGAACTATCATAGTCTATGAAGCATCGACGCACATAACTAGGCCTTATCCATCTCGGGCACGTTGGGGGACATGGGACACGCCAGGACATGTACGGGACACTTGAGGTGGCATGTCCTATTATTTTTCCTAGTTTTAAGTAGGGGAGACACGCGTCAGGGACACGCTTGTTTCAAGATAGACATGGTTGGGACAAAATTTGTCTTGAAGTTTCCTTCTAAATATCGATTCATTCTGTGATAATTTTTTAGAATCTTCCATCTGTGCAAGAATTACAACACTTGTCTCCATGAAGACGGTATTTTTGCCCCATCCACCCCACTGCTTTGAACTTTTCCCTCAAAAGTAGATGTGATTTGGCTGCAGCTATGAGATCATGACTTCACTTGTAAGCAGTTTATTTTGTTCATGACAATACCATCAGTTTCTTTGTGGACTTAATACCCTTCATTGTAACCTAATTGGACATGCCAGTTTCTCCCCAAAGGTGTATATTCTCCTGCAAGATTAAAATTTGAAAAGCCCTACCTGGCACAACAAATACATTTATTGTCTTATTCTCGGAACTTACGTAGGAGTAGTACTTTGCTGAATTTTGCACGGTTTCTGACTTTATATCTGTATTTGACTCGGCCACTTTTGTTAACATCTTCTTGCAGCACTTCATATGGCTTCAGCAAATGGGCATCTTGACATTGTGGATTATCTTATCAGAAATGGAGTGGTGAGTGTGACATTTTATCAGAGTATTATATCACTTCTGTCTCTATGATCCCAAATTTGAGTGTTTTTGCTTCAAACGATTTGTATTTGGTTTGACATGCTCTATTTATTTCGGTAATCACGTAGGTATCATTGGACTACTCTCGTTCTATAGTAGATTTAGGTCTGGGGAGAGAAACTTTTAAGTTGTGGAATTGATCTCCAACTGATGTCGCGAGTTTCTTTTAAATGTTATTTGTTAGAGCTTTTGTAATGTTGCTTAAATTAAGGAATCATATACAAGAAAATGTCTGTTTCCTGTTGAGAAATGAGTGTCGAGCAAATCTGACATGTCCTGTGCGAGTGTGGAGAATTCACCAGGGTAGAGTTAATTTGGCAAATTTGCTGCATGCAGAAGATAAAAGTCTTACTGGGTTCACCTTTCTAATGGGGCTCATAATAAGTAACTCCCATTTTAGGTTTATGATTTTAGAGCAAGACTTGTACCCCCTTTAACTTTAAAAACTTAGCTTGTAATTCATTGGAAATACAAAATCAGACCTGAAATTCCTTCGTTGACCGCTGATAGGTTCGCTTGTTCTATTCCACAAGTCACTTTGAATATTCTAAATTCCCTTCATCCAGAATCACTTTATTGTCATTCAATGTTGCCTAGAAAATGGACATTATTGGTACATGGAGCAGACCCCAGAATGTTTGAGCCGAGCAGTTCGGTTGAAACATAGCTCAAACCATTAGAGATGCTCTTACAATGAACCCATGAAATCTAGAGAAATTAAATGGAGTAAAGTTCTACACTTTTTTTTTTTTCTTTCTACACTTTAGGCCATCTATTCTTCAAAGCTTAGTTAATCTGGTCTCACTTACGGTATATTTTCTGGTCCTGTAATTAAGTAGTTTTTGTTAATTTACGCTCTCCAAATATTTTCTCCATTTATCACAACTGCTAAGATCGATTTCATGCAACTCTTCTTTTTTCCCCCATGGAAACAGGATGTTAATGCATCAAACGTAGAGAACAACACCCCTCTTCACTGGGCTTGCCTCAACGAGCACATTGAGGTAACAAATGTGTTTCCTCATGCGTACAACTATTCTTGATTTCATGTGCATCTTTCAAGTTCATATAAACATTTCCATTTCAGGTGGTTAAGAATTTGATTCTAGCTGGAGCAAGTGTTTCTGTTCTAAACAGGTGCGTGCGTATCCCCAACCACAGCTATAGAGCTCATTGTTGTTATTTGTACGGAGCAACTCCTATCTAGTCCGTGTGCAGTTTTGCCCATATGTTGGCCTTTCCCGAGTCCATTTCAAAGATCAGAATCATTCACTTTAGAGCTCGTCAAGACCATTAATCATGCTAAATTCCAATTGATATGATATTAATCGACACACGATCGCTACAGACTTCTCTTTATATAACTGGTTTTGATCCAGTATGACAGTTTTTTTCCCAGAGAAATGCACTTCGTAATCATGTTAGCTGATGGACACAATTTTTCGCATGGTTAATGGTTTTGACGAGATTTAAAATATGAACAGTTTTGATGGCCCGCAAATGGGAAACTGGACGGCTTTTAGCGACCCGAGAGGATCTGTTTCTTTATTTGTATTGGTTTTTTTCCTTGTTTTTGAACTGTGTTCTTTTCCTTTAGCCATGAGCGGACCCCAGTGGATGAAGCAGTGAGTAGGGGAAAGATGAACGTTTTGGACGCAATTAGTGCAGCAGTTGCGCAAGTTGAACTCAGTGGCACAAGGGTCTCCTGATAAGGGCCAACCCAATTTCATTTGGAAGCCTAAATGCAAAATGTTTCCAAAGGAAAAATGTTAGTGCGAGGCCTTCAAGGGTCTATGTATTAAGTTTAATTTTAAGTTCATGTATTTTGTATTTCTAGTTAATAAGTATATTTCTCGTTGTTTGAGATGTAAAATTATTATTCAACAATAGCTAGTTTTTAGTGTCTACAATTTTAGTACTTATATAGTAATCTAAAATATGAAAGAGTAACCTCTTGAGTTAGTTGATGTGTTCTTAGTGTATTCTTCGGCTTAATTTTTTATTGTCGAAAGAGTTAGGTACCGAAGGACAAATTGGACTGGCTATTTGAAATCGCTATCTTCTATAGTAGCGATGAATGCTCATGCATTCTTACGGGGCTGATAAAAGAGAAGGGCTTACCTCGTTGAATGTTGTTGGGAGTGTACGGGGTTGACTCGATATTAGGATAACCTTGTACGTATATCAAAGAGGAGTCCTCAGACTATTTATTCCATTCATTCCTGGCGATTCAAATATATATGCATTCAGAAAAATTGAGGTCTCCTATACTTAACGATCCCCAGCACGTACCTTAATGTTTGAGTCGTTCCTGTAAAATTCGCTTACTTTAAGCACTTGGTTTTTAGCACTTGGAATGGAGGATCTAGCCTTTATGTCAAGAATGATTGCTGTGAATTGTTTTAGTGTTTTTGTTTAAAAAGAAATGATTTTATTCCAAGGCAAACCCACATTTTTTCTCAATAAAAATGTGACGTGTGTATAATAACTTCAATATCAGGGACGAAACTATAAATTTTGTGAACAATGTGAGAACCCTAGCAATTTTTTCCAGTATGATATTTGTTTCGTTTTTGGTCCTCATTAATATCCCTAATAACCAAACAAAGAACAATGGACTCCGTGCACGGCAGGACGAGCTGCGCGTCAAAACAAAGTCATTTTGGTGTATAAAATATTATTCGAACAATTGAATTAATGTTGGTACGATATTTTCTGTGACAAAATAACATCGTTTTGCTGCACATCGCACTTGTTATGCAGCAGCTCCCCTTTTCCCTTCATACTTGCCCTTTTCTTTTTCTTTTTTGTTTAAAATCCTGACGGAGGCATAGGCAAATTGTTTAGGGCATATTTGCACCAGTTGGGCAGTTACTTCCAATAGACAACCAATATTTTTTTAATGATCCGTTTTGACCAAAAAATCTACACAGTAACAAATTATGATCAGAATTTTAAAATATTCACTAAATACAAAAAAATTAAAAATATTAATTGCTTTTAGTAGCGTGTTGACTTTTTTTATAATTTTAATTTATGCTTTAATATCTTTTTATTCCTCTCGTCAAACGAATGAAAAAATTCTGAAAATTAATAAAAAAAAAAATTATACGTAAAATTACGAAAAAATTTAGTGCACACTCCTAATTATGTATACATTCCACAGCCGCTAGGAATTCTTATGGTCCAAGTAGATTGCTATACTAGCTGTCTCTTCCTGCCCTATCATAGTACACACAACACATACACACACAAATACAAGAGAAAATCCGTGCACACACTTTTTCATAGAAAGATTCGGACAAATATGTGTTTGAAATCATTGGATGTACGTAGAGTTCATAAAATAATGAGGATTCACGTGTATCTAACGATTCGTAACACATCTGTGCTTGAATCTATGCACGGAAGATTATGTCTGTAGTTTATAATTACCTAAAGTGTAAGCATCTATTCATGGATATATATATTATATGCTAATCACGATTCACGTGTAATAAACATAATACCCACGAGAAAGAAAAAAAAACTAATACTATTTATATATATTCACGTGTAATAAACATAATCACGATTCACGTGTTCTTTTAAATTTCTAATGAAGTTTATTCTTTAATTAATATTGTCACCATTAATGTTCTCTTTGTGTATAGTACAATGTGTTCATTTTTCCATGAATAAATAAAAACAACAAATAGTATAATAAAAGGGTTACATATCAATTTCTTGATTTATTTATTAATTCTATCAATATCCTACCAATTAAAATGCTAGAAGAAGTAGTATCAGAACACCCTCCACCGCCACGTACTGATGTCTGGTTCATACACGTAGTCATCAACCACCTATAAATATGTGATTATAAAAAGTATTGGGACATCATGGTATTGGTGCCCGAGGAGTGCTAATATTTTTTTTTAACTTTTACACACATTTACAAACACCAAATTTTCTTTATCTATTTTTACACATCAATTGTGCATACTTGGCGGTGTCTTGTGAACACTAACTTTTTTTTTTTTTTTAATAAAAAAAATCCATTTGCATAGCACCGATTTATTCATTTTTCTACACATCCATTTGCACATTCGCTCTACGGTATTTGTGAATACGCCTTACAGTGTTTGTGAAGTGGTAGTGGAAAGATGGTGAATGAGAGAGTCCGTTGTGCATTGCGCACAACAAGACGTACTGCATGTGAAAACGACGTTATTTTGACACTTAAAATACTGCTAAAAAGTTATTTGGTCAATGTTTTGCGCGTTGAAACAACATAGCACGTTACTAAACAATATTTGTGCAATGCACAATGATATTGTTTTAACATATAACACATCTTAATGTCACAATGTACAGTATGACCCTGGAAAGATGGATGTATAAGTATTTTAGAAAAAAGAGTTGACAAAAACCTAATTACATGACTGGAAGGACAATGACATTAAGATGCTAGAGTTAGGTTCATTGTAGCTGGAGCAATGACCTGTAATGTATGCAATGTAGGTTCAAGATGTCTAGACTCTAGCTAGGTCGCAGTCCTACAAGAGAGAGAGAGAGAGATTGAACAAGTCATTTACAAGTTAATTTTAGCAAAAGTATTGGAACACAATCTCTGTATACAGATTCAAATACAAATATATTTAAAATTATTCGATGTATATATAAGTCTTTCAAAATAACACGAGCTCCACGTACATCGCATGATTTCAAACACAGTTGAGAATTTTTCACAAAATCATCACACAACTAATTAACAATTATTATTGACACGAATCATTAAATAAGATAAATATAATAAATTAAAATATAGTAAATAATAGATAGAGAAGTAGTATGTGAGACGGATGAAAAACACAACAAATTGTTATCCTAAAGTAGTATTCGCTTCTTTCCTATAGGTATTATTGACAAAAGAATATCGCTACAAAATAAATCTTAGAATCTCATATAATATCTTCACGGTATTCAAAAATACCAAGTCTTTTTCAAATTGACTAAAGTAATATATATTGAGAAAAGACTTCAATACATAACTAAACTTGTGAGAGAACCATATGTACCGTAATTTAGACATGCACATGAACTCAAACAATCCACTTTTCAAATAACTTGGCTCCAATTATTTAGTCATGAACTTTATAACCTCGATGACTAGTTGATATTAAATTGGGAGTAATTCGAAAGCCGATCGAATATCTTGACTGTAAAAAAAATAATCTTGAACTAATTAATCACTTAAGGGCTGATTAAATGAAGAATTATTTTCAAGGAATAAATTATTGAGGGAAATAAGATAAGTCGGGTATTATTTTTGAATAATTGACCTACATTGATGTAATGATTATGGATGTGATAAAATAATACTTGGATAAAATGGAATAAGATTGTTTTGTAGTTAAAATAAGGAAGAGAATGTATTATTCTTAGATAATACTAGGGAATAACTTTTGGATATGGGTGCCCAAAAATAATACCTCTCTATCTGTCTATGGGGATTATTTTTGAAAAGTGAAAATTTGTTCTCTGCATTTTTATCCTCTCAAATCATGCTAAATATGTCACATCAACCTTTATATCTCTCCAAAAGTTATTCCTCTTCTTTATACCCTATCCAAATGGCCCTTTAGGCCCCGTTTGATAAACTGCTTCAAAATCATGGGATTCGTAGAGTGGTGGGATTATGATAGGATTCGTAATACCAAGTGATTATTAATACCACGTCTGAAATAATAACCATGTTTGTTTAAGACTCGGGATTGGACTATTAGTCCATGGAAAGTGTTTGTTTGTAAGAGGAAGGATGAGACTAAAAATCATAATTTCTAATTTTGCCCTGCATAGTTTTTTTTTTTTAATCTTTTGATTGATAACTTATATAGGTTGGTCATTTACACTAATTTTCGTTATGACTTATTATTTTTGGTATACCACTTTAGTTTAGTGTGCAACAAGTGCAACACTTTTCAAAAAGTTAATATTTTGGCCAATCAAATACTACTAAAAGACAAAAAATAACAAATACAATTTTTTTTAATAAAAACAGTATTTATTTGGATTTCTCTAAATTATCCTTCATATTAATAATCATGTCAAAATCAACCACAAAAACTCAATAAGCTTTTTGTCTATTTTTTTGGTCTACTTATGTTAATCCCCAATAAACCAAAAAAATTCAAAATCAACTACAAAAATTATGTCTATTTTTCTTAGAATTGTACAAAGAATATATCATGGGTATATTTTGGTAATCTTACAAGAGGGACAAAGGAGAGGCTTACCAATACCATGTTCCACTTGATATTACCAATCCCTCCTAGTGAGGGGTTTGTAAAGGTGTTGTACTAATAATCCCATCATATTTGGACAAACGAAACACTCTCTTAACAATCCCATGGGTTTCATAGTCTCATCTCATGGTCTAATATGTTTATCAAACAGGGCCTTAGCAATAAATATTTTATTGATTACGAGTGAAAAATATTTAATCCTTGGGTTTCTGTTTGTCACATGGCAGTAGTAATTCTTTTTATGTAGTTGTATGAAAGAAAAAATTACATTATAGCAATCTCTATCCAATCCAACTCAACCCATTGACAGGGCTTCTAAATTCTTTTCTACTGAAGTTAAAACTATAATTGGGCCTAATTTTTTTCTTTTCTGCGTTTATTTTAATTTTTTAAATTTTATTATGGACTATTAAATAGTCTGGCAAGAAATTTTAGAAAGTAAAAAAAATATTAAACACAAATTTATGAAAAATTTAGAAAAGACATAATTTAAAAAGTCTGTCTCATGAATTATTTTCGCCTTAAGTAAACTTTTTTAACTTTTTGACTTAGTTTTTTATGTGATAAATTTTTTTCATCAAAAGAATTAATAATAATAAAATACATAAATATTTAAAAAATACAATAAATTAATTAGGCATAAATTAATTACACAGTTTTTTATGTGATAAATTTTTTTCGTCAAAAAAATTAATAATTCACAAAAATTTGATACAAAACTAATATAAGCAAAAACATTTACATAAATATTTAAATAATACAATAAATTAATTAGGCATGGATTTAACATGTTACCATACACAATATAAATTAGAGCAATATTACTAATGCGGCCGATTAGATGAAGAATTATTTTCAAGGGATAAGTTATTAAGTGAGATTAGAGAAGAAAATGTATTATTTTTAGAGGGTTGATCCACGTTGATATGATGTTTATAGTGGAGGATAAAAAAGTAGATAGTTTAGATGAAATATTAAAAAAAAGAGATAAAATAGTATTTAATTTGGATAGAAGATAAAATAGGAGAATAAGATTATTTTGTAGCTGTAATAAGGGAGAGGGGGCATTATTTTCGGATAATAACTGGGGATAACTTTTGGACCGGGGGGAGAGTGCCCAAAAATAATTCTCCTCTATTCCTATTAAGAGGATTATTTTTGGAGGGGTGAAAAATTATCCTCCTGCATTTTTATACTCCCAAACCATGCTAAACATGTCACGTCGGTCCTTTTACCCCTCCAAAAATTATCTCCTTTATTGTCCCCATCAAAACGGGCCTTAACACATCAAGTTATGTATCATACCTACACGTCATCCACTAATTTGAACATGTATCAAATTTATGAAATTCACTTTTACGCTTTATACTTAAAATAACATGCCACATAGGCAGTGCCGGCTCCGACATTTAAATTGCCTAAACTCAATCTCAATTTAGTTGTCCATTTATGAAACTAGTCACACGTAGACATAATATATCGTTTAATATACAATTTGATGTATTAATATACTTGTTCAAATATAAATAACAGCAATGAATGCATTTATTATTCCTCGAACCCCGAAGTCATCTATATAATATAAGACCACCACCCATCTTTTATGCGCGTTCTCCCCCCCCCCCCCCCCCCCCCCCCCCTCTCTCTCTCTCTCTCTCTCTCTCTCACACAAACACACACACACACATCAGACCACAGCAACGGTTGAACCTATAATTGTACACCAGTGCAATGTAATAATGTAGATTTTCAACAGCCCACCAGCAGATTGCAAAAGAGCAATTTTTATAGTCTCGATTATTCGAAAATATTTTAAAAGTTAAAATTGGTTAGAAGTATCTTTTCAAGAAGATACTATTTTTTTTTCTGATTTTTTAGAATAAATCCTAAACGTTAATTAAAAAAATTAAATTTCTTCCCATGCGTGAAGATAAATTATATTACTAACAAAAAGCATCTCTAGGTACATCGGGATTGTTGCATTTTTTTAATTTCTTTATGGGAAAAGCATAAATCGACAAAATTAAATAGACATCCATACCATGGAAATTAATGAAAGATTTTTATCCCAAAACTATAAAACCATCACATAACACGATGCTGACGACTTTAATATTTTAGTCCATTTTATCTTCTAGACCCACCTAAATTTATATATTCCGTACCAAAATTTGTTTCTAATAGTACTGCGGTGTATTTTTAACTATCGGATTAATTACTTGAAAATTTTCTCAATCTATCGAGATTCTTTACGTGATTCAATGACAAAAAAATACACTAGAACCGCAAAATCTGATGTGTAAGATTCGAGGGGAAGAACAAATATTTAATATTATTTAGACGACTGAATAAATTAATCTTGAAACGATGATGATAATTATTGTTATAAAACAAACTCGTATTATATCTTTGTTATCTTTTTGTAATTATCTATTACTTAGTATAGAGGAAGAGCCTCCATTTCATCACGTTCTCCTCCCTCACCTTATTGGCCTGCTGGGAGAATGGGGATATGATTGGCTTTCCGTTTTATCAATAGTATGACTGGCTTTTCGTTTTGTCGATAGTATGACTGGCTTTCCGATAAAAAAAGACAAGATGGATAGTATAATTGACATTTCGAAAAAGAAGACAAAACACACTTTAATAATATCGTAAACATGCGCTCAAAATAACATAAAGAGGCTACTGCTAAGAACCGGGTGAAGAACGAGAAATATCCGCTAATTCAGAGCTTACGTCGTGCTAGGTTTTGCGGTTTCAATTTAAAGCTTCTATTGAGTCGTCAGTTTTTATATTTCTTCATCAAACTGAAATGTTCGTTTATTTTTAATTACATTCTCTCCGTCACAACTTATGAAAGTGGACGAACCCATTTCACTATGTACTAAATGAAGAAGAATACAAGTGATACGCTAAGTGTGAATAACAAATATTTAAAATTGTAAATTATTACATCACTAATTACTATAACATTCTTGTTTAGATGTCGAGAGGTGCCCCCATACTAATTACTATAGCGCGTGCCCCCATACTAATTACTATAGCGGCGTCGTATAAATCTTGTGGCATGAACCCTTGCACTCTCACCGACAAATCAAATACCAAAATTGGCCACCTTGTGACAGGAGGGAGAAATTTTCTGATCAAGGATTGGGTACTCAGGAAAATTCAAGACACTGAAGGTTAGTGATGAATAAAGGGATACGTATATACATATATACACACATGCCCTAGTTTATGTTTTCATATATTTAAGCAGAAACATGACGTAAATTACCCAAAAATCCCGGACAGTCATTGGATAGGGGAATCGATTGCCCAGCAAGAAAACAAAGGAAGTATAATTATTTATTTAGATGAACCTACACATACAGTTTTCATGCAAAACGAATAACAATTTAAACCCTAGAATCATATCTCAACCTCATCCACTAACCCTATATCTGGTCTAAGACACCACCTATTTACTAAAAGACAACCTTATTAAAGTCTGGATAAAATTTTGAAAGGATGACCAACAAAAAAATTGAAAATTTATGTGAGTGCAAGTCGAGCTACACTACCCGAAGCTTTTTGAGACCCTTGGTTGTCAGGTAACAATCACCTGGGTGAAAGCCCGATCAAGCAATATCACAGCCAACTACGTTTACCACCAAACAAGTTGGAAAACGGAAACCTATACTGTATAATTGGAAAATGAAAAAACCAGTTTTACAATCTATCCACCAGATGTTAACAATTTGTCCCCCGTTTGGCTATGTTCAGCTGATCACATAAAATGCAGATGAAAATTATGGCACCTAGGAAAAGAGAGATTAGAATTGATTGTGGGAAAGAAGTAAGCGAAGAGAAGCGATAAGCGATCAAAAGAAAGCCAAAGAAGGAGAAGCTGAAATAGGTAAAACCGAGAAGCAAAAAAGCATCCGAGTAGTAAACTATACATTTCAAAGCCCCTAAAACACACATACATATATACATATATGTATATATCCACGTTTACATACGTATATGCAGTTCAAACATTACAAAGCCCAGAAAAGAAAAGGCATATTTGTATGTTTTAACTCCAATCATGCATTAGAGTTTTTGTCTAATTTCATGGGTTCACAAATATCAGTAGAAATCAGGCAGCATAATACATGTGTTGTTAAAGTCCAACTTAAAGCAACTAGGAATGAGTGGAAACTCTCTTCATGCTCTAAAAACACTCAACTATATACATGTTTTTTTCCTCAAGGGATGATCAATTAGTAAAGGAACAATAGTCTCATCCTAATTCTCTAAACTCGAGTTTTGATACCCAAGGTTTTAAATCAAAGCATCGAAAGGTATCGAGTATACGGGAATGCATTGGCCCATATCGCACATCATTGATCATCTTGATATGCGAGTAAATAACAGTATCGGAGGTCTAAATTCCTGTTACGTAACAACCGATACGGTATCAGCTATACAACATTAAGGCAGAAGCTCGTAAAAAGGGGTCTTTCATAATTGTGGGATCGAGAAACTTCTAACAAGTGTAACTATATAACTTACAATGAAATATAAGCACAAAGGACAGCCTAAAAAAAAGAGAAAGAAACAAAAAAGAGATGAAAAGTAGTCGGAGGTGAAGGGAAAGGAGAATAACGAATATAAAGAAAGAAAAAATGAGTGGGGAAGCATACCAGCACAAGGAAGAGTTAATGCCTCTGCACCATTTGGTGGGCCCTCATATATGTAGGCTCAGAAAACAACTCAAAACCATGAAAACAAAGGTGATGATTAATCATATAAACATCACGAGACATTATATTTCTTGGTTTCAAATCGGGAAAAATTATAAAACTAGACATGAAAGGTGTTTCCACCAAGATCTAGGAAGAAAGAGGAGTTAATTAGAAGGAATGACAACAATCTAGTGTTATATATAGGTCAATTGTGGTAACATGAATCTAAGACCGACCATTTTGTGATCATAAACAAACTGGACACGGACTTTATACACAAATTTGGACAAACTGTGTTTAAAACCGTCCGATGCAAGTGGAGCCCACATTATTTGAGAAAGCCTCATACATATCGAACAGTTTCGAACACATCGGTATCTGAATCTGTACATAAAGACATTCTCTACAAAAATACACATTTGCACGGATATCAAGAATATTCAACACATACAAATAGTTAACACAATAATTGAGTGGAAGGAAGAGGGTACATAGGATGTATACACACTTGAGGAAGTACTATTGTACACAGCTTTATTTAAGTGTACATAATATGCACACTATTATCCAGACAAAATTCATATCATAGAGAAATACATAAATATTTCTATAAAAATCCATAATCTCAAGACAAGAACTTATACCATACAAATGTTATGACTTCAACGATGCTGCAAACGTAATGATTTTCTACGCAAATATTATGAATTTTATAAAATATTCAAGGAGCGCATGCCGCAAACACCAAAATGTGGGGTGCGCATTCGATATCAATACTTGCCATTGTGCAAATTTGACACTCACGTTCAAAAAAAAAAAAAAAAAGCTTCCACAATTTCATTGAAAAAAATGGAAATGACATAAATTTGGCAAGGCCTACTATGATTGGGACAAGAAATGAGGTGAGCGGCGACGTTAACACCACCATTGGAGCAAGATTAGGAACATGGAGGCGAGCTGGGCCATTAATGAGCCGAACCTTGAGTTGCTTGCGTACAGCCCGGTTCATTTACAGCCCTAAGCAAGGTAGCCAAACCATAGCATTTTCAGTACTGTACCATGCCAAAGTGCAGGTGCTAGCTCCAAACTACCTCTTTAACCTTTGCTCCAATAATAATGTCTCATTAAGTGTGTGTGTGTGTGTGTGTGTGTGTGAGAGAGAGAGAGAGAGAGAGAGTAGTTAATTGTAAAACAAGTAATATAAAGCAGGCAGCAGAAGAAAAGGAATATTGGTGCTTCCTATCAATTATAGATATGATGTGTTTGAAATTCACATGATAGAGAGAAAGAAAAATGAATTGCAATAATAAATGCAGGGAGTGAATTTAATGGTGTCATTCGTGACAGCATGAGGGTGTCTTATGCAGCAAGAAAAAGCAACAACTGGTGATGCCCTCTGTCTCATTAACTTACAAAGCAAATATATGTTTGCTAAACAAATGACATGGAAATAAAACTATGAATTATTTGGACAAATTTAAATATAAAAAAAAAACACATTGACAAAAAGACAAATGGGGGGTGGTGGAAAAGGAAAAGATTAGCAACCACTATCTAAGAAAAAACAAATTTTTTAGTCTATACAAGTCAACAATGGCACACAAGATTGCAGAATCTTAAGTTATAAAATACCATTAAAAGACAAGAAATGCAGAAAAAATGACAGATGGGTATGATCCAAAATCATCAGATCCATAAAATATAGGAAAAAATTCACACGATCTAGCAAGAATGTCCATGAACAGCTAAACAAGTGTAAACCAGCTACATACAACAAGTGTGAACATGTGATAATATCATATACCTTACTGTTATACAAACTGCACCTTTTTTTAATGACGTTTCCTTTCTTTGTCCTTTAAAATCTCAAACAAAAACAGCCATAATTTGGTTAATAATTTCAGAAAAAAATGAGGAGAATTCATTTTTCGGAATGGTTTACTTCCCAAAGCAAGAGCAATGTCTGTGTGTTAATTGAATGCATGAGCGTTAAAGAGGAATGAAAAGGACATCCATGGAATCCTCTTTCTCCCTCAGGAAATAAATGATGGTGACATTATAGCTACCATGTATTATTTAGTCCTCCTTAAACATTGCCCGAGGGGCCTTCTGCACCTCACATTGGTATGGAATGTGGTACGATCCGATCCACACCAATGCAAGGTTAGCAAGGCACACGGGCCAATGTTTTAGGAGCAACCAATAATTTTTCTACAAGTCTAGAGAAACACAACAATAATCGAGCAAACTAACTACCTAAACTAAGCATAGAAATCAAACCAAACTAAATAATAAGTTGGTCCTTGACTTTGAGTACCTAGTACAGTGGTTGAAAGTTTGGATTAAGAACATGATTATATCCTAAAATCATGGTTAGTGAATGACAAGGAGAAAGAAATAAAGAGGGAAAATCATATAAAATGCATAACTCAAAAAATGTCTAATCAAAGGGTGTAATAATGTCTACATGCAAGACAAAATGGCAGCACAATAAAGATAGGCTCATGCCACAGTGCTCGATGATGGCTTTACACTGTAGATTTGACCTTGAAATAAACAACACTTTAGATGAAACACAAAGCAATGCAAGGGAATAAGAACCCCCCAAAAAAGGGAGCCAATGCAATATACATATACATATGAAATGTGTATATCATATAAAAGCCTAGGGAGCTAGTAATGTGATCATACGCTATTGATTCACCAACATGGTGATATAAATATATAATAGCAACTCTAATGATCCCCTCCAACTTCCAATTGAAAAACCCAAATGAGGAGACCTCAAATCGGGTGTACCAAAATTTTTACATATCTTTTTCTTCGGTGCATTTCTGACCGGTTTTAATGGATAAAAATGCATCGCAGTAAGAGTTTAGAGAAATTGCAGTACAGAAGATTTGAGGGGAACCGAAGAGAGGACTTAGGGATCTTGTTGACAAGATTCCTAACGACATCGGTTTTACATGACATGATGAGACTTTTATGTCGATGTATAACCATTTTAAACATGTTAACAAATCACACATGATACTAGAATACTCAGTCAACAAAACTCATATGTGACTGATAAAACACATTGCTACAAGGAAAATTAGACACAACCCTATTGATAATTAGTAGACAGAAATTTAATTAGACGACAATAATGCAATTCCTTAATGAGGAGCCTTGTAGCAAAAAGGCCTTATACCCTATAAAGGAACTATCAGTTTATTTGGTTACCATAGCCCGAACCTCCAAGCAATCCGCCACCAGAGGCTGCATAAACGTCGGCATCGATAATCGGAGATGATGAGGAGGCCCCATTCCTCCCTCCACCACCGCCCAAATGCAGATCGGATATATTGGGAAAATCATCTCTTCCTTCAACCCCTTGATCATATAAAAAGCCTTTGAAGACATGACCACCAATTTTTACCACAGCTTGATATGCATACTCATCGTCTCCCTCGTCCACGGCGGTGACTCGGACACACTTGAACACTGCCGGGGCTCGTACTTGGCTTGGTAATCCCTCTTTAAAACTTGCATCTGCACATTAAAAATTTAACATGCCCTAAAAAACTACTTACATTTCCAAAAGTAAAGCACAGTGCAACAAAACAGACTTTATAGTACAAAAATTCTTGATCGAAATGATAATGCTTTCCGTAGACTCTCACTTCAAACTTTAAACCTCATAATTATGACTTCTAATTGTGAGGACCCATTTGTTATCGTTCATAATTTGCTTATTTGGTGTCTGAATCTAGACAAGTCTTCATGTTTATACGTGTCTAGATTCGAAAACAAAATAAGGAGCCCTGAAAATATTACTAACGCATCACTTTAGATTAATTAACTTAAAACCAAGAATCATAATTATTGATCCTTCTCCAAATATGAAATACATATGGAAAATGCGTATAAGTAATATGAGAGAGAGAGAGAGAGAGAGAGAAACGCGAATTACAAACCTTGGTGACTAGAACTCGTATCAAAGCTTCTTGGAGGGGTGTTAGAAGCGGAGGTATGAGAAGTGGTAGTAGTTTGAGAAGTAATGAGTCGAGGTTTCTTAGTCCCAGAGGTGGACCCAGAAGACCCTGCTGTGGGGACAGTAGCCGCCATAAGCTGCCGTTCCCGACGTCTAGCCGCCGGAACCCATGTGCTCTTCACGTGGGTAGCACAATCAAACCCTCTACTCTTGCAACAAGTCCTACATCTCCGATGGGTACAGTCTTTCTTAGCCTGGTTCCCGCAGTCTTGACACGTGGCCGTCGCACTCGATCCACCCCCAATTCCACCACCACCTCCGCCGCTACCGCAACCCTGGAGTAAATTCTGAGGGGTATTGTGGTCAAGCATCATTGGTTTCTTCAGATAATTCGAATTCTGCGATTGTGGGGTCTGCCAAAACTGATGAATTCCGCTGTTATTCCTCCCTCTATTATTGTTATTGAACATATCGTCTTGATCGCCTCCGATGTTGAGGAGGGGGATTACCCCGACGCCTACTCCCAACGCGTTTGGATCGGAAGTGGCGGCGATGGATGTCGCCTCGTGGTGGTGGAAGGAGGCGGCGGGGGCCACCACGAACACATCGCGGAGGTGGCCCACCATGCCCATCTCCGGAGGAAGCCCATAGTTGATTTGACGAGCGCTGGAGGAGGGGGGCCACATTCCGCCTCCCCCGGTAGTGGGTCCGGGGGCGGCGGAATTGAAGCCGAGGGAGAGGTCTTGATCTGTAGCTCGAACGCCAGAGGAAGATGAGGCTACCCAGTCTGCAAAAGCGCCGGAGTCCGACTGGAGTCTCCTTGTAGTAGCCACAACTGCTGATAACTGTCTTATATACCTACAAACACACACACATATACATACATGTATCAGTATATACATACATCTGCAGTATTCCTAACACACTAAAAAACTATTGGAAGAAAAAACCCGTGAATAATGAGAAATCATTCCATTTATGTAGTGTTATGCATGTGGGGTCTCTGAATTTCTTTCGGCAGAGAGATTTTTAGAGAGAGAGAGGGGGGGAGATCTTGTGGGAGTCTCTCTACATATGTATATCTATGTAATTAGCGATAGTGATGCAGAGCCTGTTGGGGTATGATGCTTTGGAGCTAGTACTAGCATATATATGTTAACTTACTACTGTATCAGTTTGGCTCTTCTGATGGGTAAAAGTTTGGAGAGAGAGATAGGGACTATTGAGCTTCTTAGGCCAGTGATAGCAGAAGGGTAAGAGGAAGGGAGGGAGAGAGAGAATAACGACACCCTTCTCTTTCTTTCTCTCTCTACTAAATCTTGCTTCTGTGTTCTGTGATGTTGTTATTGTTGCTGCCGACCTTTCTCTCTCATCATTATCACCATCATCTTCTCTTCCTTCTACTGCTTCTGCTGTTTCTGCTTCTCCTTCTCTGAGGCTTCTTTTATCCCCTTCTTCACTTTCTCTCTCTCTCTCTCTCCTCGTTTAGAAAGCGATATTGAGGTGGGTTCCTCTCTGCCTCTCACTCTCTCTTTACTCTCTTCTCTCTCCTCTCTCTCTCTCCAATAATCACATTAGCTAACTATAGTTTGGAGAGAGAGTGTAATTGTAAAGACTTTTGTTCTCTAGTTTTTGTAATGTTATGGAGAGGCCTAAAGTCACATTTTTTTTTTTGAAGTCACATGACACCTCTCATTCATTTCGCCAACTTCTCCCCCCTCTCTCTCCTGCTTCACTCCCTTCCTTCCAATTCCCACTCTCGTAAAAAGGCGCGTGAAAAGTCTTTAGTATCATGAATTCTGTACAGCAACTCTTAAAGTAAGATTTAAACAAAACAAGGGTTGGCTATTTGTGTTTAGAGTATTGCTAATTACGACTCATTAAGCGGTAACTAATATTCACGTAATATCAAATAAATATGATTATTAATATATATTAATAATTATTAATACATATTATAAATATCAAGATGTATTTTGCATATTATTCACCGCTTAGTGGGCAATAATTAAAATTTTTCTTATCTTTATAACATTTAAATTTATTTAAAAAATTATCAATTTGAATATTAATATGAAGTATTTTAATATAAATATGACATTAAATTACATTTATCGACTGTGTTTTAAATTACAGCTTTTAATATAAACGAGTTAGGTTGGATTTGGGGGGAGATGTAATGCATTTTTCTGTAGTGTGCGTGTAGTACGGGCAAAGTGACATAATTTTACTTATTTTGTCTTTAAAATTATATTATTTTGATCCCCATATATTTTATAACAATTCATGTAATAAGATAAAACGATATAATTTTACTAACAAAGTAAACAAAACTATATTATCTTGATTGTACTACACACGTACTATAAGAAAGTTTACTAGAACCCCTCTGAATCCAGTTAGGTTAATGTTGAAGATATCCTTATATATGTGTGCCTGCGTGTGTGACTACTAGACAGCACAACACAATGATTCAATTTTGTGATGTCCTCGATAATAGTTTGACAAAAGTCATATTAGATGTTTCGATATAAAAAAATTCATCAATTTAATACTTTGTGTTCATTTGGACGGTAATTCAATAATTATTAAATTATTATCTGATTTTTCTGTTCTTATTTGAATTTTTTATAATTTTTTATTTTATACAATTTTTTAATATTTATTGGTTCGTTTGGACGAAATAAATCTAAAAAATACAAAATTATCTCCCAAAATTAAAAAAATTCAGAAAAGACGAAAAATAAATCAAAACAGGACCCTTATTTACTTATATTTTGTCTTTAGTAAATTTTTTTTAACTTTTGGGTATAATTTTTATTTTTTAAATTTATTGTATATATATATATATATATATATATATATATATAAAGTGAGCTTCTAATAAGGTATTTTGGTACGGTGTGGACCTCCTATTTTCTGACCAAATTTTGATTATCCGAACCATTTAATGTGTTTAAAATATATTTTTAAGGGTACCTGCAAGAAATCAGCTCAAAATAATATCCGGAAAGGGTTGATTCATTCAATTTTTTATAAAACTGTTATTGTCAGCATTTATTAAAAATTATTTAGATCAAACCCTTCTCGATATTGTTTTAAACACATTGAACGATTCGAATCATCAAAATTTGGTCAAAAAATAGAAAGTCCGCACCATAGCAAAATAAGAAATCCCTTATTAGAAGGGGACTGTGTATATATATATTTATACTTATTTAAATATGAAAAGGGATTCTCTCCGACCCAAAAAAATGGACTAAAAGAGAATCTAACTCGATCCAATTGCAACCTTGTCGGCTCAATTTGATAATCCAATTTGTCTACATTTTAGAGTTTGTCGAGAACATTAATCAGATCAAAGATTGTGTTAATTGGATAATGTATGATTTGCTTTCAGAGCAAATTGTTCAAGAAAAATGCACTCATACTAAACGGTATTTCATCAATGTGGTTTTGAAAGATTATGGATCGTGAATTTTAGATTACGAAAAATTTATAATCAAAATCTGTGAAAGTATTTGGTAAAAATATAAAAAAGTAGATAATTGATTTGTATAGCGTTTGAGAGTATAATCATATTATTAAATTATGAGTAATCTTTTGACCATATTAACCTTGCTACTGTGTATCCTTTTGTGTGTTTGTATATATACCCGCTCAAACTATATATACAATTTATTTTTTAGGAACTTTTTAAAATATATTCAAATATTGCAAACTACATACGTATGATGCATATTTAAAAAGTTAAAATTTGTAATTATATTTTGAATTGACCTAAATTTCTAATATTGTAAGTGTTAGAAATAATGCCTTGACATGATTTAACTATTTATTATTTTAATGATACCAAGATTAAAGATGATAACTTAATGTAAACCAAGAGTTGAATGGAGTTGATACTCGTATGTACGGATCTAGATCTTAGTCTAGCGTACCATGATCATGAAATAGTCATTAAATGATATCTTTGATAAAATTACAAGTATATTATGTGATAAGAAAGTTATATGAAGTGTTTGATGATGATTTGGCTTGAGTATAGACACAGGATTCAAATACAACAGAGTGCGGTTGACTGGCCACCCTCTATGGTCAACCGGAGCTTGCGGTCGACCGGACCTCTCCTGCGGTCGATCGGGACCATCGTGCGGTTGACCAGTTGATGTTTTGTGCAAAAATCTGCTGATTCAATTTTTGCAAGGATTTGATTGATCAAATCTTTCCTTTGGTGATTCAAACGGTCAATTCTAAGAATATGGAAGGTGGAAAGATTGAAGCAATCAATTTTGGAAGTGACCAAGGCTCCTTGAAGATTCGGATTTTATGGGTTAGGGTTTATATACCCTTATGCTGCGATTTACAAAGCTCTCTCTCGAACCATTGTGCTCTCTAACAATCACAAGTTGTTTTCTGTAATTTAAGACGCCATTCTCACGTTGTTCTGTTTCGTGGTTAATTTCTGAGTGAGATATTGAGAGAGAAGGAGTGAGATAACCTATTGTATTACATTTATATTGTTCATCCTTCTCTGTACCAAATTGGTGAAGACATTTGTGTAGTCTTCATCACTTACTTGCATTAGTGATTTGTGTGTAAGGTTTGTGGAGTACAAACCTTGAAGAATCGAGTCTGAGAGTAAATATTTGGCGGTTTGGTTAGCTCATCGGGAAAGCTAACGGGAAGAAAGGTTGTAAGGGTTTGTGCGACACTAAAGTCTTTCGAGTTCTAGTAGATCAAGTGACTCATAGAGAGTGTACTAGGCCGAGCAGTGGACATACTCAGACCGAACCACTATACATCATTTGCATCTTCTCTTCCATATCCTTATTTATGCTTTGATTATTATATTGTGTACTTGTTAATATATTTGTTTCGATTCAATCATTAATTAGTTCAAAATAATTTTTAGTAGCAATTATTATTGAAATCCAATTCACCCCACTCTTGGGTTGCCACCTAAGTAACAGTATGTATAATTAAACTTTATGCTACGGTAGTAACTAAATAATATCACAAAAGATAATTTTCTCTTTTACATTATCATATGTATATATGATAAATAAATGAGTATTTAATATTTGTATACGCATTTATACATCTTTTGTGACTATTTGTTTAGTCATATACATATTTACACATATGCGTATAGAAAACTATAGTAATAAAAGATTTATATAAACATGAACAATATAAATAAATAAAATAGCTACATAAAAATACACAATAGATATGTTTCTACACATGTAAATAATATATATAGAGAAAAGCTGTACAGACCAACATTCTTTTAGATCAATACTAGATCAATATCTAAACTCCTCATTCCTAATTAAATTTTAATGATCTGAACCGTTCAATGTGTTTAAAACATGTTTTTAAGGGTACTCACGAGAAATCAACTCAAGATATTATCAGAAAGGACTTGATCCAAGTAGTGGTTGATAAAACAGTTTTTGTTAGTATTTTAAACCACTATTTGAATCAAGCCATTTCTAGTAATATTTTGAGCTGATTTCTCGCGGATATTCTTAAAAATATGTTTTAACACATTGAACGGTTCGGATCGTTAAAATTTAATCAAGAATGAAGAGTTTAGATGTTGTTCTAATATTGGTCTAAAAAAGTGTTGGTCCCCATCTGATTAAATTTTAAATGTGTTAAAACATATTTTTAAGGGTATCTGCGAGAAATTAGCTCAAAATATTATTGAAAATTGCTTGATCCAAATAGTAGTTTAAAATGGTAACAGGAACTATTTTATGAACCACTACTTGGATCAAGCCTTTTCCGGTAATATTTTGAGCTGATTTCTCGCAGGTACCCTTAAGAACATGTTTTAAACGAATTGAACGGTTCGGATTATTAAAATTTAATCAGAAATGAAGAATTTAGTTGTTGGTCTAATATTTGTTTCAAAAAGTATTGGTCTATTGAGTCTTTCCCATATGTATGTATGTGTGTGTGTATATATATATATAATTATAAAGAATATAAAAATAGCTCTCTAAACTATGTAAATACGTAATATATGTAACGTATATCTTAATAGTTCTTTAATTATTTATAAAGTAAATCGCAAAATAGCCATAAAAACTTGAAAATTTGGAATAAGAATCCAAAAATACCTTTGGACCTATTTTTTAGTTGTTGTGACATCTTGTCTCATATCGAAAGTCTACATAGGTAATCTTGGATATATAATGAGGCATGTAAACTACTACCAATAATTTGAACTTAAGCATTTTGGGTCACGTGGTTAGATTTCAATAAATTATTAGACCAGTGATTTATATGGGGCGTTACAAATAATATTAAAACGACTTGTGTACGGCATCGAGTGGGGCCAAAAATTTACATGGTTACTAGATAACAGACCCAAGTAAGGCCGTGGTAACTCTAGTGTTTAGATCTCTTACAAGGGTACGAGATCTTAAAGATGGAGAGATTGTAATATCCAGTTGCACATCAAAAGTGATCTACATGGGTAATATTGGGTATATAATGAGTTATGTAAACTACTACTAATAACTTATACTTGAGCCATTTAAGTCACGCAGTTATGCTCCAACAAGTTATTAGGCCAATAATTTACACGAGGCATTACAGTTGTAGCTATTTATGCCTGTTTTGAAAATGCATTTTGAGAGAATACGTTATCATTATCCTTCCCAAACGCTCCACTTACCTAGAATCCAAAATCCATTTCTAAAATTTCTCCCAAAGACCCACTAAAATATATCTTGAATGTTTCGATAGCTAACTGAATATGAAAAATATTGTTGAATATTTTTCCCTTTATTAACATAAGTAATAATTTTGTGTTATGCGCAGACCTTAAAAAGTTAAATGAGAGATATTTCCTCACGTTAATTTATACCCTCCTTTAAACTTTATTAATGTATTTATGCCGCAATAATGTGACATAGACCAGATAATTTTCATAGTATGGACAATCTAAAATATTTTATTGAAATTATAACGTGACGAAATTTAGAAACGTTAAATAACATATTTCTAATAAAATCATGTATCGCCATTTCATTTAAAAGGAGCAAGAGAAAAAGTTTGATAGATATAACATATGAAATATGAATTAACTTTGACAAAGGTAGTATACATTCTAAAAACTATTCAAAAAGTGAAGATACAAAGTATCTACTTTAGGTAAACTAAGGCTTGGTGAAGTCCTCGTCCACGGCGATGACGTTAGCCAGATAGTTCAGGTCTTTACTTCTATCTCCAGTACCTAGACTGAAATATCAGTGGTAGAATATAGCACCATGAGCAATAAAACTTAGTAAACAAATTCCACCTTTATATCTCAATTTTTATTTATTGACAGAGCATGAATGAGTGCATAGTTTAGCAGAAGTAATACACATAAGTGCAAAATTAAATAATCAAGAGTTGTCAAAGGGTAATGTGATTGTAAGATAATCTACAAAATTAATCACTAAGTCAAAAACCTCAATGTTTCCAACAATAGTATCCCCAATGTCAAACCATACTGATCATGATAATTCCTAGATCGTCATAAGTATTGCTTGTATAATCAAACTTGGATTGTCACAAGTATTTCATCACAAGCTTGCCCGTATATTCAAACTCAGGTCATCACAAGCGTTGCCATATAATCAATATCCAATCTCCTGTATTTGTAATGCTCTCGTTTGATATATATGACCTTGCTGCTATGTTGACCATGTTTTCGACCACTATCTTCCTGTACATTAGCTCTCGACCATCAGGATCCCAATTGTTGTATTCCTGAACGTTATATTTTTCACACCTCATGTCTGAGAACAAGACATCATACTTCAATTCACTTCTATTATCACCAAATTTTATTTGAAAGACATGACACAACTTAAATACAAAACCTGGCTTGTGACATGATACGACTAGCGACACAATTCGATTAAAGACGCAATACAACTAATAACACTTCATGATTTAGTCATAATATGATTTATATCACATCATGGCTAATGACATCCGCAAACACACACCACGACGAAGAAATGATCATGCATCAATATTCAAGTATCAGCAATACCATGTCCTCGTTCAAACGTGTCTCTAAGATTTGTAAATTCAATGCTGACTATATTATACTAATCTCAGGTATTTCATCATCAATAAGTTTTTCAATATTAAGGCAATAATTAATAGTGCGAGAAAACACGTAAATATGCGTGCGATGTAAACATATTGCTTAACATGGTCTAGATTGGTTCAAGGTTAATAATATAATTTTAACAATGCTCGGGTGTCACGTCTTAATAAAGAAATTCAAATAAAATACGCAAGGATGTCAAATCATAGTTAATATATGTTATATAAACATGGTACATAGGCCGATGCATTAGAGGGTCTAAATCCAATTATTAGGCCCAAGTGCAAAATGAAATAGTAGATAGTTCAACAAGTTGAGAGGTAGGTTCGACAGGTTGGTTCTGGTTGAGGTAAGTTTGACCAGTTGAGCATGTTTTTTCAAAATATTAGACATAACCAAAATAAATCGATTGAGAATTAAGCTTGACTGGTTGGTCGGATCATTTTTCAAAGCATCAGAAAGAGATAGAAGTGAAATGAACCAGTCGAGGTCTAGTCTCGATTCATCGAAGGTCATCTTCTTCGATTAAAATCTCTAATTTAACCTCCATTGGAGCTTTGTGAAGCTCTAGGATTGGATCATAAATATAAATTAAGTTTTAGCGATGAAATAGGGATGAAATGTTTACCTTGTGTTTGAAGATTGGAAGCAAGATTGATGAAATGGAACTTGTATTGGATCTTCTAGGTGGGTAGAGAAACCCACCAAACAAGATTGAAACAGCGAATGCTGAAGGAGAAAAGGGGATTTCTCTTTTATAGAGGTGAGAGTGGATGCAAATTAAGGGTGAGGAGTGTTTTGAGATATATGAAAGTAAAATGGATTTTGCTGGTGATAGGAGAGATGAGATAAGGTTGAGTGAGGAGATGGGATTACAGGAGATAAAGGCCCTGTTTGATAAAACTCCCCAGACTTAGGATTGGATTACGAATCCGAAGGGATTCTAATCCTTTGTTTGGTAAACCAAATAGTGTCCAGATTCGTAATCCCATGGTATTGTAATCCGGAAATTGGGGGTATTACTAATACCCCCTCCCAGGGGGTATTATAATCCGGGGATTGAGGACTGGTTGCAATAAGACGAGGCTGCCCCTAAGTAATTAATGTAATGGCAAAACTACCCCTGGTTTTGCTCCCACCTGATGTTAAGAACCCTAGCCGCATATCATTTTCTTGCACAGCAGCTGCGGAAGAAGAAGCCTGCGGAAGAAGAAGCGACCATACAACTGAGCTCCGGTGAGCCAATCGATCTCCGGTGAACCAATCGATCTCCGGTGACCATTCTGTTTTGCAATTCTGCTTTGCAATTTTTTTGCTTCTGTTGTACCAAATTCAGTTTTGGAGCTTCTGTATTGCAGTAGCAGTGACGCTTTTATGTAATATATGATGCCTTGTGGTCCTTTATTATCCACTGAGATTTTACTGATTCGTAATATTCACAGGGGAAGAAGTGAACAAATTCCGTAGGCTAATTTCGTAATTCCGTAGGCTAAATTCAATGGGCAAATTCCGTAGGCTAAATCTATTTATGCAGCAAACCCAGAAAACAAGAAGAGAGAGAGAGAGAGAGGAGATGAGATGAACTCAAAATTTGGAAAAAAGGAGAAATTATACACGACAAAAACTGCATTGCCCAGATTTGTAAACAGGACAAAATATGAATCCCAAGGGTAAAAAGGAGAATTTATTTTTTTAATCCAATCCCATGCTTTGCAAACAAACATATCATAGTACTAATAATCCAATCCCAACACCTAATACTATCCAAAACAAACAGGATATTGGGTATTCATATCCCATGGTATTATGAATCCAATCCTAATCCCATCACTTATGAATCCCATCATTTTTAGTCGGGTTATCAAACAGGGCCAAAGAGTGGAGGCAGTAGTGTTGGCATGTGGGAAAGGAAGGGATCAGGGGGTGGCAGTGGTGTAAGGGAAAGCTGATGACCGGGGGGGGGGGGGGAATCATCTGGTGATGTTGAAACAGGGAGAAGGTAAGGAATGCTATAGTGTGGTGATGACCATCGTAAAGAAGAGGTGTTGATAGGATGTAGTGAAGTATATGGTATGTCAATGTATTAAATATATATCATATAACAATATGTATGCAATACAATGTGTACTATGATGTATAACGTATGTATAGTATGCTTATAGTACATATGTATGACATATGCGTACTTGTGGTATGCATGTGTGTACATAAACGTCAATTGAGAGTTTAGAGATGGATGATGTACCTCAATCGATGTTTTAAAGTGAATTTGGACATTAAATTGAATTGTGGAACTTCAAGTGGATTTCCTGCCCTTTTTTTTTCCTCATTCTTTCCTTCCTTCTTCTCCATGGTACAAAAATGAAAGAGAAAAGTGGGGTATTTATAGGGAGAGGTTGAGTGAAAGTGTGATTAAAGGGTGACGGAGTGTGAAATTGATGCTGATGATGGTGGTGGTGTAGATGAGTGTGGGGAAAGTAAGAGGTGGAGTATGGAGAAAGTATGGAGTGTGTATGTATGTGTGTAAAATAAATATCAAATAGGTATGCACATATGTACATATTTATGCAAGTATATGTGTTTCACGTATTATGTAAGGCCATGCTATAAATATATATGTATGTTTATATATATGTAAGCATGTATATACCGATATGTATTATATTAGCGTATTATCAGTGCCTACGAGCACAACCAACAATATTAAATTTATATCAAGATTCTAATTTAACTATTATTTAAGCTATTTGCATGTTATATTTGTAATGTTTTTATAGTAAATCTTAGTCATTAGAACAAAATAATCTTAGCCGTTATTGTGAAAAAGTGATTGAAGGACCTCACACCGTTGTATATTGTAATATAGATTGGTCCGCACCATGTATTAATATATTGTTCAGAGAAAATACATATGTACTATATCTTTGAAAGTAAGCATTCACAAAAATTAATTAGCTTAAAAAAAAGAGTTTTTAACTGCATGGAAATAGAAAGAGAGAAATAGTGAGCATTAATGTACCTTTTTTGTTACTTTGAAAAAGTTACGAGATCAATGAAGGTTAGTTAGTATGCAATTTTTTTGTAATCAATTTTAACTAGGGATGACAACTGGTGGATCGAGGGTGAATATTACTGTCTCCATCCCGATCTCTGAACTTACATTCAATCTCCATCCCCGCCCCGATCCCCTAAACGAGGATTATTTTTGCCCTCCACCCCTGCCCTGAACGGGGAATGGAGATCTCCAAATGGAAATTGAAAATCCGAAAATAAAAAAATTACATTACTTAAAATTCAAAATAAATAAATAAATAAAAATATACATAAAAGCTTGCATACTCTTAAGCAAAAGTTATTTATTTTTTATAATATAAAATATTTAAAAATAACAACAATAACTAATTAAAATAAATATAATATTATTTCATAAATTTTAATCATAATAACAATGACTAAAATTACTCAAAAATATTGTATTAACTATTAAGCGTTGTCCCTAGTGATGCATTATTAATATAATAGTCTGAAGATAAAATCCAAACTTGTATTATTAACATATGTGAAAATGGAACTAAAAATTAAAAAACAAGATTAAAATTCATGAGGTGGGGCGGGAATGTGGTAGAGACACATAACTCCGAATCCTATCTGTTTCTCATTTTTTTTTCAAAATTTATTTTCGAATCCCTTATCCATTCAGGGAAGAGAATGAATTGGGGCGGGTTGGATTGGATGATATTGCAATCCCTAATTTTAACCATTAAATCAAATCAATCTTAGCTGTTGTATTGAAAATATATTTGGAGGAGGACCCCACGTGTGTTGTACAATATAGATGTATAAGCATATACGAATAAAACTAAACTGTGCAAAAAAAAAATTTAAAGTACCCGAAATTTATTTTTAAATATGAAAATTCTTTATTAATAATATTAAAATAGATAAATTCTTTTATTACCGAATTAAAAACACGGTTCCTTCATAAATCAATGATTAAATTAATTAGATCAAATATTTAATCTCTGTTTTAAAAATTAATAATAAAATAGTAAAATTTGAGAACTGTAATATTTTAAAGTTAAGAATAATGTTTAAAATATATGTAGAGTACCTCAAGCTGTCTAATTGCAAACTTCAATCTCACTGGTCCACATTTGAATTACCTAATTGTGTGTGAAATTATTGAGTGTTTTTTTAATCTCCCCATTCACTTTAAATTATATCCCAACTTATACAATTGACTAGGCAATCAATTCATGAAAACATAAAATATGAACTTGTGTCACAAAATTGTATTAAGGTAAGACTGACTAATAAATATTAGTAATAAAGGATAGTAAAAGTCATATCATGATAAGTTTGAATTTAATTTCATAGGCAAATAGAGAGAATTAGAAAGAAACTATTAAGAAATTTAAAAGTTGATCCATAAATCATGAAATGTGCCAACTATTAGAATTTGTTTTTTTAATTTTCAATTAGATTTTAAAATAGCTAAAAGCAATTGGATTTTACAATAGTTAGAGCTAGCACACATTTGTTTGAAAATTCTAGGTGATGACACTAGTATACATATTTTATTTTAATTCAAAAACAATTCGCGTTATTGCATTTTAAAATAGCATACATTTGTTTAAAATTCTAGGTGATGACACTAGTATAGTTTTTTTTTTTATTCAAAAATCATTCACGTTGTGAATTATTCGTACGCCTGAGAATAAAAAAAGTAACAAATATGACCAAAATTTTTAAATAGTTTATTAAATACAAAAAATCCAAAACATACAATTTTTTCTTTTATCTTTTTGGAATTTTTTAAAATTTATTCATATTTTTATATTTTTCTAAAATCTCTCGCCGAGAACCCAATTTGACTTGATTTTATTATTAAATTATTTTTTGTGTCCTTTATGTGAATTGTTTTCGTAATTTTTTGTCTTTTTTATTAAAAAAATTCATTTTGATCATCAAAGAATAGCGATTTATCAATATAATGATTGGGCAAATTACACTGCTAGTCACACCCATATATTCACTATACACAAAATAGGAGCGAATCCCCTAATTTTGGAAAGATTATATAGCTTCTTATTTTCAATCCCCATGAAAGATTATTTATCTCACTTTTTTAGTACTTTATAATTGTAATTAGCTTCATGGTGTTTAATTACTATGGTTCCTCTCTCTCTCTCTCTCTCTCTCTCTCTCTCTCTCTCTCTCTCTCTCTCTCCTGATTTGCTTATTTTTTTGAAACAATCATGTTTTTTTAATCGAGCTGCCAAATTAATAACCAATAAACAATCATATTATATCGTGTATTTACTCATCTGAAATATTAGGCTATATGATAATGAGATGAATCATATTATATCGTGTGACTAATAAATACATATTATCATTGTCCAAACTACGGTATATTCACTTCTCTGAAATTAAAATAAGAGGTGATATGATAAAACGGAGGCTGAGATGCCAAAAAAGAGTGTAAAAATTATTTCCCAAATTTAAATGACTTATTAAATTTATATTTTGAATATAGGAGCTGTTCAAGATAAAAGAAAATGGAAGAAATGTTTAGCTATAATACATTTTCATCTTCACAAGGATGTAGAAAATGATTGTTTCGAATGGAATCCCACTTGCTTATTTATACTATGGGAAAGAGCTCACAATAAAAAATCAAAGTCAAAATAAAACAAATACCAAAAATAGTACTTAAATAAAGGATATATATATATATATATATCCCTCCATGTTTTTTTATTTATTTAAAATGAATAATAATTAAAAAAATAGGGATGACACATTTCGGGACCACATGATTCTCATTTTAATGATGAGAATATAAGTTTTTCTTACTGACCTTCATACGTAAATTATTAAAAGAAAATCAAATTCATTTGATAATAATCATATTATATGATTTTAGCCCTTATATTTGAAAATTCAGGGGATCGTCCATATTTTATGTTAGACAAATACATTGAACCATGGGAACAATTATCTACCAAAACTAATTATTATTCAAATAATCCACACATGAGAGTTACAAGATATATAACTGTTTTGATCTTCAAAATAAATTTTTTAAAATATGTTTATAGTCCAAAATTGGACTTAAAAGGAGCCAATTGTAAAAAATAAGTGAACTCAATTTTACCATTCTTCCAAAGTTCTAAATAAAATTATGAAAACTTGAAAACATAAATTTAAATATACATGCTATCTAAACAGAAAGGTTAAGTAGGAGTACGACAATAGGTAAGAAACTTGCGCTCCTGAATATGCAAGTTTGACTCAAACCGTTAGTCAAAATAATAATCTTTGGCACGACTGAAGATACGTAGAGCCATTAACCTTTGATCTCCAAAATTACTAAGTGCGCATAAATTATTCAAATGCTTATTTATAAAAATGACAGAGGAGCATCTTAGGTCCATTAAAATGGATTGTAAAGTCTAGTGTTTCCCTAATCCGTTTTGAAATAATATTAATTGGTATCAGATTAACTTAATTTTTGGACGTCATCGATGTACTCAACAATCTCTAGAACGTGAACGGCTAGCTCGATCACCAAAGTGGCCCAAAAAGGGCCCCACAAATGAAAATATTAGATCATCTATCTCATGTCAATGGACTTAAGAGGATCCCTTTTCTAAAAGAATTTGACAATGCAATGTATCTATGGAATTACAAGTTTCTAAAAACATCCACACAATCCGGTATGTGTATTGACTTACGAGTAATGTAGTTTCACACCTAACAAAAAGTCTAGAAACACATAATTCTGTGCACAAGTTCAAATACAAACGCCTTTAAAACTGTTAATTAGTTGTACGCGGAGCTCACATTGTTATAAAAACCCGCGAACATTTAACGATTTTGAATATATCTGTGTTCGATTATGTGCATAAACAATGTGTTTCTAGACTTACTCGCACCGAATCCACCAAATCTAATGCGAGTATGTGCGAGTGTGTGTTAATTATGTGTTTGGCATTAACTTATATGTACAGACGACTATTGACAAACAGAAGTCAAGACCAAGCAACCACAAATACTCGCGAAAGTACACAAATTCTGACACTCGCGTTTCTGTTCAACGCAATGCTAATTGCTTAAGCCTAAGTTAAACGTGTGTTTGGGACTAGACTTTTGGGTAGGAACAGGGAAACAATTTTAATGTTAGGGCACGTGAAAGAGTGATGATAAAGTAATTTTGGGACTTTAGGGGGCCAAGATTCTCTCTTTTGGGTCTCCTATGCTATAGACTTCTCTCTCTACTCTCCTATTTAAATATGATGATTACATTGCAAGTGCAAGTGTAAGTGTGTGTTGTTGTTTTCCTTTAAAGAAATGACAAAAACTTGATAGATAAATAATAAACGACTTTTACGAGTAAATAGACAGTTCAATAAAATTAATTTAAGATAGAAGGAATAAGTGAAGTGAACGCGTCTTCTTTATTCTTAAAATTATAATTAAATATGAGATATCGTATGTCTACGCTGACTAAGCATAATACAAAATAAAGCCAAACCTCATTTTATTAAATAATAATTTAACTGAATTGCACACGCTTTCTTCTCCTCTCCGCTAAGTTAATTTTATTTTTCGTTCAGTATGCTTGCTTGCATATTGTGTGAAAGCCTCTCTTTCCCAAAATATTCTACCATTTCTACCTCTACAATTTCGAAGGATATCACGAATACTTTTTTTGAGCCCCGCATATAGTGTTGGAGTGATGATTTCGCACTTTCATTTGGAGCGAATGAATTTAATTAAATCTTTATCTAAAATTATTTTTCTTCTTTTTTTCCGACGTAACGACATTCTGTATGCGTCTGTTAATTTATTTTTACGATTAATTATCACAAAAAGATGGGAGTATTTTGGCATTTGTGTTATGGAAACTAAAAGGAAAATAATTGCATAAATATTTTTGGAGATTCGGAAAAAGGCATTCACCACCTCAGTCTCCAACCCTAGATTAAGGTGCACTTTGATTGGTGTATAGCTAATTAATTCCCACTTTTTCTTTCATTGCCAATTATAGTGCACCCATGATCAAAGAATCTTTTTCCCTGTAGCAGCTTGCTTTTGCAAAAGAAAGAAGGGAATAAAACAAATGAATGGTTATTTGGTGGTGGTTTTGATACTTTCACATGAGTTACTCAAGCCCAGACTCCTTACATTTTGTGCCACAAAAGGTTTCCACTTTAATTACCTTTTCAAATTATGTTTCCAACCTCACTTATTGAACAATACAAGAAGAATGTCATATACGAACTTGGGAGTTCTGTTGTGTACAGTATACAACACGCACAAAATATTATTTCAGATAGATTTCGACTAGTAAGAGTCTTTATTTTTCCATCAAAAGTGACATCGTTTTGCAGTACAATGCGTCTGCTATGTAACAAGGCTCCCCAGTTTCGGCATTTACTACACGATCGTCCAAATGAGATTTTCATGGTTTGAATTAGGTCCAATTTTATCACTATGAGCCATGTATGTATCCTACAACTGCAAATTTAGTATATCTAAGTTTTGATCTTAGCTATTAAAAGACTTTTGGTACAGTTAAGTAGATGTTAATTTCAAATTAATTAATTATTGATAATTTCTGGAAAAATTAAGATTTCAATTTCTATTATGATTGATTGGTGAACGTTATATATAGAAAGTCAAATTCAGAATTGGTTATGCCTTAAGTGTAATGCCCCGACTTTTTGAAATGTTATCTTGATCCTTTTAATGTCATTTCATACTCAAAATATTAATTAATAAGATTCCCATTTATTCATTATCAAAAGATAAATAACATAGTTGCAATATTTGGGAAGAAAAAGACAAAAATACCAACGTTGGGTTTACATCTAAATTTAGAATAAGTAATGAAAAAAGAAAATCAAAGGGTATGATAGCCATGTCAACGTCTCCCCACCGATAGCTTCTGACCCCACTTATCTTATCGAATCCTCAATCTACAATCCACATCTAGCATAAAATGTTAGTAGCAAAGTAATTGCACCGATGAGTTTCGATACTCAATAGAAAAGGTTACCCAAAAATCAAACCCAAAGGAAACTAACTCGCGTGACATGATATACATATGTAGCATGAATAACAGTTGTAATAGGAATCACATGATAAAGTAAAGTACAACACATACGGATATAACATAAAACAGGAAAGTAATGCGTACGTGATTTAAGTTCATTTTTATCATTTAATCGGGTGGACGTTGAGTGGAGCTCCAAGCCACATGGAACAAGGCATGACGAGAAGTGAAAATCTAACCCACAAAGCAAGTATGTGGGAATCAAACTCCCCTAACTCACCTCGAAATTCAAATCCGGAAATAATTGCATATGGGAAATGGAACAATCATAAGCATCTCGAGAATCTAACCTGGAACATAAGTAAATATGGAGAATTAAACCACCATAATCCACCTCAATAATCTAACCCAAAAATAGGAACGTATCCAGAGAATCTAACCCATAGAAATTGTCTCAGGAATCTAACTCGAAAACCCAACAGACAACACGACGACTATAATTAAGTCATTCCCACTTATTATGTGATTCCAATTATTCAGATTTCCAACAACTGTCAACAACATAACATGCAAATCTACTTAACGACGGTAATCCACATATAAAGTATCATCATATGACATAGCATGATAGTCTCAAATGGTCAACCTGCTCTTAAGAGATCCTAAGAGGATCTGTGGACATAGATATCACAAATGTATGTATGCCCAATGTGAATTCATGCGAAACAGTGGGATTTACAGTATGGAAATAAGCCCGAAATAGCTATACAACATGCTAGAAAATTTCTAAATTTCAATAGGTCAATCAAGCGCCATAGCTCGCTTGAGCAAATTATTCTAGATATTAACCCAATTCTATTCTCTAGTCATGTGGAAATATTTGAAAAATAAGGAGGATCGCTGGAGCAGCCAGGTCTCACTCGAGCAGCCTGTTGTTTTTCCCAGAATCTGGAGATTTCTAAATTTGGAACTCGAGGTTCAGAAACCCTAATTCATGTGATTCATGGTGTAAACTAAAAATTGAAATGAGAAATCAATTCTTAAAGGTTGGAGGTAGACAAATTTACCTCGAGTGATCTGAAAGAACATGAAAATGAAGGTTAAGTCGCTGGAAATATTGATAGAATCTCAAGATCTCCAAAAAACTATCAAATCTAAATCATTGAAAGACTCGAATGTTTGAAAATTTGTGAAATAGTTGAGATTACACAGGTTTTTATAGTGATAATCCTCTTAATATGCATATTAAACATCATCAATGTTGCAGTAAAATGGACCAAAAATGTACTTAACCATTAATGACCATTAAAACTCTAATCTGTCACCTCAGAAGTTGAGCGACCTCAATCGAGCTTCAAAAATAAAAAAAGCCAAATTTTTATTAAATTAAAACAGAAGATTAAGTGAAATTTTAATAATTATATTTATTTAAAATTTAATTAAAATTCTTGCGTTATTATAACCTATTCCCCTTAAATAATTTCGTCCTCGAAATTCAAACAATATGGTCTAAGTGAAAAGCTCATGGTAATTTGCTCTCATCATCTTTGTAACGCCCCGATTTTTCGAGACATTAATTAAAAATATTTTCTTCTTTATTTTATTATTAGAACATAAATCGGAGAATTGTCACTCTTATTAAAACAACAAAAATGTGATCAATCAGAGTTTTAAAGTGCGGAAGTAAAATTGTCAGAAATACCCCTCGGGGTTTACATTTATTTAAAAAAATAAAAATAAATAAATAGAGCATCTAGGGGTAGGGTAGTCAAACACCGTTAGGATCTTCTTCAGCAGCTCTCAACTCTTCCTACCTAGGCAGATTCCCCAAGTGATCCTCGACATTTGGTATGAAACACCAGGGGCAGAGAAGTTGCTCCAAATGAGTAATGAAACTCAGTAGGAGACAATACCCGACAACCAAACCCAGATATAACATGCATGCTCAACAGGATATACATAGATATAACACAAATGATAACAGAATAAACTATAGTTAAATACCAAAAGATAAACACAAAGGTGTATTATGGATTTGTTCTTTTAAGTTTCTAGGAATTCCACCGAGGAACGCCGTTTCTTACCCAACTATCTAACATATGGCACTCAGTTGATATTGACCAGTCCTTACCTACCCAGGGTCTGTAGTCTAAGGTTATGTACCCGACTTGAATACTGACCCGGCAAGGAAGGAACCTTCTACCGTTCACTCAGGTCAATAACTACCTCACCCTAGTTAGATCCGACCGAACGTGGCGTCACCAGGTCAGGTACCAACGAACCTTAGCCGCTTCCCCTTAATCGGCTCAAGGAAGCCCAAGACACTGGCCGTCACTCCCTCGGGGTCCGGAGCTGCCTTCGCAGACGTCCCCAAAGTCACCCTCAACCGTTTCCAACAACTCCTAGTTGGGGTCCTTTCAACATATCCACAAAATCAAACATGGGACGACGCCCAACATTAACCTTGCCACGACGGGCCTTCCAAGTCAATTTTATTCTTTTCCATTAACGTTCACTTACTTGTCTCTATACAGTTCAACTAATTATAATGCACACTCGACACCCTCCGCTGCCTTATCCAAGTGCCATTCGAACCGGTGTCCCTAACGTTCAATCTATTTTTTTCCCAAAACACAGTTAAGTAAATTTCATATAAAATCGGGCAACATAACGACTATACCAAGATGTTTTCAATATTTTAAATAACTCATTCAGAAGTCCAACAACACGGCAACAACAATAAACTTCATAATAGAACACAAGCATCGAGTAACAAAATAATAGGAAGAAGAATATGGATGGATAAAGTGGGTTTACTAAAACTTTACTAATCTTAGTTGTGACCTGCCGTTTTATGAATGACAAGAATATAGATCACCCACCACCTTCTCTAATTACACAAATACATATAATTCCCAAAATCTAGATTAATTTGCACAGTAATACATTATGACTTTCATTATTGTAACTCATGTGACTTGAACATAAACATTATTTCTTTTACAATTTAAAGGGAAAGTGTTGATCACCTATGTTTTTTTTTCTTAACCCACTGGTGTTTAGTTTAGGAGCCCAGCCCCATCTAAAGGGAAGTGTCTAAGCCCTCCTTGTTTCTTCTTAAGACTGATGCCATGCGAAAATGGAAAGAACTATATAGACAATTAAACATAAGGTAATTGTTCTACATGGATCTGAGAAGTCTGTCCTCTATTTTTATTTATTATTATTTTTTTCCTTTTCCTTTTTGTGTTTGCCTCACATTTGACTTATAGGTCTCATATATATAATCTCTGAGTTATGGATCTAAAATCGAACAACATATGTAAGGGTTAAAGGTAAAGTTCATCTCCATTATTTGTTTTTTTCCATTTGTCACAGGAAAATACATATAAGTCTTACCGATTAAACTAGATTGCAACCTACTGATTTTCGGGTTTTCTTAATTTAAAATCAGTGATCTAATAGCAACCTAAAACATGTGATGTGAACTAAAATTGTAGCAATTAAAAATAAAAACACAATACCTAATGATTTGAAGGTAATCATCCCTACGAGATGCATCCGAAACATATCAATACATAATTTAGGAAGACCGTTAGAACATACTAATTACTATGTAATCTAATAAGCACGTGCTATATAAAAAACAAATAAAAATAAAGAACATGACCAAATTCTTTGCACACAAAATAAACAATACATGAATCTAGGGGCGGTAGGTACGGAATCCTACCTCGGTCGATGAAGAAACAAAATATCGGAGAACAAAAGCAGATTCGGAAGGACTTGAACTTCTAGCAAAACCAATCCATTGGCAATCTTCTCCTCCCTCTCTCTCTCTCTCTCTCTCTCTCTCTCTAATTTGTTAATAAAAAAAACGTGCACTACTAATATGTATATATGCCTTAACACTAAATTTCCTCAACCTAAAAGCTATTACACTATCTTAAATAATAATAATAAGAAAAAAAAAAACTGATTTCTTATTAAATTTTATCAATGCCATGAATGGACAATCAAAAGATTTCTTATTAAATTTTATCAATGCCATGAATGGACAATCAAAAGCCATGAGGCAAAACCCCCAAACGGCTGGGAAAGAAATAATGAGGAAGAAAAGAAAATTATCTAGTGTAACACGTTCCATCAAGTCATTCAATCTTATTCGTCCATTCGAAAAATAAAAATTATTTTGAACTAATTATTTAAAGGAATCTTAATTAAATTTTTAATTCACCAAAATCTTGGGTCGTTACAATCTTCTCCCGATCCCAAGATAATTCTTCGAGATTCCGGTAACGTCATTGTACTTTGACCATTTTCAAGGTCTTGTCTCCCCGATTCTTCTTTCCATGCTCCAAAATTTGAATCGACCTCTCCGTGTATGTTGTGTCTTTATTTAATGTGACATCTTCCCAGTTCAGAATGTGTGTAGGTAGTGCCATGTACTTCTTGAGTGTTGACACATGAAAAACATTGTGCATTCGATTTAACTCTGGCGAGAAGGCTATCCGGGAAGCAACTTTCCCAACTTGCTCCAATATTGCAAATGGCCCAATATACCTCGGCACCAGCTTCCACTTCTTACCAAATTGAGTAATACTTTTCCTTGGCTTGATCTTCAGGAATACATGATCACTTACTTTAAATGTCAACGACATTGTTTTCTTATCAGCGCAGCTCTTCTGCCTACTATACGACGTTAGCAACCTTTAGTTCATGACCCTGATCTTCTCGGCAGTCTCTTGTACCAACTCCGGTCCTAGAAAACTAGCTTCTCCGACCTCAGTTCAACAAATTGGAGATCAGCAAGGTCGTCCATAAAGTGTTGCATACATTTTCGTTACAATACTGGCTTGATAGCTGTTATTATAAGCGAACTTAACCAATGACAAGTGTCATTCTTAATTACCCCAAAAGTCCAGCATGCATGCCCTTATCATGTACTCCGGTGTTTGAATCGTCCATTCTGATTGACCATCAGTTTGGGGATGAAAAGTTGTGCTCAAATGAACATTCATCCCCATAGCCTTTTGCAGACTCTACCAAAAGACTGAGGTGAAATGAGTGCGCGATCTAATACTATCGTGACTGGCACACTGTGCAACTGGACAATTTCATTGATATAGAGTCGGCTATAAGACTCCATTGTGCCTACCATTTTGACTAGTAATAAATGTGCTTGACTTGGTCAACCTGTCCACAATGACCCAAATAGTGTTGTGATCCCGCATTGACTTATGTAAACCCATCATGAAATCCATATGATCTGCTCCCATTTTCAACCCAGAATCAATAACGGCTGGAGCGTTTCACCAGGTCTTTGATGCTACGCCTTGACCTTCTGACATGATAGACAAGTTGATATAAATTCGACGACATCATTCTTCATACCAATCCACCAGTACTATCTCTAAAGATCTTTATACATCTTACTGCCTCCTGGATGGACATCAGCATTGACTCTCTTAATGTCCCAATATCTTATATGAACAACGTTGATCGATATCTTAATCCCCCTGTCAGAACCAATCGTCCACCCAGTTGTGATATCGCCTGAAGGTATCCGATCTTGATAAATGCTACTTCTTGGTCAAACCCCTGTACCAGAAGTATCTCTTGATGTAATTCTAGTTTTGCTACTAAAATATTCAAGCTAGCTCGTTCAGAACTCTCTGTCGGCTGTAAGATGAACTCGCTTACAAAATCTATCATTTTCCACTTCTGAACAACCAAATTTGCCACTATCGCGTTGAACCTCTAACTTAACACATCAGCTACCATGTTGGCCTTTCCCAGATGACAAGACAACCTATAATCTTTGAGGTGCTCAAATTACCTTCTTTGCCTCATATTCAACTCTTTTTGAGTGAATAGACATATTAGAACCTTGTGGTCAATGAACACCTCGAATTTCTCCCTGTATAGATAATGGCGCAATGACTTCAACGCAAATACCACAATAGCCAATTCCAAGTCATGTGCTGAATAACTCTTCTTGTGAGATTCCAGTTGTCTCGATCTGTGGACTATTACTCTCCCATTCTACATGAGTACACATCCTAAACCCTCAATATTGGATGCATCACAATATACCGTGTTGCCCACTCCCTTATCAGGTATAACCAAAATTGGTGCGCTGGTCAATCTTTTCTTGACCTCCTAAAAAGCTTTATTGCACGCCTCGCTCCACTCAAACTTCAATCCCTTCTGCGTAAGATGAGTCATCGGATTGACAATCATGGAGAAATTTTGAATGAATTTTTGTAATAAATCGACATCCGGAGAAAACTCCTAACTTTGAAAATTGATTTCGGTTGCTTCCAATTCATTACTGCTTGAGCTTTACTGTCGTCGATCGATATTCCTTCTCCAAAGACGACTTGTTTCAAAAATATTTGCCTCTTTTAGCCGCAACTCACAATTGTTGGCCTTGTCGTAGAGCTAATTCTCCCTCAAAACTTGCAATGCTACTCCTAGATGCTCCTCATGTTCTTGCTTTGATGGAGAATAGATCAGTATCTCGTCAATGAAAATGACCACGAACCTATCCAAATATGGCGTAACGACCTGGTCCACTAAGCACATAAACACCGCTGGCTCATTAGTCAATCTAAACAGTATCATCACAAACTTGTAATGGCCATAACGAGTCTGAAATGCGGTCTTCATAATATCTTCTTCCTTGATTCATAACTGATGGTACCCTAATCTAATATCAATCTTTGAGAAACAATTTGCCCCTCTTAGTTGATCAAATAAATCATCAATCCTCTGTAAGGAGTACTTGTTCTTTATCATGACTTGGTTAAGTCGATGATAATCAATGCACATTCTCAACGTCCTTCCCTTCTTCTGTATAAATAACATCGCTGCTTTCCATGGCTATGTACTTGGTCTGATATAATCCTTATCAAGTAGTTCTTGAAGCTGCATTCTCAACTCTATTGGTGCAATTCGATAAGGTACCATTGATATCGGTGTCATTCTTGGCTGCAACTCAATTGTAAAGTCAAGCTCTCATTTGGGAGGCAATCTTGGTTTCTCATCTAAAATGACATTGGCAGACTCACATACAATCCTTAGCAGTCCCAATTCCTTTCGGTCTAACTCCTCCAAGCTTAGACTGGCTAACCAACCAGTCAATTGCTTGTGCCACCTGGATTGTGACACTAAGGCTGGATCCTACATATCCCCCTTAAATTTGAAGATCGTTCTGTTCATTGAATAGGCAGTCATTGTTTTTCGGTGATAATCAATTACAACTCTATGGCGTTAAAGCCATCCATCTATATGACTCGCAAATCACACGAATTTCTATGTCACATTCCCAACAAATCCTACCCACTATATCTATCTTCCTAAAAACAACGTGATGTACATCATACTGTTTAGGTCATCGGTTTCTAAACCCAAATATTAGAGCAAAATGGGTCGGACCTTACATCATCAAGACCATTTTCCCAAGAGGAGAAACACGTGTTATGGACCTAAACAGAACTAAATTTTTTGCTTTAATCAATCTAGACCAGCTCAAAAGATACTATTTATGAGAGAAGCTTGCTAAGTTAAAAATCACAAAGGGCGGGTGACTTAGGCAAAAATTAGAGCAAAATGGTCATTGGGAATGAAGACCGGTAAAGGCGTGCCAAGCAAAACGAAGGGCCTTGAACTAAAATGCTCGCTAATAAAAAACTCAAAATGGCTATACTAGGCAAAATTAAGATCATCAAAAGTAGTGTGTTAATCCCCGAGGGAACCATTAGCTCGAACTACACACGACTTGATTCCACTCGAAGCATATGCAAGCAACCTCTGTGGCTTGACCCCAATCATCCCACATTGTCCAAAATGAATGAATAAGCGAAAATAAAATATGAAAATCTCATGTGATTGTAAAGAACATATTTTTTCATTGAAATTTATTAAAATATTATTCCAAGTTAGCCATGCATAGTAATAATACAACTTCTGAATTTAATTTCCAGTTAGGAACAAAAAAGTAACGCCAAGATTGGCTGCCAGAGAAGGACCCTAGGAGGAGGGTTGAGTTTGGAACAAATGCGCCAAGCGCACTCCTTGTGTATGGGGATTGGGTCGTGACTCAGGTCCCTCATACTTTTGGGCATGGCCTCTTGTTCATGCCAGCTTAGATCCAAGCCATCCAGTAAAAGTTGGACAAAGAGCCACCGAATGTGGGCGAAAGGGAAGCGACATAGCTATTAGGTCTAGAATCTAACTAAGAATGCGAGCTTGACCTGTTGGTCACCCTGGAAAAGAATGCATGGCATTGCCTTGAACAAAAAGCTTTGTTCCAGTGGGCTCGAAAGGCACCTACTACTAAGCCCAAGTATCTGTCCAACAACAAAGAAATAAATCAGATGGCAAACAAAGTGAATCAAAAGTGAAGTATAAGGTGAAGGCGAAAACAGAAAATACTTGGGCGCACAACAGGACGGTGGCTAACAAGGCAGCCCCCTATTGAGGAGGTGCAGCAGAACAACTCAAGAGCCGAACCAATGCTCTAAGCAAGCAAGTGTAATACTGCTTTGCCAATGTGGTCGAGGCTAATGTTAGAGAATCAAACTCCTCACCTCGGACCAATGAGAGACAAGGCACGACTGACTCCTTGAGAAAAATATTTTGATGCACAACCGACCCACAACTTTTTCTAAGCTCACTCATGGGCAAGACTCAAGCAGACTTTGGAGCAAGAGACTATCGAAGCAAGAAAGTAAAGCCTCAACGGACTTAAGATCATTGAAGAGGGGAGAAGAAAAATGAAATTCAGATTTGAGATGGAAAGAAATGAAGAAGAGACCGAATCATTATGGCACGCGCCATGTCATGTTCTAGCGTGTGCCAGTCCAACTTGGCGCACCATATCAAATGGCCCTTCTGAATCAAAACGCAACAAATCTCAAGAATTTTTAGCCTTGTTCCTCCATAATAGTTTTAGCTTTGGAAGCTTAATTGGTGTCTGAAACACTGTTATATGTTCTTGACACCGCGACGCGATAGAGGGTAATATATTTTAAGTTGTATTATTTTGGATAGAAAATCTTGTTCTTTAAACATTGTTTTCATAGAGTTTGCTCTTGCGCATCACAGTTTGTAAATATAATTGTCCATGCAAGTAAATGATTGTATTTTTCAAAAGAAAGGGGGAAAAAAATTACATATCGCCCATGTAAAGAATGAATGTACCTTTAATAAATTGGATATGCCAAATGAAAAATAAAAGTACCTCTGGGGCACTTTGGCCCAATCATCATCAAAAGATGACCACGCAGAACCGAGCAACTATCCTACCTATCTCTACGAGGGCACACAGGCTCTAGAAAGAATAAAAAAGAGACACATAGGCTCCACTAACGAGATGTCCTCTATGCTGTAGTCTCGTCCCTAACTCCTCTTCTTGCTTAGAGCCGTCCCTCTCAGCACATGACCATCGTACCCCCGAGTGTACTACACCAAAAACTAACAAGCCCGCCGAAACAACACCTTTCCGATGAGATCCATTGGCCCTTGAGGTGAGTTGTCGTCTAGTGCCTGCACAAAAACTCGCTATTTAGAAAATATCTATGAATTTGATCAAAATGCTAGATTAAGAGATGTACATATCCCAGAAGCATGGCCGGACCCCTCGCCAGTAGAGTACTGAACCCGACTCATGTCACCCATGACTAGCATGCGCATTAGGCACTAGAAACCAAAAATGGTCCTATATGCCTCAGTGGCCCACTCACGGGGAACGTGCAATCAAAGTTAGAACATAGCAAAATAGTGTCAAAATAAAATTAAAACAGAACATGTTGAATCAGAACAAGAGCATTATAGAGATTCTTAAGTAGAGAACTACAAAACCACGTCATTGGGATTCAAAACCTATACCATCCCGTTCATGTAGTTCATGTTTATCACTAAGAAAGACCGAGGAATTTCCGGTAGTGTTATATCCCCCACAGGGATGGGCTAAACAAGTTCTTTTCGGGGTACGATTCTCAAAATTCAAGGCACTCTTGTTGCCTTTAGTGCCACCTCAGCCCCTCCAGCAGTAGGCTCGGGCCCAACACCTTTCTCAGTAGCAGCCGCCATACCAGGTTCATCACCCTCCTCAGCTTCAAGACCCTGTTCAATGCAATAAACTCCATGAACGCCCAGAGGTCTCGTTATAAATTGTGTCGTGTAAGCAGCATAGTCTCCCTCCCGGTCAACTAGAGCATTAGCAACATAGTCTACCTCAAGTCTTGTACCCCCCTTCTGACATCGAGATCCGTACCTGCCATATTATCTTGGGGAGCCCGTATAGTAATTCATACTATTTACGAGTTTTTTGTTGTCTATTTTACAATCTCGATAGAAGTCAACTCTACAGTCTGGCCGGAGTGGTGTGTGCTCTGATATAAATACACACCACTCTCGGGACCAATATATACATCATCTTCTTAGTATGTATTGATCTCGTCATTTTTTTTAAATCATATTAATGTGTTTTCAATACATGAAAATTATAACGCGGGCGTTACTCTGCCTTTGAACTAGCATGTGCTATTCGGCTCAATTATATATACTGCCTAAACGAAAAGACAACGTCAATCTAATGGCATTCGCCATTCCACTTAAAACAATAGTAATCTCCGTGTTAAAATATTTTCAAAATTTTATTCCATGTATGATGCTATATAAATCAACATTTACATATTACTTTACATATTCTCCTTTAATTGATTGCCTGCGCAATGTCAGTTATTGTGATGAGTACAAACCTATCTCTAGTTTGGGTGAGGAGGGTGTTTAACACCTTCCAACCTCGTAATCTACTACCGGACCATGTAATCTCTAGTTGCGATGGATTACTAGCGTCGGTATGTCTGTGTTTTCTTGGTCCCACGAGGAAAGCCTTAAACTCTAGTCGCGACTACAAGAAATAAAATCATCAGTCATACGCCAAAAGCAAAGATCACGCGTGGGGAACGAGGAAAATCAGGTGCCCTAGTCTGTGGCCAACCATATTCCCATCGAGGAAGCCCTCAGGTATGTCCTTAGGGGGAGCCTACGATTGATTGAGTCTTTCTCACTTGATTTGAGCGCATTATAAATAATACATGTCTTTAGTGCTTCTTTTGTTTACTTACCATTGCCATTCCATGATCAAAAAGAGGAAAATGTTTTTGACTTAATATGCTTGGGATACTTTGTGATGGTTATGGTTGTTGTTTTGGGTTCTGATACATTGTTGATGTTTCTGAATATTTTATGGGATGATTATTGATAAGGGAAGTTTACTTTGACTTGACTTGATACTAGTTGGTGATATGTTGCTTGTTCACGAAAAGTCGTATTATTGGATATGATGAGTTATTTGGACTATTTAATATTATTTCTTGGATATTCTTGCAATATTATTGATGGATATTTTTGAGATTGTTTATGGACTATATATAATGATCATGTTGATATTGCTTTTTTGATTTTTTTTTTAATTTTTCCAAGATTCTTGTGTTTAGATGTGGATGTGCTTGATATGTTTTTATGTTGATTTATTTCTACAAGTTTTGGTAAGTTTCTAGGTGGTTGCAGGCTATATTCTGATTCCTCGTTTTGTTTTTCGAATTTGAAGTATCATCAAGTCATAATAGGCTTTGATTTTGGAATTTGTCAAAGGGGGAAATTGTTAATTCTGAATTTGTAATTGGAAAATTTCAAGGGAACTAGAATCAAAATCAAATTGTAATTATTTAAATTCCCATTTTCATTATGACTTCATTCATGGTCCAAGGTCAAGCTGAGGCCAAGTGTTTAAGCACATTCTCAATTCGTAACACATATGTCATATGATAAGGGCTCGACCCTCAGTATAATAGTTGGTGTGATATTATTCGTAATGATCATCTACCTATGATCCCATATTTCTGTCCACTTCGCTATTCACATGCCCCTAGCAATCAGGTTTACCACTCAAACTTACATCATCTTATGATCATACTTCTTATTCATAAATGCTTATAGATTAAGTCATGGCTTATGTATACAATAGAATTTTATAGTTCGAACTCGTTTCATGTAAATCATGCTTTGGTCATACTTTAAAATCATTGTGCATTTCATGTTAGTTTACCATACCATTATACTTGTGTTGAAACTATCATGCTAGTATATCCAACATAAGCCTTATTAAACATAACACGTCTATCCATCACGCTGAAAAACATTATTTCTACAAATACAAGTAAATTTGACATAAGAAGACTCACCTTGTAAACGTCATGTAATCTGACTTGGAAACTTACTCGTCTGTGTTTCCGTCATCTGTGCTTTTAACTAGTTGGTTAGGATGCTCAATCAGTCCATGCAGTTGACCTAACCACGTCAGGCAATCGATAGGTTATAGAATATTGATGAAGGACAGTTGTTTTCAACTCCATTAATGAACATCAAAGCTTCAATTAAACATCAAAAACTCCCAAACAACAACAAAGAAGACCTCTTATCATCTAGTTATTCCCAAAGAAGTAGGATTGTTCAAGGAAAACAAGATTTAGAAGAAATTTTACACTAGGAGAAAGAAGGATCAGTACATTACCTGAACTTATGGTCAAAGATATGTTGAAGATGAAGTACCCCCCTTAAGTGAGTTTTTTAAAGCAAAACTCATGTCTACGGTTGGAAGAAAGCGACTGAGGTAGCATAAGGCCTAGCAAAGGATCAGTGAGTTGTTCACACACACATGCTGTGAGGACCCACAGTCATTGGCTTATTTTATTTCATTTGTAATTTGGTGATTTTGTTTAATTGATGAAACAATTGGAATATTGCAGATTTTTGTGAGAAGATAGAGATTTGGGGCAATTGTTGAAATTACCATAACCATGGAGTTTTCATGCAGTGGTTAATTGTATGGATATTTAATCCATTAGAAAATCCTAATCTAGTTGACCATAAGAAAACATAACGTAGTTAGATTTTCTCCTAAGTTTTCGTACAGTGTCTTGGAGGTGAAGGCCAAACGACAGTTCTAATCCTAGATTCTTGTAGAACGTGTAAGAAAGAAGTTGATCTCAGAGACGACGGATTCGAGTTAAGCCAAGAATCAATGGAGCACGTGAAGAATCCACGGGTTTTATGAATTTAGGGTTTCGTCCGATTCATCGATTTTGAGATAGAACTTTATGTGGTTTTCTGTTACATCATTGTTTAAATCTTGTTTCGTTTATATGTATGTGCACTGTTGTTATTAGGGTAAATTTGATGCATGGACTCGCATGATTACGTTGAGTTTTGGGATAATTTTGCAAAGGTTTTTGGGCTGGTTTGTTTTGTTCGCAACTGAAAAGAATGCGCGAATTTAGGCGCAAGCTCAAGCCGCTCGAGCGTATGTAAATTTCAAAAGTTCTATTTTGGGTAGAAAGCATGTTTTTACTGCTTGAGATCATAAAATCATTCTTATAACTCAACTTATTTTTTTCTCCCTTTCTGTTTAGTTGTACATGTTGTTCGGGTCTAGATTTGTTCGTTAAAGGTTTATATGATCATGCATTGGTGATATGTTGTCCTAGATCGATGTCTTTGTGATTCCATCTATGAAAGTCCGTAAAAGTGTATCAAGTAATGTGTGACCCAATGATCAGAATAGTCTATGAACCCGACACTAGATGCCTGAATTTGGGTACACCATCAGTGAGAGACTATAAATCCTGGTAGAGTTTGGAGATAGACTTGTGTTTCAGCGCAAGTTGCATGAGTTGCTTGTTGTGACAGAGTCATGCGTCTTGCATGTGTTTCAATGATTTTGTTCTTTCCTAAGCTTTGCTCCTATACTATTGATATGTTCTTGCTGTGGACTGGCTTTAAACTTTATTATTTCTTACTTTTATATGTTTTTCTATACGAGTTTCGACTTATGTATTGTAGATAACTATTTTATAGGGAATAATGCTAAGCCAGGGGTTAGAGCCTTAGAATGAGTTATGCGTTTAGTTGTAGGATTTTATTTTGGTTAGTTATCCTTTGAGTAAGATTATTATTGGTTGGGCCTTTGTGGTTCATTTTTTATTTATTTATTGATTGGATTATTAGCTGATGTAAATGATATTAATGGATATTTGATTTTTAATGGAAGTTTTCCTTACTCATGCAAATCTATTACATTATCCTTTAAGATATAAAAAATTAATGTAACAAACAGTGTTATAAATTTTCAATAACCATAAAAAAATTAATATTAAAAAAAGAGTGTCAAAATTGCTACCTTTCAACAAGTGCTTTCCTCAATGCATCACCCCGCATTGTGGTACATGAGTTATTCACTCCATTCATTGTGGGTGGATAACATTATGAAATGAGGACTCCTACGAACCTAGAAGTGTAAAAGCTTATTAGTGCATGCCATGATTAGTATATATGTATATGTACATGTATATAGGACACACACACACAGATATATGTATGTATATATACATATACATACATGCATTCATAGATTCCCTTTCTTATGAAGGATCCCTTATTCTGTTAAAATGAGAACATTTCATTTCCTAATCAAATTTTGATAATTCAAACCATTCAATGTGTTTAAAACATGTACTTAAAGGCAAATAAGAGAAATGGGCTCAAAAAGATACCGAAAAATGTTTGATCCAACTAGTTTTTCATAAATGCTGATAAGAACATTTTTATAAAAAGCTACTTGGATCAATCCCTTCCCGATATGTTTTTCAGCTGATTTCTCGCGGGTACCTTTAAAAACATATTCTAAACACATTGAATAGTTTGGATCATCAAACTTTAATTAGAAAATGAGAGGTTCGTATTTTAACAAAATAAGAGTTACCTTAATAGAAGTTTTCTGTAATCCATATATATATATAAGATGTGATTAATTTGCGAGCATGGCAAAATGCAAACCAAAATCAGAGGTGCGAGTCCATAAAAATGCAAGTGAAGGTCAATATGCATCTTTTTTTCCTCGCTTGAATGACGGAGAAATCTAACTAGTCTACCTGCCATTCAATACAAGACCTTGTATAAAAAAAAAAAAAGGGATGGTTCTCAAAACAAATATAATTCAAATTTTTTTTATAAGTTATCCAATTGACATATTGTTTTAGATGACCTATAAAATGAAATTAATAAAATTAATATAGCTCGATCATGAAATGAACTTTGGTGGGGTCTCATTTTACACACTATAAGGATTGACACAAGTATTCATTACACAATAAAATTTATTCACTTAAAAGGTGAATTCTCTTATATAATGTCTTTTACCTTTAACTAACGCTGCTAAATCGTATTTGGCTGTTAAGAAAAATTAAATAAATAAATAAATAAAATTTGTTTTACTTTTTCTTTTCACCCCCAGTAAGAAGGGTGAAAGAGAGGCAACCAATTATAACAAGTTTTACTGAGCGTGACTATAAACACTTCAGACTTGCGATGAATTCAATATAGAGGGCCCTCCTGACGTTTTGGGGTCTCAAATCAAACATCGACTATGACCCTTTATGCATTTTCACAAACAAAATAATAACAACGTAATCATTGTTAAATGAATTTCTTTCATTCTTTTCCCTTGTTTTCTTATGGTTTTCAATACATAAGTTGTTAAGAATCAAAAAATGGGCCAGAAGCTAAAAAATATTTCGCCAAAGATAATTTTTTATTGCAACATTAAGTTTTTTAGGCACTCCATACAAAGCATAGACTTACGGTGACCTAATGGAATAGTATTTCGTATTATTAAATTTGTGGTCGTGTGGTTATGTTGATAGTTTCAATTTTTTTTATATCAACATCCTATTCAGAGCAGGGATGGCAATGTGGTGAGTTTGTGGTGGGTTGTATTCGAAATGGAAAGCCTGTTGTGCAGTAAAATAACGTCGTTCAAAACTCTTACCAATAGAATTTTACCCGAAATAGTATTTTGTGGGACGAAATAATGTCGTTTTGAAGCACAGCATGTCGTATTGTTCAGTGTGCATAGTAAGACCCCATATCCGGTTTCATTCATCCATTTACATTCTCGAATATGTAATCATTCTCGTCCACACTTGATCTCCAAGGGAAATAGTTTTAGCCACTCATCCCTAGCGGACAACCCGCTCCGTACACAAATTCTGTATCATTATTGTTAATTATTTTTTATGGTACTTATTTTTTATTTTCAAAGAACAAAAATAGTACAAGCTAGTAACAAAACAAATACTCTTATATAATGTTATAGGAGAATATATTATCATCATTAGAGTATTTTCTTTTCTTTTACATGAATAATTAATAACTAATAGCTAATCAAACAAATCACTGTATCATTATTCAAATAAAAATAACAAGTGCTCACAATACTAACCTAAATTTCCTTTCTTACTATGAATTAATTGCATAGATTAATTTCACCTAATTTTATCATTGCCTTACACGTAAATATTAATTTTGCAAGTATTTTCAAATTTTCTAATTAGTAACATAATTACTTAGAATGAGGGGTGAATTATGGGTGTAATATAATACATTGTTAGGTAAAATCCCTATAAATATATTCGGTGAGGGTTTAGGACAGAAACTGGGATGGGGTTACGTAATACAAACTCCAACTTAAACTCGAAAAATCATCCCAAACCTAGCCCAATCCCACAAAAAAAAAATATTGGGGAACCACCGCAATTGGTCCGGGGATGGAGCAGAACAGGATAAATTGTTATCTCTAATTTATTTGTCTAAGATCAAGTTTACTATGAACCATTTGGGCTATCAGATTTAGAATTTCGTAGACTTTTTTTTAGATTAAAATGGCACCATATATATTACTACGAAAATATTACTATTTTTTTAGCTTTTGAGATCAATGGACGAAGTTGCTTAAAGTTGTTAAAAGGTAAGTGGGTAATGATTCCAAAGAAAATGGGTAAGTTTCAGATTTTAGTTCTTTATTTTAAAAATATAAGAATAATTAAAGTACATTAAGCTTCATTATAAGTTAGTCTCAATCAATAAATAGTTGCCAAATGTATGTTCATACTCTTTTTAGGTGAATGAACAGAATCACCTAAAAAGAGTTGGATAAGTCACCTCTGGACTGGACTATTTCATTTTAATCCGGCTCAACCCAGTATTTACTTACAGTCCGGATATGATTGCAAGTCCACTTTAACTAATCTGTCGGCTCATTTGTGGGATAATTTAGTCCCATCTTAGGGGTGGTATTATTTTTTAAGAAAAATACTACCCCTGAAGAAATATTGTTGTGGGATAACTAACATACTAGATAGGATAACGAGGATAGTTCTTGTGGTAGTACTTCGAAAGAAGCTGAGGCCTCTTGTTATACAACAACTTATTCAAAACATTCAAGTTTGTTCGTTAAAAATTTGGTCTTTGGAATCACTGATTTTGGTTCGATGATCGATCCAAAAGTCGTATGCTGAACAGTGCATATGAACAAGTTTAGCAGGAAACAGCATTTGAAATTTGATAACACTGACTTGTTTGTTAAAGCACTAACTTGGCATTTCAAAGCACTACTTTGTTAATTAAAATTTTGGCATTTAGAAGCACTGGCTTTGGTCCAATGATCCGAAAGCTATATGGAAAAAAAGTGCATACGAAAGGCATTTCAGTATTATATATGATGAGAATAGAATAGAAAGCGTAAAATTTAATCCATCTCTTAAGTCTTATTCTAACAATTAAGCATTGAACAATGAACATATTCTTGATACTGCAATAAATAATGAACTATATAACAAACAATAGACAATTTTTATTTCAGTTTCAGAATTAGTACTAATTCCAAAACTAGCAATTCGAAATTAATTTATCATTCATTAATTAGTTTGTCAACCAAACATGATTTAAAAGCATCTTAAGAGTTGTCAACATCATAAGCATCAAATGGGGATAAAAAAAACTAGTACATTTTTCTCGCATTTATGTTTTACATAATTGCTGTGGAGGAAATAATAACCGAAGGAAAATGCATCCCTATAGGGTAGCTCATAGTATATGTGTGGTTAGGACAACTAGCTAATGGACCGACCTAAAAAGGCTATGCTATATGCCTCAATTACTGTCCTTTTCCACTTTATAATATGGACATATCTTTCTTATCCAATACTATAATTGCTTTTAAATGTTACCACTTTGAATAATACAAGTGGTGAACTCGGATACCCAATTCTTCATCAATACTTTATAGCCAAATTCCAAAAAAAAAAAAAAAAAACCAAGGGTTTAGTTTAGTGTTCAAGATTATTTTCTCTTAAAGTTTTAGATTTGAAATGTCTCGGTATTTATACCAAATTATGCTCTGACGACTTTAATTAAATTTCTTATTAAAGGATGATGAAATTAATCTCTTAAATATTAGTCGAGATACGCGTAAGTTAATCCAGGCAGATATCAAAATATATGTTTTGATTTTGTGAGTTCACTTATTTCAACATAGTGTTGGTTTGAACGCATAGTAAAAGATACCTAAATTTGGAGAAATAGCAACTTAAACGTTATTCGACATATGTATGACCAAAATCACTGATATAATGTCAACAATGATCACGTGACTACTAGAGCTGTGGAATTTTAGAGTCTCCAAGTTCATGCATGATTTGGAGATTGAGTTGACATTCTTTTACAAAATCGTGAGAAACGAACTAATTCCTTCTTCTATGTTTGGTGTATTTGTTCGTGGGCAATTTTGTTTCTTTTTCCATGAGCCAGTTGTGAAACTAGTAAGAGACGGCGAGGGTCACGGGTCCTAAAATTTTGATATATTGAAGTACACATGAAACATATTTATCTTGTGTTGAAATTTCATATATATGTTGTGAGTGTTTTTCTTTGTCCAACGAAATCTAAGCAAGGAGGCAAAAGTAGTTTAGTACTTCACAGACAAACTCCATTATTGAGATTACTTACAGTATTCATCCGGCAGGCTTTATCTACTTAAAAAAAAAACGAATTTAATTCAAGTGCATGATGTTAACTGAATCTTCTATTGAGCTAATTATTTGTATTAGAGCATCCATAGCCCTTGTGAACTAGATATGACGTCCATTCCGACTTCGAAGAGTGATCTGAACCACTTAATTTGTAACTCGTCGCGGTATATGTTAAAAATCACACTAACCAGACATGCACGGTATCGATATAGTCGAGATACATTTATCTTGAGATTTTGTCTCAAATTCATAGTAGCATATTAGTTTGTTCAAGACAATTATGTTTTGTTCATGTCGTTTCCGGTATTTGACTGGTGTTATTTTTTGCATATTCAACTTTGTGATGTCAAAATCTAGGCAGCTAATCCAAGAGCTTCAAAAGAATTTCGGCAAAACAAGTTCAAGGACTAAGAGTATTCCTGATCGTGAACCCTCTGACGATCAAGTTAGTCGACGGTATTAGAACGAGATAGTGCGTACTCTTTAAGTGATAGTAGATGACCTATTTATAAGATATGTGGTGGAGAAATTAAGAATATTGGTTTCCAAGGGGGCATGTGGAAAGAGGGGTGGGGAGACAGAGAGATCCTTTTCTAGATTATCATGAGAACTAATCAAGATATGGTGTTCCAAAGGTCACGCTAGACTATAAGCTCATAATGAATGCCAACAAGGATAGATCATTATACCAGATGAACAAGTTTCTTTCCAAATTCAGAGAATTGACTTTGATGAAAAGAGGTAATTTCCTTTGGCCAATTCAAATTATCAATCAAGGTTACCACTAAACAATGAAGTGAATGAAAACGACATGATACATCCGAATAGTAGAAAATTTGCTTTGACATAAATAGGTGAGTTTGCAACGATATATAGATGACTTGCAACTGAGTATTCACAGCGATCCAAATAACTCGATGGTGATGATGGAATTGTTGAGTTTGACATTTGAACAGATAACAGTTCACATGGTGTTGCAAAATCATGCAGGTTGCCAATTGATGGTGTCTCGATCATGATTCAAATACCACAAAAATATTTAGAAGAACAATTTGAACAATTGGTCAATATTATCCTTTGTTGGCGATGACCGATACAAGATAGATGACACAAGAATGCCATCGAAAGAAAAATGGAGCAAATCTCACCTATAAACAAAGTATGCGATTCATATGAGAAGTTTCTAAATAAGGATGTCAAATTTTGTAAATTCCTTAACTGGGCTCAATTCAAAAGGGGTAAAGGAATTCATAAGGGTTGCATAATCCCGAGACAAGGGTTTTAGTAGTCTGATAAACGATTATAGCATAACAACCAATATTTCTTAAGCAAAGTTTGATAGAAAGATCAATAAGATTATTGTAGACATCCCATATTTGGATCCTCGATGAACCACTAAGAGTAGCGGTTAGATGGTCCCGATGATGAACATGATACTTTTATTTATCCTTATATGAGTCTTGAGTCATATTAGATATTGATAAGTTTGACCATGGATGTCTTACCTTTATTTTACACCAAAAATTTTTAAATCAGTATATGTCTCTCCGAATAGCGCGCGCCAATTCTTACTGAGTAGCTCACACTACTTTGTCTAGACATACCCCAATTCTTATTGAGTTGCCAAATCACACTAACTCGTGGTATGAAATGTCACACCTGCAAATACTCAGCCTGAGGTTGCGTTTTCAAGTGAACTAGTGTACGCCATTTCACCAAGTGGTGCACCCTTCTCGGTTCTTGCGTACACCAATTCAATCTATATGGTCAAATCATCCTTATTTTTTCAAGGTTGTGTGCTCAGCAATCCACTCACATGCATGGTTTTGACCCCTTTTGAAGCCTATAAAAGGGACTCTAGGTCTTGGGAGGAAGAGAGGACTTTTTCTATTATAAAAGAAGGAAAATGAGAAGATCTTTAGAAAATATGGTAGTGAATCGAGACGAGAGCTTTTCTCTCAAGGGCAAGAAATTTTAAAAACCCTCTCACAAAGAGAGAACTTAGGATCAAAAGAATGTTTTTAGAAGATACTTCAAAACGAGTTAGAAGCATCCAAGTCATGAGAAAAGTAGGAAAAAATGGGTTGACATTGAATAAGTAATCTGCTATTACTTACTCACTTTCAATCTTATTCTCAAATACTTGTGTAAAAGACTAAAGATTCGAGATGAAAATTAGGTATAAACTACATCATGCTAGCTTGCACTTGTTTTTGAGAGAATTTTAGGACATTTACATTGTAATCAATTACTATTTACGAGTTTCCTATAGTATTTCCTTTGAAATTTGATAGGAGATAACTCCCATGTTCAATGCTCGAGTGGTGTGTGCACTCTCATGTAGGTGCACACCACTCTTGGAGTCGATGCATGCATCATTCTCTTGGCATGCACCGATCTCATTTTCATATTCTCATCTTCATTTGCATACTATGTGCGCTTTCGTATGTAAGAATCATGACACATACAACGCTAGATTTTTAGCTAGCATGTGTCATTTGGCTCAATTGTACTTGCTACATACAGAAAATAATGTCAATCCTATAATGGCGTCCGCCATTCTATTTAATAAACAGTGAACCCCCTTTTGTAACACCATATTTTTCAAAGCTTTATTCATGCATGTTGTTTCACATAAAGGAAAAATAAATCAAACTTTACGTGTTATCGTCTTTATCTGCCCATTAACCGCTCCCCCTCTCGACATCAAATATTAACATAGAATGCAATCAAAATTTCATAAATATTTAGTACAAACTGACCGCCAGGTCAGGCAAGGGTGGTTCTTAACACCTTTCCATCTCGTAATCTATTCCTGAATCATGTGATCTCTGATTATGACGAACAAGTTGCTTTGACACGTCTATGTTTGCATGTATTTGCTTGGTTCCTCGGGGTAGTCTCAAACTTGAGTGGCGACTCCAAGAAGTGAAATCTCGGCTAATCTCCTCACAAAAAAGACCATGCGCGCACAATAGAGAAAATCGGGTGTATCGATCAATGGCCGGGGAAATTTCCAAATGGGAAGCCCGCAATTATGTTTGATAATTGCATAATGGGTAATAGTTCATCAAAAATATTTGTTAACTCAAAGGTGGGTAAGAGATCGATTGGCATTTCATTCTTGTTATAATGAAAACCCCATTCTTAATTGTCGTCCGCATTTTGCATCTTTGATGCATCTTTGCCCTGCTCAACTCCCATTGGTCCACGATTTGCTTAATCTTTTATGTACTTCTTGAGATTCCTTTGCCATCGCTGACTCATCTTCAGGGTGCGATGCAAAGCTATTAGGTTAAATCTACACATTTTGAATTCAGTGTACCGTTCACGTTCCTTCAATGTAGCATTATCTCTAAGTATGGGGTACGTGTATCTCGACATTCCTTGAATAATTGTCATTGTTTACAAAAACAATTCGGGTAATTCTTGATAGTCTCTTTGCCATAGATCGATCTTCAAATATTCTTGCATCAATTGTAAATGGTTATTGAACAACTGACCCTATATCACAAAAACACGTAATTCTCCTTCATTGTATATTGTTTGATAGTTTTGTAGTAATGACCTTGGCTCTTCAGTTCTGCTACAATCGCATGATACTGATGTACCACTTCCAATCATAATCTCAACGTAATGTCTTCAGGAATCGGCAAATGATCCAAATGTCAATATAATTAAATCTATTACAAGGATGACACTACCTTCCTCAACATTCTATACAACCCTCTTGTAGGTGTCATCAGGTTCCAACCGCTAGTACGTTATACGAGGGTTTATTTACACTAACCCACTCAATCTTTTGTGACTTGATTTCATGAATCATCAATTTCTCAATGTAAGAAGTTCTTGCTTCATCATAGATTAAAAATATATTTATCAATCATAATATCAACATGCCCTAATGATCAGGGTATCAAATCCATAGACATAATCACGTCATTTATACAGACATTACAGTTTCTATATCCTGTAGAGAAAACAATACTCCTGGTGATAGAAGATTATGACACTGCTCATTTCGTTCCCCACTGGATCTATTCCTTATTCATTCTTACAACCAGATTTACATCAACAAACTAGCACAATATATTACCTACAACCATGTCCTCATCATTTCTTGGGTCCCTTGGTATTATGATGACAACTGAACTCCCTCTTTGTCCCTTTTTGTTAGCATTCTTGTTCCCTTGGTTTTGGTCGCCTATTGGTACTGCAATAGCCCTGGTTCTCAACTTGGAGAATTCTCACCTCATGTGTTTGTCTTACCCACAGTTGTAGCACTCGTTCAGTCTCATCTTCCTCCATTTTCCAAGCGGTACTTTTCTCAAGTTAAGTATACCAGCGTCTGCCCCTTTTGGTTTCCTTCATACACTCTCCAGTTTTCCGTGTTTGGTTTCCTCTGCCCACTGGATCCTCTAGCTTGTGAAATCTAACACTTTTTGTTCTTGTGTTGCCTCTTGCACTCATCAACATTCTGCTCCACGAACATGGATTGATCGATAACCCATGTGTAACTCAATTGTTGCAGTTACAGTGGTTGTACCAACATTTTGTTGTTGTTGTTTTTAAAGTCATCGTTGAATCTTCTCGTCTTTTTGTTGTTAGTACAACTCAGATGTGGTGCATACTCTATCAAGTTTGTCAATTCTGCTTCATATTCGACCAAGGACTCTTTGACGATTAAGATAACCGGGAGTGTATGGACGCTTTCTATTAGAGAACAAGAGAGTCCGTACCTTTCAGGCATGTTACAGATGACCTATTTATAGGCTATGTAGTGAAGAAATTTAGGTGAATTAGTTTCCAAATGGAGGAAGATATCATTTCTTAAATTATTTCCATCAACAATATATTCATCTGTGAGAGAATTCCTTAATTGATGCATCAGCAACAAAACTCAATGAAAAAAATAAAAATAAAAAATCATGTTTGAGTCACAAGAGAACTTGGTGTTGTTAGGGCCCAGTCCCCTTATGAGGTACAGATGAGCTAAGATTCACATGGTAGCCTCATTGTAGATCAGGAAGATCACCTTTCTTGCCAGGCTTTGTGCAAAGCAACGTTTGTTTATATACTAACAAAGGGGTCGCTTACCCTTTAAGAATCTTGACCCTTGGAAGCATTCCAAAGCTCTAGTTTGTCCCACTTTATGAGTGCCATAACCTGTGTTTTTTTTTGCCGTCCCACTCACCAACAAAGTTTATAACCTGCATTGTTTGTGCGCGTTGGAACTTAGAGCATCTCCATTCCTAAAGTTGAGCATTATCAGTAAATTGGCATCAAAAGTTAGGGTTTGTTGCTTTATTAAATATTATGCTCAAAATCTCTCTAGTATTATTAAATATTATATGGTCAATTCATATAAGATTTTAATCTCTAGTATTATTAAATATTATGGAGAAGTTAAAAATATTATGTCAAGTGATCGAAAGTCCAAATTACGCTGCGTAGAGCTGCCAAGTAGTGTAGTATCTATTGTCAGATGATTGCTGCTAGCAAGATATCTCACCAATAAAGTCAGTAGGGATTGTTTGAGTAGAGATCGAAATGAACCTTAAATCTAAATATCATGAGGTTGAATCTTAATAATCACATATTTTGGAGTCACTGGAGATTTGTCCGATTGTCAATTTTAGAATTCTAAGAACTAGTCAGCAATAGACCGAATATCTCAATTATCAAAAGAAAAAAAGAAGCTCACTGATAAGTAGGGGGAGAGAGAGAGGAAAAGGAGAGTTTGTGTCCACATGCACATTTTATTTTAATTTTATAGTCCGGATCTTTTCGTATACATATGAACCCACACTTCAGAGCATCAATTCACACTCTCAATTAATTAATAAAAACTATGAAATATTTAACTATCAATTTTTTAAATTATTTTTGTCATATAACACATTTTTATACATCTCTAGTAGATGCTCTAAGATCATTTGTAAAAGTGATTCTGCTAAAAGAGAATTCTAATTTAATTTTGTGAAATGAGGTGTTGCGCCTGTATTTTTTACCCTTTATGTGCTTGGTAAAAATGAATCGAAAACCTTAGTCTTGACAAGATGATCTGAGACCTATATCTTATGACTAGTTTGTGCAAATATTATGGATCTTTAAATACATTTTATTAATCCAAAGTATTAACAAGTGGTGCATACTATACACATATATTTCAGGATTTTTTCGAGAAAAATAACTCGAGATTATCTTCAACAGAGAAAAAACAATTGTTCTAATAACATCCAGTCCGATCGCCTTGTCCACTTTTTTAGATACTTTAGGTAAAATTCAATTAATTTTAATTAAGATTTTTACTGAACAAATAAGTGATGATTTTAGCTCGATAAAGAGGTGCTCTTGTGTATGGACAAATTATCGAGCTAAGAATGATATTTTTCAACCTGGGAAAGTCAATTATATAGTAAAAGGACTAGATAAAACATATATACTGTACCCGAAGGGCTCGGGACTAATTCTAATAAGACAGTAATAAGAAATCCTAGGCCAATTTGACTTATAACGAGAAGTTAATAGTTGAATGAAACTCTAACTATAAGAGATAAATGTAATGACCCGCTCCCGTCTTCTACAATATTGTTCGATCTGGCCGTCCTAACCCCATAAACTTTCCAGTAGGTCACCAATCTCTGAATTGCTCAAGGACGAGCACTTGTAAATGTTAAGTTTCATTTGGTATCGATGTCCTTATGGCTTTAAAAGGCCTTGACAAGGTAGGGTCATGATCTATTATAAATAGTACCGAACTTACATTCACCAAACAATGTGGGGCTCTTCACCACCCATCCGAACGTTCAACGAAACTTTTCCTCCTAATAAGCTGGTCATTCACAGGTTCCATAGCTATATCTACCATGAACTCAAAATAAGCAATAAATATATATGATCACAAATTAATATTATCTCACATACAAAGATAAGTTAACCACCCACTTAATAACCGACTCCCTAAGATTAACTGCTAGTATTAGACTCAAAATTGTCTAGAGAACCTGTTAACCCGAGGCTCTGATAATAAGGGTTATCTTGTTAGTGGCCAATCAATGAGCTCGTTTCAATGAGAAATTAAGAGATGAATTATGACTAAAATTATTGAGAGAGAACCTCTATAAAAGTCGTTGATACAATATTTTATCTCACCACTTGAAATGCTTCAAATGCAACTTTTAAAAAGGCAAGGTGAGAGCCGTATGCGCAAAATGACTATTTTATCCCTGAAGGGGGAAAAGATGCAAGGGATGATCTGAAGACTGGCATACTTTAACAAAGAAATTTTCAGGTACCATAAGGTCCATTAGCATGTTTTGGGATTCATTTGGACAACCTCATAAAGTTCAGAAAAATTCGAGTACAAAAAACTATTTTGCCCCTAGATCTGCAAACAATTTGAGATGAGATTCACAATTCAATATAATCAACCCGGGATGCCTCCATGGTGTTGCAAATATGTTAGCATATTTCGGGATTCAGGTGAGCTATTTTAGAAGGCTTGAGAAAGTTCAAACGCAAAAAGATGATATTTCCATTCCAAGGTAAACTGAGATAGAGGAAGCTTCCAAGATGGCTTCACCATCCTAATTTTCATGATAAATCTAGATACGAGACTATTCTCATGCCTTGGGGCTCAATTGACCGTCCTTAGAACAAATCTGGAGAAATTTGACAAGTCTCCATGGAAAAAGACCATTTTGCTCTTACATAGACGAGGGCTCGTGGGCAATTTTCACAAGCCAAGATCATCATATCATGTCATTGAACATAATAACAAAACGAGTCCGTTGACAGTGATTGCGATTCAATCAGGCAATGTTGACCTTTTCAGTTGTCCAAAATAGGGCTCGGGGGCACTTTTCACGAGACGACATGTTCGAGCCTTTAAAATCTCATATTATTGATCTGGATAATGATAAGAATTCGTTTACTGTATCCGAAGTACAATCTAATAACCAGGGCCTTTTTGCAAACCAGAAATGCATTCAGAACACTCTAGTGCATTTTCCTTGATCTGTGTGCCAAACCGTCCTAAGGCTAAACCACCTTAAGCTCATCGCATTTGTAATTGTGACCAACGAGTTGCATTATTGATCTGGATAATGATACGAATTCATTTACTGTATCCGAAGTACAATCTAATAACCAGGGCCTTTTTGCAAACCAAAATGCGTTCAGAACACTCTAGAGCATTTTCCTTGATCTACGTGCCAAACCGTCCTAAGGCTAAATCACCTTAAGCTCATCGCATTTGTAATTGTGACCAACGAGTTGCATTCATAATTGCGACTTGTTTTGCCTATATAAAGTGTCTCCTCCCCCCCAACCCCAATTTCGGGTAACTTTTCATTTTCAAGAGACCTCTTCAAATCCAAAAATTTCACTTTTGGCAGTTTTTAAACTTTCTATTTTGGAGTTACTGTAAAAGGAAAATATTATAACATGTGAGGACCCATAATTTTTTTTGTTTTTAATTAATGTTAAGAACATTATTTTATGGGAAGTATCGTCATAGAATATTTGATTTAGGTTCGGGTGAATTAGAACTTGACTTTAGGGGTTTGTTTTGATCTATTTAGTGAGCCAAGGGTATTGTGGTCCTTTAACCCACATTATAATTTCTCAAAGTTTTGATTTTTTGGGTTTAGATTACCCCAAATGTCTAAAGCCCTCTTCTCTCTCTAGTTACCTCTCCCTTCTCTCTAAGATTTCTTGAGATCCAACCAACCAATTCTAAATTCCTTTGAGATGTTGAGTAACCATCACGTGCTCAACACATACCCGGAACTGGATCATAGATTCAGAGCTCGAAAAGGAAGGATTTGAGCTCTTGAAGCCATTCAAGCTAGGGTTCCATCATCTTCATCAAATCTATCTTTTAAAACCTTGATGTAGGGACATTATACCTTGAGTATGTGTTTATCGAGGCTATTTGTAGTCGAAATACTTAGTCTAGATGTGTTAGAGTAGAAAAATTAGTCTTGGTTTGTGTTCTTGAATCTGCCGGAAAAATTCAGAAATCGACTTGACAGCTTGAGCGATCTCCACCTCGCTCGAGTGACCTGTACAAATTTGAACACAGCTCGAGTGACTGTAAGGCGGTGTTTTAAATCTTAGTAAAAAGTTTGGAAAGCTTACACTACTCAAGCAACCTTGCATGATCTGAAAATTTTTTTATATTTTTCTTAGACTAATTTAATTATGGTTCTGCGCCGTTGTTTTACACACTTTATTATATTTATCAGAGATTATGCTTGATTAACACATTGTGAACTTGTTGAAGTAAATTTCGAAAACTTTCACGTTGTGGCACATTAAACGATGATGCTTGAACGAAAGTTGTACCTTATGGAATGTACGAAAATGCTAGGAACATACTAGATTCCTTCGAGAATGCTAAAAATATACTGGACTTCTTCAGAAATGCTAAGAATGTACTAGACTCCTTCGAAAATGCTGCGAATACACTGGACCCTTTCGGGGATGTGCCAGGAACTGACAATGTAATCCTTGACATCAATGTTACGAGTAGAATAATGAATCATCCGACGTATTAAGCCTACAAGTAAGAAATTGATTCAATACTTAATATGTTGTTTTAGCACTTGCAATATTTTCTCTTAATGTTTTTCATGTGATTCCCTGCTCGTAATATATCAATTGATCTTATCTTGATTCACTTCATCACGTCATATTCATGATACATTGGTATAGAATGTTCCTATCGGGCTTGTAACTCATTCCGTCTTTTATTTCAGCTATCAATCTCGAGCAGTAGACTGTTGAACATGGCATGCTTGGATGTGTGCATTTTGAAGACATCTAGATAGAGTTATTCGTCATCTTTTGAGCAACTATTTTTGAAAAGATGTAAAATATTTCTCTTTTGATTCGGTAATACTTGCTAGTATCTTTATACTTGAACATTGCAAATACCCCTTTGTTTTGTGATGGCCTATTCCAGAACTCTGTATTTATAAACGTTGATGGTATATTTTGCAAGGACTTTCTTTGGGAATGCTTTGAGTATGTTGTGAGGGTTTTCTTTTACCATATAATTATGTTTTGTAATGTAGGATTTTAAGAGAAAAAGAGCAGAACCTCTGCTCGGGTGAGCATAGATAGGCTTTCGTTGTATTTTGTTTCACAATAGAAAGATCCGTGCAAACTACAATATTAGCATACTTTGAGATAACAAGAGTTATAACACACTTCATTATATTTATCAGAGATTATGCTTGATTAACGCATTTTGAACTTGTTGGAGTAAATTTCGAAAACGTACACGTTGTGGCACATTAAACGATGACGCTTGAATGAAAGTTGTACCTTATGGAATGTACAAAAATGTTAGGAACATACTAGACTCCTGCGAGAATGCTAAAAATATACTAGACTTCTTCAGAAATACTAAGAATGCATTAGACTCCTTCGGGAATGCTACGAACGTACTGGACCCTTTTGGGGATGTGCCAAGAACTAACAATGTAATCCTTGACATTGATGTTACAAGTAGAATAATGAATCATCCAACGTATTAAGCCTGCAAGTAAGAAATTGATTCGATACTTAATGTGTTGCTTTAGCACTTGCAATATTTTCTCTTAATGTTGTTCATGTGATTCCCTGCTCATAATATATCAATTGATCTTATGTTGATTCATTGCATCACGTCATATTTATGATACATTGGTATAGAATATTCCTATTGGGCTTGTAACTTATCTCGTCTTTTATTTCAGCTATCAATCTCGAACAGTAGACTGTTGGACATGGCATGCTTGGATGTGTGCATTTTGAAGACATCTAGATTGAGTTATTCATCATCTTTTGAGCAACTATTTTTGAAAAGATGTAAAATATTTCTCTTTTGATTAGGTAATACTTGCTAGTATCTTTATACTTGAGCATTGCAAATACCCCTTTGTTTTGTGATGGCCTATTCCAGAACTCTGTATTTATAAACGTTGATGGTATATTTTGCAAGGACTTTCTTTGGGAATGGTTTGAGTATGTTGTGAGGGTTTTCTTTTACCATATAATTATGTTTTGTAATGTATTAAAATGGAGGGCATGACATAATAGGCCTAGAAATTAGGATTTTAAGAGAAAAAGAGCAGAACCTCTGCTCGGGTGTTGTATTTTGTTTCACAATAGAAAGATCCGTGCAAACTACATTATTAGCATACTTTGAGATAACAAGAGTTATATTGATTGCTCTTTCAGATTATGGTTTATTTTGACATCTGAGTGTCTTTCTCATTTCATTGTAATTAGCATTTTAAAAAGATAAACAAGATATAAATGCTATATTTGCAATATTCTTATTCATTCTCATCCCTTTTTTGATTTTATAATGCGCTCATCCTCTTTAGAAAAATTGGCATACATGTCTCTAAATAAGGGGTATGGATTACTTAGCTAGACTTAGCCTACATAGTTCGTGTTCTTGAGGAGAGAATGCAGATGTCAATTTTCCGAAGTTGAAATCTTAGAAAGTCACAAGTCAGGCTTCGCCAGTGCACTTCTTATAATTTCAACCGAGTCGAGATTTATATCCTTAAATATTCTACGATATGAATGGCATATTGTACGGTCTGCCTATACCTATCATGCATGTCTCTAGACTTCGTTATATGAATTTTTTCATAAAATAGTGATGTTTGCATTGTCGGCATACCGGATGGCAGTGACAACATCTGCAAAATTTAACATTTAGTTTTTTGTTACATCGATCCTCGTGAAATTCTAGTATTTTTTTTTTAATTTTCTTCATATCGACTCTCGTGATTTCTTTGTGTTGATTATCGTGAAATTTATTTATTCCTTTGTATCAATTTTTGTTTTATTCCTTTATCATTTTCCGTGACTCCTCCTTTATAGATTCTCATGACTTTCCCTTTATCGTTTCTAGTAAAAGCAATAATAAATACGTTGCTTCATAATAAGTCATATGAACAGCAGCCGTCTGCCATTGCCAACACATGTTATCAATATCACATCCATAAAATTTCAATAATCTTGTAATTATGTAACACTGTCAAATTATGTATTCAGCATTTGGAACGAAAATGTGGCATGCAATTGTTAGGCTTTGTCATCTTTCATATAGAATTTTCACGAAACATTATTGTGATAACGATGACATTTACACAATTTTGAAGTTTTGATCGTGATAGAGACGACATTCTAGATGGATTACGTTCATCCTTTTCATGGTTTATACTTCTTACATAAGAATATTCAAATTCACTTAGATCTAACTCAAATTGTCTTTGGGTTCAATTTTATTTTTGGCTCAAGATTGACAAAATCTCTTGGTTTCAAAGTACGTATTTCAACAATCATTCACATGAATAAAATTGGCAGCATAACCAATGCAAAGGACAACACGGACTCAAAGATAAAGTACATCACTCAAAGATAAAGTACGTCTGATAATTCTTGTATAGAGACAGATAGCTTATGGCCTGCTACCTTTCTTGGTGAAAGCTTATCAAATATATTGATTGACCAGTAAACGCGATTTCTTGAACTATCTTTCTGTTTTTGTAAACCAAGATATTAGATGTCATATATAGGAACTTATGAAAAATGCTTTTGGCCCTTCCATAGATCTTTATAAGAGGTCTTAGAAACAAAGAAAAGGGCACTTTTAAAACCTAGGTGGTGTGTTTAAAAAGTAATCAGAAATATAGGAAGTGCAAGTGTAATTACACCAAAAAGAAAATGCAGTGGAATAAGGAAACAAGGAGAGTGTAATCCTGGTGGCCAAAATCGCTCCTAGATGTTAACATCTGCCGAAAGGTGGCCAACTTGGCCCATCCCATCTCTCTCTTCCATTGTCACATCACACGAACATCATTTCTAATCACCGTCCATTTTCTGTTCACCTTTGACCCTCACATAGTAACCAGAGCTTTTTTAGTAAAAGGGAAGATAATTACTAAAAAAGAATCCATTAAGCATAAGAAAGGTTAACCTAGCTAATGTCTCTTTCATAAATAGTAGATTTGAATTTATTATTTAATTACAAATGTTTCTTCTAATCATGGTGCGCGAGACGGCAAATAATATATAAATGTAAATGTACATTCATGAATACGAATATATATTTTATATCAATGTATTTTTTACATATTATTTTTCATCGTCCAGTGGGTGATAATTATTATTTTTCAATTATAAAACATCAAGTAATTAGAAAGGTTGGACTTATTATTAAAGAATAGAATTAAAAAAATATAGATATTTTATTGAGACATTGAATATAATTAAAATAAATAAATGGCCAAAAAGAGTACAAATTTTAAACTAACAGTTGGGTTAAAGCGTGAAACTTTTAAAGTGCTATTAATTCTTATAAAATGGGGGAGTTTACTGGACAGCAGATGTGCTTTGCACCAAAATAAAATTATTTTAGTGTAAAAATTAACTCCTATTGGTATGAGTCTACTTGAAACAGTATTTTATGAGTCAAAATGATGTTGTTTTGACCCATGACACATTTTGCTATAAATTGTGCACAATAGGAGCCTCGGGTCCTATAATACTAAGTCCTTATAAGGCTTTTTCATGTCTTCAATTGGGATTTTCGCTAGTGCACTTTGGAATTATTTTCCTAAAAATTAATCTAATTTGAATTATCAAAAAAAAGAAAGATACATCTTTAAAAAAAAATCCCACCTAAAAAATCAAACCATGTGTCAAAATCTAATTAGTAATTTATATATAACTCTCTTGAACTTTGTAGTTAAACAAGTTCTTGTGTTTTTTACCATTTTCCAATAAAGAGGATATTATTTGTTTTTTGATTGGTCCAATAAGGATGATGAAAAGAACAATAATTTTAAAGCTCCACGAGATCCTTGGCGCCGCTTCAGCCGGTACTTTTCCATAAATTCCGATCTACATTGATTAAATTCCTCCCCTTGTGGCCTTAGCTTGATGTGAAAGCCAATACCTTTTCATTGTACCGAGGCAGTAGAAATGATATTATTTGGTTATTTTAGTACAAAGTGTTTCATTCCTAATTTCTATTTTTGGATAGTGTTTTATTTACCTAAACTATGTGAATAGTAGTACAGATAACATTATCTATTTGGACTATGATAATTATATAGACATTTGGTATAAATAGATTTGATTTATTGTGAAGTCAGTGTATAATTATTGTCGATTTGGCCATATCTAAAATAGGACCATACGAACAATTTTAATAAAGTTTCAAATTTTGGTTTATAATACAAAACTAGTCGAACTAACCAATAACATGATTGACAATTTGCCATAGACTTATCTTTATATTAATGGATTTGACTTGATGTGATAAAGATTTTTTCTTGAATAAAGACACTTCATATAGTCATATTAATCGATGCTTGATTAATATAGTTTTTGATATGATTAATGATTTTGACTGTGCTTGTTTTATTTAGGGTAAATTACACATACGTCTCCTGATGTTATTGACAAATATATTGTCATTTTCGTGATTCTGACAAATGTACTGCCCTTCATGCTTTACAAAGTATTTTCTCCAAACTTCTCTACCGTTACTTTATGGTTGACAGTATTAACATTAGGTTTAAAATATCTCAATTATCCTTCTTATATAATCAATTAATCTCTCTCTCTCTCTCTCTCTCTCTCTCTCTCTCTCTCTCTCTTCTCTCTCTCTCTCTCTCTCTACACACATATGTGTGTGTGTGTGTAAATCTAGATATAGACAAAAAACTTTCACCATCTCCTTCTTATTACCCTTATGTAATTGGGTAATGGCTTGATGCCTTCTACATAGAAGAGATAGTGATGTGAGTGTGTGTATATATGTATGGAGAGAAAGAGAGACATCAATTGTTTATATAAAAAAGGTAATAAGAATATTTCACACCTAATGTAAGTGGGTTGATTTAGAAAATCGGGACGGAAAGCTAGAGACTCACTATCCAACCGAAATGGTGCTTCTCTCAGTATGTGTACCTGTGATCTGCAAAAGAATAATCTGTCAAAGAGTCCTCTGCCGCTGTGGCAGGAGAACACTCCGATGATCAAGTCAGGCACAATCTCACAGGGAAAAGGTTAACTATAAGCTGATATTCTCTATCAGCGAATGAAAACTCTGGAGTATTTAGGCATACCTCAAATTCGTCATCTGAGGGTGTATTTATAGATTTCCCTGGTGCCCTAACTCTATCTGGACTTTCTTGGGCCCCAATCCTCTTTGGGCCTCCAGTCATGCCCTAATTCTCTTAGGGCTCCACTCTGGCGGAGTGTCCTCTGATGGGACGTGGGAGTCACATCTGTAACTGAATCCGACAAGATCCCACATGATCCTACCCCATCCATGATTCTGTTTCCTTTTTGGAAATACGGTTATCAGTCGCTTTCTCGGGCTGCCCGTAATCCTGACCGCCTTTCTCAGGTCGGCAATACTTGAGTCCGCCTTTCTCAGGTCGGCATCCCTGTACTTGATTCTGTTACCCAAATATGGGCGTGATCGGCACTTCTCGTGTCGGCCACTACCTCACGTGATCGGCGCGTGCCTCTGGAAATGTAATTCGGTCTCGGCCGAACTCTGAAATTAACCTGGCGAGTTAAAGGTAATTTCTCAATTACATTTTACCCCCGTCAATTGCCCCCTAGCTTCGGCTGCTTTGAACCGACTTGGCGAAGTAGTCGAGGCTACGTACTGCACTCGTGGCGTCCTCTGCTATTCTTGATCGGACGGTTTCTGAACCGTCATGCGTAAGCCTCTGCTGTCGCATTAAAGTCTGATGGGGCATGCAGCAGGCTTTGCGGCTTTTGAGGTCACGCGCCTCCTGCGAGTGTCCCATACGTGGAGCGTTTTCACTGGGGGAGGCTTAGGGTCTTATCTGTTCGACTCCCTTCCCTATAAATGCTCGAATCTTCTCATTTTTTCACTTTTCTTCTGCACACTTCCGCCGTCTTCACATCAGAGAAAGAACTCACCTGTTGTCGTAAGTTCTTTTTTATCAGAACCTTAGGTTTTCCCTCTTTTTCTTGACCTTTCGTCCCTTTCTGCTGTCTGTAATGGGGATTTTTAGGAGTCTAGTTGACACACCGGAAGGAATGGCAAATTTCCGGCGACGGTACAACATCCCCAACGATGTTGCCGTCGAACTTAATAAGCCGGATACCGCCCGGGATGGGAACGATCCTGACGTCCTTCACGTCCCATTGATGGCGGTTCTTGAGGGCGGGGTTCGGTTTCCACTCAATCGCCTTCTCCGTGAAGTGCTCTGTGGATACCGGCTCCACCCGATGCAGATCTCCGTCAATACATATAGGATTGTCCATAGTATTGTAGAATTAAATAGACTGAACCGAACCAGCGTAGGACTTCGGGAGATCCAATTCTGCTATGACATGGTCAGGAAAGGCCCTAACACCTACTACTTGAAGAACAGACCAAATGAGGAGAGGATCGTTACTTATTTGACGGACTCCAGCCGTGGTAACGACGATGATTTCCTCATCGTTGCTGGCAACTGGGAGATCGGCCGAGATGAGCCTGAGAAACCCAAGTTCCATATCCCGACCCGGTTTGGAGTCATCCGTTAGTACCCCGACCTTGTCTTTCAATTCCATATCTTTTTCTATCTGATGCCGAACATCTTTCGATACTGACTGTTTTTCCCGTCTTATCATGCAGCCACCAACGCCAATAAGTTCCGAAACAGACAGGCGATAAAGCTTGACGAGATAAGGAAGGTCGCCCGATACACAGGATCCTTTGGCAGCAGCTGGGCCCGATCACCCGAAGTGCTTCTCGGATACATTGGGAGCTACCGGGGATACAGCAAAAAGTCCATCCCGGACGCCGACGTCGCTGGTGCCGATCTTCAGAACTACATTCCGCCTTCCGAGGCTCGGCTATTGGAACCGGTGACAGTAGCCGACGTCGGGAACTTTCCGATCTCGTTTGACTCCGCCCACAGCTCTTTCGATTCGCCTTGTAACCGGGACTCAAGAGACGACCAGGAAGTCGACCAAATTCCCGACTCAATGGCACGAGATCCCAATATTCCGAATTTGCGTGAAATGATTCGGGAACAGAAGAAGAAAAACCCCCAGGTAGGCCCGAGCTCGCAGAGGATGCCGCCGACCTCAGCATCTGGCGAGGCTTCAGATGATGTTCCGCTCATTCTGAAGCGGAAATCAAGGGACCCTCCTCAGGAAGTTCCAGCTGCAACGAACTTGCCGAAAAAGAGCAAGACGGCCGAGAAGGCAAAAGCTGTTGAGGAGGCTGCCCCATGGCGCCCTTCCTTGCTAGTGAATGGGGTTGACCCCGTCACTGTCGCCGACTCGGCGCAAGACCTCGCCGTCACGCAAACCCTGGCGGGTGCGTTGATGTTGCCCAAAGATATCGAGCCTTACGTAGGCACCGATCTCCCGACTTTGATGCGTTCTGTGATGGCCCACGAAGTTTTCGTAAGTATTTTGTCTTGGTTGTTCTTCGGTTGCCTTTATTTGCGATTTCGTATCTGCCTTCTGACTTCCCGATCTTGTTACAGGCTGCGCAAAAATCTATGCTGTGTCTGAGCCGCTTCCAGGATTTGGAGACTCGGTACGCCACTATGGAGTCGGAGCTGAAGAATGCCAATGCCTTGTGCTTCAGACTTCAAGAGAGAGTGGCCTCTTCCCGGCAGAAGGTTAAGGACGCCGATCTCAAGCTTAAAGATGTTCAGTCCCGGCTTGACACAGAGAAGATGAGGTCTTCCCAACTGGAGGATCAGATAGCCGATCTTAAAAATCGGCATGCAACCGAGCTGAAGACTTCTTATTCCAGGGGCATGATGGATGCTGCAGCCGACTTCTTGGCGAACCAGTTGCCCGAGCTCCAGGCCGATCTCGTCAAGAAATGCTGGAAAGCTGCCCTGGAAGCCGCCCTGGTTCCGGCTGATTCTTCTGTGTACTCCAGGGTTCCGTCTGTTACCCAACTGGAGGTTATGGTGCCCGAAACCGAAGAAGAGGGCCAGGCTGCAGCTGGTGAAGGAGAGGCGGGCCAGATTGCCCTTGCTGGTGTCCCTGCTGCTCAACCTCAGTCTGCCGATGAGGATGTAGTTATAGTTCAGGCTGCCGATGTTGCGCCTTAGGATTTTGTTTATTTCTTTCTTTTCTGTAACTCGAGTTTTTGCAACTCATATGTAACCTGACTTTATGAATTAAATGAAACTGTTGTGACTCCTTTTATCTCTATCTGTTCCACATACTTTTCTCAAGTAGTAAATTATTTAAATCAATTTCAGACTTCGTACTTTTCTCAAGTGATGACTCTTTTCTAACTTTTCTCAAGTGTGTTCGGGTGTTCTAACTTTTCTCAAGTGTCGAACCGGCTCTGACCTTTCTCAAGTCATGTTGGCTGTTTAACCTGTAGCTAGGCTTAAACACATACTTTTCTCAAGCATTTTCTGGAGTCCAAACTTTTCTCAAGTATTGAACCTTTCTCAAACCTTTCTCAAGTCTGTTCGGCATGATTGTAAACTTTTCTGAAGTGTTGAATCTTCTCAGACTTTTCTTAAATCTGTTCGGCGTGATTGTAAACTTTTCTCAAGTGTTGAATCTTCTCAGACTTTTCTCAAATCTGTTCGGCATGATTGCGAACTTTTCTCAAGTGTTGAATCTTCTCAGACTTTTCTCAAATCTGTTCGGCATGATTGTAAACTTTTCTCAAGTGTTGAATCTTCTCAGACTTTTCTCAAATCTGTTCGGCATGATTGCGAACTTTTCTCAAGTGTTGAATCTTCTCAGACTTTTCTCAAATCTGTTCGGCATGATTGTAAACTTTTCTCAAGTGTTGAATCTTCTCAGACTTTTCTCAAATATGTTCGGCTGGACTCCTCTTGCCCCCTAGCTTCGGTTACTTCGATCCGACGTGGCAGAGTAGCCGAAGCTATAAAGCATATTCATGATGAGCTTTGTTTCGATATAGGGGATTTCCATCCGTGTCTGGCACGCTTTGGGGGCGTGCTCTGTCCGCCATAAATGCGACGTGACCGTTGGTGCTTCAGTAACTCGGACGTGCCTTTTATAAGAACGACGCGCCTTTTCTGCGCGTGTTTTGACGTGGTGCTTCAGCACCTCAGACGCGCTTCAATGATTGGTCCAGGAGTAATGGATCCGACGGTTGGGGTTTAAAGCGTGCGACGCTTCGGATTTACCCACGCAGAACCCTATAAATCCCTAACTTCGTCTTCTTCATTTCTTTCCTTGCTCTACTGTTCTTCTTCCACCTTTTGTAAGTTGTCCCTTGTAGAACTCTTCTTTTTGTCTCTCTTGTTCATTTTTCTTCCCCGCTCATTCTCTGAGTATGGGGATCTTTCGTAAACACTTCGCCTCTCCGGCGAGGATAGCAGAGTTCCGTAGGCATTACCAAATTCCAGACGACGTTTATGTAGAGATTAACAAGCCTGAGACTCATCCTGAGATTCGGGATGAGGACTCCATCCACATCCCTCTCATGGCTGTTATTGAGGGTGGAGTTAGGTTCCCCCTCCACCCTTTACTGCGTAGGGTTCTGTCCTACTATAGGCTGAATCCTATGCAGATATCTATAAACTCATACCGTATAGTCATGGGCATAGTTCGTTTGAACGAGCTGTGCCAAACGAACTTAGATCTCTGGGACATAAACGATAATTATGATATGGTGTACAAAAAAGATGAGAGATGGTATCTGAAGTCGCGTAGAGGCCGAGAGAAGATAGTGACCAATCTCCCTGACTCGAACAGGGGGAACGACGATGACTTCCTCATCGTCTCGGGAAACTGGGAATTTTCTGCCGATGAACCCGAGCGCAAGAGGCTCCCTGTTCCCCGCAGATTCGGGAAACCCCGTTAGTCCCCCATTCTCTTTTGTTTTGATTTCTTCAGCTTTGCCGATCTCATGTTTCTAACTGTGTCGGTTTATTCGTGTGCAGCTTCAAACGCAAATCGCTGTCGGACTTCGCAAGCTACACATCCAGAGGATCTGAAAAAAGTTCTTCGGTACAAAGGCGTTGAAGGCCAAGCCGAACCGAGAGCTGCCGAAGTACTGCTGCGATATAACCCGTCTTACAAGGGTTATATCAAAGAGAAGAAGTTCGTTGCCGAGGTGGTAGCTGAGACGTCTTCCGTTGCGGTCCCTGAAGGTGTTCCCTTGCCGTATCTCCGGGAGCCCAGCCGAGTCACGGTTGCTGCTGTGGCCGAATCATCCTCATCTTCATCCTCATCCTCATCCTTATCCTCATCTTCTTCTGAAAGGACGCAGTCTCCGCTTCGGATTACTCTGGTTCCCGAAGAAGAGAGAAACACAGACGCCGAAGCCATGTCTTCAAACCCCGACATGCCGAATCTGAAGGATATGATAAGGCTGAGGAAGACCGCTGCCGCGTCGGAAAAGAAGGTTTCTGGGGTCGTGCCGACTCCCACCGACGCAAAGAAGGTGCCGATTCCCCTGCAGATGAAGAAACCTTCTGGGATCGTCCTGGCTAAGAGGAAGCCAGACGAGGGTGAGAAGCTGCCGAGTCTCCCTCCCTCCGATGCCGAAACCGCCAACGCCGACCGGAAGAGGCGGAAACTGGTGAAGGCACACCAGGCCGGTCCCTCCGAGGAGAAGGGCAAATCAACGGTTCCCGAGAAAGCCGGGACCTGGCCTCCTCCTTTGCTGATAAATGGTACGACCCCTATCACGGCCGCTGACACGGTCCGAGATCTGGGAACTACTATGGCTCTGGCCGAAGCCCTGATGCTGCCGAAGGACATAGAGCCTTACGCCGATGAAGAAGACCATGCCGTGCTTCGGCTGACGATCGCGCACAATATTTTTGTAAGTTTCTTATCTCGGTAATAAATTCTGCAAATTCCTTTGTGCTTGTTATAACTCTGATGTTAATGCTGCAGGCGATCCAGAAATCCATGCTTGGCATGAAGAAAGCTCAGGATCGGGCAGAAAAACTTGACAAGGCTGAGGCCGAAGTGAGGGAGTTCAAACTGAAGTTCTCCACTGCTCAGGATCAGGCCGACAATTTCAAGAAGGAGGCCCGAGAGATGGCCAAGCAGGCTAAATCCTCGGAGTATTTCCTATCTGAAGAGAGGAAGAAGACTGCCGATCTTGTAGCCGAACTCACTGCTGTCAAGGCTAAGCATGCCGACGAGATGGCAGAAGAAAAGAAGAGGGCCACCGATCTCGCGGCAAAGCATGCCGAAGAAGCAAAAGAGGCTCGTAAGCTCGGGATGAAAGAAGCTGCTGAGGACATCCTCAACAATCAGATCCCCGAGCTGCAAGAGGAGTTCCTGGCGTTGGGTTGGAAAGCAGCGCTCAGGGCTTGCAATGTGGCCGCTGACTCGGCCCTGTTCAAGGAGATTCCCCACTCCTCTGATCTTCCCGATGAAGAAGAGCCCCTCCCCGATACCAAGACCAATGAAGCCGACCTCACCGTCGAGGACTATGAAGTCGACGTTGTCGGGGGGGACCCTGCTGCTGAAGAGGGCCGAGCTCAAGATGACCAAGTGGAGATCGTCTGAAGGATTTCCACATCTTCTTTTTGTTTTCTTTAAGTCTTTTTTATGTCCACTTTTGTATTCTCCTCTTGTAATCCATATGAGTGAATGAAATTCGAACTTCTTTTCAGCATCTCTAGTCTTAATACAAACCTGAGCTCTTCTCTTAAAACATGAACTTTTCTCAAGTATGTTTGGTAATTCAGAACTTTTCTCAAGTATTGAATTTTTCTCAGGTATTGAGCCGAACAAATTTTTCTCAAGTATGTTCGGCTACGTATCCTGTACTTAGGCCCAAACATATTTTTCTCAAAAATGCTGGATTCTAATACTTTTCTCGAGCGCGGGGCCGATCAAACTTTTCTCAAGTCTGTTCGGCTGAACACATACTTTTCTCAAGCATGTTCAGAAGTTCAAACTTTTCTCAAGTATTGAACACTAACATCTAGGATAACATAAAACCAAAATTGCTGAATATCTGATTTGAACATTGACACTAGAACTTTCATTTACTGAGAAAATGAATACAAGTGTTGAAATAAAGAAATTACTGATAATATTTCTTAAGGTTGGAGACATTCCAAGTTCTTGGTATTTCTTTATCCCCCAGATCCTGCAACTTGTAGGCACCCTTCCCGAGTCGGCCGATAACTCTGTATGGACCCTCCCAATTGGCCCCGAGCTTGCCATCAGTTGGATTTTTCGTGTTTCCCATGACCTTGCGTAGGACTAGGTCGCCGAGATTGAATTCCCTCTGATGGACCTTCTTGTTGTATGTTCTTGACAGAGTTGACTGATAGGCGGCGAGTCTGATCATGGCCCTATCTCGCTTTTCTTCGGCAAAATCGAGTTCTATTGCCAATGCTTGATCATTGCCACCTTGCTCCATTACTTCTGTTCGGAGAGTCGGGATGCCGACTTCAAGAGGAATGACAGCCTCAGTGCCGTAAGCAAGCGAATATGGAGTAACACCTGTAGATCGGCGAGGAGTGGTCCTGTATGCCCATAAAACGAGTGGTAATTCTTCCACCCACTTTCCCTTGGCTTTCTCTAGTCGTTTTTTCATTCCTCCCAATATCGTCTTGTTTGAAGCTTCAGCCTGCCCATTGCATTGCGGATACGCCACTGAGGCGTAATAGTTTTTGATCTGATACTGTGAGCAGAAAGCTTTGAACTTGTCCTGGAACTGGGTTCCGTTGTCCGAGACGATGGCGTAGGGGATGCCGAACCTGGTGATTATGTTCTGCCAGACGAATCGCTCGACATTCTTCTCGGTGATTTTAGCCAGTGGCTCGGCCTCTATCCATTTGGTAAAGTAATCTGTGGCAACCAACAGATACTTCCTCTCCCCAGTTGCTTTGGGTAGCGGACCGACGATATCCATTCCCCATTGAGCAAAGGGCCATGGACTGGTGAGTGGTGCCAGATCGGCTGCAGGTTGATGTGAGATCGGGGCGAATTTCTGGCATTTTTCGCACACTTGGACATATTTCTTCGCGTCCTCTTGCATATATGGCCACCAATATCCCTGTGATATAGCACGATGGGCTATGGACCTTCCCCCAGCGTGACTCCCACATACCCCCTCATGAATCTCATACAGGAATTTCTGAACCAGAGTTGGGTGTACGCATTTTAAATAGGGACCGGTGTAAGACTTACGATACAGTTCCTGCTTCGGTGATAGCCAGAAACGTGTTGCTTTGATACGCAGCTTGTGGGCTTCTTTTTTGTCTTCGGGGACGGTTCCCCCAGTGAGGTAGGAGACGATGGGATCCATCCAACTTGGGCCGAGATCGATTTCCAAAGCCTTCTCGGCAATGGGGACGTCGATGCTCGGGTACTCGATGGAATCCACGTATATGGTCCTGAATTTGTCTCTGGGTATCGCCGAAGCCAAACATGCCAAGGCGTCTGCGTGGTCGTTCTGTCTTGAGCTGATGTGTGTCATCACCGTTTTCTTGAACTTTGATAACTCCGCTTTAGCCCTCTCTGCATAGGCGGCCATCCTCTCATCTCGGGTGGCATATTCACCACTGAGCTGGTTGAGAACCAGTTGTGAATCACAGAAGACCTCCACATGCTCTGCCCCCAGATTGTGTGCGCACTTAAGTCCGAGTATCAATGCCTCATACTCGGCGACATTGTTGGAGGCGCTAAAATTCAATCGGAAGGACTGTTCGAAATAACACCCATCTGGTTCTTCTATCACGATGCCGACCCCAGACCCCCTCGAACACGATGACCCGTCAACATACAACCTCCAGTAAGGCGTTTGATCGGGAACTATTTCCCCCTGTTCGGGCATTTCCTCCTCTGAGATTGAAGCGACGATTTCCTCTGGTTCGTGGGAGAATTCCGCAACAAAATCTGCCAGGACCTGTCCTTTTATTGCTGTCCTTGGGAGGAAATTGATGTCATACTCCCCGAGCTCCACGGACCAAGTTGCCACCCTTCCCGACAGTTCCGCTCTTCTCAAGACAGTGCTGATGGGATGTTTGGTCGGCACTTCTATCGTATGGGCCAGGAAATAGTGCTGCAACTTTCTAGACGCCACCACAAGGGATAGGATCAGTTTCTCCAAGGGGAGATATCTTGTCTCCGAATCCAGGAGCGTCTTGCTCACATAATAGACCGGCGTCTGCTCACCATCCTTGTTTCTTAATAGAACCGCACTGACCGCATGCTCGGATACGGCCAGATAAAGTGTCAACACATCTCCCTTCTCGGGAGTTATGATCAGCGGGGGGTTCGCCAAGTAGTTCTTCATTTCTTGGAAAGCCTTTTCACATTCTTCCCCCCATGCATACTTGGACTGTTTTCTCAACAGCTGGAAGAATGGCCGACATCGATCGGAAGATCGGCTGATGAACCTGTTGAGGGCTGCCACCATCCCGGTTAGTCTTTGAACTTCTTTCACAGTTCGGGGACTCTGTAAATTTTGCAAGGCGACAATCTGATCGGGATTAGCTTCTATCCCCCTCCGTGTAACCAGATGCCCCAAAAACTTCCCCGAGCTGACCCCGAAGGCACACTTCGATGCGTTGAGCTTGAGCTGGTATTTTCTCAATACCTGGAAGGTTTTGCCGAGGTCGTTGATGTGGGACTCCGCCTCCTCGGTTTTGATCACCATGTCATCGATGTAGACCTCCATGCTTTTCCCGAGCAACTCCTTGAACATGAGGGTTGCCAAACGCTGATAAGTCGCCCCCGCATTTCTTAAGCCGAATGGCATCACTTTATAGCAGAAGAGTCCGCGGGGAGTAATGAAGGACGTTTTCTCTTGGTCCGGCGCGTGCATAGCTATCTGGTGATATCCCCGATATGCGTCCAGGAAACTCATTCGCCGATACCCCGCTGTGGCATCCACCAGTTGATCTATCTTGGGCAGTGGAAAACTGTCTTTGGGGCAGGCTTTATTGAGGCTGGTGAAATCTACGCAAACCCTCCACTTGCCATTCTTTTTCTTGACCACCACAGTGTTGGATAACCACTCGGGGTAGTGCACCTCTCTGATGGCGTCGGCCTCCAGCAGCCGATCTACTTCCTCTGTTACGGCATCCACATGTTGGATTGCCGGTCTCCTCCTTTTTTGCATCACCGGTTTGTGGGCTGGATCCACGTTCAGATGATGGCATATGATGTCCGGGCTCACCCCAGGCATCTCCTGTGGCGTCCAGGCGAACACATCTATATGCTCCTTGAGAAATGCGACCAGGGCCTCCTCGTCCCGCTCTGGTAGTTCTGCCCCGATCAAAAAATACCGCTCTAGATCTGTCTCGTGAGCCGGTACTTGCTTCAGTTCTTCCACAACGCGATCGGCCGGGTTGCGCCCGATATCCTCTATCGTTGGCCGATCTGGGACTTCGATGGACTTCACATGTTCGGCCTTAGGTTTGTGCTTGATGGACGTGACATAGCAGCTTCTCGCTATTGTCTGATTTCCCCGAACACATTCTATCCCCTTCTTCCCCGGGAACTTTAGCATCTGATGGTAGGTGGAAGGAATTGCCCCCAACCTGTGGAGCCAAGTTCTCCCCATGATGGCGTTGTAAGCAGACGGTACGTCCACCACCAAGAAATCCATATCCAATGTTACTTTTCCTGCTCGGACAGGGATGGTAATGGATCCCAAGGGCCAGACGGCATCGGCACTGAAACCGATGAGCGGTATGTCGGCCTTCTTCAAATCCGCCTTGTCCAGCTGGAGTTTCTTGAAGGCATCGTAGTACAGGATCTCCGTTGAGCTGCCTTGGTCAACCAGGATTCTCTCCGTGTTGAAGGTGCCAAGGAGCAGTGTAATTACCAACGCATCGTTGTGGGGATGTGTTACCCCTTCCAAATCCTTTTCCGAAAAGGAAATGACTGTTTCTTTTTGTGTCTCGGGCTCTTTCCTCTTCTGCCCGAGATGTTGTATATGATGTTCGTGCCCGTCTCGGCGGCGTTGGAGCCGAACTTCCCTCTCATCCAGTACTGGGGTTGCAGCGTGTATGACGTGCACAGTCCCAGTTACCATCACCTCTTCCTCAGAGGATTCGGCATCCATCGGCTCCGGTTGAACCACTTGTTGCCTTTGTTCGGCCACAAAACGTCGGAGATGCCCGGCTTCAACTAGTTCCTCTAGGAACTGTTTAAGCGCCTTGCATCTTTCTGTCATATGGCCGTTTCTCCGGTGATAGCTGCACCAATCTATGCTCGGGTCACGCTTCACCATCTCTCCCGACCCAGCTGGCCACTTCCAAAAAGGCTCATTCTTCAAAGGATAAATCATCCGGTAGATCGGGGTGTTGAAAACCGTGCGTATGGCTTTATACGCCTGAGCTCCCGGCGGCTTTCGCTCCTTTGGTGCTCGTGACACTTCGGCCACCTCAACTCTAGGCCTCTTGGCCTCGGGCACCATCACCGCATTCCGATGCGCCTTTGCTGCTGGCCGCTCTTTGTCCCGGCGGATTTCATCTTCAAACTTGGCGTATTTCTCGACTCTGCTCATCAAGTCGGCAATGGTGCTCGGGGGATCAATGGTGAGAGACTCCCTGAGCCGATCTCGGTAAGATAGTCCCAACCGGAAGGATTCCACGGCATAGGCCTCTGTGCAATCCCCGATCTCATTGTAGGTGGCCCAATACTTGCTGGCGTACTGCCTGAGGTCCTCTTCTGGTCCTTTTCTCAAGGCCAGAAGCGTGTTCACGTATTTTTTCTGTGCTCGGTTAGCCACAAATCTTTTGAGGAACTGATCCGCCAGTTGCCTCCAGCTTGTGATTGATCTCGGCGGCAGAGCCTGAAACCAATTTAGGGCTATTTCTCCCAAACTCAGTGAAAACACCTTGCAGTAGAGGCTGTCTTGGCCCACATAGATCATCATGGAGTTCACGAATCCTTTGATGTGAGTCATCGGATCCGTTCGTCCATTGTAAATTGTGAATTTCGGAGGGACAAACTTCCTGGGTAAGTCCTCCGTTTCTATCTGAACTGACAGTGGCGATACTGCCAGCTGCTGTAGTTCTTTGTGGTTTGCGTCGTCCTCTGGACGGTTGAGTCCCAGCTGCTGATTCAGCCAAGCTCTCATGTCGGTCGGTGGAACCAATGGCGGCAGAGGCTGGTTTGGAAGCTTCTGCTGGGCGTCTGGGGCTGATTCTGCCCTCTGATTCAGCCATTCCCTCATGTCGGGAAGCGGCCGCTCCTGAGGCGGTCCGCCTCTGTGCGATGAAGCCCCCACCTGCCTTTCTCCTCCTCGAGGCCTTTTGCTGGCTTCATGTCGACTGCCCTGCCGAGATGGCCCAGTCTCAGAGCGCTCGTCGTATCTAGATACCGACTGGCGGACTGAATCTCTGTGTTTACGGAGAGTTTGGTTTTCTCTCTCCATGCGTCGTATGTAGCGGCGCATGTCTTCTACTTCTTGATCCCTCCTTCGGATCCGATCGGCATTATCACGTTCTTCGTCTCGGCGGGACCGTTCATGAGTTCGGGATTCTCTCCCTCCCTCATTCCGGGATTGAGTCTGGGATCTGTCCCTGTTTTTTGACCGTTCCGCTTCTCGCGGACGATCTGGGCGTTGCTCCAGATGCAACGGCGTGGGTAGCGCAGGAGCTCCCGACGTATTGGCGGATAGCGGAATGGTGGGAAGCAACACCTGTTCTCCAGGTTGCTCCCCTACTATTTTTGGTGGAGGGACCCTCGGAATCTCCCTTCTAGGGCCCTTTGTTTTGTGTGGAACTGGAGGGGGGGACCTTGATCTCCCCTTCACGTCACGTTCCTTTCCCTGGTCTTTTCTCGACATCTCAGCCATGAATCTTTAACTTTCCCACAGACGGCGCCAATTGTAAGTGGGTTGATTTAGAAAATCGGGACGGAAAGCTAGAGACTCACTATCCAACCGAAATGGTGCTTCTCTCAGTATGTGTACCTGTGATCTGCAAAAGAATAATCTGTCAAAGAGTCCTCTGCCGCTGTGGCAGGAGAACACTCCGATGATCAAGTCAGGCACAATCTCACAGGGAAAAGGTTAACTATAAGCTGATATTCTCTATCAGCGAATGAAAACTCTGGAGTATTTAGGCATACCTCAAATTCGTCATCTGAGGGTGTATTTATAGATTTCCCTGGTGCCCTAACTCTATCTGGACTTTCTTGGGCCCCAATCCTCTTTGGGCCTCCAGTCATGCCCTAATTCTCTTAGGGCTCCACTCTGGCGGAGTGTCCTCTGATGGGACGTGGGAGTCACATCTGTAACTGAATCCGACAAGATCCCACATGATCCTACCCCATCCATGATTCTGTTTCCTTTTTGGAAATACGGTTATCAGTCGCTTTCTCGGGCTGCCCGTAATCCTGACCGCCTTTCTCAGGTCGGCAATACTTGAGTCCGCCTTTCTCAGGTCGGCATCCCTGTACTTGATTCTGTTACCCAAATATGGGCGTGATCGGCACTTCTCGTGTCGGCCACTACCTCACGTGATCGGCGCGTGCCTCTGGAAATGTAATTCGGTCTCGGCCGAACTCTGAAATTAACCTGGCGAGTTAAAGGTAATTTCTCAATTACATTTTACCCCCGTCACCTAATATTAACAGTGTCTACTATATAGTAACGACATAGAAATTTGGAGAGAATACTTAGTAAAACAAGGGATGGTAATGCATTTCTCAGTACCTCAAGGGAGGTATGTGAAACTTACACATATATTTATTCAAATAAATTGAACAAGAATCTATAATTGATTAGACTGAACGGTCCAACAGCTTAAGTAATGTTTTTTGTTTAAATAATGAAAAGAAATGTGAAAGAACAGAATAAAGGGCAAACTATGTACCTCCCAGAGGTTTTTGATTAACAGAATTTATTTGTGACTTTTTAGCTTTTAATTAATCATGGCAAGGCCCGTAAATTTTACTTTATTTACAAATGCCAAATTATTCTATTATTACAAAATGAACATCAAATCATCAAGGCTTGAAGTAGAACTGACCACCGTGGAGGATAGGGGGTTGTGGGTTTGAGCACATGTTAGTGAGGGTTGAGTTTTCTAGCCATGTGCACTATTCTAAAAATCGGCTGCCTAAATGCAGTAGGCAGCGGTGGGCAACTAGTTATCGTCTAGGTGCTAGGTTGTGACAGTCCGACGTCGCAACTTTTTGTTAGACGTACATTAGGTATTTTGATATTAGTCAGCAATTAGGTTGTAATTATTCGACTATTCCAATTAATCAACAAGTTGACTTAGTAATTTTTTTTAATTAAATTTGATTTAAATTAGTATGGTTTTGAATTTGTCTCAAGATTTTGCGTTAATTCTTAATTTCATTTAGTTTTAGACTTTGAACATCTAATTTAACATTGTTTTCTACTTGTTATTTATTAATACTTAATTTTTAGTTTTTAGTGTTACTTTGGCCTTAGTTCATGTTTTTTTTTTGCTCTAAATTTGGAAAGGGAATGAGTATTTTTCTAAATAAAAAAAAATTGACTAATCTTATCTGCCAAGCCGGCCTAGGCACTAGACACTAAACACTAGACACCTTTCCGTTGCCTGACTAATACCTAGCGATTTTTACTAGTCACATGTCACCCAAATCAACCAAATCGGTTTAATTAAATGAACACCCCGTTTCAAACCATATATGGTGAGAAATTGAACTGATTAGACCTATCTGATTGTGGTCGAATACCAAACATATTTGATTTCTTTTCATTAGCTGCATGCATAAATAACAATTGTAGAAACATCGATACTAACACATTTCGATAAATTCGTTATAAATATCAGCATAATTTCACATATTGTTCATAGTCTAAAAGCCAATCTTTAAAAAAAAAAAAAAAAAAAAACAATTTTCGTGATTAATAAAGTAAATGACATGATGAAGGCAAATACCTATTTTCATAAGTTAATGGGACGCAAATTCGCCGCATGTCAAGCTCTGGTAAGATTTTTCGTTTTGCATCGAATTAAATCACATGCTGCACCGTTTGTGCGGGTTTTTGTCAATTCTTTTGAATTTTATTCTTGCAAACGTACTTTTCAGACGAATTACTTAACGCGTTATATGTTGGTAAATAAAGTAGTACCATGGGAAAAATGAAAGAGCGTGTTGATGGAATTATTGGAGGGTTGAGTGATTGGGGCCCTCCTAGTGTGTACTGCATGTTGATAAATCACGCCACCTCCGGAAATTTAGGTTCTCTGTCTAACACTAATTATTAATTATTGGGTGCACCTAGTTCCATTTGTTCTAAATTATTTTCCAAGTTAATTTATGTTTATATTTAATTTTTTTAATTTACTGATTTATGTATTACGTATTATTTTATAAATTATTGATTCATCTCAATAAAAAATAAAAAAATCTAAAAATTGTGATTAAAAACTAAAACCAATTACTAAAGACAAAATTCATAAAAAGACATATTCTTTGAATTAATTTGTCTTTTAATTTTTTATCCATCTTTCAATAAATTAATAATTATCTATTAATATTCGAGCGTAAAATTTATCACTGTGTGACTAATTACCTTAGTGTTGCATACAAATATCAGCTAATAGTCCATTTGGTCTAAAGAAATTATTGACTTTTTACATTGTTTGAATAAAAAAGTTTTATCTATTTTGACTAAGTTGTTCAAGATTAAGGAAGGATTTTTAACTTATCTAAGGGACGAAATTGTCTTCTTTAGTCAAACAAAAAGTATTTAAGTAGAGTTAGCTTAAAAGACATTTCTATTATTATACGTCATGAGTCAAACATAACCAGATATTAAATACAGTGAATACACATAAAAAATAATTTAATTTAATCAAATTTAACTAAATTAACTTCTACTTAAAATAAAACAATTTAATAATTAACACAAACCAAATAAAGGTAGTCATGAATAAGATTATTCCTTTGTCCTCATGGCTGTGAATTTCATTATGTGGGAGTGGGACCTCTCTTGAGCACCGAGCTATGAGACACCCTATTCCCTAATAACTAATAAAAAATTATCCATCAATTATGATAAGTACGATTTTTTCATTCTCAAATTATATTTATTTTAAAGTTTTGTGTAAAGAAAAGTAGGGTTCCAACTTTCATTAGATTTGCTGCATAAATAATCATATACGATGGCGATTGTCCACACACGTCACCTTCTAACTTCTTTTTTCTTTTTTCTTTTTTTTTTAAAAATTCTTCAAAATTGCTATTCGGGTTGCAATTTCTATAATATTTATTAAAAAGTATAATTAAAAAATCAAAACATATCAAAATGACAATCTTTAAAAACCCCTAAATTTATTCCAACATGAAAACGAAAAGAAAATCTACGGATATTTCCTATAGCAGTTAAATTTGTTTACACGTAAATATTTTGCACATACTAATGTAAGAAAAAAATACTACGTGATAGATTCGTAAGATACTTGAGAATTCAGTAAGCATATTTCATTAATCACTGAAAATGAATAAACAACGCATAATGAAGAGAAATGAAATTTAATCGAAAAACAAACCGAACCAAGTCATGTATTTTACATAGTCCCTTTAAAATTAAATCGTCATTCTACCGTGCGTGTTCAAGATTTGTTTCGTTATCGTCTCCCAGAATAAAACGAATTCACTGTTAGAGAAAATCGATCTTCCAACGGCCTGGTGAACCTTGTTATGTCAGTCTCTCTCATACAAAAACACAACTCTAGAATTGGAAAATGTTAGGCAGAATTTTTAACCTCCTCTAGATACATGAAACCACCGCATTAATAGATATGGAGGGAGCTTTTAGTTTTAAAACCGAAAACTCTTTATTCAATAAATTGAATTTTATTCCACTTCATCACTTTTTTTTTTTTTTTTTTACACGTTCGAATCTTGGTCTAGAACTAGAGATAAGTGATGTATAAAACTAGGGCCGAAAATCGTGGATTAAAGTATGGGGGTAATCTATCAAGGGTATGGTTGTTTATCTTTTAAGATATAAACTAGTGATTTATTTAATCGGTCCTTTTTTTTGTATTTTTATTTTTTGACAATTTTTGTTATAATATTTTTATTCAAAAACCGTAACATTTAAAAGTATTTTACTTCTTCTCAAATTCACCCCTTAATTTAAATTTCCTTGACATTAAAAGAAAAATAAAAAAGGTAGTTTGTCTTCCCTTAAGTTTATCTTTTTCTCGCTCAATGGATACAATGTGATGAAAAATAAATTTTCGGAGAAAATTTTCTTTAAAATGGCACATTGCATCGAGTTTACTGGTCATTCTGATTATCAAGACATTCCCTAACCCGTTAATATTCTAACAGTCTTTCACTGCTGAAATCACAAAGACACCATATATATATATCAGGATAATACAACACCAATGCATGACTATATGAACATCTAACCCATTGTTCCAAACCTGAACATTATGCACAACCGAATAGAAAAAGCAAATTAAGAAATAACTGACTTAAAAAAATAGTTTTCTAGATTCGACGAGGTAGCTTGAGTGCCAAAAATTTGCTAATTGTGCAAAACACCACTTTGAAAATTTAGCTCGTTCGGTGTCTTATCCAAATTTTTAGAAACTATTCTTTTGCGAACAAAACACGAACAACCCTACTTTTCTTCGTCTAAACCATTCAAAACATGATAAAATCATATAAAATCATGCATAACTCAATTGCAAACTCATTCATGCATATATTTATAAACGAAATACGATTTAAACAATAGTACAACGAGAAACTATGCGAAATTCTACCTCAATCACGAAGAACAGTTGAAAACCTTACTTTTTACGAAGTCCCTTGATTCCTTTGCATATCAGGATGATCATTGGCTCCACTGGAAGCTCTCGACACCAGAATCAACTCTTCTGGTAAGTATTATACGATAATGATCAATCAGTGTGAAATTTTTAAACTTCACTTGAATGCCACAATTTACATCAATAATTCATAACAATTGCTAAAATTAATAACATAAAATTAATATAGCAATTAAAATCCTGAACCACAAATCCTCACAACTATGACCCATTTATTAGTGGTCAAAATGTTTTAAGTGATATGGTGGATATGTAATAAGAGAGATTTATTACAGATGGATAAACAATTATAAATGATTTTTTGAGTATTTTTTATCAAAGATAATATGATAAATATGAATAGGTAAATATATTTTTATAATAGATAATAGCATTTTTGTAATTAATAATGGTATTTTTATAATTAATAATAATATTTACATAAATAGAAAATAGATATAATAGGATTATAAGATACGGATATGAGGAGAAGTGAGATAATTTTATCTCCCTCCAAGAGTATAAAATAGTTCATTAAATATCATTTATGGAATCTAAAAATGTAAACAAAGTCCAAATATAGCACACCTAAATAACTATATCCGGGATGGTATTAATAGATCATTTTATGAGATTGAGATTTTGATAATCTCTCGGGTGAATATTGCCCTCACTCTCATTAGTTGAGAGGGGCTGAGTTAATCTCATTCTCATTAAAAAGTGTATTGTACGGGCACAATATATACTTTCTCAACCAATAAAACTAAGAGTAATATTCACCCTCTTTTATGATCCTTAAAAACACTAACAGCATTTCCTTTTTTTTTTTTTTGAAATAATTTTCAAAAATAGAAAAAACAAAAAAGTATTTCAAATCAATAGAAATAAGTATTGAAATATCTCAAAATATGGAGTCATGTTAAGGCATATCAAATTCATGAAACTTAACATATGTGAAATGACAAGTTTAACCATTTAGATTCTAATCCTAGTAGTCAACTGACTTGCTCCGTGACGATCAAGTTAATTGCACCAATTAATTAATTGACTTGTTTCTAATCTTTTACAGCGATTGTTCCAAAAATATTACTCTATAGTTGAACCAAATAATTAAGTAGCTTACCCTATTGAGTGAATGACTAGCTCCATGATGTTAAACCATCTTGTACTGAGGGTCTATTTGGCGTAACTAGATTATGGGATTATTGGATTGTTGGATTATGTTGAGTGCCGGACGGAATAATCTAGCTCAAAGTGTTTGGACTAAATTATTTGTGGATATAGAAGTTATGTTGTGTTTGGAGCTAGATTAATCCAGATTATTTGGGTAAATAATTTAGGCCAAATGGGGCTAGATTATTCCCCGAATAATCCAGACAATCCAAATAATCTAGTTAAGGCAAATAGAGCCTGAGTGGTTAATTAATTTGTTCCGTAACACTCAATGAAGTTGTACCTCCTAATTAATTGACAGGCTCTTAGGCTTAAGGATATTTTCGTCTCAACATCTATAATTTAATTACTTGTTTTTATTTATTTGAAATAGTTTATTGTTCTTTTCATTTTTAAAAAATTTTCCTTTTTAATTTTCTTCCTCTAGTTTAGTTGGTTAGTAACTGTAAGTTTTTCTGCTCTGCAAGTCTCCTATAAATTAGAGGTCAGATTATAGGCTAGCTGGCTGGTCAACATGAAATAAGGGTGGCCTCTGGAAACAGGGTACCCCCCTACCACCTACCTTTATAGTCCCTGTACTGTAAAAGGACTATTGTCAAAACACTGCCCATGAATCGGCCCATCTGACATCCTCTGCTCCTCTGGATTCAAAAGCTTCCAATATCCAATGGATTTCAGCCCATTTGAAGAAAATTTAACTTCAATCAGAATTTCCTTGCTTTAGCAAATGGAGTATTCCGTTACATTTTTTTTTCAGCTTTTTTTTTAATTTTTTTTTTAGAGGTCTATTTTTTACACTTTATAAGTCTGAATTCGAAAGATGAAATAAAAGAATTTCAATATATCACACCTACTTCATAATCCACAAGTGTCTATTTATTTCAAAGCAAGTCATTTTCTCCAATCCTATAGTGATGAGTTGTCGTGCCATCAAAATTTACATTCTCTCGTGCTGTTAAATTAAGTAGAAAACAATTAGTCAAATTATCCAAACTTTAAGTTTGGAATTTATTTTTGTAAAATGAACTGTCATATATTTACTATTACGTCCGAAACGGTCCTATGTTGATTTTTTTAAATTAAAACTTAGATGAATTGGAAAAAGTTTTGTATGAGTTTTAGTTTTAGAAAATCCAAAAAATTCAACGTTGGCTAATTGGAAGGAAGTAGAAATTATGTTGTTGTTTATTTTGTGAAAAATAATTCGAACTTGAAATTTTTAATAGTTCGACTAATATCATTTGACTGATTTTAATAGTAGAGAATTTAACTACTCTGTATTTCTCGAGTCGTTTGTCCAATTTTGACAATTATAACTTCTTACAAAATTATCTAATTGAGTAATTTATAAGGTTTTTTATGATTATGAAAATATTCTCTAATTATATTGTAAATCATTTGTAAGTAAATGTCCAATAAATTACAAATCATAAATCAAAGTTACAAACACGAATCGAAATGAACTAATCAATCATAAACTGTAAAAAAAATTATGCAAATCAATACGAATACCAAACGAATCGAGTTATGTATATTCACAATTCGTTTAAGGATAATTCATCGTCTCACCGTAGATGTTAAAAGATCACAACATGTATTTGTCTTCCATAGTAAAACGTCTTAATCAAAGCTCATCGAACTTCATTGCATCTACTTCTTTCTCTCACAAAGGACCCAAATACATAAGGAAAATTATATACGAATTTTCATTGTATCAAACCACGAAATGAGACTGAAACTTATAGAGCTTTGAAAAGACCTTTGAATTGCACGAAAACTTTTGAACTACATGCATGAATGGAGAAATCTTTGGATGGTTGACATTAATAGCATGTATTGCCTCAAAAAGCCTTCCGATTATTCTAAATTTATTCACCTTAAAAATTCAAAAGGTAAATGAAGATAAAAGCAAAAAGTTGGGATAGTAGAGAACATGGCAAATACCTGAGGAGAGGAAGTGCAATTTTTACCTTGGGGAAAAAACGAAAAACAGAGAGAATTTGAAGAGATTTTTCTCGATTTATGGAACATATTTGGGTACTATATATAATTGTAGGTGTCGACAAGACTACAGCAGTGGGGTACCCCCTTGAAAGCACCAATGAGAAGAGTACCCCACCCTAGAGAGCACATATTCTCAGGGCCTACGATGAGAGAGAGAGATGTGTGAGAGATGCATGCATACTGCTACTGCACAAGTGTATGACTTTACCGAGGCACAACAGTGAAAAGTAAACGGAGTGAGAAAGTGGAGACAGACAAATTATACTCTACACTGTCCAACGCCACTCTTTTCTCACGGCAAACACCACACTCCAAACTCCACATCCGCCTCTCTCTCTCTCTCTCTCCTCTCTCTCATGCAAAAAAGAAAAAGAAAAGAATGAAAAAGGAAAGCGGCGCTCTCAGAAAGAAAGGACTCTTCTTCTGTCTCTCTCCGTTTCCTTCCTTCTCTCTCACTACTAGTATTATCCTTCTTTACACATCCCCCCAAACTTATTCGCTCGTCCAAAATTATTGCTACATTATTTCGTCTAATAAACTTTTTTTTTTAAATTATTATTATGGATTGGTTTTATTCAAATTCCCTTCTTACACTTATTAGTTTTGTATTTAATTTTTTTTGTGCATTCTTGACGATAAAAGTTTTAAAGACGTGGATGATCTAATACATAATATGTATATTTTGAAGATTTATCTTTACATAAACAAAATTTCAACTCTACTTTAGGAAAAAAAAAAAAGAATGATAAACGGGTTAAAAAGTAAAATTGTAATACTTATACGTAAAGTGATTAAAAGGCAAATGTAATATCTATTTAATAATTATTTTAAAACGGATCGGGAAATGGGTAAATGTACTAGTACCTGCCTCCGACCCATTCTCCGTTGTTTTTTTTGTCTAACTTTTACATCCAAATCCAAATTCAAGCCACGAATAAATTTCCAAAACTTTAACCTAAACGGAGCGGAAAACAGAACGGATCAAATTAGATCGAATGAAATTCTCATACCTATATAACTACTACATATGTATTGGTTATAGTGAAACAGCAGAAATTTTCGCCTTTTGTCTTTAAAATGGAAAATGATTTTTCCACCTTCACTTTTTATTATAGTTGCACTCCAAAACTTAATTTTTTAGTACCTAAAGTTACACTACACGCACACTTCTAAAGCACCTACAGAATAAAAATTAAACATAAATATAAAAGAAAATAGAGTGGCAGATTATTTTGAATGTGCACGATGCACTTGTTTACTTCAAAACGAATATTTACCAATTAAAGTAGGCGGATTCAAGAGAATCAATTATTGTCACAACTAATATTTTATGTATCATATTTTAACCGCTTTAAAGTTCAATGTGCATAATGGTTGAAATATTATTACAGTTCTAAAGTACAATGCATGGAATAAAAAGCGACGTATGCTTGAGAAGATGATGAATTGCTTGGTTATAGCCCTAATGTCATAAAACAAATTAATTATTCCACCTTATCCTATTTTGATTATGAATAATTGTTTCAACTCACTACAAGAAAATGCACATTCAACAACTAATTATTTCGTTGCCGAAAGTTTCAAATTTTATCGTCAAATATATTTACATGTTTTAGTTGCATGTTGGTCGTCTATGGCTTCTGACAAAAGGTATTTGGCTACCAAAAAGTTGGTGGCCAAAAGACTATGTATAGTTCTCCGGCCGAAACCCGTTCAATCGTCGATCGGCATGCTTTCGCAGAATGCCTTGTTATGCGATTTCTCAATCGACATATTTATTATTGGATTCGACACTCGAGTTTGAGGCCGTCCCTGAAGAATCAAACAAGTACATGTAAACAAAGTCAACTCGGAATAACTAGTCTGTCATAACTAGAGATTAAACGGCTCGAGAGTTAAATTATGAAATGGGAAGGTGTTGGGCACCTATCTCGCACAATTCGAAGGTCGGTATTTACTTGTCATTTATGAAAATTTGAGTTTATAATTTACGCTAATATCACATGTTGGAAAGGGGGAACAGATAAGGAAGAATAAAATAGTAAACACTTAAATGTTTGACATTTATCTTTTTATTCAAAACAGTAAATACGCAATGACATTTGAACCACACAAAATATACATCATATAAAATAAAATTGTCTGTCTGCCAACAAAATATCGTACGCCATTATCAGATTAGCGTACACTCTTTTGTAAATAGTGAGCGCTGCTAAGACAAGTGGCGCACCCAACACAAAGACTCAAAGCAAAATCGATTTATTTTATTTTCTAACTATTTTCTGAGCATGTTGTGGTTTGTCTTCCATTTATAGGTTATTTCACATGTTTTTATCATTTTTTCACGTATTTTCAGAACATTAAAATTATAAAATCGGATGCAGATTATGCATAATAGATTGCAAGAGCAATAAATTGAAAACTGTATTAAAATAGTACCAGTGTATGCCTATGCCATTTCCTGGAGTGGCTTGCGCCTTTTTTGAAATGGCGAATGCAAGTCTAGGCTCAGTCAAGATATATGTTTTCTATTCATCTTGAAGGAAAGAACGTGAGATAGTTTGTAAACAATACTGATTACTGCTGTAATGATCCGAAATTTTAAATATATATATATATATATATATATATATATATATATAATAACCTGATGTTTTTTTTTAAAAAAAAATATTGAGAATAAAAATTAATTATTAATTAAGAAAATAATTTATCATTTGTAGCCATTTATGAATTATTGTTATTTTTTATTGTACGGACGAGATCTTTTGAGGAACGGACTGGGAATCATAGGATTTTTTTTCCAACTTCCTCTTAATCTCTCTTTAGCCGTTGGAATTGGGAGGGCAGTTTCTTTTAGAAAATTTATGTGCTTAATGGAGTATAATGGTGGTATTGATTTGGGTTTTCATGGTGGGTTTGCAATGATATTCTCTGATTTTAATATAAAGCCATACATCTATACCACATTCTCACGGTTACCTACCAAAAAATGGAAACCAGTGAGTTGGAGAGATAAGAGAGTGATCCTTGACAAATATATCATTGTCTAAGAGTTTTCATTTAAGCTCTTCACGTTCGAATTTGCATCATTTCCTGAGATTGCCATTGAGTTCTTTACATCTATCCCATTAACGAGTGCTCTGAAAAGAGAAATAGGCTTGGGAATTTTCAGAGAATAATTTCAAATCGATTCATCGGTCCCTCGTTCAATCACGCTTTTGAGGTAGGGATCTATACCTTCCAACCCTTAGGTGATGTGTTTCTGTTTTTAATTGTTGCAATTTTAGGTTAATTGTGTTCAATTTGACTCTGTAATGATGTTGTTCGTCAAACCCAGAAATCCGGTTGTGATTCCGGGCTTAGTATCCAATTTGTCTTTTACGGCTTTTCTTATTGATGCACCGTTTCATGTATCTATAGTTGTTGGCCATTTCTAAGGGTAATAATTATTTAAATCTAATAAAAGTTAATTATTTAGAAGTTTTTCACGATTCTCATGAATATACTCACCATCTAATTCAAAAGGTGTTTAAACTCCACTGAGTTCTTCTATTTTAGATGTTATATGAGAAAATCCCATCAAACATAGAAAAATATTATATATTTTTCCTTTTTTTAAATTTTTATTACCCTTCTTTCCATTTGAGCTATTTATTTTTGGGTTTCTGTTTTACTACTGTTAACGGATGACTACTAATGCAAGGAATCCTAGTTTCTATATTAGCTAGTCTTTTATTTAAAGAAAATTTTAGTAGATTTGACACAACTAAATTTTAGAAGAAAATTTAGTTTATATGTTAGGGACATTGGACATTGGAGAGTAATACGTGGGTCACTTGTAGGGGTAAGTAAGGATAATGGAAATAAAATTGAAATGATAATTGGTTGTATAATTTCGAGATCGTTTGAGATGCTAGCGAGTCTTTTGTGAGTGTCGGTCGAGGTGCTGGACGATCATGATACGTTGAACTGTGCTCGAGGTGCTGGACGGTCTAGATGCGTTGTACTGTACTTAGTGTGCTGGACGGTTTAGATGCGTTGTACTGTACTCGGTGTGCTGGACGGTTGTGATGCGTTGTACTGTACTTGATCGGAGTACTGGACGGTCTTGATGCGTTGAACTGTACTTACTGTGCTGGACGGTCTTGACGCGTCGAACGGTACAAGAATTATCTTTCCGGGTTAGGTTCTTAAGTTCGGTTAGATTCTCTCACTGGCTGTCGAGTCGCATTATTATGGGTTTGATTCCCAAGGTGTTATCTGTTCAAAAGAGAAAATAAATTCATAACATATCTGTATGTTTGTTATTGCGCATAATATTCTAGGTATTAGTGTTGTTCAGTTATTCTATATATACTGTTGTACGTGTTATTATCTTTGGGTTCGGTTTTTCGGGTATATTTTCCTACTGAGTTTCATTACTCATTGGAGCAACTTCTCTGCCCCTGGCGTTTCATGCCAGATTTAGAAGAGCGGATGACGAAGTTAGACGATGCAGATAGAGAGAGTACAACAAGATCAGGTGGTCGCACTATTAGAAGCTCTGAGTTTTATAATTTTGTCTTTTATGTAAATCCGAAAGGATATTTAGATTATTTCAAATGTATTTCCGCTGCAGCTTGTTCATTAATAAAAGAAAAACAAAATTATGCTATTTCTTTTAAGTATTCACTTTATATAACAAATGATATAAAAATAATTTAAATAACAAGCCGAAAAGTCGGGGCGTTACAAGTGGTATCAGAGCATAGGTTCACAACTGCGACCTTGGGTAGAATGGGTTGATCACATAGTCCGAGAGTTTGTTTGTTAGACTTTTCTAGTTAACTAATGTACGGTATACAAAAGTCTACTATATATTTTTTTTTTTTTTTTTGATTTCGAGTTAGAGGAGATGCGAGTTTCGAGATTGTTCGAATAGGAATGGAGTTAAGATAGCAGAATTAGACGCAACGGTGAGATAATCAAGCTTAAGTAGAGAACACTATTTGTTATATGTGCTCTTTTCACATGATCGCAGGTTTCGGCCCTCATGATTGTGGAAAGATGGTGATAACTAATACATGGTCGTATGCATTATTTATTTATTTATGTTTAAAAGAAACTTAAAAAAAAAAAACGATAGGTGGAACCCTTTGTTACGTACGGAACTCAATTCATTGCAGAATGGAACCGACCGACACAAATGTCAACAACGACACTAACGACAATGGAGGACACAATGCGACGCCAATCAACAATATTAATCTAGGAACTAACGCCGCCACCAACATGAATGACGTTCCACCTCCAGTTAATCCACCCGCTCACGGCATACCACACGTCCTGCTTGGACTTGAACAGATAACTCAGTTATTTCAAGCCTTTGTCACTTCACAGTCAATGCCACTGTCTCAGATGTCGTACCTTCCACCACACATACAACATCAACCCTATCGAGCTCCAATGATCCGAAGCATGCTACTATCAGAATTTTGCAAGCATCAACCACCCGTCTTTTGCGGAGAGCCCAATCCTACTGCAGCTGAGTTATGGCTCAAACAGATTGAGAAGTTGTTCAAAACAATGGGGATCAATGGCGATGGAGATCGGATTGCTATGGCTACGCACCAAATGCAGGGTGAAGCTGACTACTGGTGGGATGTTGTCCAAACCACCAATGACATCGAGAAGATGACATGGACACAATTCAAGACTTTGTTCCTAGACAAGTATTTTCCGACGCCTGTTAAGCAGACTATGATTCAAGAGTTTATGGTGCTGAAGCAGGGGAGTATGAGCGTAACCCAGTACGCTGCTCGTTTCGAAGAGTTATCACGACATGCCACTGCCCTAGTACCAACCGATGAGTCCCGGGCACGTCGTTTTGAATGGGGTCTCAGTCCTGCCATTCGAGGGAATGTGATGTCACAACAGAATGAAGCCTACGCTCGAGTGGTGAGCAATGCCCTCATACTAGAGAGAGAAGCATGGGACACCCAACGGCATCGGGAACAACAGAAGCACAATGATTTAGAGTCTGGTGGACCAATTCGAAAGAACAACAGTAACGGGAGTCTTTCTACCAAGCCCTACGATCACAACAACCAGAATCAGAACCAAAAGCAACTTCAACAGTACAAGCAAAATGGGAATTGGGATCAAAATCAAGAACCTAGAAGAGATATAAGCAACAAGACTTGTTATGGCTGCAAGCAAAAAGGCCACCTGAAGAAGGATTGTCCACAATCTCATCGGTACAACAATGGACAATTTGAAGGCCAAAGTTCACAAAATACCAGTCAGCGATCGCATCAAAATCAAGAAGAAGGGACATATCGAGGAGCTACTACTTAGGATCAAGTTATTGAAGGAAGACTACATCAACTTTAAGGGGGATAGACGCAATTTATGCTACTATCTAGTATAGTTTGTGTCCACTCAACTAGCAATAACATTTTTTTTTAATCTTCCTATCTTATCGAATTCTACAATTTGTGTCGACTGAATAGTAGTTTGTCTCTTCGAATACTTTGATTTATATTGATTTATTCTCTACCTAACTTTCTCAAGCTTTCACTTTATGATGGTTGATTTTCTTTTTGAATCCATCAAAATACGTTGGTAGAATGTTTGACTATCATTTTGACCTCTTTAATCGATGTCGATTCTAATCAAAATGATCTCGAAATAACCGATCTCAAAATTTGTGAATCCAACTTGATATTACTTGTCCACTCGTTTAGTCATTACATTGTTCTTTCTTGGGCACTAAAATAATTTTCTCTCAATTTTTTTTTTTTGTTGATGAAGCTCTCTTGATTTCAATTTAAAGATTACCCTATTATGTGGAAAATCTTTTCTCTTTCCCAATACTTGTACAGTGGATTGGACTAAAATCGAAACGTTTTTTTTTTATTCTCCTAGAACTTTGAAATTCACAAACCAACGTGAGTGTAATTTCCAAAAAAAAACTCACATATGCTAGTACTTGACCCTTGTGACATTTCTCTCCTCTCTAGATGTGTATTCTTAGAAATTATTCCATTCCTCATGACATTTCATTCCTCGAGAATTGAGTCTATCATTGAAATCTCATTCGTGAATTATGTTGAGAATTTGTCCTCAAGAACCATTTCTATACCTACACTTTTGTCAAAAAACTAGATTTAGATGTTTGACTTGAAACGTGTTTGGCCGACGTAGTTTCAGGACAAATATCCAAGTCGAGTTTTTACCTCTTAACTTTGTACTCTCCAAATTTTTTTTTTTCATTTGTTGTGGTTACAACTGTCATGGAAACCTTCCTTTGCAAATAATTTCATGGTCTTTCAAAACTAGAGTAACCATTTGTTATCCATGATTATTCGATCTTTGGTTCTCCAAGCATTGCATTGATGCTCATCAGTTCATATTAATTAAGTTGGCCTCTGATTGAACTCGACACCAACCGGTTATCCATAAGCCATTAGTTGAACTTTGAGCTTAGTTGTCTTCAAAACTCGAAAGAGTGTGACTCACTTCGTCTTTGAGTATTTCACTTTTAATTATCTTCTTATGTGTTATGTAATTGATTTTTGTCAGACGTGTCTACTTTGACTGCTTCACGAGGGACACAAACTATAGGCGTTAGGGTGTTTTGAGTAACGTGAGAGTATGCAAACGTCTTTTCTCGAAATATTACTTGGATTACCACCACACACAAAGTTTGAATTCAAGATCATGCTACAACCAGGGCTGCACCAAAACCATAACGTTTTGATTGAAAATTTAGGACTTTGTATCGTCAACGCAGACCATCCTGTGAAATTTCGAGGACGAAATTCATTAAGGGGGATAGATTGTAATGATCCGAAATTTTAAATATATATATATATATATATATATATATATATATATAATAACCTGATGTTTTTTTTTAAAAAAAAATATTGAGAATAAAAATTAATTATTAATTAAGAAAATAATTTATCATTTGTAGCCATTTATGAATTATTGTTATTTTTTATTGTACGGACGAGATCTTTTGAGGAACGGACTGGGAATCATAGGATTTTTTTTCCAACTTCCTCTTAATCTCTCTTTAGCCGTTGGAATTGGGAGGGCAGTTTCTTTTAGAAAATTTATGTGCTTAATGGAGTATAATGGTGGTATTGATTTGGGTTTTCATGGTGGGTTTGCAATGATATTCTCTGATTTTAATATAAAGCCATACATCTATACCACATTCTCACGGTTACCTACCAAAAAATGGAAACCAGTGAGTTGGAGAGATAAGAGAGTGATCCTTGACAAATATATCATTGTCTAAGAGTTTTCATTTAAGCTCTTCACGTTCGAATTTGCATCATTTCCTGAGATTGCCATTGAGTTCTTTACATCTATCCCATTAACGAGTGCTCTGAAAAGAGAAATAGGCTTGGGAATTTTCAGAGAATAATTTCAAATCGATTCATCGGTCCCTCGTTCAATCACGCTTTTGAGGTAGGGATCTATACCTTCCAACCCTTAGGTGATGTGTTTCTGTTTTTAATTGTTGCAATTTTAGGTTAATTGTGTTCAATTTGACTCTGTAATGATGTTGTTCGTCAAACCCAGAAATCCGGTTGTGATTCCGGGCTTAGTATCCAATTTGTCTTTTACGGCTTTTCTTATTGATGCACCGTTTCATGTATCTATAGTTGTTGGCCATTTCTAAGGGTAATAATTATTTAAATCTAATAAAAGTTAATTATTTAGAAGTTTTTCACGATTCTCATGAATATACTCACCATCTAATTCAAAAGGTGTTTAAACTCCACTGAGTTCTTCTATTTTAGATGTTATATGAGAAAATCCCATCAAACATAGAAAAATATTATATATTTTTCCTTTTTTTAAATTTTTATTACCCTTCTTTCCATTTGAGCTATTTATTTTTGGGTTTCTGTTTTACTACTGTTAACGGATGACTACTAATGCAAGGAATCCTAGTTTCTATATTAGCTAGTCTTTTATTTAAAGAAAATTTTAGTAGATTTGACACAACTAAATTTTAGAAGAAAATTTAGTTTATATGTTAGGGACATTGGACATTGGAGAGTAATACGTGGGTCACTTGTAGGGGTAAGTAAGGATAATGGAAATAAAATTGAAATGATAATTGGTTGTATAATTTCGAGATCGTTTGAGATGCTAGCGAGTCTTTTGTGAGTGTCGGTCGAGGTGCTGGACGATCATGATACGTTGAACTGTGCTCGAGGTGCTGGACGGTCTAGATGCGTTGTACTGTACTTAGTGTGCTGGACGGTTTAGATGCGTTGTACTGTACTCGGTGTGCTGGACGGTTGTGATGCGTTGTACTGTACTTGATCGGAGTACTGGACGGTCTTGATGCGTTGAACTGTACTTACTGTGCTGGACGGTCTTGACGCGTCGAACGGTACAAGAATTATCTTTCCGGGTTAGGTTCTTAAGTTCGGTTAGATTCTCTCACTGGCTGTCGAGTCGCATTATTATGGGTTTGATTCCCAAGGTGTTATCTGTTCAAAAGAGAAAATAAATTCATAACATATCTGTATGTTTGTTATTGCGCATAATATTCTAGGTATTAGTGTTGTTCAGTTATTCTATATATACTGTTGTACGTGTTATTATCTTTGGGTTCGGTTTTTCGGGTATATTTTCCTACTGAGTTTCATTACTCATTGGAGCAACTTCTCTGCCCCTGGCGTTTCATGCCAGATTTAGAAGAGCGGATGACGAAGTTAGACGATGCAGATAGAGAGAGTACAACAAGATCAGGTGGTCGCACTATTAGAAGCTCTGAGTTTTATAATTTTGTCTTTTATGTAAATCCGAAAGGATATTTAGATTATTTCAAATGTATTTCCGCTGCAGCTTGTTCATTAATAAAAGAAAAACAAAATTATGCTATTTCTTTTAAGTATTCACTTTATATAACAAATGATATAAAAATAATTTAAATAACAAGCCGAAAAGTCGGGGCGTTACAACTGCACAGGCTTGCTTGAATTTCTCTCAAGAACAAGTGCAAATTTGCACGATTTAAATTTATACCTTCAATTTAGCCTTGGATCTTTAGACTTGGAGACAATAACTCAAGAATTAGGTTGAGATTGAATGAGTAAAATCTGTATTATTCATTTATAACAACTTCTTCTCTCGTATACTTGAATGTAACCCTACTAGTTTGGCATGAATTCACTTTGACCAAGCATGAGCTTGTGATATGATTTATCTACAGGTCTCCAAGAGATCCCGTGCAAGCAGGAATACCGTAAGATCGACTTTTGATGCATGTATGTATTCATGATTCCGGGTTAGCGTTATTGATATGGTTTTTGTTGGAAATAAATAGTTGGAAATGGATGGAAATTATGAACAAATGATAAAAGCGAAATAAAGTAATTTTAGCTGTTGTGCTGCTCGGTTTCCGGGTTAGATTCCTGAGGTAGATCCTGGGGGTTAGATTTTTCGAATCCCTTCATATTTTGGGTTTCGAGGTGAATTTAGTTATTAGATTTTCCATTTCACTTTTTGTTCCGGATTAGAATCTCGATGTGAGTTAGTGGTTCGATTTTCCTTGTGGCTTGTATATTGGGTAAGTTTCGCAAGCTGGATGGTGGTTCGATTTCCCATTTTATTTTTTGTTCTGGGTTAGATTCCTGAGGTGAGCTTCGTGGTTCAATTTCCTTGATCACTCCTATTTCAGGTTTGATTTTCGAGGCGGATTTGATTTTCGTTGGTCATTGTGCCGCGTTCTAAGTGCGTTTAATTTCCACCGGGATTCATTTCAATTAAAAAAAAAGGAAAGAATAAACTTAAAATACTTACGTGTTAGTTACTATTTTTGATATATTAGTATGTGTAGCACTTTAGTCTATCTTGTTATTTGTTGATATTGCTACTCATGTATACCTATTTATCATGTTGTATATGTTATGACTTCAAGTTTGGTTGTTGAGTAATCACTTCTACTGAGTGTCAAAACTCATTGATATAATTTCTTTGTCCTTGGTATTTCATGCCAGATGTAAATATGCAGATCGAGGAGTCGATGGAGTAAGTCGAGCCAAAGGCAGCCGATGAGGAGACTCTTACATTGTTGTCCTATCCTTAGATTTACCTTGTTCAATTATTATGTTTAAATCAAATATAAATCCATGAAGAGTATTTTGGTCTTTGCCTATTCAAACTCTACAACTATGTTTAAAGACTTAGTTGTTGACTTATTTATCGGTGATTAATAAAAGAATTTCTTTTGAATTAATATGCTGAATAATAAAATGAGATTTAAATAACGAATTGAAAAGTCGGGCCATAAAAGCACATTAGTCCACATGAACATGTTATTGTAGGCTGAGTTGGCGGGTCACAGGTGGATATGTCGCGCCATACCATTCAACTAATGTTGACTACTCAATTAACCTTGGCGTATGACTAGTCTGGATGAGGTGCACTATTGTGAGAATGACACACGCTGTTAAGATAGGTAAAGATTGGTGTTGTTTTGGGTTTGTAAAACCGTGGCATTCATAATTAGTTTTCTAACATTAGCCAATGGTCCAAGACTTTTTCCAAGATATTATTAGTGTTCTTTTTGGGTTTTCACTTGACATTGTTTTGAGCAAACATTTTCACATCTAGTTCTTACGTTTAACTCGCCAACACTTCTTCTTTTAGCAATTAACTGTGCAATTTAGTTGCCAACAATACCACTTTCAAAGCACCTAATCATGTGTGTTGTCGTCCAAATGGTCTATATTCAATGACTTGGAACATATTAAGTCGTGGAAAACATAATTCTATATGTTTTCATTAGTAGTTAAATTTGATTGCTAAATATGTTTTCCCTTATAATTTACTAACTTTTTAAGTTGACATATTTTATTTCTTAATTCTATGTATTTTATTTCTTAATTCGGGCTTAGGATTGTTCATGGGTTAGTTGGTCGGGTCTGAAAAGGGTACTTCTTCTGTTCCAAATCTATAATTATTTTTTGGGATATATTATAATTGTTTAGGAGAGAACATAATAATTGCTGTAAAAATTAAATTTTTTTTAAATATACTCTTGATTTGATTGATAGGTATAGTGTAAGTTTTATTTAAACAAAGAACAAAAAAATTTAACTAAATTTTAATTGTTATTTTTGAAAAAATAGAATATGAAAATAAGACGGAGTAATTTTTTTAAACAGCTTCACGCGCTGATGGTAGAGTGGAGTTTGAATGGGAGGCATAGTTTTATAGCTGTTGGGGTTTGTAATGTGTTACAGCGCAGATCTAGTTAAATGCTAGCTAGGAGTCTAGAAGTAAACTTTTTGATGTGTGTCTCTCTCTCTCTTTCTCTCTCTAAATCTAGGTATTGTGTATCTATAGGTGAACAAAGCGAGCATGTCGAGGTAGCCTCGAGCCCTGTGAAGGCCGGGAGACCACCGGCTCAATAAAACCCGGATTCTCCTTGTTATCACACCCTCACTCGCTACTGTAAAATGTGGAAGGGGCGCGTGGGTTTGGAAGTCAAATAGTAATGTGGTGTGTTGGATTTGGCGTAGAACTGCAAAAAGAGAAGCCTAGGATTAGACTGGGGTTCGTACAAAGCCCTACGCTACACCCTAGTACACGTGTCGACATCCAATCGAAAGATAACAGTAGGGGCTCAGTCACGGACGGCCCTTCCAGATCGGGGAATTTTCATAGGTCTTGTGGGCCCCTTCGCCCCGTCTCTAATTCCTTCTCTCTCTGCCCCCCCTGTCTCTCCCTCTCTCTCTCTCCCCCCTCTCCTCTGCGCCAAAGCATTAAAATCCGTACAATTCGCCTTTTACTTTCTACAGCTCACCCCCTCTCTAAAAATGAATCCGCCGTTCAATTATTAAAGTAATTTTTTTTTTAAATTTTAAACACAGAAAGCCGAACAGGATACCCCTTCTTTGGTTAAACCCATGTTTTCCACTTTTCCTGCTTAATACCATATTCAGTACTGTTCGTCTGGATAAAAGATTTTAAAAAATTGTTTAAAATTTTAAAAAAATTAAGAAAGACAAAATGTAAATTAATTGTTTTTAATTTTTGATATAATTTTATACTTTTTGAGACATAAAATATCATGTTGATGCGATATTATTAATCCAATCACTATCAATTCAACGGTGAGAATATGGTAGTGATTTTGGACTTCTTTTATTTACATTAACTATTTTTCATTTTCTTTGTTCATATTATTATGCTTTGGTCACACAAGAATAAGTATTCTCGTTAACTCAAATAAAAACCAATAAAGGAGTGCAAATGGTAAAAAACAAGAGTTTGTAAATCATGCATTGATAAGATATTTCACTTCACAATTAGCCACGCTAAACACACAAGTATTGGCGTAAAACAACGTTGTTTTAGCACAAAAAACACTGTTTAAATATTATCTCAATTATATGAATAATATTTTATATGTCAAAATAACGCCGTTAGCCTTGCACTTGATAGTAGTAATCTCGATACTAGATGAGGAAGAAAAGGACACAACATTATACTAGAGAAAGATGGGAACAGTAAAATATAAGAAGCCCATTGGCCCACATATTACCTCATTCCATTTCGTACAAGTGCTGGCTTCGGCCTTTACATTCAAGCCCTAAGCCCATCAGACGGAATTCAGCCCAAAAAAGACCGTATTGGTCTTCATTAGGCAAGGAAATTGATGGGCTTTAATTTTATTATGGGCCATACTTTTCTCAATTTTTTTAAAAAAAAAATTGTTTTCTCTAATTGCAGCAAACCTGATCTACCTGGAACTCTTAAACAGAGAAAACGACTACGGCCCGTTTGTTTCATCTTACTTATTTTTTTCGAATCTTCTCTGCCAATGGAATCGGAAAAGTAATTTTTCAGAAAGTACCATGAAAAGAATAAGAAATAAATAAGCATAATATAATAAATATTTGTAAACTTGTCTTTTTTTTTTTTTTTTGAAATAAGCCCGAGAAATAGTTTTGTTTTAAAACCAAAATACGAATAAGATTCACTAAGGATGAAAAGAATAAGAAATAAATAAGCATAATATAAGAAATATTTGTAAACTTGTCTTTTTTTTTTTTTTTTGAAATAAGCCCGAGAAATAGTTTTGTTTTAAAACCAAAATATGAATAAGATTCACTAAGGATGAAAAGATTTTAGCGAATAAGCTAAGAGAAACCAAATGGGTTCCTATTAGGTACGAGCATGGATATGATTGTTCGATTTTGTGACAAATCAAGAACCGACAACAAATTCATATAGATTGGAGATTTTGAAAATCAAATCAATTATTGAAACTTGTAAAATGGGACCACTTCAAACCATTGAATTCTCCGTTTCGACGTTAAATCATAGTTATATTTAAGTAGTATTAAATTACTTTTCGATTTTAAGCCATAGTTATTTGTAGTAGGCCGGATCAACATCATGTTTGTATGGGACCGGAATCAAGTTTGGACTAGACCATTGGTTAAACTCAAATAGTTCACTAGCCTCATGAGCCTGATCGAAGCCTGACGTAATCGAGGACATCATGCAATCAACCTAACTTAACGTTGTCTGTCGTTTGTCTTGAGCTTGTTATTTAGAATCCGAATTTGAACTTTCTGGAAAACGTATTGAATAGAAAAATAGAAAAATAATATGTATAAACAAATACACAAAAAACTTACATTAGAAAACAATATCGCTTTCAGAATAATTTTTAGACCGAGGCTAATGTTGAACACTATTACCCTTTCACAAATTTTGCCCCTCCATTCGTGCTTAGAGTTGATAGACGATTGTTTCCCAGGATACAACGGTCACGCGCTTAGAAGTAGCACAACAATCTGAGTGCCCAACGAACCAGAAAAGTGCAGAACTCTCTTAGTTTGAATGGATTAGACTCTCACAATATGCAGACAAAAGATTGAAATTCTGATGTCGAAAATGGAAGTGGAGGGACTGATTATATAGGTTGCAAGACGTCTATTCGGAACAGACCAAAAACTGTGTCTGTTCGTGGTGAACAACCATGGGATGCGATCCAAGAGGACAAATGGGTACAGACGCTATCCGTTGCAAAAAGAAATGGTTTAGCAAAAAGAAATTTAGTTAATTAATTCTATTTAGACCTAAGCCGAAAAAATACTTAACTAAATTTTTATAAAAAGATATACTCTAGTTGGGCCAAGCCCATTTGATCTTTTGACCCAACCCGGCCTGATTCGAAACAGATCGGATGAATGCGCCCTCACGTGCGGTAACTTTTGGCTAAAGTCCATGTTACCTAGGTCCTCTGCCATCCACAAAATTGAAGTGCCCCTTGGAGACCCAAACTCTTATTCAAGGTTGGAGTATATAACCCACGTGGATTTCTCTTATCTTTTTGTGGGACTAAGCTTTTCCCATTATTCAACCAATATCAAAATGGTAACTTTGGAGTCAATTTCTCATTCACATGTGTGGGTCCCCCCTCATATTTTGACTTAAATTTGCTAAAAAATATGGGTCAAACCCAATTTCCCAAACAGAGCCAACACAAGACCCGACAGGCAAGTTGTTCCACGTGGTTTCGACCCGCTTCTGCTTTGCATCTAAGTTTCTCGGTTCAGGCACGTGACATCTGAGTTATAGCTCGGTACGTTATGCATGACGTCATAATAGAGACAATTATTTCTGACGTCATAGTAAAATGTGCTTTACATATGCGTGCTGGCTTAGTCCACGCCACACTCAAGATTTAAAGGTAACTTCATGTAAATGGAATGTTACACACTCTTTATTCCTTCTACAATATTTCCTTTTGATTTTTTTGATTCACCTTGCTAGGACAACCTTCAAATTAAAATGCTCCACATTATCTATAAATTATGATGCCATTATTATAAACTATTTAAACCACCCAAAAGTTACATAACCCAAATCACTTAGGGTCTGATTGGATGCAGCCTTAATTTTTGATGTGCTAATTAGTTGGGGTGTGCTAAATAATTAGGGTGTGCTAAATAGGCGAGCAATGTTAAATTATAAGGCGGAGGCACGCACATTAATGTAATATTTAAGGAGAGTATATTAAATAACTCAATGATTAGATCAAAGATTAATTTGGGTGTGTTATACAAGGAGAAAATATAATAAACTGTGAAAGGATATTTTTCACTTTTCTCATGAATTTAACGTATTATTTTGAAAATAATATATATGTTATATATTATAAGTCTGTGTGCACACACTTATAATGTAAGTATATATAAAATTATATGTGAGTGAGTGAGTGTGTGTTATATATACACACACAACAAGTTTATAAGTATATATACTTACAAGTATATATATACTTATATATATTGTAACGTCCCAATTTTTAAACACGTTAATAAAAAGATAAAGTAAGTAAAATTCCGAATCTTTCATTTAAAGATACAAAGTTTAATACAGTTGATCGATTCTTAACAAAATACATGATTTTAGAAGTAAAGTTGTTATCAAAAGGACATCAAAAAGACTTGTAAAGAAAATCATTACACTTCTAAGACTACTAGGTGAATCAAGACTCGACGACGTTGTCTTCTAAAAAAGTAACTTCCTGGATCTGGTACTCGGGTTCAATTCTGTCTCCATCCATACTTGGCATGAAATATCAGGAGCAAAAGAAACATGCACCATGAGTTATGACACTCAATAAGAAAATTTTATCCTTTAGATTCTCTTTTTAATGTTTGGAATATTGATGTATATTTATGAATAAATAGTATATCTGAAAGTGGTAACACATAAGTGCTGAAATAAAGTATCAAAATGTAGAGTTCAATTCTATTAATTATATCACAATATTCGAGTTCTCAATTCAACCATTACCACGTCATATCAATGTTTATAATGACCACGTCATATATTGCATTCTCCAAAATCTCAATATAGTGTTCTTATTGATAACGATCATGACCTCTTTGATGTTCGCCAATCATCGTGTTCCCGTTCATCATGTTCCTAATCGATATATTCAACCTAAACGTTATATGCTCCCTTATCATGTCGAAACCAAAGATACTCCTAAACCACTTGACGACTACTAGACTGAAACAAAAAAGCATGCTAAGTTTGTATATAACAAGGTTGTACTACCAAATATTGCACTTGATGGCTTATAAATAAGAGATTATAGGCCATTAATCAGGTACGCTATCTTCATGATGCAATTACTTTTGTGCTTTGATCTTTCGGTGTTCTAACTTTAGCATCGGAGTGTCATTAGGTTGGAAACAACCCGACTGGTGCTACTTGGTTGTTCACTACGCAGGCTGTAGGAGCACTTCAGAGGGAAGGATATTCGCAACCCCCACAGAATTGATTCGGAAAATAAAATAAAGAACATAAATAATACCGAATAGAGTCTTGTGAATTCACAGTCTCCATAGAACAAATTTGCTACCTCACCGTGAGTATGTTAGAGGATGCACCGATGTCTGTATTTTCAGATAAAATAATTTACTCGGCAGATAGAACACCAACAATCGACCGTTTGTCACTCTCTCTTTCGAGAACACTAAATATAGGGATATTATTTGATGACCAGAAATTTGATGTATTGAAACCACTGATGAGGTTGACTATTTATACATATTTTCGATATATGAAACTGCTGAGAACATCAACGAAGACATTAATAGGAATATCAATGGACATCTAGGATGCAATTAATGGACATCAGTGCAGGTATGAATAATTTGTAACCATTGCAATCTTTTAGTGTCTTAATTTTATTCACAACCCTTTAAATTTTTAACAAAATTCTATATTATAATGATATTGGCATTCAGTTAAAATGGTTAAAAAGCTTAAAAAAACTAGGCATAAATCCATATGGTGTTTATGGAGTTTATTGGGATTAATAATATAGAAGATTGGAATAATCCTAAAATTTTGGCACGTTATGAGTCAAAAGAAATGGGCCAAATATAATGGAGGATATTGGAGGTGATTAACAATAGTTGAGAATATTGACAATTTTGATATTCAAATTAAGATCATATACAACAGCAATAATATCGATATCAATACATGTTATTACCGTGAAATGTGTCTATAGGTATATTCGATGATAACAACGTTAGGGGTGATATTCAATGATAGCTACATAAAATATGCGTAATACTTAATTCACTGAGATCTGTACGTATTGTTTTATATTATCATGATAGTGCATGGGCTCCCTTGAACCCTCAAATTAAAGGAGGAATATAAAGTTTTAGATTGTCATATCATTATAAACTTGAAAACATACTAAAAATCTCAATGGATCACGACATCAGTGGAGGTGATTGACATTATTGATGAGTCATTGGAGCAACTAAACTATTTGATATGGGATATTCGTGAATGAACCAATTTAAGAAGTCAGAAAAAACAATGATAAATCTCAATAGCTGAAATAATATTAGAGCAATTCAAATATTTGCACAATTATTATTCAAATAAGTCATAAAAAAATATGTTGGAGGATGGAGGTGATAGTTGAAAAGATTGACGATTTTGATATGAAAAATTAATTTGTCGCAAAATAATGTTGATATAAATGTATATACCTAATTACAACAAAAGGGATTTCCATCAAAATATATATTTTATCTTCACCTCTTGCCTATAAATATTGATGTCGATGGGCAGATGAGATGATGGAGGATATACACAGAAAATTGGAATGTTAATTCAAGAAAATAAAAAAATGGTTAACTTGTTGGATTTGGCTTGGTCTGCAGTTTTAATGGTTTGGTTTTGGGTGGAAGACAATGAGAACTATTAATTTTGTTTAATTTTTTTTATCGGAAAAATTCTGCAGTTTCAGAATTGGAATCATGAAACTCTCCTATAATTCAAAATCAAAAGTCAAGATGTAACTTGTACTTGTAATTGCATAAATTCAAGTGAATTATAACATTTCTTTTTGAATTCGTACCTTGGTTCTAATTTTGGAATTGCACTACTCATTTTATCCTTGACAATCGTGGTTCAAACCCAACCCGGCAGACTTATTTTTTATATAATACCCCTTTTGGTGTGAATTTTTTTTTAAGCCGATTCACACTTTTTTTTCTTTCCAAAAAGCCCACTAAAAACATTCTTCCCTCCTAACAACTGTAGGGATATTTTCTTAACAAAATTGATAAAAAAAAAAAATTGTCAAAAAAAACTGCTCTTATAATTACTAAAAAAACTGTTCTACAAAAAATAAAAAATAAAAATTCTACGTAACAACTAGAAACGTGTTCGCAAATGTATCGCATGTGTCACGGACGCTAGTATATATAAAGAGAAGACCTTTTTAGTGTGAACAATTTATTGAAGCCAACTCCCATTTTTGTGCTCCCTAAAAATCTAATGAACAATAAGGGTGTTTCCAATAACTTTATTAACTTCAAACTCATTTATTCACGTGAGTGTAAGAGGGGAAATTATGTAACTTGAAAGTCTAAAACTGCCCAACAGTTGGAAAACTGCCTATACTTTCACGTTTTTCCTTCACTTTCGGTTCATAGTAAGGTTCTGAATATCAGATCAACTTAAGTACCAGTTTGTCTATTGATATGGTACATACCAGTATCGGTCATATACCGGGTACCGTATCGGATTTATCGTAACTCTCTCTCTCTCTCTCTATATATATATATATATATATATATATATATATAAACCGTAAAAAGAGAGCCAAAAAAAATAATATCTTTTTTCGCAACTATTAAAAAAAAAAGACCTGATACCGGCCGATATGGCCGGTACCTGGCCAGTACGGACCAGTATTGAGAACAGTATGATATTATATATACTTGGTACTATTTTTATGTCAAAATGGTACGTATCGACTGGTACGATACGGTATTCACAACCTTGATTTATAAAAGAAACAAATGAAGACTTTCTTGGTCTCCAATTACAATTCCTTCACAATTTGATCTCTGGATTTATGTTTCTCCTTTTTGTTACTCACAGTGAGTTTCTCTCCTCTAAAAAAGTCTCCCCCCCTGCATGTGTGTTAGTTCGCAACTTTACGCAATACCTTAATTACACAAACCTAATGATAGAATTAAAAATGGTAGATGTTCAAATGAATTTTGCTGCATTTACAAGAAGTAAAGGTCGAATGGTAGTTATTGTGTTTGTAAGTTATTGTGAAGTCACAAGATGTTTTCGGACATAATTTTATTTTTAATATTCTGAATTGAGTATATTTCATTTCTCTCCATTTACAAATGGAAAAGTGCTATATATTTATTTTCACCCGATCTTCATAGTTTTCATCTTATGCTTCAATTTTACACCCTCAAATTTTAAAACATACGTAATTAAATAAATGAATAAACATTAAAAAATTCTCACCAAAAGCGCACTTAATTTTTTAGTGGCAAGTGGTGGCGGTGGTTGCCAATGTGGTAAACAAATTTTTTCTTAAAAAAAACTCTTTTGAGTGTGTTCAAATTTTTTAATTAAGTAGGAGATAGCTACTTAATTGTCTACTCTTTATTTTTGCTGAAGACTTAGTGTACTAAGTTCTAAAAATTTTATTATCAAACTGACTTAATATCTTTTTATTTAATCTATTCAGTTTTAAGTGCTGAAAATGGATTATCAAACAAGCCCTTAGTTGGTCATTATAGAATACCAACAATGACCAAATTAGTTTAGCACAAAATAAATCATTTGTCGACCAAAACAGTGACCACTTTTTGGTTATTCAAAAAATGGTTTTTAGTGACCAAACATTTTTCGTGATTAACTTGGTTGGTAATTATAGGATACTAATAGTGACCACTTTTTGGTCACTAAAAAAATCATTTAGTGACCACCAAGTCTAAGCGAGAAACTAATTTGGGCCCTATTCGGCCAAACTAGATTTTTCAAATTGTATAGATTATTGAGCAAATAATCTAGCCCCATTTGGGCTAAATTATATACCCAAAAAATCTGGATTAATCTAGTCCAAACACAACATAATTTTACATATCCACAAATAATTTAGTCCAAACACTTTGAGCTAGATTATTCCCTACGGAACCCAACATAATCCAATAATCCAATAATCCCATAATCTAGTTACGCCAAATGGACCCTTGGTCACCGAGAAGAACATTCAGCGACCACATTTTAGTTACTAAATGATATATTTTGTAATCCAAAATATTTTTAGTCACAAATACCTTTGTGTGACTAGGGTTAGGTGACGAGAATAGTTTGTCACAATTGACTTTTGATGACGTCTATTTGGCCTGGATTAATCCAGGCTAGGTTATCCGGGTTTTTTTTTGTCTTTATTCGATTTTTTTTTGTATTTATTATTTTTATGTCATTTTTTCATGGATTATTGGTTCGTATCGACGAAATGAATCTAAAAAGTATAAAATTATGTCCAAAAGTTAAAAAAAAGTCACTAAAGACGAAAAATAAGCCAACACGGACGCTGTTTTTGGCTTATTTTTTGTCTTTTCTGAACTTTTTTCAAATTTAGCCGATGATTGAGAACTTTTCTGAAAGCTCTTGTCGAGACGAACCAATAATCATCAAAAAAAATGATGAAAAACAAAAAATTAAAGAAAAATTTCAAATAAGGACAAAAAACTAAACAGTGAATAATCCAATAATTCAGTCAGGCCAAATGGACCCTAAATATGGACGTTTAGTGACCAATTGATTAGTAACAAAAAGTTTTTTTTTTTTTTTCTGTAGTGCATCTTCAGTCACTTGTAGCTTTCAGAGCAATTCTCCTAAAAATGAGAGAATTGAGAAAATCTCGCGACTATTTGGACTAACCTGTTTTTTAGATTATTTATTCGTATTTTCTTAAAAATAATTTTAATTTTTTTTTACTTTAATTCTTTGTAAAATATTTTGTTCGTCTCGATGAAATATTACAAAAAAATAAAAAATATGAATCAAATTTTAAAAAAAGATAAAACAAAAGAAAACTAAATGAATCTTTTTGTTTTGGATTTTGTTTGTCTCTAGTGAATTGTTTTTACTTTTGAACATAAATTTTTAATTTTTCAATTGTTTTCGTCAAAACGGTCAGTAATTCAAAAAAATTACACACAATATGAACAAATAAAAAAATTAAATAAAGATTAAGAAAAACATATATAATTTAATTTGGCCAAACACATTGACGAAGTTAGTCGGATGTCCTCTTCATTGGCATGTACTATTATAATTATTTTGCGTATCGCCAAACGATATCCACTATGGACTGGTAACCAAAAAATCCAAAATTCGTTGCACATAAAATAGAATATAATCCTATCTTGACTGTCACGGAAGGTATATTCTCTAGAAGATTCTAATTTAGCTAATTATCTTTATCTCAGTTAAATGAACAAAACAACCAATTTTGATCCTTGGATACGCCTATTTGTCCCTGATTTTAATAGTCCAAACGTATGGCATATTTGTGTTTTGCTAAATTTCACCTACCTCTCCCTGAGGTTTCTGATAAAATTACGTATACTGTATTCTTCCGAAGTTTTTAAAAATACACTGTTCTTGTTTATTTTACAAATAATCCTCTATAGACCCTTTGCCATTAGTTTATGATTAACGGTGTTAATGTTATGAATTAAATGTCATTGTTGCCCTCACTAATATTTGACCACCACCCAAAATCTTACCTTTTTCTTCTTCTTCCACCTCCCTCTCCCTCCCTCTCTTCCCCCTCTCTCTTTCTCACTTTTGTCTTCCCTACAGGTCCTACAAAAGCTCTCTCTCCTCTCGAAACCCTAGCAATTTTATGAAATCTCCTCTCGAGAAGTCTACCCTTCTGCTCACCCAAACCCTTAGCCCCAACGAAAATATCGTACGCACAACCACTGACAAACCCGACTGTCTCTCTTCTCCCCACTTTCTTTTCTATCCTCTCCATTTGTACCAATAATAATTCTCTCACCGAATAACCTACATTTGCATTGGAGATGATCAATTGAAACTCCATAATCAGAATTGAATTCGAACAGAACCTTGTACCCAGTAAATTTAAGTCTAGCAATTTTCTGATCAATAAAAATTTTATGCTCGATATAATTGTGCAATTTTTGGGTTGGTTCTGCATTGCCACATGGGCGATTATTTAATTCGATTTTGTTTAGTTGCTAGAAGAAAGGTGAGGAAAAGATCCATGGAGGGGGAGGTGGGAGGTGGGAGGTGCTTTTGCAACCTTGTGGTAAGCCGGAAAAATGAAGGGAATCGAATATGGATGAGAGCTATGGAGGGGTAATTTGCTACGCTCTAAGAAATGAAGATGGTATTGGATATAGAGGTAATTTGGTAGACCACATGGGCATTTTTATTAGTTCAATTTCAAACCTCTAACTCGTTCAAAAATGTGATAGGCGGATTTCAAAAATTCAAGTTGTTGGAGTGACTTCAGGAAGGGAAGAAGCCAACAAGCATCGATCATCGGTGAAATTGTTGATGACATAAGTTTGGATTTAGTCATTATGAGTATAAAAGTGATCCGCTCTAAGCATGTGGACGCTAATCGGAATAAAAATTTAGTTGAAAGCCAAAACCAGAGTAGTTACGACATGATAAAATAAAGAAGTCCATCTATACTTTTTTTCGGTTAACAAATGTTGGGTTAAATTATACTAAGAATTTGTTTTTTAATTTAATTAAATGGTGTAAGGAATTGCATTACCGTGTTAACCTAATTTAATTATATTGCAAATTTAACGGAAGAGGGGGGTAAATGGTCAAAGGAATAATATTAATCTATTTAATGTTGCAAAATTTAAAAAAAAATTATCTGCATTTTCGGAAGCCGAAAGCCATCAAGGAGGCGCACCCTCAAAGCAAATGAAATAATCCTGCCTGTAATAGGGAAACTTCATGAAAGGCATAGTCTATGAAAGACCCAACCCTTTAGGCAAAGGTATCAGAGAAAAATGGAGGGAAAATAACTGTAGAAGAGAATAATTTATAAAATTAGAAAAGACAATAAAATCGTCAAAATTCGAGCGAATACAGTGATTTTGTCAATAACCTTAGGTGAGGTATGTGGTGGTAGTGATCAGATGCAGTGGAGTAGTAGTTGATACAGTGGTGGCGGTGGTGATAGTGGTTTAGTGTTAAACCACTCTCAGTTAAAGTGTCACCAAGCCAAGTGCAGATAGCACTACATCTAGTGCAAATACATCCGCTCAGCACATATCTAGTGGAACACGAGTTAGTGCGCATTATTGTTAATTAGGAAAGTTAGTCAGGTAGTTAGGCAGTTAAGTTTGTTGCAGCTGTAATTGGTTTTGCACATGGTTTTGTTCTGATTGGCTCACTCCCTTATACACAGATTGTAAATAAGTCGGTGGATGTATTTTGTTACAGCGGTGGTGGTAATCGGCAGTGAAGTGGTTAATGATGGTGGTCGATAATGTAGTTGTGGTGATGGTTGACGTACGGCGCGGTAAAAATCTTTTTTTATAAAACTCATCTGAGTGTGTTCAATATTTTTAATTAAATAGAAAATATATACTTAATAATTTACTCTTTATTTTTTTAAATACTTAGAGTATTAAATTTCTCAAAATTTTATTATTAAATCGACTTTAATACATTTTAAAAATAGATTATCAAACACCTTCTAAGTGTAACACGTAAAAGGCAAATTTCAAAATTTGATGATATAACCCCGACTGGCCCACATAATTTTTTTTTAATCAAAAGAATAGCCCCACGACATAGAAACCCAGTAACCATCAGAACAAGACGAACAATAAAACAAGAGGCACCGCAGCCGAAATGCAAAGTCACCCACACCAGCGCCTAACAATACAAAATGGTTATGCATTGAAAATAGCAAGCGTCGTATTTGTATTATACAAGATGTATTTTAATTTTAATTCTGATACAAATGTACATATATATATGTATATATTTATATAGATATAGATAGATATAGAGAGAGAAAAAAAAAGCTATATACACCAACACTTTTTTAGATTAATATTAGACTAATATCTAAACTCTTCATTCCTGATTAAATTTTAATGATATGAACCGTTCAATGTATTTAAAATATGTTTAAAGGTATCCGCGAAAATCAGTTCAAAATATTACCGAAAATGACTTTATTCAAACAGTGATTCATAAATCAGTTTCTGTCAGTATTTTTAGTCAGCATTTTAAACTACTGCTTGGATCAAGCCATTTCCGATAATATTTTGAGTTGATTTCTCGCGAGTACCCATAAAAATATGTTATAAGCACATTGAACGGTTCGGATCATTAAAATTTAATCAAGAATAAAGACTTTAGATGTTGGTCTAATATTAATCTAAAAAAGTGTTGGTCTCTTGAGCCTCTCTATATACAGAGAGAGAGGGAGAGGGGGATGAAGTTTTCTTTATTATTATTATGTTTTAGAAAAATAAGAAATTGGCGCATGAACTACTCCGTTAAAATTATTATAAGATGTACAAGATTTTGTCATTTGTCCGAATATGCATTTTTTTAAGCTTTATCCGAATATGCCTTCCAATGCCCGAACACGTCTCCCCTTATATGTATCATTTGAATGAATATTATTCTCGTGAGTCGTGACGGATGAATATGTATCAATTAATTTTATTGAAGCTTTTATTTTGCTCGTACCCTTTGATCACACGTCTCCACTTATATTTGTCTATAAAACCATCTGTTTTTATCTCATTATACAATAATTTACAATAAGTATGTCCGGCCATCAACTTATATATATATATATATATATATATATATATATATATATATATATATAGGGAAAGACTAAAGAGACCAATACTTTTTTAGACCAATATTAGACCAATGTCTAATCTCTTGATTCCCGATTAAATTTTAATGATCCGAACCGTTCAATGTGTTTAAAACATATTTTTAAGAGTACCTGCAAGAAATCAGCTCAAAATATTACCGGAAATGGCTTGATCCAAATAATGATTTATAAAACAGTTCCTGTCAGCATTTTGAACCACTGTTTGGATCAAGCACTTTCCGGTAATATTTTGAGCTGATTTCTCATGGGTACCCTTAAAAACATGTTTTAAACATATTGAACGGTTCGGATCATTAAAATTTAATCAGAAAATAAGAGTTTAGCCGTTGGTCTAATATTGGTCTAAAAAAGTGTTGGTCTATGGAGCCATCCCCATATATATATATATATATATATATATATAATTTGGTTCAAATTTTAATAAATTCAATCTTAAAAAAATAAAAGTGAATCTATCTGAATTGTCTACATTATTAATGGGTGCCAATCCGATTCTGAGTTTGAAACATTGGATATCTAATCCGATAATCTTATTCAAAAAATTGTTGTAGATTTTTTTTGGTCTTTAATCAAAATCTTATATTTTTCTTTTTCTTTTTCTTTTTCTCAATTTTTTATGAATTATTTATTCATCTTGACAAAAAAAGTAGAATATATATATGTCAAAAACTTAAACTTTTATTGAACCCAAAATAATGTAAAACAGATAGACTTTTTAGATTATTTTTTCCTTTTTAAAGTTTTATCAACTTTAGTACAGTTTTTGTACCTTTCTGATTGCTTTTGATAAGACAAATCCATAATCCATATTAAGCTATTTTCGTCTCGAATTAATCTGATTATAAGAAAATTTAGACACCGTCTAAATTGGTAATGTTAGGAGGTGAAGACCCTCCATTGGAATGCCCACCCGGGGTTGATTTCGTGCCTTGAAGACAAAAATGCATTTTTAGGACAGTGCCTCGTATTACCGGTAATAAGTGTTAAGTAATGACTGGTACTACTGGTAGTGTGGGGATGCGCGGAAATTTCAAAGACTCTCAAAATTTGTTCTTTCCTAATCCAATTAGGATCAAATCTTTTCCTATTGTTTAGAGATTTAATGTATATCTCTTTTAGGAGGTTTCCTAAGAGATATGAATTGTTATATATATATATATATATATATATATATATATATATATATATATCTTTATGGAGGTTTCCTAAGATATGATTATGATAAGAGAGAAATAATCAAGCTTTCTAGAGAGAGAGAGTCAAGAGAAAATACAAATCTCCGAGAGATTGTGAGAAGACTTGTACTCATTGATTTTGATTCATAGTGGACTGGTGTGGCTCCCGTGGTTTTTCCTCGCGTTGAGGTTTTCCACGTATATCTTGTGTCTCGTTCTTTTCTTTCTATTTTACGTAAAATGAGAAGTAAAATTAAAATTTACGTAAGAACTCCACTCAGAAGAAGCTTATCAAAAAAAAAAAAAAAAAAACTCCACTCAGAAGAAATGATTTCTGTAGTTCTTATTTATAAAATGGTTGTCTTTATTAATTTTTATAAATTATTTGTCTGTCTTGACGAAATAAATTTATGTTTAAAAATTAAAAAACCAATAAAGATAAAAAAATAAATTACAATGGACACTGTTTTTTAATTATATGACATATTTTAATTTTTAAAAATTGGTTCGTAATTTTTTAACTTTATTAAAATTTTACATCGAAACGAACTAATAATCAGTAAAAATTGCCGATAAACAAAAAATTTAAAAAAAAATCAAATAACGAAAAAAATGTAATCCAAACCGATCCTAAATTTATAGTAGTAAAACAATTGAAGGAAAGAACTAAAGGCCAGAGAGAAATTAATAGTACGTACCAGCCACCAACTCAACATCCTTTGGTCAACAGCTTGAAAGATTTGTAATTCGCCTTCACATTTATGATTGCGAAATTTTTATCTTTCTGCACCGCTTCTTGTTCCATTTATAAATATCTCATTTTTTTTTTCCAAAACTTATATCTTTTTCTTCCCCATCTTCTTCTTTTGTTCCTTCTCGTAAATTGCAATGGCTGTTCGGTGGCCGTTCGTGTTCTTGGCGGTCGCCGGACTGTTTTGTTGTGTTCTTTCATATGACCGGCCACCGGCACGGAGGACCCACTTTCTGCCGAGGCGGAAAGATCTTTCATCCACTTCTCCGGAACAGGTACTTCCTTTTCCACTTATACATACTTATATCATGAAGATTACAAATATCATCTTCAAAGTTATGTTTGAATCTCAAAATTTAAGGTCAGGAATAAGGATCTTTCTGGAAATGTCATTTTTCGTAAGAACTTGTGTAGGTATATATGAGAGACAAGACACCATACCAAATCCTATAGTTTTTGTTCTTCGATGAAACATGAACTTCAGATTGCTGGGAGATGGGGGAATGGGATTATTTTTTGAGTTAATTCCAGCTAAATTGAGAAATTAGGAATAACTTATGAATTCCATTTCGACCAAATGGTGGAATCGTGAGATTCTGCAATCAAATTTACACAGATCCCAACACATGTATTCGGAAACATTTTGTATATCATTTTGTACATTCACATGCATAGAGCGATTACGAATATATATATATATATATATATATATATATATATATATATATGCACAAAAATCTATATTTGTAGGCTTTCTCGACGGCGAAACATCAAACCAATTTTGCAATGTAACTGTCTACCATACTCTTAGGAAGCATCCGGTGTCCCCCTCGCTTGTAGCAAAAGGTTTGGTGTCATTTCACAACATTAAAAAATTCACTCGGGTCCCTTTTGTAACTAGTGAAAGAAATTTTGGATTGTTCATGTTTGTTAGTAGTTAAAAAGTAATTTATTATTTATCATTCCAGATATAATTATCCAAATTGTTATATTTGGTTTTTGTTTTTCTTCTTTTGTACCCTTGATATGATATCCGAGTACTATTTTATTTTAATGGAGGGGATAAAATTATCTCACTCGTCTTTATGTCTATATTTTATTCTCTTCAATATTCATCTTTCTATTTCGTACTTGTCATTATTTTTTCGAAAATATAATTCATCTGTTCATATTTATTATATTTTTCTTGTTTAAAAAATAATCAAACAAATATTTTATAATTATTCATTCCTCTATAATAAATCATTTCTCTTATTATATTAATCGCATTTCTTCCGAGATTTTGACCCCCAAGCCGTTAGCAAAAACAACCAGAACTTGCAAACTTCGATGTTTGATTTAATTAAAATCTTTTAATGTATTGAGGATTCACTTCCTGAAAAAGTGAAAAGTTCTGTTGAAATCTTAATTGGATTAAGACCTAACATCTTTCTTCTGCCTAACAATTCAGGAAAAAAGTTTTGTATAAATAATATCCCCTCCATTCTCATACTCGGACTTGGTGTTTCTGATGTGTATTGTGTATAACAAAACATGTTGTGAGTCAAATAATATTGTTTTGGTGTACAAAATATTAATAGAGTATTTGGACACTGATCGGAAAAAATTTGGTCAATATTTTACGATCCAAAACGACATCATTTTGATGCATAATACACTTCGCTGTGTATAATGCAAAGCAAGCTTCCTGCCGTTCCCTCATCCTCACCGTTTCACGATGAAAGTTCCGTGCACAATGATTGAAGTTATTTCGTACCAATCTATAGATGTAATTGATATCTTCTAATTTTGCATAAAAAGTCAATTGGTCTCCACAGAGAGAGAGAGAGAGAGAGGGAGGGAGTACCAAGATAAAGAGATAGAGTGGGAAGAAGAAGATGATGGTTTGGATGGATGGATATTACTTTTCTAACCAAAATTGATTATAGAGAGAGAAATGGTGTGGAGATTGGGGTTGGAGAAAGAAAGTATCAACATAAAGAGGGGAAAGAAAAAGAGGATGGGTTAGAGTGTGGGTGTTGTTCTTGGGTGGTGAGTCGAGTTAAGACGATATGGAACAAGAAGCAGAGCAACTCATCTTTAGATTTGAAAAGGTAGAATGGAAATTGTAAGAGCTCACAATCAAGGCGGAAAACTAGGAGCTTACTATCCAGCTGAAACCAATACTCTCAATATGAGTGGACCTGTGATCTGCAAAACAATAATCCGTCAAAGAGCCCTCTGCTGCTGTGGCAGGAAGACACTCCGATGATTAAGTCAGGCAAAAGCTCACAGCAATAATAACTCAAGCTAATATTCTCTATTAGCAAGCGAAACTATGCACTACTTAGAACGTACCTCTTTTTGTTGATCTGGAGTTTTATTTATAGACTTTCTCTTTAGTCCTAATTCTCTTAGGACTTTAATTGGAGTGAAGTGCCTTCTGATTGACCACTAATGAGATAACTCTCTGTCAAGTAGTTATCTTCTATCATTAGAGTTTGATTCAATTAATATTTCTCATATTAATTAAATTGGCCGTGGATTTCTCATCTATATCTGTTTGAACCGAATCCCGACTTGTTCGGGATTCTGTCTTATCTTGAAGAAACGGTTGCTGATTGCCTTTCTCGGGCCAGCCGTAGTCCGGACCGACATTATATGTTCGGCAAGACATGGATCCGCCTTTCTCAGGTCGGCGTTGCTCAATACTTGGTTCTGTTATCCTGATTTGTGTATGGTCGGCACTTCTCGTGTCGGCCACTCTCTCACGTGATTGGCACGTGCTTCTGGATATACCATCCGGTTTCGGCCGAACTCCGAACTTACTCGGGGGGGTTAGATGTATTTTCTCAATTATATTTTTACCCTCGTCAGAAATTGATATTAATTTTGTCCCAAAACTTACCCCTTTCTCTGCCTCTCATAAAAACTCCTTCCTATTTTAGAGAGAGAGAGAGAGAGAGAGAGAGGGAGAGAGAGAGAAAACATACCAAGATAAGAGCATGGTCGATTGACCGAAAACATATCAAGTTTTTCAAAAACACATAAGCTCAACTCATATCAAACTCAGTAAAAACTTATTCTAAATTGACTTATATTTTACTTCCAAGTTTGAGTAATCGCCATTTCCAGGTGCACATATCTCTAGTTGGCAATAACAACATGAGAATATCATGGATTACCCAAGACGATGCTCCCCCAACTGTCAGATACGGAACTTCATCGGGTGTATATACTTCTTCAGCAAATGGGACGACCTCGTCTTATCAATATATATTGTACCAGTCTGGTTCAATCCATGAGGCGGTCATTGGTCCATTGCAGCCAAGCACACTCTATTATTACCGATGTGGCTCTGATTCAGACCCCGAACTCAGTTTTCGAACTCCCCCACCTCAATTGCCCATCACCTTGGCTGTCGTAGGTACGTAGATTGACTGTCCGTGTTTATCCATCCGTCAGTTCGTTTTTAATAAATATATATCCACTCAAATGTTGGGGATTATTTCAGGTGATCTTGGTCAAACAGATTGGACCACCTCAACCCTCCAACACATTTCGAACTCAAGCTACGATGTGTTGCTACTGCCTGGGGACTTGTCCTACGCGGATACAAATCAGCCACTGTGGGACTCATTTGGCCGTTTGGTAGAGCCGCTTGCTAGCCAGCGGCCGTGGATGGTGACCCAGGGCAACCACGAGGTCGAGAAAATCCCCGTCTTACACTCAAAGGCCTTCACATCTTACAACGCAAGGTGGGTATTACTTAAAGAGACCAAATCCACCAACACACTTCTTGTATATATTTATAAGTCTCGGACAATTCTTATCTTACAAATCAATTTTAGAATTGAATTAAGCTCATAAATTCTTAATATAAACCATGGCTGGCATTGTATTTAAATTTCTCAACAGGTGGCCTATGCCGTTCGAGGAGAGCAACTCTGACTCCAACTTATACTACTCGTTCGAAGTTGCCGGTGCCCATGTTATTATGCTAGGCTCCTACACTGATTTTGGTTCAAGCTCCGCACAGTATGCGTGGCTGACGGCTGACTTGAAGACGGTTGACCGGAGCAAAACGCCGTGGCTGGTGGTGCTAGTCCATGCGCCCTGGTACAATTCAAATCATGCCCATCGGGGTGAGGCTGAGTCCGTTGACATGAAGGCAGCCATGGAAGATTTACTTTACGGAGCTCGAGTTGATGTCGTATTTGCTGGACATGTTCACGCCTATGAGCGCTTCGTAAGCTTTCTAGTTCCTTCCCCCTCACCCGTAAATCAAATAATTTTTCACAATTTTCAATAAGCCTTTGTGTGATAAAATAGTAAAATCATTTAGGCAATTATATGTTTATAAATAACAAACTCATCTTGTTGTATCCATATCACTTTTCTTTTCTTTTTCCCCTCCAACTGGTTATATTATCAGTGTTGTAACCTGTAGTTAGAAGTCATCCATAACGCGTTCCTCCTCGGTAATACCTTGCAAAAAGTCTAAGAACACCTGTATAATATTGGCCAACACTCCGATGTCTGAGTTAGTAGTCGAGAATTTATTGAGAAAAATAAGATAGAAAAACAATGCTAGCTAGAGGGACAAGTCATACCTATTCACTTATTTTAGACGTACATTTTATTCCTTTATCTCTTTGAGTCCTCCTAGAATACTATTACCATGAGATGGTGATTAGATTATCATCTCCGGCCTTTTTGAAGTTTTCATCCATCTCGATTTCACACACTTTCATTATGAGTGCTCTCTCTTCCTAAAACTAAAACTCCCAGCTTAACTACCTTGGGCCTTTGTTTTGAGGAGGGAGACATCTGTTTTTTCGGGCCGAGCAACCAAGGAGACTATAAAAATAGAGGTGAAAAGACCTCTTTAGTTGTTGGCTTCTCACATATTAGTGATCTTAATAAGTTCTTTGCCACAATATTGTCTATAAGTTTTAGATGTAATTTTGCTATTTGAATTGGTGATCAGACAATTTAAGTGCTGTGTATTGAATTAGAAAAACTCAGTTAAATACAATTCTGTCACATAATTAATTCGGCTTTTTTCTCTTTGTTTGCGTTAGACTCGGGTTTACAAGGAGCAAGCCGACAACTGCGGTCCAACATATATCAACATTGGAGATGGTGGCAACCGCGAAGGCCTAGCGACCAAGTACGTTTATTTTCCCAACTTCTTTATTTTAACTTATTTTTATTTTTTGATACTTGTATCAGTTTTGTATTGAATTTTTACGATGACTCAATTAAAAAGTATATATATATATATATATATATATATATATATATATATACATACATATACATATATATATATATAAATATAATAAATTTGAAAAAAGTTCCAAAACTATGACATTAATATACAAAATCTGTGTATTTTTTATTTATTAGTAAAAGATTTTATTAATTTTTTTGATTATTTACTTTATAAATTCTTCTTTTCAAGACGAATAATTAATCTAGCAAAAATTAGTAAAAAAAACAAAAGTTTAAAATAAAAAATTAGGTACAAAAGTAATTAGGCCAAATCTTAATTGTAATAAAATAATACCTCTAGTACTCAAAAGGATCTCGTTAATTAATTTAGAAATTTTCTTGTATTTTACAGGTATATGGACCCACAGCCAGCCATATCAGTATATAGGGAGGCTAGCTTTGGGCATGGAGAGTTTCAATTGGTGAATGAGACCTATGCACTGTGGGCGTGGCATAGAAACGACGATGATGAGCCAGTCGTAGCTGATTCAGTGTGGTTGAAAAATCTTGAATCTGATCCAGCTTGTAAGGTGTAATAACCTAATTGGTAGATGTCTTTATGGGTTGATTTGCCCACAATAATTTCCCTCACAAGGAACTACACAACATATACTTGAAAGAAAATTTATACTTCAACACTTGTATTTTGCTGATATTTATATGTATTTTGCTGGAAGTCAAAGAAAATTCACCTTTTTTAATTATGTTTGAGAATAATGGTTGATCTTATTTATTTAACTATCATTTTCTTATTAAATGTTTTGAAGTTTCAGGATAAGTGGTAGTCTTTAGAAAACTCGGTGATTAAGGTTCTGTACTTAAGGATTAGTCGAGGTGCAAGTAGCTGACTCGGATGTACATTCTGAGGTATAAAAAAATGGATAGTCTTTAGAAAAAACTAGAACACTTCAACCTTTTAATCTCCTAACTCGATGGAGAATGAAAGTGAAAATATCAAAGCTCGTCTTACCATGTGTTTTTTTTTAGTTAATTCAATATTTTGAACATAATTTTGAAAATGAATTCTCTCAAAGTGAATTTTATAATTAGATGTCAAAAATATATATATTAGAAGGAATAATTTTTAAAAAATGAATCACTAATTTGGAAGAGATTAAGATTTTTTTTTTTTTGTCATCATTTCATTATTGGATAACGAAAGCTCACATCTGGCGAAAGTTTTTCTTAAATGATTAATTTAGTTCAACATAGAATTGTGCTCTCGCACACCTGTGTATGTGCCGATCATGTGAGAGTAGGGCTAACTTAAGAAGAGCGGTCTGACAAGGAGTTGACCTGACAAAGGCAGTTTAGGAAGTTAACAACCTGAGAAGGGTAGTTATCAATCTCAAATTGAAGATAGAGTAAAGCCTTGAATATCTCGGGATATGTTCTATTCAGATAAGGATGGAGAGTCTTAGGCCGATTCAATCTAAAATGAGGAGTTTGAAATTAAATAAAACTCTAATAATAGAATACAATTCCCTAGAGAGTCTTCGGTTTTATCTCATTAATGGTCAATTAAAGTGAGTTCTACTTCGATCCTAATGAGGAATTAGATATTCAAGAAAATTAGGAAGATTAAGTTGCAAGGTCTAAAAATAAATGTTGAGATCCATGGAGAATGGTACGTATTAACATATGCTAATACAGATCATTAGTTATCGTTTAGAAGATTTCTTATAATTCATAGTCTGACTTAATCATTGAAGTGTCTTCCTGTCACAACGGTGTTGGGTTCTGTAATGGTTTATTGTCTTGCAGATCACAGTGATTCTAGTAAGAGAGAATGTAATTTCCTGTTGGATAATTGAGGTATTAATTTTTCACCCGATTGAGAAATTCACCCAACTTATATTTGGTGCCGTCTGTGAGAAAATAAAGATCTCATGAACCACACAGAGATACACTAAAAGGAACCACTTGCAGGGAGAAGTCTAAACTTTTTCCCTCAGTTCCGCCCAAGCCAAGAGGACATTCAATATGGCACGACCTATAAGGACAGGCCGGTTCAAATTCTGGAGCACAAAAGGAAAAATCTTAGAGGCAAGGCCATCAAACAAGTCAAAGTGTCATGGTGACACCGGAATATGAAAGAATCAACTTGGGTACAAGAAGATATGACGAGAGCCAATCACCCTAAGCTTTTCATTTAGACTGTACCATATAAATTTCAAGTAAGAAATTATTTAAGGAGAATAGGTTGTAATAACCCAAGTTGTTTTTAAAAAAAAAGTTTAAACATTATTAAATAATTTCATGCATTTATATATTTTTAATTAGAATTCAGAGACTTTATAATTTCGGAGCTCGCTCGAGTGAGTTGAGGCCACTCAAGCTATCTCTTCGTATTCTAAGTGGCTGATTTAGGGTTCTTGAAGTCCAATGATGGGGGATATCTGTTTCAACCAATTAACTACTAGTTTTGTCACATGTTTATATGGATTTTGTTATATAAACTATGTTCGGTTCCATTTTTCATTTATGTCATAGAAAACATTTCAAAATCAGAGAAAAATCAGAGGGAAATGATTGAGAGTTCTTGAGTGTTTCCGAGGATTAAAGTTCTGCCGTTCTTAGATCCATCAAATTCGTCTTGCTATTTGTGTTTTGTGATTAGTTAAGGTAGAAATTTTTATCTATCAACCCCTACAGTTAGATTTTACCGTTATCGCATGCATGTTTTAGGGTTGTAGTCATATGTTTAGTTTTCTATTTGAACTCTGTATTAGATCTGGAATTTTCCAAATCTAGGAAAATGACAGGCCGCTCAAGCGAGCATTGGCTGCTCAAGTGAGCTCCTTGTATGTTGACAAATCCTGATCCATGAACCAGAATTCAGAACTTGAAACCTAGTAGACGCTCAAGCGACCTATGTAATTCACAAAATTTTCAGCATGTTAACTGAACATTCTGGCCTTGATATCCAAACAGTAAATCCTATTGTTTTGGCATGAAATCACTTTGCACGTGTATACACTTATGTTATGAAATGTCTATGGATCCATGAGGATATTGAATTTAGGGTAATTTATGTAAAATCCCCTTTATTTATCAATCGATTTCACTTAACTCCCTTCATCTTTTAATTTTCTCAATGTACTCTTTGATCTTTCAAAATATAACAATTGATCCTTTTTAGTTTGAAACAGTTAGAGGATAATATAATAAATAGTCATAAGCATCAATCCAAAAGGGATCAATCGTTATATTTGAAAAGATTAGGGGGTATAATGGGATAATTAGAAAATGAAGGAGATTAAGTGAAACCTAGTGGTAGATCAAAATGGTTTTATGTAAATTACCTTTGATCAATTTATGTTTTACGGCGATATCGTGCATGTTGATTATTGTTGATAAATACATTTGTGTGAAAATTAATTTGATGAAGATGGAATTTGTGGAAATTATGAACTAACAATAAAAGTAGTACTAAGTTAATTACAGCCCTTGTGCTACCTATTGTTGGGTTAGATTTTTTAGATAAATTTGGTGGTTGGATTCTCCTTCTCGCTTATATTTTGAGTTAGACTCTTGAGGTGGATTGGTGGTTTGATTCGCCTTTGACTTTTGTCTAGGTTAAATTCCAAAGATGAGCTTTGGTGGTTCAATTTCCTTCTCACTCATGATCCGGGTTCAATTTCCGAGGTGGGTTAGATTTTCGTTGTACATTGTGTCGTGTTTCATGTGGTTTTAATTCCGACCGGTCGTTGTCCTAATTAAAAGAAAGAAAAAAGAATGAATATAAAACACTGAAGCTTTCTTTACTGTTTTGGCATATGTTATTTAATTTCTAAATCATGTTGTTATATGACATTTAATTACTTGTTATTTGCATCGCGTATTTTTGGTCTGGTTTTCAGATAAATATTTCTACAACTCGTCGATGTAATTTCTCTGCTCTTAATGTTTCATATCAAATGTAGATGTGTAGAGCGAGGTTGTGATGGAGCAGATCAAACCAGAGGCGACCGACAGGGAGACCTTCACCTGGGAGCAATACCCCTAGATAGGATAGCTTTGCATAGCAATGCTCCGGGGTGGGGAAGACCCAAATTGACATTAGATGAGGTAGTGCGCAAGGATTTAAGTCTACTAGGGCTAAGTGAGCAAGCAGCACTTGACAGAACTCTTTGGAGGAAAATGATTCATGTAGCCGACCCCACTTGATTTGGGACATAAGGCTCAGTTTGGTTTGGTTTGGTTTGGTTTGGTTATTCTTTTTTTTTTGTATTTATTGTTTAAACCTCAATGTTTTGTAATTTATTGGTCCGTCTTGATGAAAGGAATCTAAAGAGTATAAAATTATGTCCAAAAGTTTAAAAAAAAATACTAAAGACGACGAATAGGTAAAAAAAACTCTATTTTTTGATTTATTTTTATCTTTTCTGAACTTTTTTCAAATTTGGCCGATAATTGATAACTTTCTTAAAAGCTCTTGTTGAGATGAACCAATAAATCAAAAAAAGTTGATGAAAAATAAAAAATTGCAAAAAAAATTTCAAATAAGGACGAAAAAAAATTTCAATAAATACCACAGTCCAAATGGACCCATGATACTGGTAAAATAGAAAAACTGTTTATACTTGAATATGGAAGGGCACTTGTTGCATGGGAAATGAAAAAAAGGTAATGTGGAGTTTATTTGAAATTGACAACTAAAAGATAATTAATTTAAATGAATATAAATCATCTAAAAAATGAGACTAAAAAGTAAAAACTCATGTAAAAATCGGCATATTCAGCGTTTCTATGAGACCGGATGTTGATGCTTCATAGCCTGGATAGTTAAAGATATATTTGTGATACTTATTGGATTATTGAATTACGTTGTTCAAAGTATAACTTAATCTAGTCAAATTTGTTTGGACTAAGTTATTTTTGGTGTATTTTGACCGCCATATAGGATTGTGTTTTACTCTTGAGGTATAATTATAGAAATATCCTTGAAACTAACTCAATTCAAAGCCATTCTTCCCTCTTACTGGGGGCAATTTAGTCGTATGACTAAGCTGTCACGTGCACTATAAAAAGTTAAAAGTCCTTTCTTATTTTTGAAACAATTTAGCCAAAATAACCAAGACTCATTTGGCTCAAACAATACAAAAAGTTACTAATTACTAAAGACCAAGTAAAAAGGCAAGGAGCGTAATCATCTAAAATATTATAGAAGAGGCCCATGTAATTACCTACTCATTCTATAACTCCGTACTTTTGGTTGCCAAAACAACTCATGAAGTCAACAACCAAAGCCAACTTATCCTGAGATCTCCGTTTGTCCAAACAGCTACAACCGAAGTACCTTCTTTGTTGACCTCTTTGGATTTGGATTGGATTTGACTCTTTTGCACCTTTATTTTATGGGAGAAGTATGGAATATATCTTCTCTTCTGTTGAAGTAGTTAGCTCTACTTCCTCTGACCACCTTCCTGCAGTTATGGTGCATCTCAATCAAATTGGATATATTTTGTACTTCTAAAATATTATGGGCATATTATGTAATAATCTAAAATATGTAAACAAAAAAATTTCACATTTTGACACACAATATGCAACAATATAAGTAAAGAAACCAAAATTCTAACTGTTTCGGAGCCAACATTGCTGGGCGAACATATAAACCAAAATTGTCCGCACCCAATCCCAACTCGGACCCCATATCTTATTCATCTTAAATCCTCAACGAATAACGACTGTAAATAAAGAAATTTTATGTTAAGCTTGCAAATTCTTCCAAATAGAATTGGATACTCTGCCAAGATTCACCCACCTTTGTTCTGGGAATTCAACAAGAGAAAACAAGACGAGTATCTCGTTTCTTCTTTTGCGTTTTTAATGTATATCTTGGAGATATATGGGACTTGGTATGTACAATGTATAGTAGGGTGTCCGCTAAATCAACGTGGTTTTGACGCCAAAAATACTATCGGTGTTCAAAGGCAATGCTTTGAGTGTCCTGCAGCAATATTTTGGACACGAAAACGATGCCGTTTTAACGCGCTACAATAATCTTCTATGCGTTCCATAAATTTAGGACCTACTCACCTGAAGCTCCATTTGGTAAAGCTACTGCAAATGGGTTTATGTCAGCAAATGTTAGTTTGGAGTTTGAGGAGTGCTAAAACTAGAAAAAAAATGCTTTGAAAAACACCATCTCCTAATTCCTCTTTTGTAGTTGTATATTTGTTGAAGACAGCTCTACTTCCCACCTTCCCAATATTCCCTCAGACCAAAGCTATATAAAATGCATAATCTAGTAACATACACACACACACCTACTGATATTAATCCTACACACACAATCATACAGAGCAGAGCCCTCCACCATGGCTTCAACAATCCAAGAATATTCTCCAAAAACCATAGCAGAAGCCCCGCACAAGGAAAAAGAACAACAGGAGGAAGAAGAAGAAGACCTTTTCGAGATCGATTTTGAAGTTTGCAACAGCATTCCTGCACCTGATTATTACTGGGAGAGCTACCTCGCTTCAACCAACACTGCCCTTATGGCCAACTGTTTGTTACCCATATCCGACCTCTCGAATGCTGTTCCGATGATTACTAAATCCCAGGATGCTAATTACCCCTTGCTGGAAAAGCCCAGTATCTTCATCTTCGCAGAATCAATGGCTGAAGATTTTTTGGGGCTTCCATCATCTTTGGCTGCCATAAGTATGATATTGAATTGAACAGCATCCCCTGAAAAAATCTACAAAAAAACAAAAAACAAAAGAGAATTGGTGTGTAACGACTTCTGTTCTGTGTTTTTTTTTCCCGCTAGGAGTGCTTTTCTGGTGTTAATTTCTTGTTTAGCGTTTCTTATGAGTGCGTTGAGCAAGAGCTGATTATATACTTGAAAGTGGCGGGATAATTAAGTTTGTTACAGTGTTTTGAATGAAGTGTTGTTTTTCTGGTAGTTCTTTGCTCATACTAATTAAGCCATGAGAGTTGCTGAAGAGTGGTTCAAATTTCAAGGTTTACGATAAAGGCAAGGAAATCGAGACGAAAAGGCTCCCATTTGTAGACTTCTTTAATCCGTGTGCTGCTTCCTGATTCTAGAACTGTATGCTTTGAGATCTCTCACTTAAACTCTGCAATAACCAAAAATAATTAGTGATTATCGATCGGGGTTTAGCTAGGTAGCACTCGGATGCCTAATTTAGTACTTAAAAGAGATGAGTCAAAGGAAAATACTATTAGGTTTTAGAGATTGTGTACCGTACTTTCTTACATATTGTACTATTTATACTCGGTCTGACTTGAGCACATGTCCGAGTAGGCATGTGCGGAGCACGTTTCTGATAATCATGATTCATAACTGAATTATGTTACCACGACACCCCATGATGTACTGACGTCCAGTTCAGAAGCCACGTGCCATGGCCGAAACACATGTTCGCCAAGTGAACTCTAGTCTGTACCACATGGCACACGTCAGTTTGTCTGGTCCAGACTCGGCCCAGCCCCAAACAATAGTTGCCTACGAATTGGGCCTTGTGCAGTGTACCATAGGCATGGTCGAGCTTCGGTCTTGCTCAGTACGCTGCAGAATGCCTGGGCTCCATTTCTTCCTAGCCTTAACCTTCAATGATGCCCTAGCCTATCTAGTGTTATGATTCAGCTCACTACATCTAGTTTGATTTCGATCTTACATCCTTCATAACATATATTTATATTTATATGTATATGGTTTTGCAAAAGTTTTCCTCCTCCCAGTGAAAATATTTCTTGCCCGCCTTACTTTTTTTAGTTTACATTTGCCAATGCATTTATCTACCATCATCAAAAAGTACATATTTACTAACAAAATGTTTTTGTCCTCGCCAAAAGCTTAAATTCTTTGAAAATTAATATCTACGCATGGGGGGATTCTTGTCACGGATTGTGAATTTTATTGTAGTAAGCTTGCTTATATAACCGACATAAAAACATATTGAACTATGAAAAGCTAGGTTCATTTTTTTGGTTCAGATCAAAACTCGAACTAAGGTTCAAGAGATGAACCAAACAGGTAAACCTAAGGTAGCCAGTTCAAAGCGAGACAAAACCCACAACGACCATGATTCTAGGCTGGCTCTATGGGGGGGCCTTTTTTTTTATACCAACAAAAGCGAATTATATTAATATAGATTAAATTACATCACTTGTAGACACGGTAACTCCTATATTGGCAAGATACCAAACTAAAACCCCGGCCTAGAGCATCCTTGCAATTATAGAAAAAACTCCTAAATATTAAAGCCCCAAACCCAAGAATCTATATAACAGGTCCTGAGACCGCTTACAACCCGGCCCATTAGTGGCCCAACTCCACTCCACCTAGCCTATTAACGATTCACCTCTTAAATCACAACTCCCTCACCAATCACCCTTCTTCTCTGCATCTACCTTTCACTTGAAACATCCTCCTTAGATCTTCATGATCTTTCTTACCTCTTCGAAACTCCACACAAAATCAGATATTGTTACACCTTGAAGGCCGAATCATGATTTTGTCTAGATTGCAATCCACTATTTGATGGTATCTCCTATTCTCCTATAATTTGATGAATCTGGCTTGTTTTATTTCGAAAAATGACTTCGTTTTTTAGTTTCTATATGCTACAAAGACGGTGCACTGCCACGTGAATTTTTCGAGCTCTTAGAGGAAACAACTGTAAATCCTTCCTCCACCACTGCCTTAACATCCTAAGTGGCCGTTAGGGCCGGCCATTCAAGGGTTTTTTTTTTTTTGTGTTAGTTCCTGGGTGGTTTTGTAGAATTTGTGAAACACGTTAGGCTTAAAAAAAATTCACAACGTGTTGCATTGAATTTCTGTGCGTTTAAACGACGTGGAAAGCATTAGGAACGTTCAAACTTGAAATCATATATAGCCAACTCACATCCCTTTACCACAATGAATACCACTACAACATCGCCACTACCAGCTCCCTTTGTTTTTTTCTTCCTCGTCTCTTCTTTTTGAGTCCAGTTTTGTTCATCCTAAGGTGAACAAACTGTGTTCGGTTTTCACCGTGTGCCATCATTCGAGATCCCAATTCGATGATTAAAATTATCTATTTTATTTTGATTAATTTTATCACAAAAAAATTTAGCTTATGATGAATTAAATATCGGTAAGTACTCGATATACGAATTTTGTTTTTTATTTTGAAACTTTTAATTTTGAAAGCTTAAAAAGTAGATTTTTAGGTCACGCATTTATCGATATTTGATTGAGTTAATTTCTTCTGTGATAACTACAGAAATTAAATAGAACAAAATAAACGATTTTAATAATCGAAATGAAATGTTAATTAGTCTCACACAGTGGAGAGTGAACACTTTGATATGAACAAAACTTGACTCCTCGTTTCTACAGCTTCAATTGACATAATAATGCAATTCAATGAGAATCTAACATTTAAATAGTCGCATGAACATCTGAAGATAATGTATGGCACTCTTGTGGTATAGTCCACCTCTAGGACCCTAATCCACGACTCTAGATATTCGAACCTTGCTCTGATATTAAGTTGTCACACCTCACACTTTTAGGGTATGAAATAAGTAATAGAACATTGCAACCATAAAATCTCAATAAAATATTTTCATTAAAATCATTAAATTAATTCAATTATCAATAGTAATAATATCCAACTCATAAGTTAAAGAAGTAAACAACTAAGGACCGACAATGCCCAACAAAAACCATGCTCCAAAAAAATATAAAAATAATTGACATAAAATAAATCTTAACTATCATGCTCCAACTATCTTCAAAGTTGAGGTATAAGTCATCGGTTCTACATCATCACCTGTAAATTGTTGATTTATGAAAACAAAATCGAAACTTTAGTAGAAAATCATATAGTACCATCGGCTTGCTGGCTAAATCATACTCATATCATAAATAATGTCGGGAAACATAAGTAACATGAAACTGACAACACATGCACCACATGCAATTATTTAACGGTCTTTCACCGCCGACCTATCCGTGGACAATGGACACCTAGTATTAATTTAAGAGTCTTTCATCGCGAACATACCCAATATATGCATGAGCACCCTGCCTTAGTGTTCACAGGTCATCTCCGATCGTCAGGACATCTCCAACTTGGTAATATTTTAAGAGATTTTCATTGCCAAATCACAAAGACACCAATGTAGATAATCATCATCAATGCATCATTATGTGAACCAACAACACATAGTTCCTGAACCAAACAGTACGCATCAGTGGATAGAAAGCAAGGAACCTGCCAATGTTTTTAAAAAATATTTTTCTGCCTTTAGGAAGCTCGCTCAAGTGGCCTAGAGGTTGCTCGAGCGCTAAAAATAGGGTCACTGCCCAAAACAACACGCTTGGAAATTAAAGAATCGCTCGGGCGGCCTAGCTAATTTTCTAAATTTTATTATGCATGACACTCGAACAGGTCTTCGTTTCTGCAACTAATCTGTTCCAAATAATTACTCGAAATAACCACAAATCATATTATATTCAAACACACACACATGCCTGATGCATAAATTAACGATAAAAGCAAGATCTAATCAACATCGCAATCGGAAAACTATATAAAATCCTTGAATTGTCCATGTACTCAACTGATCTTGGTCTTTACTCAAAACTCTCAACACTGGCAACAATTCTGTAGTTAAACGTTTAACAAAATTTCTCCGTTTACTTGCCCGTTAGTCATTCTCTACCGAAATTAGGGTTTGAGATATTATAAAAATCTATTTAACTTTTCTAAAAAAAATTGATTTTATGTTTTTCAAATCCTTAAATACTCATTAAACAGGTGATTGCACTTACACCCTTCTAGTTCCAACAAGTCCACATTAGGTCCCAGAATTCTAAATTATTGCAAACAATCCACAATAACACAATAGAACGAAATTATAAATAAATTGAAAACATAAATAACGAAGTTCCGGACTGCAAGTCCTCACAATTTAATTCTGACTTTGTATTCCCCACAAAACCCCTTTTGAGGGCAAATTAGTTAAATTAGTTAAATACTCCGGAGTGTTATTTAACACTCCTCCATTTTCTCAGCCAAACCATGGCTCAAAGATTGAGAGATGTTAAATAACGCCCCTCTTATTTAACACCCCTCATAACACATCCACCAAACAGGTCGTAAATGTCATGAATCATTGCAGAAAGGTTGTAAATTCAAATTAACGTTATGAATCTAAGGGGATACAAGACACATTCAAAAACGATGTTCATTCTACCATTTTCTCTAAACTTGAAAACAAGATCCAGGAAACAATTCTAACTATTTTTATGGGCATCAGCATCTTCAGAACTATCTAATATCCTTTCAGATCTACTGTGGTAACTCGTGTACAAGGTTATAAACACATCAATAGAGCTATGAATACCGAAAGATATGAACAATTATACATGTTTCGTACTCAATTGGTGTAGGTACTATATAAACACTTGAAGTGACACACACCTATTGTGAATATACAGTATATTTTTCGGCATATTTTTCCAGTACATGTAATATTATACTGAATATACATCATCGAAATTTGGAAGAGAATAATAGTGATGAAAATCCATAATCAATCTTATCTTCATTGATCATGAGAACAATACCAACCCTAAAAACCTTGATCATTCAGTACAAATGAATGACTACTTTTTCTGGTTCCATACCAACCCTAAAAACCTACATGGTGAAAACCTAATCTTCTGTTCTGAAATGGTCTCGAGCTTAGGTGACCAAACTTGATACTTTGACCCCACCAACTGATCATAGTGTCTTTTCAACTCCGGCGTGCTACAAAGACCTCCATGGCTATTAGGACTATTACTACTATCCTGTTCTTGATTTAATCCTTTACCTCTAGAAATAACTTGTGACAAAAACGCCGGCAAAACCCTAATCGCAACCCTTCCATTCGATCCCTTAATGTATTCAAAAGGGTTGTAGTCTTTGAAATTTAATGGGGGCCGATCAGGGCTCGATGCTAAGGAGGAGAGAGACGAAGCAGAGAGAACATTGCACGGAAAGCAATCGAGCGGAAGGACGAAATAGGTTTCATTTTTTATGAGCTTGTCGCCGATGGAAAGGGAAGGGATTGGGCGGCCGATGAAGAATGAATTTGCATGGCATACCATATGGTTAGGAAACTCGACCATGATCTCTCCGGCCAGCGTTCTTCCGGTGACAACCCTTGTGGTTCCTTCCCAGAAAATTAGTTTCACTAATGAACTCGAGTTAGCTAGAAAACATAAAGAACTTGTGTTGCCCATCAGAGAGAGAGAGAGAGAGAGAGAGAGAAGAATAGAGAGAAGTTTGGTTTATGGTTGTATTGAGAGACCTTTGGTATAGGTTGTATATATGTAGGTGAGAGAGATTGACCTTGAGAAAAGTATGCTTTTGTTTGTTGAAGTGTTTTAAGTGCTGCCGGTGGTCAGCCATGTCGGCCTTCGGACCCTTTTGTGGATAAAGAAAGAGATTAACAAAAATAAAAAAAAAGGAAAGGAAAAACATATCTTTGTGGATTTAATTGAGTTTCCATAAAGTAGATAGTTGCCTTTGACTTGTTCTTAGGACCTTATAGAAAATGTCATGATTAAAAGTCGTCTTTATGAGCTTAAGCTTTTCTACATCTGCTCAAGTTGACCAAATTAATTATAAGATTTGGACAGATATATATACATATATATGTGTATAAGTAGTCACCCTTTACATCATTGAAAGATACATACCAAGAACTAGAGCCAACAACTGGGTAATTATTTAATAATATCGGACACCATTATATGGTGCCGTCCTAATAAAATACTTCATAATCATAAATTTATGTAGGGTTTGTACATTTAATTTTGACGATCGTATAAATGTCGTTACGAAATATATTAATACATCATGCAATGATATTCTAAAAATACTTAATATATTTTCATGATATGTTTCTCCAATTCTTTTTTAGGCCACTTAAAGTCCTCAATAGATTTGACTTGTAAAGTCAAATATTCTAATATCAAGCAGGTATAAATTGTCCTATTTGAAATGTTATTTCCATATTTGGAAGTGTTAATTTTTCACACACATTAAAAAAAAAAAAAAGCACCACAAATATGATTCCAATTTTCAAAAACTATTTCCACCTTATTTTACTCAAATGGTGATTGTCTTCCAACTTTCATTGCGGAAGGATAGTTATTTTGACCGCTGAACAAAACGTGTAAAAGCTTTTGACTTTGTGATCAGATGTCAAACCCTTCATGGTTAGGAATAGAAAATGAGGTTTGTGGTATGAGACTAACGAATAATTTTTCCTTTGACAATGTTGGTCAATTATTAAGGAGTGTTAAATTGGTAAGAATGATGCATAAAGTCTATACTCTTATGGATATTTTATCCGGTAGATCTTCTTACAAGTTATTGCTAATTTGAATGTCCCTTTGAATTGTAAAAACAAGAATTAAATTAGCATCGTTTTTCCGTCGTTAGTCGAAAAACACTCCGACATTTCAATCAGTCTTTGAAAGAGAAGAATTTAAATGAAAATACTATGCTAGCATGATAGAGTGTACCGTACTTCGATCTTTCCAGTTACCTTGTATGTTGAACTTGATTTGGGCTCCAAGCTAGCATGTCCAAGACATGCTCTCGATGACGTTACAAATAACTATTACCACTATTAGTGATCGACCGGCAAAAGTATCATTGATGCGCCGGTCAAATTAGTATTTAATTATGAAATTGATCTTTGCTTCAAAAGTATAGAGAACTAGTATAATAGACAAGACAGAGTATCGATCCACGAAGAACAGTAGGAAGATTGTCACGGGACTTGTAGTTGTAGCATTTTAGATGCTAACCTTTGATTTAATTTGGATTAAAATCTGAAAGCTACAATTAACTAAAATAGGAAACCAACAAATTAAAAAGTAGATCAGATTCGTTTCTTCCATCCTAGATTTTAGGGTAACAATGTCTTCTCCTTTTATAATTTAATCAAGGATTCAGGCTAAAGAATCTCAATCAGAAGATCATTCAACGAAAAATAATTTGATTCAAAATATGTATTCAAAATTGATTTTTTCATTTAATAAGAATAAGTCAAATCATAGGAGAACATTGACCCAAATATCAATCATACCAAATTAAGGACAACGATTGATCAAGAGCTTAATACTCATTGTTTGGTTTGAAAAGTGAGAACTTGAATTATTTTGAATAAATAGTAAAAAATAATTGAGAAGATGTTGAGACCATAAATCATAGGATGAAATTCATCATCGGATCTTGCCTAGAGAATTTACCCTATCATATTGAAGACAAAAATTATATAATGAATTGAAAACATCTTACCAAAATTTAATGAATAAATAAACCCAAACAATCTTACTTGAAATTTGAACGAAATTTGAATTGCTTGAATATTAAACTTGAATATCTCAAAAGTAATTTGCTAAAAATTACTAAAACAATAGAAAACTAATGCTAAGAATTGTAAGTAATTGAATGTAAGGCTCCTAGGTCCTTAAATAGGAAAAACCTCGGAGAAAACTTAGGGAAAGGGTTTCTAATTCTATGGAAAATAAATTACAAAATTAAATTGAATAAAATAAAAATAAATAAAACAATGCTGGTACGTGCAAGCCTGACCGGTGACGACTCATGTGTGACTGGTCACTTCGAAGCTACTGGAATTTTTGCATCATAACTTGACCAGTCACGGATCTGGTTTTAATACGCGTGATTGGTCACCCGAACCTACGACCTCATGCTCCCTTCTGTTGACTTTTCTTTTTCTTTTGACCAGCCATGCCAATTCTTCTTTTTATGTCTTGACTTCTTCTATTATCTTTACATTTCACATTACCCTCGGTCTCGGCACTCCTTCCAATCGCACTTCATCATTCCTTGGATGTTAAGATCTTCTTCGGTATTCGACATAATTGACGATTAAGTATTGTACCTATGCCTATTAAGGACATGTTAAGCCGCTATACATGGCGTATTACGATCTCAACAATTGGCGTCATGCATGACACTTCGAACATTAGGTCAGATATCATGTGTCGAGGCCAAGCCACCTAGTGAACACGTGGAAGACGGTTGTAGCCACATTGGTTGTGACATTTGAATTGGGTACTCCTTCAACTCAGCCCACACGACATGCACCTGTGAGATAGGCTAGTTGCTCAAATAGTACAGTCTATTTTGGGTTTTTGGGCCAGTCCATAGGGCCTGATCAGTGGGCTACCAATAGCGGACTGATTTGTTTGCGACTTAGCCCATTATAATAGTCCCTAAACTCTTCTTTGTCTCCACTAATAAGGTGTTGACCAAAGTGCCGAATTCATTCGGTCGGTCAAGAAGTGTGAATATCTACGCACAAAAAAGATGCTCACTGTACACGCTAAAGGTAACACCCTCTGAGGTCGAGTGCCATGCGTCACTTCCTTATCGGCTTGTGGTCAAATCAAAAGGATCTCCCGCACGCATCAATTCAGAAGGCTGTCAAACACCTTACTTTGCGCTAAGTGTAAGCCACATGTCACTCATTGATTTATCCTAGCACCTTTTCATTTTCTGCGTTGCCCTTTCAAATAATCCCCCTCTTATATAAGTGAGAGGGCACCCTAGAGAGAACTTTTATCCTTCCCTCTGGAGTTTCAAAGGCTTGTTCTGTTTAGATATTGAATCCAAGACTTCAACCCCAAATCTTGTGGTAGACATCAAAGAAGACTTATCATTCTAATTGCGGTGTGCTACTTCTAATCTTTTGAGCACTAAACTATAGTTTTTTTTCGTACTTATTTTTGTTTGCTATTTTTCCAACTGTCATGTCATGAGTTTTTCGGCGGGTTCCACGGCAGTACCCATCAAATTTTTCAAAATTTGTAAGCGCAATCAACAATTACACACACAATATATAACACGTAAACAATAAAAAAATCAATACAAGATTTACGTGGTTTCTCAAAACCGGGTATATCTATGGGAGCAGAGCAATTTTTATTATTTGATATGATGTCTAGAGTTTAACAATAGAGAGTATTTATAGCCGTAATCTATTTCAACCCTAATCCAACTCTAATTAGGTAATCTAACTCTAATTAGGTCGTACCGTACTCGCTTCTCTCCCTCTGCTTTGCTTTGCTACATTCGGCTTCTAGCCCTCTCTATATGAGCCATAAGTTCCAACAATGTTTTAAGAGACATTCTTCCATCCTGAATGGATGATGATGTCAAGACGGAACTTACAATGACCGAACTTGGTAAAGACGTTATGCACTCTTGTTTATGTGCTAAAGGATGGCTTTGAACAACACAAATAGATTTAGGGCATATTCGCATGCTGATTTGTTCAAGGAGTTTCATGAGTTATACAGCATTCTGACCAAAGTGATACTCTAGCTACTCCCAAGAGATCCCTACTTGACCCCTTCTCCAAATCAAATTCACTTGTCTATAATAGCAATCTTCGAGGGAGTGGTTCGATTCCCTTCCACTCTTTTCTACGCCAATCGTTTATGAACTTAGCATGACAACATCATAAGTCTTTATCAAAGGGAACACAAAACTTACAAAGAGTAACCAACTAGACATCTGATTCTATGACCACTTTTCCTATTACTTGATCAACCAAAAACAAGAAGTTCGATCAATTGAAACAATAATCACAAACCTGTTGAATTGAGAAAAAAATGCATATAATTTCCTCATTGTAAGGGGAAACAGTGAGTTCAACAACATGACTAATAGGCGATGCCCATACTAGTGATACGCCAGACAGATGCTCAACTCGTCTTTTCCTTTTAAAATTTTGTGTGTATTGTTTTGTTTGGCTAACTCTTCATTCTTTGGATGTATCCAGGATCAAACATTTTGTTCCATCCTTGAAGAAAATGGTCGCCTAGTACATCTTAATTGATTTTACGAGATAGACAACTAAGTTGCTTCCCGACTGTTAGGTTGTATCCCGCGCTACACCATGCCACGCCACTACAGAGACGTTCAAATAGTGAAGAGAGCACCAGTGACTCACAACTGAGGGGGTTAATTGAAAAGTCGATCGATAGACCAATGCCTAGTCCATTTAAAAGTTCTTTAGTCTAAGAGGTATTTCAAGTAATGAGGCCCGTTCAAGCAGACCTTGAGCGAATAATTTGGACTATCTCATTGTCTATGTTTGTCGATTTATTAGTTCAAGCTCTTTCTAGGAATCCGATGCAGCACTTGATCAGAAAGGGTGGTCGGTCCAAAAAGAAGTCAAAGGTCGCTTTGGTCGCCTCCAAAGGTTCACCTTTCGAGCCCCACCGTGTTTGTACTCTAGAATCAACACCTCAGAGCCTGTTTTGTCGTGCAGGTTCCCCTGTGGACACCAATCTTGGCACACGCTAGGTGAGTTATCAAGTTGACTAGTAGCGGTGTCAAGAACGTGGAGTGGCGTTGGCTTTGGCTCGGGCGATCATGATGCCGAAGGATATGGAGATGCAAACGAAGAATCCCTAGGTTACTTTTGAAAAAGCTAGGCATCTGCAGATTGTGGTATTATCTTTCATTTTCTTCCTTGTATTAGTTAGCATTTGTGCTAGCTCTATTTCCCCTGACCCTTCTTCTTTGGCTTAGGCTTTACAGGGTTGGGTGGCTTTGTAGGGTTATATCTCTGAGATGGAAAATATCATCAATAAGATACCCGGAAGATGGCAGAACACAATGCAAAGATTGCATATCTAAAAAAAGAAGCCGAAATCACTACCACTAATATCAGTCACTGTACTAATACAAGACACTATCTCTACATAGGCACAATTTGGCCTAACTCGATTATTTGTAATCGAGTTTTGTCTCTATTTATTTTATTTTTTTTGTATTTGTTATTTTTGCCTCAATTTTTTTTAGATTATTGGTCTGTCTCGATGAGACGAATCTGACAAATATAAATTTATGTCCGAAAGCTAAAAAAAAATCACTAAAGACGACGAATAAGCACAAAAAGATTTTATTTTTGGATTATTTTTCTCTTTTCTGAACTTTTTTCAAATTTAGTCCATGATTTATAACTTTTCTAAAAGCTCTCGTCGAAACGAACCAATAATCCACAAAAAGTTGATGAAAAATAAAAAAATGTAAAAAAATTTCAAATAAAGACGAAACAATAATCAAATAATCAAGTCAAGCCAAACCGGGCCATAATCTATAGATTATTTTTGCAACTATCACAAACCATCTTTATTGATTTGTCAAATCCTGAATAATGAAAACAGAAATAACGTGGTGGAATATATTTTGCTTTTGCTTTTTCTCTTTTCTAATACGCAATTAATTCTGACATTAATTTATTAGGTATGTGACAGCTACGTGTTCTTGGCAAGAAGATAAACCTTGTATGGGGCCTAATACTTTTAATGCCTTAACCCATGTGACTGATTTTATAGTCTAGAACCAGTCCAACACTCTCTAATTGCTACTTATATAATAAAATAATATTCAAAGAAAGACTTGGAAAGTAGTCATGAGTAGAATAAAACACGTGCTATTTACAATTTAGATCTCAAAAAAATTTCTAAATTTCTACATCTCTTAATTACCCCCCAAAAAAAAAAAATTGTAGATCTCAAAAAAATTTGTATTGGTTTTTATCTTTTTTTATATGTGTTTCGTAATTTTTTTTTTGTTTTTTGAATTTTTTATGAATTTTAATTATTTTTCCTTGATGTGTGAAGTTTAAAAAATAAAAAATAATGATAAAAACTTTAAAAAGTTAAAAAAAGACAAAAATGATTCAGTATAGACAATTATTTTTTTCTAAGTTTTTAACAGCTCAATCAGATTATGGTGTCAGTTGCAAGGTGAGGCGTCTAAGAGAAAGAGTCTCAGTGAACGTTTGGACGTGTAACTAAGGGTCGTATTTAGCTTGGTGGACGTAAATTGACTTGACTGATATATATAATAGATCATGACTCAACTTTATTTCTCTAGTTTTTTTGTCAAATCAAATTAAATCCTTGGCTAGGAATCAAACACGAGGAATGAAAATGAATATGAAAATAAGACCATTTTCGTATGACTGATGAGATATTTTTGTCTTTACTTACGAGGGCGGACGACAGTAGTTATCATGTGAATGCTACTCATTTTTTAAAAAATTAGTTAGATATTTGTAGGTTAATAGTACTAATTTGACCTATTACAATTAAAATATTATTGCCTCAAAGTATTTAGTTCGAGGTATAAAATTGCCGCAAGTAATACATTTGAATATAAGCGAAGAATATTTTCATTGTGTAGATTGTGAAAAAAATTATTTCTTATTTGAATGAAAATCAATTAACCAATAGTATTATGTGTCTATAATGAAAAAAAGTCTTAATTAAACTTTAGCATAGGAAGTCATGGGAACTCCGAAAAAAAAAAAGAGAGAGCCTTCTACCGTTCAAGTTTTAGGAACCCCTCGTGAGGAGAAGCGATGACTACTAGACTTCTACACCTGGGTGGAATTAATTGATTAGATACCCGAGAACCATAATTTTTCCTAGGAATAACTTCTACGACTGTAGGCATAAAAGCATGATTAGTTCCACTACAAATCTCAGTGAACTAACCATAGTAATTAAACTCCTTCTCTTGTATTTTTTTATTTAAAAAGTCTTCGAGAGTTGTTTTAAATTAATTTATATTTAAGACTTCATTCATGTTCTCTTATGAAATTAATTTTTCTATGATTCAAAACTATATTATATAATTTTAAATAAGATTTTGACCTAGCTCAAATTGCTGATTCCATCCCTTCTTCTTTGCAACATGAGGGATTTGGAGAATACAAAACGATCATTATTTCTAAAAATATAAAATTACCATATAAAAAAGGAGATTGAATTATAAAAATATAAGATTATAAAAATCTAAAATTACCATATAGAACATTTAATATGAATCTCATAAATAAGATCTACTGTATATCTTCTTAATAGCACCGGTTGACTAAAAATTGGAGCTGAGAATTTGAAGTTTATTAGAAATGAAAATAAAACGTAAAAAGTAAATATAGAGGCTCATCTCTATTTTAAAGAATCAAAATTAAGTCTCTATTTTAGTGACCAAATATAGAGTTTGGTTGAAGGGGTTTGACTCTCTCTCTCTCTCTCTCTCTCTCTCTCTCTCTATATATATATATATATATATATATATATATATATATATACACACACACTGAATGACACATATTGACAAAAAAAAAAAAAAAAAGAGCTTTTTTATAACATTAGATGATTCTGGAATAAGAAAAATTGTAACTGAATAAATATGAGTGGATCGAGACCCATATCTCTATGGATCATCATTTGAACGAATTAAGAATCTAAATCTAAAGCTTGCACTGACAGTTCAACAATTAATTGATTTGATTTCTGTTTATTTAAAAGTGGAAATTAAGAGAAAGAAAATGTTAGCTTAATGAATGATGGAGAGATACTATCATTCATTTTGATGGGAATAATTCTTCTCACAAATCATTACCATTTGTGGGCTCATTCTGATAATCAGAAGCGTTAATTTTTAGATAGTCAACAACATCATTCATGGCAAGTTTGCCCACACGGTGTAGTAGTTGAAAGGACAATTGTGCCCGTCACTTGAAGTAGGCATTTTTAGGATATTTCTATCATTCTATGTCTTTTTCTTCCCCAAGTCAAACTAAATCTTGTATTTAATGAGGTCCACACACGCCTTAAACAATTTAGTCCAAACGACCTAGACTAAGGGGTTGTTTGATAACCTATTTTCAGCACTTAAAACTGAATAGGTTAAGTAAAAAGGTATTAAGTTGGTTTGATAACGAAATTCTGAAGAGCTTCATATATTAAGTCTTCAGTAAAAACAAAGAGTAGACAATTAAGTAGCTACCTCCCTATTTAATCAAAAAGCTGAACACACTCAAAATAATTTTTTTTTAAAAAAAAAGTCTGTTTACCTCTTTGCTAACCACTATCACTAACCACTATCGGCATCTGCCACTAACCACCACCGCCACCTGCCATCACCACTACTACCCGCCACAACCACACTGCTGACCATCGGCACTAAGTACCATTGACACTGCCACTAGCCACCACACTAACACCACCCGCCTCTAACCACCAGCACCACCTACTATCGCCACTAACCACCATAGTCTTGACCACCGCCATTAACCATCACACTGCTGACCACTACCATCATCAACCAACATCACCACCTACCACTACCACATTGTCGACCACTGACACTAACCGCCACCACCACCACACTAACCATTACTGTCACTAACCGCCACCGCCACCGCCATCCGCTAGGACCACATTGCCAACCTTCGCTACCACCACTGACCACCATTATCACTAACCACCATCACCACCCGCCACCACCACCTTGCCGACCATTGGCAATAACCACACCGCCACCACACTAATCACCATTGCCACTAACCACCACCACCACCACCACCTGCCATTAACCACCACCATCACCCGCCACCCGCCATTCGCGACCACTATACTACCGACCACTACCACTAACTACCACACTGTTGACCATCACCACTAACCATCGCACTGCTGACCACCGTCACTAACCACCACCGCCATCCGCCACCACCACACTGCTGACCACTAGCACTAATCACAACCGCCACCACCTGCCACTAACCACCACCACCACCACCCGCCACTAACCACCATTGTCACCCGTCACCACCACACTGCTGACCACCGCCATTAACCACCACACTGCTGACCATCACTAGCTACTATCCGTCACCAGCACACTGCTGACCACCGCCGCTAACCCCCACTGCCACTAACCTCCATCGCTATCCGCCACCACTGTACCAACCATCGCTCCACCTTCGGACCACCACCACGCCTACAATATCAGGTGGGGCTTGGTATGTCGTAAGACCTATTGTGGGATAAGTTGAAAAATAAATAAATTTTAAATTTCAACTCTTTGTGCAAACCAAACAACTTAATTAATTCAGTGCTTAATTTTAGTACATAACAAACAACTTTTATACTTCAAAAATTCAGTATTCAGTTTTCAGTACTTAATTTTCAGTTTTAAATTTTCAACTTTCAGTTTTATCAAACAACACCTAAATTAAGTTCTACAAGAGACAACATAATACAATAATCTGCAAATTCAATAATAATGTTAGGGAAACTAAATGGACAGCTAGCTAAATATAGGGTCGTTCACACATATATAAAATCATAAAGAGTAATGCTAGGGACACAGATGTATCCAGAATCATTAAATACACGTGGGACTCTTGAATTATCTGAACACATCTGTGTTTGGATGTATCTAAAAGGTCTGTGTCCACAGACTTTTCCAACCATAAAACCATTGAGTTAGTTGATCTTATAACTACGAGAAGCATTAGTCTAGCTTGCTTATAGGAGACTAAGTTGATTTGCCAGAGCTCTAAGAAAGTAAAGAGTATCGGATATAAGCATTTTTACATTAGGAATAATATGAAAGGAAATGGGCTGGGAGTAGTTGTCACTGAATACCTTAAGCAATCCATAGTCACAATGATCACCAAGAAAAAAAAAAGAGATGGGATTATTTTAAGTAACAACAAAGTTATTGATGCTCCACAAATTACTGCATGCTTAGTTGGCATATACGTGTGAAAAGTAGAGCCCACCACTTCTTTGAACACTTAGGGTCACGTGAGGAAAAGAGCAACGTTGGTGGCAAGTGAAATAGAGCAGTGTTTGGCTCTAGAAATCGTGGAGTAAACCTTCTTGAGCCAGATTTTTTTTGCTCAGTCCATTGATCTTGCAGAAATCTCAATCTTTTCCATTAGGTACTTGTTTATATCTAAATACTATATGGTGACATGCATTGTAGGTTGTAATATCTTTTTACAACCTTTTTAGTGTTGTTCTTCTATTGTTTAAGGATTGTACCATGACAAATTTTTATACGTTATTCTAAATCTTTTATGTTATATTCACCTTAGAAGCTTTTATTGTATATTTTCAATTTGGGGTTTTTTAATATTGAAAAACTATAATCTCTGTATTTTAATTACATTTATGTCCTTCTAAGTAATACGATATAAATTCTAATCACATAAATTATTCAATAAATTATAACCTCGTAATTATTTTACGCAACTGTTGAATGTTTTTGGGGCATGCAAAAGAAGTTTTAAGTAGATCTATTACAATGGAGTCAAACGAAGGTCAAGTTGGAAACAACGGAGATAAATCAAGTATGAAATTTAATGAAGTAAACATTGAGAATGATGTAGAGGAACAAAACAATACAAAAGAATAAGTTGTGGCTCTTACAAATGGAATGATGTTCGATTCCATCGATGAGGTTATGAGATACTATATATGCAACATATGCCAAGGAAAAGGTTTTGCGGTGTCTAATAGATCATCCAAAAGAATGAAAAATGGAGAGGTGCATTATGTGACAATTGTTTGTAATCTCCAAAAAAAACAAGGGATTCGAGGAAACAATATTGCCAAAATGCATCCACAATCAAAGTTGGATTGCAAAGCTAAAGTCGGGGCAGTATTATGCCCGAGTGGAAAATAGATATTAAACTCTGTTCAAGTTGACCATAACCATGAATTGAGTCCCTGAAAAACTCAATTTTTTAAATGTAACATGGCACTACTGCACTTGCTCTTACTTGATGGATCTAAATGAAGAGGACTGATTGAAGAATATTTTTTGGACGGATGGAGAAGTAGGGCAACATTCAAGGAGTTTAGTGATGTAATTACCTTTGACACTACCTACCTAGCTAGTCAACAAATATGATGTCATTTGCACCTTTTGTTTGGATAAAACATCATGGTCTGTCGACGAATTGCTAGGGTGTGGGCTAATTTCTAATGAAAACGCAGAGACATTTTCATGGCTTTTTGAGTGTTGGCTTCAATGAATAGGAGGATTTCATTCAACTGCAATAGAAACAGATCAAGACAAAAGGTATGAAAAATGCTATTTAGATTGTTTTTCCTAATGCACACAACCGGCGGTGCTTGTAAAGATTACGTGAAAAAATGAGAATGTACAAAGAATATGAGTCAATCACAAAATATTTGTCACGTGTGGTTTATGATTCATTGACATAGGAAGAATTTGGCAAATGGTGGAATAGACTTTTGGAGAAATATAGTCTTAAAAGTAATGAAAGTTATTTATATCAAGAGAGAGATTGTTGGTGCCCGCCTTTGTGAAAGACATTTTTTGGACAAAAATATCAACCATGCAATACAGTGAGAGCATGAATACGTACTTTGATGGGTATATAAGTACAAAGACTATGTTGAAGCAATTTGTGGAATAATATAAGAATATTTTGGCAAAGAAAGTAGAAGAGGAAAAAAAATAATGATTTTCATTCTTTCCACTCCTTCCTCTCATATATAACTTTGTAAGAGATGGAGAAGCAATTTCAACAAGCCTACACAACAACAAAGTTTAAAGAGTTTCACAGGGAGATATTGAGGAAGATATCTTGTGATTTGAAAAAAGCAAAGAAGAGTCATTGTATTTTATAATATACCTTAGATGAAGATATTCCACTTGAAGAGAGACACCGGACTGCAAGTTCTATTATTTATTTTAGTGAGGATACTAGTGACTTTAATTGTCAATATCGATTGTTTGAATTCAGAGAAATTTTGTACAGACATCTAATTATGGTGTTGATTCATGAAAATATTCATCGAGTCCCTGAAACATTGACTAGATAGAGTAAAACTGTCAAAATGTGCCACATTAAGGTGAGGATTATCTATGACAATTGGTCAAGAAAAACAGAAGCACGTCGCTTTGACAATCTTTGCAATGCAATTTTTGAGGTCAACCCTTTGGGGATAGACATGGAAGATAAGTGTGTTAAAATGTTAGCACGATACAAGACATAAAGTGTGAGTTTGAAGAAATAACAGAAGTTTGTGGCAGCAATAAGCCTACTGGTTGTCCATTAGAAAGACTTCATAAGGAGTCTGCCTTATGCGAAGATAGCTTTGCAATTTCAAAAGAGGGTATCAATATACTTGATCTAATAGTTTCTCAGAGATCCCTATTCAAGAGGAAATTGTCAACTTGCGAAAAAAGCTGTGAGAAAAAAGAAGGAAAAAATTAAAAACAAATCAAAGACCTCATCTATTCAAAAAAATTTAGGCAAGGCATGTGAGCCTCCAACAACGACAGAAAATGTAGGACTCCAGGTTATATAGGCATATTTGGTTGAATTTGTTTTTCATATCATGAAATGTCTCACTTTGTTACTTTTGATATTGTGGCCCATGAGGAGGTTGGTAATACATGCAGTATCACTACCGATGGTGAATTTGATGCATCTGAAATAGATGAGACTTATAATCTAAAAGTAAGCGATGTTTTGTGTATTAGAAGAATATTTAGCACTCAATTTGAAGTACCCTAATTGTAAGCAATGAGTTTCATTATTTAGGATTTCATATGCATCAATTACAAAACACTTTGGAGTCATTTATGGGGGCCACGCCATCAAAAAATGTTGCAACCAAGAAGTTATATCAGTATGCTACTTGGAAACAATGTAACTATGTGTATTGAAAATCATGTCCCCTACCTTAGTAACAATTCTGAGGTATAAAAATTGATTTTCTAGTTATGGATTTTTGTTCTACTTGGTGTGTTTTGTAATTTACATGATCGTTTTCTTTTATTTATTTAAGAACATCAACTTCCATCATGCATGGAGATCATGCTATGATTTGAAATATTGTGGTCCTACAATAATGGAGATGAAAAACACAAAGATACCGAAAGAAGAGGAAACTAAAGGAGAATTAAAAATTTATTGTTGAACCTGTGTTTGTCATTATGGAGCCCATTTTGCTCACGTGAAATTTTTGTATGTCATGAACTTGTCTTGACACGGTTCAATCATATTAGCAATTCTTATGAACTTGTCTTACACATGGTGTCAAAAGGTGTCACACCTGTATTTTGGTGGCTTAAAACTTGCAAATTCCTCAAATTCACAAGCTGAAAGTGTAGCTCATAACATGTGTTTTGATGGCTCATAAGCAATGTCTAAAGGTTTTTTTGCATATAAAAGTAGCTCTATACATTTTTCAGACCACTGTGACAAGATGGTGATAAACACAAACAAGACCTGGGAGAGTACATTAAATGTAAGTTTAGTGTTATTCGAAATACAAGTTTTGACAAAGTGACTCCAAAGGCAGGAATTATTAACGAGCGTGTGTTTCAAATGTATTGGCTCAATTATTAGTAAGGATGGAGGGATTGCCGATGATGTAATACATAGAGTGCAAGATGGACGGATCAAATGGTGGAGTGCTTTGAGAGTGTTGTGTGACCATAATATAGTTTGAAAGTATCTAGGTCATTTGGATAATATGGATACAATGCCTTTGGTGGTTACTAGAAAGGAAAAAAAGAAAACAAATTCATGTAGCTTATTCCAATCATTTGGGACTAAAGGCGCGGTTTGGATTATTTTTTAAAGCTTCTAACTATATAAGCTGTTTTGACTTAATTTCTTTTCTAATCGTTTCTGTAACAACCCGCTCTCACTTTACACAATATTATTCACTTTGACCGTTCAAATCCCATAGACTTCACAGAAGGAACCGCTTCACTTTTTCAAACAGTTTAATATATTCCTCTTTTGAGCCATGACAAGATCATGAATATTGCCCACACCGCATGTAATCTATTTTCTCATGCTCTTTTTCTTCTACTTGGTATTTGTCACTTGAGCCAATAATTATATTTTAGTCCCTGAAGTATTTTTATTTCAACCACGGGGACATCCAATCGTTGATATGCTCTTCCCTTAAAACGGTGTCGTATTAAATCCCTACAATATTGCTTTAATATTGTTTGGATACTCCAACAATTAATACCATGTGGCCCTTCTTTATTAGAAAGTGTTGTAAAACCATGTGGATGACAAAAAGTCATCTTACTTTTAGTAAATAGTATTATGGTTAGGAGTTATATTAATTATGTAGGTCCCCTAATATTTATTTCTCCTAGTTATATGACTCTATATAATCTTGCTTCTGCAAGAAGGAAAATATACTGAGAAACGGAGATTTTGAAGAACAGATTGAAAAGAGAAGGAAGTTCAGAAGGTAAAAGATTGAATAAAATTATATAGGTCCTGAAGATCTATTTTGTTCTTGATAGTTCCTGAAGTGACTATCTTTCTATATCTTTTGTGTTCAATACTTATTTATATTCTGCAAATTTATTTAGTATTTGTACTAGTTTTATAACACGTTATCAGCACGAAACTCTAGCCTACTGAAGAAAGGTAAACATGTGAATACTTTATTATATATATTATCTTATTCATCCTATTATATATATGATGAATACCTGAAGTATTCTATCTAAAAAAAAATGAATACCTGAAGTATTCTATGTATAAAAAATATATATATATGTGAGTACCTGAAGTATTCCATCTTAAAATAAAATTGAATACCTGAAGTGTTCTACTTATTTATTTATATGTAAATACCTGAAGTATTTCATCTTTAAAAGGAAAAATGATTATCTGGAGTATCATTAAATACTTGAAGTATTTAACCAGCAAAATGGTTATAATTTATTTATTTACTGTTTTAATGCATAGTAATTTTTGCAAGTTATATGTTAATAAATTTCTTAGAAAAAGGTAACGAAAATGGATGGGTCTTCAGTACTGAATCCGCCACGCCATTTCGAACCCGAGACCTCCTTAAGGGAGTCTACGAGTTTGGCCACCGGGCTAACCCCAGTGGTTGAGTATAAAGTAATATATTTTAACATATTATGGCATCTACTTAGTAATTTTAATACTTTCTGTTATGATCATGTTTTAAGTTACAAATCATATTTTAAACTTACTAGTGTAGGAATAAAAATTGGCAATCTCCAATTAACTAGTTATGTGAATTATTATTTATTTGGTATATGCATAACAGCAATTTAATCTGTAGTCTTTTATATCATTATTCTAACAAAAGACTTCGTCATAATTACAAATCAGCCTATATATTTATAATTATTATAGTGTACGATATTTGCTTAGAATAATTACAGAGCAATTTATACTTCTGTGTTATGCAAGATATTTTCTATATTTAATGAAATGTTATAATTTGTTTAGATTTTACCTAAACGAGAATTTCTTTGTTTATAGATAATGTCAAACTATACAAAATTAGAATTCGCAGCACTTGACATATCAGGAAAGAATTATTTGTCATGGGTTCTTGATGTAGAAATCCATCTTGATGCCATGGAAATTGGATCGACCATAACAAATACTACTGATACATCCCTGAAGGATTGTGCAAAGGCCATGATCTTCATCCGTCATCACCTCCATGAGGATCTAAAATCTGAATATCTTACAGTCAAAGACCCACTTACTTTGTGGAATAATTTAAAAGAAAGATATGGGCATCAAAAGACTGTAATTCTTCCAAAAGCTCGTTATCATTGGTTACATCTCAGGATGCAAGATTACAAATCAGTTAATGAGTACAATTCTGCACTTTTTAGAATAGTTTCACTTTTGAAACTATGTGGAGAAACCATCACTGATGATGACATGCTGGAAAAAACATTCTCTACATTTCACGCCTCAAATTTGCTCCTGCAGCAATATAGAGAGCGTCGATTTACGAAGTACTCAGATTTGATATCTTGTCTCCTTGTTGCTGAACAAAATAATGAGCTGTTAATAAAAAATCACGAGTCTCGTCCAGTTGGATCTATACCATTCCCAGAAGCGAATAGGGTGTCTTTTCCTAATCGAGGACGAGGACGTGGTCGTGGTCGTGGTCGTGGACGTTGGCGTGGTAGTCATAACCACCAAGTCCGTGGAGGATATATTCAGAAATCAAGTAATAAGTCATCATTCCACCGGAAGTGGAATAATCCAGATGTAAAAGAAAAGGGGAAGGGTTTACAGAATAAACCTACCAAGAGTTCTGAAGACTCTTGCTACAGATGCGGAGTGAAGGGTCATTGGTCACGCACTTGTCGTACACCAAGACATTTGATAGATCTTTATCAGGCATCCATCAAGGGGAAAGGAAAAGAAATTGAAACTAATTTTACGAATCAGTATGAACCCGTGGGTCATACTCAAACTGATGAACCTTTAGATCTTTCATCTTTTGATATTTCTGAATACTTTGCGGAACCCAATATAGCAAAAGATGATTTTTCTGGTGATGGTAATGACTACTCTGAATGGTCACAGGAATAACTGTATGCTTATTAATTTCAGCATGTTTTCCCACTTTTGTTTGTAATAAATGTTCTAGTGTGTAACAATAATATTTCTAGATATGTTTTAAATATGTTTGAATTTGTATTTTGCATATAGAAGAAGACATGGATTCTACTGACGCATTATCAATGATAAATGGTGGAGATATTTGTCTCGTAGATAGTGCTACTACTCACACTATTCTTCGGAATAATAAGTATTTTGAACAGTTAATAAAGACAAAAGCAAATGTCAATACAATATCAGGTTCTGCAAACCTGATAGAAGGCTCTGGAAGAGCTAATATTGTATTAACTAATGGAACAAAATTAAGTATTGACAATGCTTTGTATTCTACCAGATCCAGAAGAAATCTGCTAAGTTTTAAAGATATACGTCGTAATGGTTTTCATATTGAAACCATAAATGAAGACAAAAGAGAGTATTTGTATATCACTTCTACTGTGTCTGGCCAGAAGCTAGTAGTAGAAAAACTTTCAGCATTCTCTTCTGGGCTATATTATGCAACGATAAGAACAATTGAATCAAATGCTGTTAGGCACCTGAAGTGCTCTGATCCAAAAACTTTCATGATATGGCATGATCGTCTTGGGCATCCAGGTTCAATAATGATGCGTCGAATTATTGAAAATTCACATGGACATCCATTAAAGAACCTGAAGATTCTATTACCAAGTGATTACTCTTGTAATGCGTGTTCTCAAGGAAAACTGATAATTAGACCATCTCCCTCTAAGGTAATTGTTGAATCCCCATCTTTTCTACAAAGAATTCAAAGGGATATTTGTGGCCCGATACACCCATCATGTGGACCATTTCGTTATTTTATGGTTTTGATTGATGCTTCAACTAGGTGGTCACACGTTTGTTTATTATCCACACGAAATGTTGCATTTGCAAAATTTCTTGCTCAGATAATCAGACTACGAGCACAATTTCCAGATTATCCGATCAAGACAATTCGCCTTGATAATGCTGGAGAATTTACATCCCAGACATTTAATGATTACTGTATGTCCATCGGCCTTGATGTTGAGCACCCTGTTGCACACACTCATACCCAGAATGGTTTAGCCGAGTTTTTTATTAAAAGACTTCAGTTAATTGCTCGACCTTTGCTCATGAAAACAAAACTACCAGTATCTGCCTGGGGACATGCTATTTTGCATGCTGCATCTCTAATTCGTATTAGACCAACATCATATAATAAATATTCACCATCACAACTTGTACTTGGTCAACAACCAAACATCTTTCACCTAAGAGTTTTTGGTTGTGCCGTACATGTACCTATTGCACCTCCCCAACGTACTAAAATGGGTCCTCAACGTAGACTTGGAATTTATGTTGGTTTTGATTCTCCATCTATCATTAGGTATCTTGAACCCTTAACAGCAGATGTTTTCAAGGCACGTTTTGAGGATTGTCATTTTGATGAAACAGTATTCCCACCATTAGGAGGAGATAAGTCGCAGCCAGAAGCTCGACGTGAAATCACTTGGAATACCTCGACATTATTTCATCTTGATCCTCGTACTAATCAATGTGAACTCGAAGTTCAAAGGATCATTCATTTGCAAAGTATTGCAAATCAGTTACCGGATGCATTTATCGATACAAAGAAAGTAACGAAGTCTCATATACCAGCTGTTAACATTCCAGCAAGGATAGAAGTCCCTGCAGGACAAACTATTGGTACAACAGCTGGTGAATCTATGACACGCCAGAAGCGTGGGAGACCTGTCGGTGCAAAGGATAAACTTCCTCGGAAAAGAAAAATTCAAGGTAAAGAAGTTGATACCCCTACAGTAGTTGACACTCCTGAAGAGACTAAGCAGACAAATGAAAGTGCTCCTGAAGAGGCTAATCCCACAAAACAGGAAAATAAAGGAATTGATCTATCAACATTTTCTAACAAACATGAATCTCCTAATGAGTTATCCCCTGAAGAGGAACAGGTACCTGAAAATCATGAGATATCAATACATTATTCGAATACAGGAGAAATGTTGGATAGAAATAAAGTTGTTGTCAACAACGTATTTTCGTTTAAAATTGCTCTTGACATTACTAAAGGTAATGAAGAAAGTGAACCACAATCCGTCGAAGAATGTCGACGTAGAAATGATTGGCCAAAGTGGAAAGAAGCAATTCAAGCAGAGTTGAAGTCTCTTGCAAAACGAGAAGTATTTGGACCCGTAGTCCAAACTCCTGAAGGAGTACATCCTGTGGGATATAAGTGGGTATTTGTGCAAAAACGCAATGAGAAAAATGAAGTTGTACGATATAAAGCACGACTTGTTGCACAAGGTTTCTCGCAGAGACCTGGAATCGACTACGAGGAGACATATTCTCCCGTAATGGATGCTATCACATTCAGATTCTTGATTAGTATGGTTGTGACAGAATCTCTAAATATGCATCTAATGGATGTGGTTACAGCATATTTGTATGGATCACTGGATGCTGATATATACATGAAAATCCCTGAAGGATATGAAGTGCCTAAAGTATGTAGTTCAAAACCCCGAAGTGTTTATTCTTTGAAACTACAGAAATCTTTATATGGATTAAAACAATCTGGACGTATGTGGTATAAACGTCTTAGTGATTATTTGCTAAAGGAAGGATATCAAAATGATCCTATTTGTCCATGTATATTTATCAAGAAATCAAACTTTGGATTTGCTATTATTGCAGTTTATGTCGATGACCTTAATCTTGTAGGAACTCCAGAAGAGTTGACCAAAACTGCAGACTATTTAAAAAGGGAGTTTGAGATGAAAGATCTTGGCAAAACGAAGTATTGTCTCGGCCTGCAGATCGAACATTTGACAAAAGGAATTTTAGTACATCAGTCAAATTATACGAAAAAGATCTTGAAACACTTTTACATGGATAAAGCACATCCTTTGAGCACTCCTATGGTTGTTCGATCACTTGATGTGAATAAAGATCTTTTTCGTCCTCAAGAAGAGGGGGAGGATATTCTTGGTCCTGAAGTACCATATATGAGTGCAATTGGTGCGCTTATGTACCTTGCAAATTGTACAAGACCAGATATTGCATTCTCGGTTAATTTATTGGCATGATATAGTTCTGTTCCAACTCGACGACATTGGAATGGAATTAAACACATATTACGCTATCTTCAAGGAACGATTGATTTGGGCTTGTTCTATTCAACTGAATCAGAGGCAAAATTAATCGGATATGCAGATGCTGGCTATTTATCTGATCCACATAAAGGCAGATCACAAACAGGATATGTGTTCACTTTTGGTGATACTGCAATATCGTGGCGTTCTGTAAAGCAGACTTTGACTGCTACATCCTCTAACCACTCTGAAATCATCGCGATTCATGAAACAAGTCGTGAATGTGTTTGGTTACGAACCATGATTCAACACATTCAGGAAACATGTGGATTATCTTCAATCAAAGATAGCCCTACAGTATTGTATGAAGATAATGCTGCATGTATCACACAGATCAAAGGAGGATACATTAAAGGAGACAGAACCAAGCATATATCGCCAAAATTTTTTTATACACATGAACTTCAACAAAGCGGTGATATTGATGTTCAGCAGATACGTTCTAGTGAGAATCTGGCAGATTTATTCACAAAGGCATTACCAACTGCAACATTCAAGAAACTGGTCAACAGTATTGGGATGCGTCGACTCAAAGATTTATCATCCGGTGTTGAGGGGGAGTCAATGACTTAAAGTTGATAAATAGATTATACTCTTTTTCCTTCGTCTAAGGTTTTGTCCCATTGGGTTTTCCTTAGCAAGGTTTTAATGAGGTAATCTAAAGGCATTTAACAAGACACTAGAATGTTGTACTCTTTTTCCTTCGCCAAAGATTTTTCCCATTGGGTTTTTCTTGGCAAGGTTTTAAGGAGGCATATTCTTAATGTATTGTCATCCAAGGGGGAGTGTTGTAAAACCATGTGGATGACAAAAAGTCATCTTACTTTTAGTAAATAGTATTATGGTTAGGAGTTATATTAATTATGTAGGTCCCCTAATATTTATTTCTCCTAGTTATATGACTCTATATAATCTTGCTTCTGCAAGAAGGAAAATATACTGAGAAACGGAGATTTTGAAGAACAGATTGAAAAGAGAAGGAAGTTCAGAAGGTAAAAGATTGAATAAAATTATATAGGTCCTGAAGATCTATTTTGTTCTTGATAGTTCCTGAAGTGACTATCTTTCTATATCTTTTGTGTTCAATACTTATTTATATTCTGCAAATTTATTTAGTATTTGTACTAGTTTTATAACAGAAAGGGGATTTTGGGCGTAAACAATTACTGTATATAGATGTTCATGTTGTTGACGTTTTCCTAATTTTTGGACTTACTAGAAAAGTACAAGGGATAAGTCAGTGGTAGGAGTTGGAAGAAAAAGAAATTATTTGACTTTCTCTCTGCGACTATTAATATATATATATATATATATATATATGAGGAAAGCTATATGAACCAATACTTTTTTAGACAAACGTCTAAACTTTTCGTTCCCGATTAAATTTTAATGATCCGAACCATTCAATGTGTTTAGAACATGTTTTTAAAGGTACCAGCGAGAAATCAACTCAAAATATTACTGGAAATGGCTTGATCCAAATAGTAGTTCATAAAATAGTTTCTGTCAGCATTTTGAACTACAGCTTGGATCAAACCCTTTCCGGTAATATTTTGAGCTAATTTCTCGCGGGTACCCTTAAAAACATGTTTTTAAACACATTGAACAGTTCGGATTATCAAAATTTAATCGGGAATGAAGGGTTTAGACGTTGGTCTAATATTGGTCAAAAAAAATATTGATCCCTTAAGCCTCCCCCATATATATGTATGTGTGTGTGTATTATTTATTGCGGGGTGTGTGTGTGTGTAAGTAAGCAAGCAATAATGATAATTTATACCACAACAAATAATACAAAACCCCTAACCCCCAAATAAATTTTCTCGTTTATAACATTGGCAGCCCCATAATTCAAAAACCTTCTTGAGTGTTTTATGGAGGAGCACCCCCTTCCCCTCTCTGTTTGAAGAATTTTCGACCAAATTATTCAAGCTGAGGATTTACCTTAAGACAAACTCACAATCTCTGTTTTTTCACTCCATGTTTATAACTTTGTGACAAACAAACCCAACGTGTACGGACTAATTTATGTCCAGATTTCGATTAATCTCTAGAGTAGCAATCTTGCAGTTAATCCCCAATACAAGGTATCAAAGGAGACGAATAGTTCTCCATGGTCCAGTTCTACATATAAACTTCTGGAAAACATGCAGCGTCATTTGTTCCCCAGTCCCGTGAATGCGAGATTACAATCTCAATATCAAACGTGCCCCAAGAGCACCATTTTGGCATCAAACCTGTTCCCAGCTGATCAACACTTCTTCCCTGTTTGGCCAGCAATTTTGGCTACCTAAGACAATAGAATCTAGTCAACCCTTAGCATTCGAAGAACCAGTTTATTGACTAACATCAACGAAAATTGTTAATCCACTTAACATCCACAAAATATGTTCCCAAAAAATCAGAATATAAATTCCACAAATCAAAAAATTATTTCCAAAAACCTGATACCATTCAAAAATAATTTCAACAAAGTCCTCTACAAACCCTCACCCAATTTCCACAATCCAAGAGAGACAGAGAGAGCACTGAACAGAAGTTATCAAATTAAAAAAGCCAAACTTTCTTCCAGAATGATTATCACAAGCCCTTTCTTGATGTCCTTTGCGATGTATTTTTCTTCTTGCTTGTTAACACATCGTAAACAAGGCTGAGAGAAGCTTCTTCTGTAGACTAAGATTATTCAAAGTGATGTCTCTTCGGGCCTTCTAATCCTTTCCTCTCCAGGCTTTCAAGCTCGGATCAGCTGAACCAAATTTGTGTCATCTCTATGAATATTTAGCAGATAAAAAAGTCCAACTACAAGAGTCATGACAAGTAAGCCTCCAAAACTTCAATTCCATAGTTTTTGGGAAAGCCCGTTGACCTCCACAAAAGCTCCTCATCTCTTCAATATGACCTCTTTCCGTCACTTCGTGTCTCCTAAATGAAAGAAGGGGAAAAAATAACAGAAAGAGGTCAAAGCCAAGCTTTTCTCCTGCATTTTCCGACCCCAAATCCCACAACGCTCCCACAACATAAACTGTAGGTCAAATTCTATCCAAGGTAAAACCACCCTGATATACAATCAAGGCGCCGTAGAAAGATCTCACCTCATAACTCATAAGTACGCCCCTTCTCTAACTAAACAACACAAAGAATCAGGATCCTCTCCAACATCTAATGTGCCTCATCCTATGTTCACAAACACAGGCGGGATTCAGATACTGGTGTAAATTTAAAGATTGAAAACGTCAAGTCTAATATTAGAGTACATATGGATATGTATCCAAATTTAGCTACAGAAAGGAGCACACATGGCTACATGGCCTACTTTTTTTACTCTTAATACATTTTTTATCTTCAAAAGACATCCATATTTGGATATGCAGACAAAGAATAGAGTTGAACAAGACTACCAAGCCATAGAATTCATAACAAGTAGTAAAATTATAAAACCACAATATCAGATTTATTAAGACACAAGGTAGTAAACATGTTGGAACTGGGGCATGTTGGTAGTCCCTATGAAGATTGGATATTTTGCTAGTGGTCACGTAGCAGTGTCGGGAACTTTTCGAAGACCAACACTCTTCAGACATGTGTTCGACAATCAAATCAGGACTGCCCTATATATATATATATTTTTATACCAACATTTTTCATTTTGACACTTCGGGGACAATCTAAAACAGGCTTTGTACACGCTAGGACACTTTCGGGAAACTCTATTGGCACAAACAGGAGATGTGAGAACCCGAGGTTCGATATTTATTATTTTATATTTTTGGTTTATTGTAGAGCTTCGTGGATTTAAATTTAATGTCTAATTGTGATTTGGTCGTAATGGTTTAGAATGTTGGGGCTCGATGGGTGGGTGTTAGTAGCTCAAGGAGTTAATGTAATAAACCTAAATTTTAATATAAAAGGATTAGGAAACCCAAAAATCAGATTTTATTTAAAATAAACAGATTTTCTAGAGCTCTCTAAAACCCTAATTTTGTTTGAAGAAGAAGAACGGGCTAGTAGACGGAGAATTTGTGCAAGGTCATCAACTAGGAAGTCGTAGAGGGCGTTGAGAGCTTCACATAAAGCCCTAGATCAGCCGAGTACGCAGAGTGTTCGAGGGATCTTCAATCATAACAGCGTTTTCTACGTTTTTATCGAAAAAGGTAGGATTTCATGTTGATTTACATTGAAATATTGCGTAGATCATGTCTAATTCGATGATATATGTGTTGTTTTTGGCATGTGATCGAGTCATGCATGTTTTGTGTGGATTTCAAGATGTTTTGTTAAGATTGTTCTAAAATTCTAAAATTTCTAAAATGTTTACTGAGCGTTGGTTTATGTGTCTACTGTGTTGGATTAAAATTTTGAAATCTACTTCAAAGTACAAAAAAATTTGAAGCCTAATTCAAAGTACAAAAATTTACAAAAATCCGTGACTAAACTGCAGTTAATTCGCACCTGTTCTGGCTGCACCTGACACACTTTGGAAAAACGAGCATAACTTTTAATAGGAGTATCGAAATAACGCACCATTTGTTTTATTTGAAACTAGACACATAGAATTTCAAAAAAATGTATATTTTATGTCTTGTTTTTATCCGAACAAAATTAGTTTTTTGATTAAATTTGACAAAGCAGTTTTGGTGTTTCAAAATAAAGTATCAACTTTGAACCAACACGACGGTGTCGTCCGAACTCTGTTTTTTACCTATTACCTATCGTTTGGAAGCTTGTAGAGTGTAGTTTCTATTGACATTGGACCCAATACCTCTACTTACAAATTATAACGTTTTAGAATTTTTATGGTCGAATCTAACTATATATAGCTTTACTTACTTGAGTGACCTACTGAAAAATAGAATGTTTTCTTTTTGGTTTCCAGTTTGTTTCTTGCCTTTCGGTCCATTTGGGGTTACTATTTAAGTCTGAAATTGATCATTGATGGTACATATAAGCATGCATGGATGTTGGGTACCGGGTAGAAGATGGCCGACCAATCTGATAATCTGAGAACTCTACTTGGTGTCAATGTCATGTTTTTTTAATCATTAGTTAGGTTATGTTCTTATTCGTTTTCCAGTTTTTTCCCCAATATACATATTGAATGACTGAACGTTATAAACTTTAGCAGATAAATTAGTTAAAATATGAGCCTACACCTTAACATAAATAAACAGTTATGTTCCTGACTTAGAATTTCCAACTACAAATACCACTAAGGCTTGGCATAACCTTTTCTTGTCCCCCTTCGTGGGCTTGGTTGTTTGGCTACTTTACTACACACAAATTGAGAATCGCGAACAGATCGTTGAAAGAAAGAAAGTGTAATTGTGTAATCCTGGAAATGAATAAAAACATAACCCAATTAATGATCAAAAAATATGCCTACGTACCTAACCAAACTCAATATTTTTTAAGAGATCATCCACTCTCATCCACCACCTACAAATTACGGACAATAATAAGAATACGTAAAATATCTAATGACACAAATTGAAAAAGAAATAAGGAAATGCATTAGTGTTGTAAACCAATGGGCAATGAATGAATGGCATTCAGAGTAGGAATACAAAATGATGTTAGAATGGAACTGTCGGTGATGATGCTGATTGCGAATCTCCGTTTTTTATCCAATTGCCTTCCTTTCTCTGAACCGCTACGATATGGTGTCAAAGTGTGGGTGACCGTAAGAGAGAGAGCATGTTAAGACAATCTCCAAATCTCACCATGGGGCAGGTGTTGCATCTGGAATTGTAATCTCTGCAATTGCCTTACACTTGGCCTTCGTGCATGAGAGATTTTGTAACAGTTGGTTTCCTTAGTTTTGTTGGTGGAGATACAGAAATGTAACTGCTATAGGTAGAGTGGTAACTCCTGGCAGTTTTGAATGTGGTGTTTTGGTAGATTCAATTTTAGTCTTACAGATATTGTACAACAATGTTAGTTACGTGTAAAAAAAGGATTGTTGATCGCATTTTGGGAAATAAAAAATGTGAGCTGACTTCAAGTCTACAAAGCCTACGAGAACATACAAAGTTGGAGGATCAAATCCAACTGAGGAACTGAGGTAGGATGGCAGCCCCAACTGAGATTTTGCATTATTTACCTTGTTTATTTCATTCTGTTGTTCTTCTGTAAATTTTCTGCTAGTGTAAAGAACTCACGGTCACTTCTCCAAAAGAGCAGCCGCAAAACTGTGTTCCATTGACTTGGTGGCTGCGTGATCTCAATGGCGACCGCTAGATCATTAATGGAGAAATCACTGTCGCGGCTTCTTTATAGCAGCCACGTAATCAGTATACTTACCAACTTGTTTATCTTAAATTTCAAGATGATCTTTCCTAATCCCTTTTACATGTTCCTGATTTATCTCAAGCTAAATATGGCTTTTGGAAATTGATTAAACCTAAATAAATGCCTTAGTCGAAATAATACATAACAACCTTATGGTTGGGCGTAGTAGACTTAACACCTCCCCACTCCAAACCAAATGGCAACTCCATAAAAAGTGTGCTACAATGGGCATTTTCGAATAGATACGCGGCAATGGGTGTCGTCCATTTGACAGGCCACAATGGGTGTCTAACAATCAAGGAGTCAACATTTGGTAATCACGCATATGTTGATATGTCATTTAAAAAATTCTTCACTTCTGATGCAAAATCTTAGTGCTCCACATATTCAACCATAACCAAGCCAACATGTACTGATCTTATTGCTAAGTCTAGCTAGTCTCACTTGAACTTCGTTAATCATGTATTAATCTTCTAAATAAGCTGGTGTCATGTTAATACTTTTCACATTGGTTTTTTAATTTAACTTCTTAACATCAAGAAATACTATGATTTGGGTACTGTCGGACAATATCTTGCATAACCACCACAAGCACACTCCTTTAGGATTAACGTATCCAGAAACAATACCCAATGTTAAGAAATTAACAAGTTCAAAAAACTTTTGGTGTTAAAACCATACATTCTCATCTGTACGAACTAGTACCGTAGCACGGCACTTAGGAACATAGTTTGACCATTAGGTGTTGCTATTATCTCAATCCTAGCTGAATCACTTGTAAAATTCCGGAAAGTAACTTAGCTCTTAGGGTGTTTTGATGTGGAGCAGTCACCATGGCTAAATTGTGCACTAATGGCTCAATCAAAAGTCAGCATCAACATGTCATGACATTTCTTTCCTCTCAGGAGCTAAATCAAGCTAGTAAGTTGAGAGAATTGTAAGAAGAAATGAACAAAAAGAATCTCACAACCAATGAACCTAAAAGCATATCACGGCGCAAGGATTGAATATAGCTACATGAACTAAGGAGATGTGCACTGCAATATTCTGCGCCAAGTATGATCGCATGGAAAGAGTAAACATGACATAATCGCACTCTTCAAAATATATTTGAAATACAAAGACACATGCAAAAATCTTATTTTATAAGATAACTGAAAACTTGATCCATGACGATGCCATTATACCTTCTTCCAACTGTCAAAAGTTGACTCTTTTTCCATCATCCTAACTATTTGAGCATAGAGAGCATAGAGAAAACTGAAACACAAGTAGTTCCATAATTAATATAAACTACACATTTTGCTACAGTACTCCATTAGCATACATACCTCACTGGTGCTCACAAGCTCATATGTTCTTCCAGTAACCAATTGCTTTACATGATGGCTTTGGAATGCTTTGTTACGACTTATGATCAAATGTATCAATCTTAGCTCCTACAACCCTGTAGCAGTACAGTTCAGTATTATCGAACTTGAAATTTTTAATTGGTAAAGCTTAGCTGGAATAGAAGTTTGTACACTTTAAACACGTGTAATCCCAAACAAGAAATATCCAAGTAAAATCAATTTATTTTGACCTTGGAATTCTCTGGAAAAAAAAACCAGATATGCCTATGGTTTGATTAGGATGTAAATTGTACCTCAAGTGCCAAGCAGCCCAAATAAGTTCGTATGTCATGACCGCAACAGCTGCAACACTTGAGCAACTAAATGTATTGTGTCAATCTGTTATTCACTTGATAACACTTGACAAATGTGATTCAGTACGTAGTAGCTTGTATGGCTACAAAAGTAAAGCAACTAAAATTTATCATCGGGCACAAAGCCCCTCTGCAGCATTTCATCATGGAATTGAAATGCCTCCTTCACATTGTCTAGTGAGACATGCCCATTTATCAGTGATATGAATGTGGATCTATCAGGATTCACGCCCTGCTCAATCATCTTCCTGTATACCAAATTAGCTTCTTGCATTCTACCTTCTCTACAGAAACCATCCAGGATCACGTTGTACGTAACAACATCAGGTAATAGTTCTTGATTTTGCATTTTATATACCAAGTCAAGTGCTTTGTCCATATAGTCTTGCTTTATAAATCCATGTATAACAGAGTTGTAAGTGATTATATCAGGAACAACTCCTTTGGAGGTCATCTTCTTTAGGAACTCATATGCGTTTGATACATCCCCAGACCGACAATAACCTTTTATAATAATGTTACAAGTGACAATATTGGGCTCAATACCTTTTCCAACCATCTCATCCCACAATTTCAAGGCCTCAGATACACAACACCGGCTACAAAACCCATTGATCAAAGTGCCATAAGTGATCTGATTGGGAAAAATTCTCCTGGAAATCATATCACTGCATAACTCATCAGCTTTTTCCATTTCACCTTCTTTGCAAAATCCATCAATCAAAGTATTGTATGTCACAACATCCGGCTTGAGATTCCTTTGTAACATTGACCTAAACAAGCTTAGAGCTTTGTTCATATTCCTAGACTTGGAGTATCCGTGTATAAGTGTAGTGTAAGTGCAAAAATCTGGGTGTACACCCCTTTCCAACATTTCATTGAAAAACCGATCAGCATCAGAGAGCATCTTCTCTTTGCACAACCCATTCAAAATTGTGTTGTAAGTAACAACATCCATAAAGCAACCTTGATCTACCATTTCATCCCGCATCTTCAGGGCTTCTGACACCATTCCATATTTACAAAACCCACTAATAAGAACAGTATAAATCACATTGTCTGGTACCAAGCCAACCCGTTTTAAGGTCCTAAAATATGATAATGCCCTGTCGAGATGCCCATTCCTTGAAAACAAACCAATAAGTGAACTGTAACTGACTAAATCAGGAACCAGGCCTCGATGCAACATCTCATCAAAAATTCCTTGAGCATCCGACATGTTATCTTTCCTACAACACTCAAGAAGCATTGGGTTATAAGTGGTAGCATCAGGGCTTATTCCAAGCCGCAGCATTTTATCTAAAACTTCTTTTGCTTTACCGAACTTTCCATTCTTACATAAACCGTTTACGATAGCATTGTAAGCGATAAGACATGGCTGCAAACCCTTACTCGACATCGAGTTCATTAAATCAAAAGCTTCTTCTAGAAGCCCTTCGCAACAACATGCATTAATCAAAGTATTATACGTTACAATATCTGGAAAAATCCCTTTCTCTTCCAATTCAGAGATAAACAATCTCGCATCTACAATTTTCTGATTTTTACACAAAGCATTAACCATGATGTTTAGTGTATAAACATTTATTTCAAAACCAAACCCAACAATATCCCAATATATTTCCCATGCCAAGTCGAGCCACTCAATCTTGACAAGCCCTCCAAGAAGACTATTACAAGCATTTAAAGGTACACAAATCCCCCTACTTTTCAACACGCGAAATGCTTCCACAGCTTCCCTCAACTTCCTAGCTTGCACATAAGTCCTAATTAACAAATCAAAAACAAAGGGATTTGACCCACAACTTTGGTAAGTAGAAACAAATGAATCAACAATCTCAACCCGTGAAACTCCAGCCTTTCTAACCATCCGGAGAATCAGAACCTGGGCATCGGACACCCTCCGACTCCTGGCCAATATATGGATCGAGGCACTCAGAGAAACCGAAGAGTGCTTGAAAGTCGGGTTTTTCTCAGCAACTAAATCAATAAATCTCTCACCCATTTGCAAATTCTCACGGCATCGATAAAGAACATCAACCACGATCGAGGGGTTCAATTGATATATATAAATATGAGGAACATTATACTTACCTTGCTTCAGGCTCCATAATATCTTCTCCACAATGGAGGACTCCGATGTGAAAATGGGTTTTGAGAAATGACGTAATTCATTTGATGGGTGTTGTTTGATGGGGGTTTCAAAGATTTGGATGGTTCTGATGAATTGATTGGTTTTGGCGTAAGGGTTTGAAACAGAAGATGAAAGCGTCGTTCTGAAAGGTGTTGCTTGAAAAAGTAGCTTTTGCGTTGCCATGGCGATGAAGAGTAGCTGGCCTCCCTGCTTATGTGATCGGAGAGTAGCTGTAGAAGGTTGAACCCAGAGAGCCTTTGCGGCAACGGAGGGGTACAGAGCAACTGTACCGATTAGTTAGATCTGTGAGAATCTTATAACTTTCTTTCCCCCCGCCCCCGCCAAAAAAAAACAAAATATTTAGAAAATGTTTATTCAATAGAATATGCAATTTATAATCTTTACGTTTTTTCATGGTTTTCAATTCCGTCACAACCGCTACTCTACGGAAACGTTCGAATTATGTTGCCTAATGTGTCAAGATGTTTGATTAATCAAATCTGATTTTACAATCCTTAATTATTGGAATAACGCCCAAATCGCATTATTTACAGATCACATTTTTTCCTTCCAAAAGATAGTTTCTGTATTTTTTAGCAACTTAATAGAGAAACATCTCAATAAATCCTTCTGCAATATAATTTTCTTAAGTATAATTTTTTGTCTGAAAATTAAAAAAGAAATCACAAAAGACAATTCTTTTCGTCTTTTATGATTTTTTTGTTTTTAAATATTTTTTATTATTTCAAAATAACGATTCAATAATTGATATAAAATTTATTGAAAATTTTAAAATAGGCCTAAAGATAATCAAACAATAAATTCTTTTTAGGAAAGTAAAAAATTATGTCAACAAATAAAAAAAATCATAGAAAACATAAAATAAGACACAACAGGTCTTATTTAGACTTATTTTTATGTACATAGATCAAGGCAAACAGAAAACAACATTTGCATCGGAATGGCGAAGGTGGTATGGGTTTGTACGGTGTGGACGCTGGAGGCGTTAGTGACAACCAAAGGAGAGAGACCAATGTTCTGAATACCGTATCGGTTTAGGTATCGGTTTTCCTACTAGTACGGTACGTACCGGTACCGGTCATGTACCGAGTACCGTATCGAATTTATCGCAACTATCAATATATATAAATTATAAAGAGAAAGCCAAGAAAAATTAATTTTTTCCGCAATTCCAAATCCGGTACCAGCCGATATGGCCGGTATTAGCCGGTACGGCCGGTATCTGGCCGATACCGGCCGGTATTAAGAACGGTACGGTACTAGAGGTACTTGGTACCGTTTTTTTGCCAAAAAGGTACGTACCTGCCGGTACGGTACCGTATCGATAACATTGAGAGAGACAAATAAAATAATAACCATCGAACCCCGTGTCCTCACATGACAACTAATTGAGCACCATCTCAGAGTCACAGTACATTCCTATATCTGTTGTGTCACGACCCATCCCGTAAAGGTTAAGGCGCGTGACCGGCCACGAGTGAAACTCGTAAGGACTTTAAAAATATGCCAGTTTAGGGATTTTCTTTCAACATATCTGATATCAGAGTGTGAAAATAAAATTAACTTCCAGAGTTCGATGTATAAAGTAAAGTGCAACAATATAACCCTTATGGGTTTACAAACCATAACTACGGTCTAAATTTCTGACCAGTCAACCGAATACATTACAATCAAAATCAAGCTACATCACAACATGATAAGTCTAGAGATTACAAGAGATACTTCAATTCCAATACAACTTGCAAAATTCAAGCATAGTCAGCATCGTTAATTAAAACCTGTTGCATCAACAATTTCATTAGCACTAGGCTAGTGTGAGTCTAGATATGACAAGTCTACTAATTTTCTGTATTAAGATAACCAGTATTCTTGAAATTCATTATAATTAAATGCCAACATTATATGATATACGAATCCAGCTTTTAGGCTTGCGCTGTAACCATGCACACTTATCAAACGATCATGTAAGTGACGTATAAATCCAGCTTTTAGGCTTACGTTGTAACCATGTATGTAACATTATATGATCTACGGCCCACCAATAAACTAGGGAGCGACCTCAAATATAAGCCGGGGTGATATCACCCGTTGGATTACCTAGCTAATAATCCTCACCCTTATTACTTCTCCTCATCGCTAGAATCTTCATATGCCCTCTAGCGGCCGGGCGCGCCGTATTAATCTCATGCCATAATATTTTTCATGTTTTCATGATGTCATGATTCTTTCTAAAGTCTTAATATGTCATGCTTAGTCTACTGTCAATTTAGTAGCATAGATGTACATGTATCAAAGTAAGAAATCATTCATTTTTATTGCAGAATGTAAGTAAGCAAGTCATATGTAAGACTCACCTGAAATTAGTCCGTAATTTCTTTATATTAGCTCGGCCCAACGATCTCTAATTCTCGGATCTATCATGATAAGTAAAAAGTCCTTATTGCCAACAACTCTTAAAAGAATATACTAACTTAATAACTCGAATCACATAATCGTTCGGACTCCTCAATACGTAAGGGTACAAAGTGTAATTCGTGTTCTAGATCAAAGTGGTCAATTTACCCAATTAACAAGTGGCCCCGAGAGCTTTCTCGGGATTTGCGTCAATTTTATTACCTATTCATTAGTCCCATTAGTATATACTAAGGCTCGAGTGACCCACGTTCGATCGGTTTGATCGCCGGTTACTTAGACCGTAAAAGGGTAGTTTTGTAATTTTGCTATTGGCCGTCCAAAAATATAATCGAGGCCGGATGCACATTATTTTGAGTCCTTATTCATATTCAAAGCCTAATTCCATTGTCGGTCCGTTCGTGTGGTGATTTTAGTGTCTGTAGGCCAAAAGTAAGTAAGAGTAGTGTTTTGGTAATTATACTCTCCGGTCTTTCGAAATCCAGGACCGAGACTTGGCCCCCACATTATTTAATCCTAATTTCATTATAGTATAGTCAATTTCGCGATTCGACTAACGAATGTGGCAATTTTAGTGGGTACATGAATGGAATTTCTAGTTGAGAAAACTCCCAAAAATAGACTATTTTTCAGAGTGACTTTGGGGTCGGTTTCTGTGAGCTACATAGTCTTGGGGATGATCCAATCTATCTAGGTTCAAGACTTAATGTTTGTCTACAACTTTCATGTTTTAAGGAACGAATTTTGATCATCCAAATATCAAGTTCCAAGGGTCCGAAGTTGACAAAAAATCTAGAAAAATCTAGAAAATCAGTGTTCAACAAGGCCGCAAGTCATTTCGTAGCATGATTTTAACTCGTTCAAGATGTCATAGAGCAAATCCATTCCGTCTATGTTTAAGATAAAGTGTTTATGTCAAACTTTCATCTTTTAGAAAACGTAATTCGAGCAACAAAACATCAAGATCTAAGTCTCCAAAATTAACACAAAATCTGCGAAAAATCTGGAAAAAGACAGTTTTCTCAAGTTCGCGAGTGGCTTTCGTAGTTCGATTTCTATGGGTTCTAATGGTCCGAGGGTTGATCTAATCCATCTATTTTGAAGACTAAGTGTCCTATTGTAACTCCAAACAATAAAATTTAGATTAAACCATACAAAACATCAAGATCTAACAATCCAAATTTGCACAAAAATATGCGTTTATACATCTTGTATTGCCGGAAAACTTGGTGGATGAAAATGGTGGCTCAGGCTGCGAATACGGTGATCTAGACGGAACTCCAGCGTGTCCTAATGCACATTGTGATGTAGAAGTGGTGGTGGAGGAAATAAGGAAGACATATGAGTAGAATGATGGGTGAAAGTAGAAGTAGAGGATTTAGGGTCCATTTGGCCTAGCTGAATTATTGGATTATTCACTGTTTAGTTTTTTGTCCTTATTTGAAATTTTTTTTAATTTTTTGTTTTTCATCAATTTTTTGATGATTGTTGGTTCGTCTCGACAAGAGATTTCAGAAAAGTATAAAATTATGTTAAAAAATTAAAAAAAGTTCAGAAAAGACAAAAAAATAAGCCAAAAACATCGTCCGTGTTGGCTTATTTTCGTCTTTAGTGATTTTTTTTAACTTTTGGACATAATTTTATACTTTTTATATTCCTTTCGTCGATATGAACCAATAATCCACGAAAAAATGACATAAAAATAACAAATACAAAAAAAAATTGAATAAAGACAAAAAATAAGCCAAATAATCTAGCCTGGGTTAATTTTGGCCAAATGGAGCCTTTTAGTATTAGAAGGGGGAGAGAGATTCAAGTTAGAGAGAGAGAGAGGGGCTACGGGAGAGCATGGAGAAGAAGAGAAAATGGGGGCAAAAATGTTAGGATGTGCACACATATAAGGAATTAAAAATATAAGGTAAATTAAATATAAAATAAAATGAAGTATTAATGAAGATGAGGGATTCACTCCCCATGTTTTATGAAAAATAAGATTTGATTTGAACCATGATGGATTTATATCGGTCAAGGGTTTGGTCACACGCGCGAACACAAAATGCTACGCGATCCTGAGAAACTGTTCCAGTACTAATTTTTCAAAAAATATGAAAATGGACCGGAGAACTCAGAAAAATACAAGGATTATTACGGCGTGCTCGGATTTCTCACACGAGTATTCGTTATTAAGCCGATATCTCAATACACCCTAAAATTAATGTTTTAATGAGCGTAGGTTCCGAAATCGAATTTTTCAAATCGAAAAATTAAATTATGTAATAATCGTAATTATCCTCGCTGTTTTTAAATTTAAATAATTAAATCGGGTCGGGGTATTACATGTTGTCCCCAACTTGTGTGTGCAGTTGAGCCCATGTATTAGCGCTTTGTATTTTGCAACGTTGTTTAAAGCACTGAAATTCAGACTGATGAACTGTTCAAAGTAACATTCATCTGGTTCTACAATCACAATGTCAACTCCAAAGCCTTTAGAGCAAGTTGATTCGTCCACATATAGTTTTCAATACTCTATTTGACCGGCTTCTATTTCCTGTTGTGCCAACTATTCAGGAGGATTTGTTTTTGAAATCGTCAAGACTTCTTCGACTTGATCATATGAAAATTCGACAACAAAATCTATTGAAACCCACCCCTTGATTGTCCTTGAGAGGTAGTGGATATCATATTCGCCGAGCTCGATAGACCAAGTTGCGGCCCCCCCTGCTAGTTCTGTTTTTCTCAAGACAACAGTAATTGGGTGTTTGGTCGGTACCTCAATTGTGTGTGTTAGGGATCAATTCCGAGACCCAATGATAAATGCGTACAGTTTATACAACAACAAAAATTATAAAACCCTACTAGGCGGAACTAGGGTTTATACCTTTGAGATCTGTCTGGTTTGATCTCGACTGTCTTCACATTTTGATCTTGATCAAACTTCGAACACAGCAGGAATGATCTCGCTTGACTAATCTTGAAATCTTCTACCGTAATCTTATCGCACCTTGATCACGTATCGAGTGTGGGCTAAAAAATGTGATCTCTTTGCTTTTACAGAACTTCTCTCAATAATTCGAGTATCAGGTTATACTAAGCTAAAAGGTATAACGGTGTATATATAGGCAATGAGACCCTTGGGAGAAGTATGAGCTGGGTTTCCTATATAATTTTAGATTCCTAGTCCAGCCCGAATTAATTTCGAATTATATAAATTATAATTCATACCACTACAGAATTATAATTGCATTCCCTTCCCATATCTCAAAATTATATTTCGAACTTCATGTTATTAAATACTTATTCATATCCCCACATTAAGATTACAGATACCCGTTGATTAAAATAAATTACTAACAATTTATTTAATCAACATCTATAAAATTTCTTGAGACCTTCCATTTAACTTATTTGTTATGTCGGATACTAATATCCATCTGCAATGTTTGACATAATCGAAACTTATCAGCTTCCTCAGGGGAATATCATCAATCCCTATAAAGGACATGAATTCCATTAATAATTAATAGTTGTCATACACTTAATATTGTGACCCAACTCATCGAGACTATTGGCCCACAAGGCCTCACTTAATAATGAATCAAAGTCAACAACATTAAATGTATGCATCATTTAATTATCTTTGGATTAAGAGTACAAACACACATAATAACATGAGGTGTAAATTGTATTATATTGTCAGTATTGATCAACTGTAGTTGTTCTTAGATAACTTGCATACAATAGATCCTGTATTTGTAGTAAAAAAATAAATTAAAATAACAGATGTACATCTAAACAAAAAAGAAAATGGAGAATTTATTGGAGTAACTTAACTAATCGAAATATAGTTCTCCACAGAGAAATTTGCGTTATCCGTGTATATTTTGCAGTTGTCAAACTTGAGATCTAAACAACTTCATCTTCAGAGAAATAAATATACTAAAGTACACAATTAACAAAAATGATGTCTATATTTGATGTTACTATTTTTTGCCTGTAACCATTTTCGTTCCCATAGTTCGTTGTTCGACATCCGTTATCTGTCGCCCGTCCTTGTCGTTTATTGTCCGTCTTGCTATCGTACGTTGTCACTTTGTTTCTTTCTTCAATCGCGCATCTCTACGTTTGACTGATTTATTTCGTTCCTTAATTTAAGATTTTTACAAGTCAATCGATTTGGCAGTAAAATTTCTAAATTTTCTCAAACTTCCAAGAATACGTTAGCATTATTTTATTTTATTTTATAGTGGAATCAAATAAGTGGGAAAGTGAGATTGAGAATATCTTTCGTATTTTTTTATATTTCGGAACTAAAATAAATTCTAAAAAGATTGATGGAATGAAAACTTAATTGACACAAAGAAACAAGACTAAACAGTAAGTTTGCCCTTTTTTTGGGATGTAATATGCATTAAAAATGATTAGTTAAAATAAAAAATTACTATTATCAACAATTAGTTCAAGTTTTGTTGAGGCCGTTACTGATGCTTGTAAACATTACTGTTTCAAAGCAAATCTCTGTAAAACCCCGTCTGTCTCTGCAAATCTCTCTCTCTCTCTCTCTCGTCTTCGATCTGTTTGTTCTGCTACGAGTAGAGGGAGAAAGAGAGCCAATCCGTTCCTCTCTCCTCCTCTGGTACGCCGTTTCTGACATGCCTGTCCTTTTCTGTACGCATTTATTTTTTTCCACATTCGTATACACCGGGTTTTCGAATTCTATTTGTTGATCCTTAACTTCTATATTGTCGGTTATTGGGAAACCCTAATTTTGTAATTGAGCTTCTTTTTTCTATTATTTTATGTAGATTTCTGAAAATGATGTTTTTGGGTTGCAAGAACATCATATGATTTCGTACTAGAATCTTATTTTCGAAATCTTTTTAAGATTGCTAGCGTCACTGGAAACCTTTTTTTTGTGTGTGTTCATTTGTGATAATCAGATACTAGAATCTTATAAAGATTTGAATTTTATCGTGAATCCCATTTAGGTCAAACGGCATTTCTCTTTTATATGCTGGAACCAGATACTCTAAAATCTTGTAAATTCTCTCAATGAATCCCTTTTTGATTTCGTACTTGTATCACTTGCAGACCGTTGTCTTGCGTCGTAACAGAGACAGCACTTGCATTGGGCAGTCAAAATTCTGCAGCGTGCTTTTTCTTGATTTTCCTTGATAAGTAACTTTTTCCTTGATAGATACGATGAAGAATCATGAGCGTGTTGCTAATCTTGCTCTAGCAGGTATGCTACTTGATCCCATTTTCATGATACTTGTTGGAAATTTTTAAGTGGGAAATGATTTTGTCTGACTACTGTTATGGGCTTGAAAGTTTTGGTGTGAAATGGCATGTCAGCGATCATTGATCCTGGTTTATTCCTTTCTTGAATAATTACTCCAAATGATGTCCGGGTTCTGTATTATCCTCTAAATCCTAGGAAGCACGGATACCGATACGGATACGGATACGATACGATACGGATACGGCGATACAGTAAAATCTAAAAAAATAGGATACGGATACGTCGGGGATATGGCTATAAATTTTTTTTAAAAAAAATAATTATCGGTTATGTACTATGCATAAAAAGAAGCCAAAAAAACTAGAAGAGTAGTTGAATTGCTAATAACATTATACCAATTATTTAGCACAAGTTAATTTTCAAAAGTCATTCAAAATAGAAAGAAAGTGACCAAAGTCTAAATCAAGAAATGATAATTCCTATTAATTTTTATCCATATCAACATTCAATTACATCCTCTCAGCTTTCATCGGAGAATATTATAGCTTCTATATCCAGCTCATTAAAGAAAAGACTAGCAACTTCAAGTATATCGGCACCCTCAAGCGAATCAAATGCATCTCCCGCCGTATTCCTAAAGTATCCGGCCGTATGCTAGAAGTATCCACCGAGTATCCGAAATTAAAATGATTTAATTTTAATGTTGGATACTTATTTGGCGTATCCGCTACAATATCGGGGTGTATCGGGTGAGTATCGGTATCGGAGAAGTATCCGATACGGGTACGTGACTAGTTTTGGAGTATCTGTGCTTCATAGTCTAAATCTCTTAATGAGGTTCTGCCAAAATTGGCATTTCATTTAAGATCTCATGATATCCATAGCCATAGGAGATAGCTTTGGTAATATAATGTTGTAGAATTGGTCAAAGCTACTTCCTTGGCATTGTTGATATCCTTCTTTTGGGAAGATGATTTCAAACTTTCATCTACTGCAGCTGGTTAAACATATTTTGTCTTCTTGTAAGGAAAACTTCTTATAGACATGTGGACTTCTTCACTTGTCCAAAATCTAATAGAGCACTTGCTTCTGTTCAGTTGGACGACTGACTTCTATGCCATGTTTAGAGTTTTAACATTTATTTGCAAAGTTATGAGACTGAAATAGGGGTTTAGCTGACAATACAAGATCCCAATCAGGTTCTGGCTTCCATTCGGCTAATTTTGGAAGTTTATATCTTCTTTGGTTTCTTTTGCTTGAACCTCCTGTGGATGCATTCAACGTTTGTGGTGATTGCTCGGGCAGTATTCCGTAGATGCCATGGGAATCTTGCTGCCCTAGATATGCCGGGGGTCTCTCTTTAGAGACTATTGTAGGAATCTCTAAACTAATTTGAGAAATATTGTGGAAAATATCAGACAAATAGAAAAAGCATTTCTATTTTTCATCATTCATGCATGGATGTGGGGATTTGTTTCCCACCTGGACACTATCCGCCATTTGGCTCATAGTGTTAAACCAAACACCAGATAAAGGAATCTCTAAACCCCCAGAAGTTTTGTCTATTGCCATCTAATCTTTATTGGAGTTATGATGGTATAGTTGGTTGTGCTGTACATTTTTTTCTTAAGTACAAGAGGATCGTTTGTTATTAGGTTTGAAATGAGCCACTTCTCAAAAGTCAAAAGTCGAAACTCCCATTTGTCTGAATGTGTTCACACTTACAAAGGATGTTTGGAACACAGAAAGGTGTTCCTTTAATAGTCTGTTGTATCAGGCTAGGCTAGTTAACCTCATCCGGTAGGCAGTAGCTATCTGTTCTTGTAGTATGTAGCATACGCACTTTCTCTTATGTTATTGTTGGGGTTGCTATGTTCTGTTTAGGCCGGTGAGTCAGCTATTGTGCAAAGCTTTTCTATTTCTTGGGGTATGTGCCTGCGTGTGTGTGTGCCGCTTGTGCACAGTCTCCCTATGTTTTATTTTTGTCCATCTCCTTGAATATCATACACCTTCAAGTCATCTTAGTGTATTTTGAAACCAGAAACAAGCAGAAAAAGTGATTCTCCTCAACTCAGTAGTACTAAATCCTAATTAACTTCTGATCCCTGAGTGGCTGGACTAGTTGTCATTTTTCTTGCAAGAAGTTTGCCACTGGTGGCACTGTACCACTAGCTAAGCTAGTCAAGTGTAACCAATGGAGGTGAATATGAAGTCCTTCTGTTCCAAACGCCACATTTGATGTTCAGTGCAATGTTTTGAGTGAACAATTAGATATTATGGATATTCTGGTGACTTGTTTCACGCTTATTAAATACTGCCTTTTGTCCCACTCTTCTGAAGCATTGGATTTATCTTTCATGATATTACAAATGGTTGCAGGTTTAACTTTGGCACCACTGGTCGTAAAGGTAGATCCAAACCTAAATGTCATTTTGACTGCTTGCCTCTCAGTTTATGTGGGTTGCTACCGCTCGGTCAAGTCAACTCCACCTTCAGTAAGTACAATAGACAATCCATGTTGCGCCTTGTCTTCATTTCTGCATTTTTCTTTCTTCCGATCTTGATTGACCTTGCTCAAATGTGATATCTTTATCTGCAGGAGACAATGTCTAATGAACATGCTATGCGCTTCCCTTTGGTTGGGAGTGCAATGCTGCTGTCATTATTCTTACTGTTTAAGTATGTATCAAAAGACTTGGTTAATGCTGTTCTGACGTGCTACTTCTTTGTACTTGGGATCGTCGCCCTTGCGTATGTTCTTTTCCGTATGGGCCATTCTACTTTGCTATTTTCTGTTGCCTGTCTGCTTCGGTAATTTCATTTTTTTCTTAATTTCAATTTTATAGGGCGACACTATTACCTGCAATCAGACGTTTTTTGCCAAATCATTGGAACGAGGACGTAATAATCTGGCGTTTCCCATATTTCCGTTGTATGTGGTCTCCTCTTTTTCCGCCTTTTGGTTATTTTGAATGTTTTCTCTACTTTTTTCAGATATCCTCTTGTGCTTGTCATGAGCAATGCTGTTTTTCTCATCCCCATTTTGGAAGTTTATGTTTGTTTCATCTTAGAGTCCATAAATCTTGGTCATGGTGGGACTGGTCTAAGCCTTGCACTGACACTGACGTAATTCAAATTGAGTTTACAATATTAAACTTCTGTGATGGGTTTATTTTAACAGAAATGGGTTCTCTAGTCAAAGCAGCTTATGGAAGCTGGTGAAAGGTGGGGTAAATTGTAAAGATGTCTTATTGTGTGATGAACTATTAGGACACGCTATGTGGCATGTTTGATATCTAGCTAGACGTGTCAGTCTTAAACCCGTGTTTTGTAAATGACCAGGAACCCATTTAGGCCCCGTTCAGTTGGCGGGAAAGGAAAGGAAAGTACTGGAATATCTAGGTTTCTTGTGTTTTTTTATGTGTTCAGTTAGAAAGAAAGTTGTGTGACCCCCATCTCTAATTTTTCCTCAAAGCATGTCCCGCAAAAATGCAAGATTTTTCAGGAATTTGTATTTTACACTAGTTTCTTACACAATTAAATTACTAGTTTTCAACTTCTTCGTAAGTTCCTTTTATCAAGTGAGCACGTGAAGGAATGTACGTTTCTTCTTCCATTACTTCACTTCACTAAATTTTTCTCTGGAATAGTTTTCCTACAACAATTTCTTGACAAATGAATAGAGCCCTAGATATGTTTGTCCTTCATAGGAATCGAAATGCAATCTCTTAGATTTTTGTTTTTGTTTTGTTTTGCTGTATGTGTGATGCGGTTGGCACTATCTTGCATGTAATATACAGAAGGATAATTTTTCTTTATACGTTTCTTCCACAGCTATTGAGTTTGAGTTCACAAGGTCTCAGATCGTTGCAGGAATACCTGGAACCTTTTTCTGTGCGTGGTATGCTTCACAGAAGCATTGGCTAGCCAACAATGTGTTGGGTCTCGCATTCTGTGTCCAGGTTCGACAGTATTACACTCGTGTATTTTTGTTACTGGTATTCAGTGTCCTAAGTTTTCAGAGGCTCGAGGGAGTCCTATATTTTATTTTCCATATGTTGTGCGAAATCCCTCCTCAATCCTGTGATGTTTTGCACTTATCAGGAATGGAAAAGGGGAAACATTTAATCCTCTATGGCTTAAATCCTACCAAATTCCTTCGCAATGGAGAAAGCTAATGTTGTTCCTCATCATAACGAAATTTTTCTGTCCCTGGGGTTCTGAAATTTGTCTTACAAAACACTGAATGACTACTGGGAGTGGACTTTTAGTCAAATAGTAGATTTATTTTCTTTTTAATTAATTCTGTGCTTTTTTGGATTTTTAATCAAATCTTTTAAATACATAAACTTTTTGTGCTATGCATCTTTTCATTTTCATTTTCTGTGAGGTGTTCTTTAAATTTTTATGTGTATCTCTTTTTCTGAAAATATGTTGCTATTTCATATATGGTCTATTGGGATTAGTTGTTCTTGGGGTGTTAACTTTGCTACCATGTGATTCTGACACACTTATCTCTCTCGCTAAGCATTTGGTTGTAGTAATAATATTTTTGGAAATTTGAATTGGTTGGCTTAATTTTCTACTTTTTCGTATTTGCAGGGAATTGAAATGCTTTCACTTGGCTCGTTTAAGACTGGTGCCATCCTACTTGTAAGAAATTGGAGATATTTAGTTACTTACTGTTTATTGTCCTAATAAGTTGTTTAGAGACGTCTCTATCTTTATATTTAGCTATGGAACTTGTCAGCCAGTATTCTAAAAGCTTTAGAACCATTGAATTGTTGAAACTACTCCTTCCGTTCCGGTTTGTTTGTCCACTTTTTGACTTTTACATGTCCCAAAATGTTTGTCCAATTTTAAAATTGACTTGTTAAAATTATCTTAATGCCCTCCTCTTTTTTAAAAAACCATACATTGAAAAATGTGTCCTCTTATTTAATGCTAAAAAGTTAAGGGTATTATAGGAAAGTTAAAATTTGAAAGAGCAATCATTGTGTTCCCTTAATAAGTGGGAATTTCGAGAATGGACAAACAAATTGGGACAGAGGGAGTAATTGATTGAATAATCTTGTTAGCCTTCTACCAGTGCGAGGAGGATGAATGTAACTAAAATGATAATGTTGAGGTGGATGTGTGGGAAGACTTTGCAAGATAGAAGTAGAAACAAAAGTCTTTGCGGATTGTTAGGGGTAGCACCGGTACAAAATAAGATGAGAGAAAATAGATTAAGACGGTTTGGACCTATTTATTGTAGAGTGGTCGATGCAGTAGGTAGGAAGAGTAATATGGTTTTAGCACTAGGGGGTATACCATAATTGACTTTAGAGGCAATAGTTGGAATGAATCTAGATTTTTTGAGATATCACAGAGCACGATTCCCTCGACAGAGCTCATTAGAGAAAACGGAATCACGGTGACGGCCCCAGTTAATTGGGACTTAAGGCTCATTTTTGTTTTGTTACCCTACTTTTGCTACTTTTAGTTTGAAGAGTAAAAGTGGTTATTGGAAAATATGTAAGTGAATAAGTCCACTTAAGCGTCTTACATTTAAGTGTTGAGTACCTTTCAGAGTATAACTACATCAAAATATATCTAAAAAAGCTCTAGCTTCTTCTTCTACTTTGCATTTTTCTTTCTAGTTTGGTTTTTCCTCTCTCTCCTATTTCCTTTAGGGGTACTATCCTTTCTTTTTGATCATTACGGTTTAAGTTCTGAACTAGAATGGTTGGATTATTGCAAGTACGCTATGATTTTCTCTTAGTGTGTGGCAAGCCATTAATGTGAAGAGCCTTAACTTGAGGTAGGTACACAAAGCACATGAAGACAAATACCAAGTTGTAAACATAGGTTTCACTTTATCTGGTGTTCGCTTTGATTTTTTGAAGTTCTTTTTACCCTCCCTTTGTTAGTGTTCACATGAATGGAAGCCTTGGGAAAATGCAGTCCTTTACTATTATAGATAATCTATTTGTTGCTATAAGGAGTACCTGCTGTTGGATATCAGTTTTTATAGTAGCCTACTAAACGTGTTTTTGACTTTGTTCTACAAAATTTTTGTGAAAAGCAGATAATCCTAAGTTTTCATGCTGCCTTTACTACTTTAGTGTTGTCTGCCTGTTTCCTGCACTTGTGGAAGTTTGTCGATATTGGATTACATTATGCGTGACAGAATGTGTGCAGCAACCCTGGAAGCCCTGCACACACACACACACACACACAAAAGGTGGCTGGCTTTGTCATTTGGTATGCGTTTCTAAAAAATTTTCCTCCTATTTTCATTTCTACACATTGTTTTATTTTCCCCTCCCTCTTTTGGTCTTGGCTGGAGTTTTTGAGGTGTTACATGGAGGATATTTTGTAGACTAACAAAAAATACTCTTGAGATGGTAACATTATAAACATCTTGTTGCGTATTATTTAGTTAGATTTTGTAGAGTTGTCTCGTGCTCCTTTGGTTCACTTTTTTTCTCTCTATTCTCCTTCAGTGGTAGATTATTCACTTAGTGATTCATCTTCTGTCTTATTCTTCTTCGTTTTTTTTTTTGTTGCTAAAACCTGCAGGCTGGACTTTTTGTGTATGATATATTCTGGGTTTTCTTTACACCTGTGATGGTTAGTGTCGCAAAATCTTTCGATGCTCCTATAAAGGTGAGTTTGTTAGTTGATTAGAAAACTCCTTATTTTGAACTATCTTTGAGATCACTAAGTTCTTTGTCTTGGGTGTTCTGATTGTGATAACTCATAATTCTTTACAGCTTTTGTTCCCAACGGCTGATTCTACACGTCCATTTTCAATGCTGGGACTTGGAGATATAGTAATTCCAGGTTTGTTGAAACTTGAAGCTAAATTAAAATCCTTTTCCCTAAGTTTCTTCATGATTGATTGTTTTTGTTTCTGCTACTTGACGTGTTGTGAGAGTCTGGTCTCTGGCTTGTATGAATTTAGAGGGCATCTTTTGCTGTAACTTATATGGCATCTTTTAGCAAACTTGGGTGAACCTGACAATCTGGATTTTTGATGCATTCACGTTTGGATTTTACAGAATTGACATTTGTGTGTATATTTGTATAGTTAAAGCCTTATCTGTCTTCATTGTTCTTGAACCTAGTGGGATCAGTATTTTCTAGATATGTGCCTCATATGCTTGGAGCTTATAACTTTTGTGAACCAAGTGTCTTTAAGTGCACTTCCTTGAGGCTCACATCAGTGTCTTAGGCAGGTCGAAAATGTGTAATTTTATATTGTATTGGAGCACTCCTACAATAGTTTGATCTAACTTTCGTAAGGATTTTCACGAGCGTGATTCCTGTGTACTCTCTCTCCCTCTCCCTCTCTCGATAATCTTGTGATTTGGCTTATAATTACGAGGAGACAAATATACAGAACATGCACTACTCGTCTGCTGTCACGTGTCCAATAAGGAAGAAAATCAGGGTTTTAGGTGTTAAAAAGGGGTTTTCTTCAAATCCCCTCAATAGAGGAGGATCCAAGAAGGTTTTCTCCAAATCCCCCATGTATCCGGGGGAGAATTTGGTATGGAAAAGGGTAAGAACCCGAGGAGGGAGGATCCAATGAAGGATCATGACCCCTCAATGATAAATGAAAAAATGAGGCAATTGTTCGGGTCTGGGTTTCAATTGTATTGGGTTGGTATGAGAGTTTTGTATAATCCACTCAATGATAGTAATTTGTTGCCTGTGGGGTAGGCAATTGCCGAACTACGTAAATATCGCTCTGTGTGTGTTTGTTTGTTGGGTTGGGATAAGAGTTTTGTATGATCCCCTCCATGATAGATATTTGTTGCCCGTGGTGTAGGCAATTGCCGAACCACATAAATATCGCTCTCTCTATGTTTGTTTGTGTGCCTGCATTTTGTTTGATTCTAGGCATAACAAATTGGTATTAGAGTTTGGATTCTTGCTTGGTTGAACTTGGCTCAGAAGTGCTCAAATTGCACTTTGGAGCACACCAGTAGCTTTCTCTCGTTGATATGAGTTCGATGGTGCAAATGGTGTCATAATCAAAGTTGAAGCAAGGTATTAGGATCCGTTTAAAGAATTGTGGCATGCCCAATGTGCCCTTGGCAGTCCGGTCATCTTCTAAGACTCAGGCAAGTTGACCTACCTCTGGCGAGTTGGCTAGACTTGTTCAGAAAATTCACTCTAGTTTTGAACTTTTGTTTTCGTCCTTGAGGTTTTAAATATTACAGTTCATCCCCAAATGGTTCAGGTTCATAAACTTCAATTGAGTTCCTAAAGTTTTGAAACTTCTTGTTTAGTCCTTGGTCAAAGTTCTTCAAACTGATACCTGACTGTTTTCCACATCCCTGATCCAACCACGGTCTAGAGCTTTTGTAATTCCATACCTATGTTGTTTTGTCTTTGGGAAGCTTAAAAACAACCGATTTGAGCATTTTCTAGCATTAGAGGTTGATTTTAATGTAGTCTAGGGAGGTCAGATGTCAGAATCTCTTGAAACAAAGAGGCCCCGCCCTTAACCAACTCTGTGAGATGTACCATGGTGTCCAATGCATAGTTGGAGTTTGAAAGGTTTTGATGGAGCCCACAACTACGGAATGTGGCAAGGTTTTCATGAGGCTAATCTTGAGCCGCCACGAATACCTTCGTTTAAGAGAAAAAATTTGGTGTAGAAAGTCTCAAATTCAGGATATTTTGCTGCGCGAATTTCTTGAGAAACAAAGTCATAGGCATGTTGGTTCAAGCTAGACCAACTACTCCAAGAGCACTCATCCATATCTGGTTATTGGTACAAATAACGTAAAGAAATGTAACCAACGTTGTTCCTCCTCCGAGTCTCTGATTCTTGAGCACATTTAAGGGATAGGGACATTGATTCCAAGAATATTTGCTTGGCTTGTTTGTATTGTTCCTTTCACTACGGAGAGCATAGAAGGAAAGGAACTTTGGATCTAATCAAATCCATATTAGGTCTCCATTCCGGATAGGACGAGAGTCAGAATGTACAAGCTAATGGACATGTTGATTCAACAGGAGTTGGATATTGCCTTGGAGGACAAGCGTAAAGATGTGACAAAACAGATTGGGATAGACTGAAGTAGCAAGCTTGTGACACTATCAGCTGTGCCTCGCGAAGGATTAGAAGTACTCGTCGATGAAGGAAACTAGGGCTTAGGTATTGTGGAACTTGCTCGAGGAGAAATTCATTACAAAGGGCATAGAGAACTACCACTACTTAAAAAAGAAGCTCTTTCAATTTCATTATCAAGCAAGTAGTTCTATGAATGAAACATTTGAATGAGGTTACAAGTATTCGTTGATGAAGGAAACATGGGCTCATGTATTGTGGAAATTGCTCGAGTTAAAATTCATGACAAAGAGCATAGAGAAACGCTTCTATTGGAAAAAGAAGCTCATTCGTTTTCAGTATCAAGCAAATAGCTCTATAGATGAATGTTTCAATGTGTTTAATACAATATCTGCTTACCTGCTAAAATCCTTGATGAGGACAAGGCTTTGTTGTCTGAATTCTTTCTGATGAGTGTGATCATTTGGTCACTACTTTGTCATATGGGAAGGAAGAGATTCGTTTGGGGTCTTGTCAATGACAATTATCGGAGGAAAGATAAAGTAGGTTCACAGAGGTATGGGTATATATGTTTTGTTCACGAGAGTTAAGCCTTGGACCAAATTGAGTGGATTGTCTTTCCATGGTAGGATTCTGAAAGAAGTTTGTGCCTACTCTTAAAAGAAAGAGCATTGGAAGGATATTTAGGCTTGGAAGAGTTCGATTGACAATGAGTCCAAGGCCAGAAAACTGAACTCAAGAGCAGTCCTTTCATTCAATGTTTTGTGGGTCATTGCAAGCTAAAAGGATGGATATCTAGATCTCGCACTTATGGGTTCGACATCTGTTAGTCATTTAGGTGAATAGATATTGGATTTTGGTGCTTTCTATCACATGTCCCAATAGAGACTGGTTTTCTAGTTTTGGGGATTTGGACTGTGATTTAGTCATTATAGGTCATGGCAATTCCTTTAAGATTCTGGGTATAGGTGACATCTGCTTATAATATTGTTTCGCTTCGGTAGAAACTATCTTGAATCTTCCATTGAGGGGTTTTGGATACTACCTCTTTCCAACATGAATCTAGTGTGTTGGTAGACTCTTTATGATAATATTGCTTCCCCTTCCGTAGACAAAATAAGACTATTTGGCTCTAGGGGTTTGTTTTCTGATTAAAGTTCTACGCATTATTCAAAAATCCTTTAAGTCGTCGTTATTCTTTTATGCTACTAATACTTTCATTAGTAGAACAATCACTGTATGGTGATGAAACCAAAGGTTTGCTGTCCGCAGTGCATGTCATGGTACTGGAATGGGTTATCCTGTGGGGTCCATATTTTCATGTTGTGAAGGATTTTCCCGGGGTGCGTGGTTATGATGATTGCGCTTTGCATGCCAGTATTGCTCACCTTCACGATGTGGTATTGGGAATTCTGTTACTCCAAAATGTGGAGTTTGTTTACAAATTTTATTGCCAGTACCACGTAAGTTGTAAGGTAGACAAAATCTCTAGAGGTAGACATCAAAGCTTTGCTTACCCTTCTGATTTTTGGATGATTGTTTGTGCATCATTCTCAATTTCGATTTTGATTGATTGTTTGGACCAATGGTTTAATTGTTTGGGAACTTTCGCCCTACACTAATCCCTAAATGCTTGGTTTTGGGGTGACATCAATTCTTTATGGATAAGTTTCCTAGTGGGAGAATTGTATGTATCATCTGTAAAAAGCTTTATATAGATGAAAACTTATTGGTCCAGACATAGGATTATTTAGTGAGTCTTTAATCTCTTTCCTTAGTTCATCTGATTGTTTTGGTATTAGATCTAGTAATGGTTTGCTAAATCCGTAGTAAATTCATATATGTTGATGGTTAAAATTTGTCTATCTAATATGAATATATAATAATTGTTCTTTTTAATATATAATAGTTGTTCTCTCTCTGATATTATATTTTCTATTAACATTATTTCTTGAGGAATGATCATATAGATCAACATTCAAATCGCATTAAGAATTTCTATTTATTCATGAGGGATGTGAGGCTTATTATCCTATCAATTGTTGATAGTCGAATATGCGTTGTCCTTAAACAGCAGTCTTCATAGTTCATGTAATAATTGGAACTACGATAACCATTATCTCATGATTGGTCATTTCTTACGTATGGATCAACATCCGTTAATAATGCATTGTTTACCACTGATAAACCAGCATTACCAGTAACAAAAAACGATTGAAGGATAATTTCAATCTCAACAACTGAATTAATTGACCATACAATCTATCTCTTTTTTTTTTTAATTTTCCTTAACTTCCTCTTATTAGAATTCGCCACCAAATCTGTTGGAAAACCTTTTGATGTAGTAAATACCATAGTATTAATGAAGTTTTTAATTATTTATAAATCATTAGTAGCAACAAAACCTGCTATTGTTCAGGATTTAAAAAGAGGGGTTAATACTCTCAAGTTTACTCTCAAGTTAAAACAATCAAAATAGTTCAACTGAATATACTTATAGACCTAGATATTTAAAATAAATTGTTCTATTCCGTAACGCCAATTTATTTAAATAGTTTCAACAAAGTGGTATATTCGGATTCATATTCCCTTGTTAATAGTGGTGCAGATATGGATTGTATTCAAGAAGGACTAGTACCTACTCAATATTTTGGAAAACAGTTCAGTTTCTGGTTGCTGCCAGTGAAAATTGCATGCATATTGTTTAAAATTATTGATTGCTAAAGGTGGCTTAGTTTATACTCCTTGTAAGGTATGGTCAAATTGTTGGAAGTAGACATCAACTTGCTTAGCCTTCTGTTTTGAATGGAGGATTCAGGAGGGCTGTCTCCTAATCCCCTAGTGATCCAAGGGAGAATTCATATACAAGAGGGGACGAACCCAAGGAGGTAGGATCCAAGGAGTCTTCTCTCCTCCTCAGTTCCCGTGGATTTTGATTTTGTTGTATGCCTCACAGAAAAACAGAACAAATGTAAAGGGTTGGATTTCAAATGTATTGGGTTGGGATGAGAGTTCTTGTATTTACCTCCACGATAGAAATCCACTGTCCGTGGAATAGGCAATTGTCGTACCACGTAAATATTGTTGTCTCTGTGCTTGGTTGTGCAGAAGTTTAATCCTGGGCATAACTAGGTCCCTGATTTATTTGTTTTGCCTTTAGGCATTGGTTATGTTATACATGAATATGATGAATGGCTGTCCTCTGATATGTCGGTCGATTGCAGTTCCAAGTAAAAATTACTGATGGCAATATGCATCTTGCCATACATGAGAGAGGGTGCTTTCTAAGTTTTTTTTGAAAGTTAAAGATATGAAGTGATTTGTTTGCGATTGTCCTTTTTTTTTATTTCTTCTGCAGAGTACTTTTGCAGGAAGCTAAATTCAGTTATTAATAAATTAATAAATAACTTGCTGATATGTCTACTATATAGCAAATTTAGTGTCGTAGCCTTTAATAATTGCTGCTCTTTTATGTGTTTTGACACCCTCTCCTTCAGGCATATTTGTAGCATTGGCATTGCGTTTCGATGTGTCCAGGGGAAAAAAGAGCCAGTATTTCAACAGTGCTTTTCTGGGATATAGCGTTGGTTTGGTCCTTACTATTATCGTCATGAATTGGTTTCAAGCTGCACAGGTGCGTGTGTCTCTTTTTGCTGTAGTATTAAAAGTTACATGTGAACCAAAGAATACTCATAAATATACATGTATATTTGTATGTAAAGAAGCCACACGGAAAAATTTCCCTAGCAGTGGAAAGTTTATTTATTTTTTATTTTTTTATAACATCGTTTCTTTCCCATTTCTTTGTCTATATTTGATTGCTCTTCAATCTTATATATACACTTCCATCTCACTTTCAGCCTGCACTGCTATATATAGTACCAGCTGTTACTGGATTTTTGGCAGTTCATTGCATATGGAATGGCGATGTCAAACAGGTTTGTCCATAAGCTTTCTTCTTATTATTTGTGTCACCATTTTTCATAGGTGCAGTGTGCTGTTTCTCTCTCTAGTGCCTTGCTCTTTACTGTTACATACATAGTTGGAACTCAAGTACAAGCTCAGAAATATCAGATATGACAGTGAGCCTCCAGTCTGAAACATATCTTAGTTTGTTAAGTTTAATATTCCTTCTACAAATGAGGGGCTCTTTAACTCTTTAAAAAATATTGGGAAGAAAAAATGGCCATGTAACTGAAAAAGTGTAGTGGTGGTTGCATGTCCCCAGTTAACGTGAACGAGGGTTCAACTTAAAACAACTTATCTCCTACAATATCTACAATGTAGCACGAAGTAACATTGATCTATGAAGTGGAGACTGGATATATCATCTCTTTAGTGTCTCATCCCTGCTGGTCTGAAGCATAAATATAGAAGAGACTAGAGAGAGATTCATATCGTTTAACTACTAACTGGATAAAAGGGATCCATCTAGCCATCTCGAGCACTTGGGTCGAAGGCTAGCCGTCACTGTGATACCCATAATTTATGAACCACCCAAGCACTTCGCATTTTGGAACCTATTTTCTGTCTTCCGAGCTAGGTGTACTCCGTAGCTGTTGGAAGCGATACGGGACTATAATTGTTGCCTACCGTGTTTAGAGTGCCATGCATTTGTACCACAATGGCACGTTTGTTCCTCATACAGGAGCCATCCATATATTGCACAGGTGCAATATGTTTTAAGTAAAGGCATTGAAAGTTATTCTAGTATGAGATACTCTGAACTTCTTGGATGTCAGAGTATTTCAACTTGTTAGTTTCTTATAATTGTGTACTTGGTACTGGTTGATTCTTTGCTGATTACTTGTGCTTATTATTTGTAGTTGTTGGCTTTTAACGAGTCTAAGACTGCTACGTCTCAAGATGACGATGCCAAGAAAGTGGAGTGAGGTGAAACCCGTAAGATGATAAATCATCGCGACTTGATGAAGACATACAGTAGTTTCTTTGGGGTACCAAAAAGCCTTAAAGGTCAATCTTTTCTAACTTGATCAACTGCCCCATGCTGTTGTAACAGAGTTTTGATTAAAGAGTTGACAAGATTACCAATTTAGTTTTATCTGTTTCTCCCTGATATTTGACAGTATCATCCAAAGATGACCCAATTTTCCCTTTTGCTTGCACGTGTAGTAACTATACAAAACGAAAGCCCGGATTTTGTTAAAGAGTACATTCGTGCAGCGTTAGATTCTGACTTTGTTTAGGACTTCCGATGTTTGCGTTGGTAGCAGTGTTATGAATCTCATACCGGCCTGCACATTTTCGTACCGGATACAAAATGAGGCACTTACTAGTGTACCTTACGTCCCAAATAACAGGCAATACAGGGTATATTGGATGCTCTGGCCATAATGGGCATTTCCCGAAATTCCCGAATTTCGGCCGGTATGATTTTTTTAAAAAAATTCTTTTACTAATTTTGTTACAATTATTTTCAAAATGAGTTATATAATGTTATTTTTGATAAAATGTCATTTTCAGTACAAATGATTATGTTTTAAGCCTTTTAAAAGTAACATAATTTTATAAATGCTCATTTGGTTACGACTACAAATGATAAGACTGCGGCAATAAGCTTCAAAACAATTAAAAGGTTTTGAGGGGTCGATTGGAAGAAAGATTATTTTCAAGGGATAAGTTATCGAGAGGGATAAAATAAGGAGTATTATTTTAGGTGTGTTGATTTACATTAATGTGATGTTTATAGAATGAGATAAAAAAGTAAATAGTTTAACTGAACTATTAAAAAAAAGATAAAATAGTACTTGATTTGGATGAAAGATAAAATGGAGGGATAAAATTTTGTAGTTGTAATAAAGAAGAGAGAGTATTATTATTGGTTAATATTTGAGGATAACTTTTGGGTCAGGAGAGAGTGTCTAAAAATAATATACATCTATTCCTTTAAGGGATATTATTTTTGAAAGAGTAAAAAGTTATCTCTTTATATTTTTGTCTTCTCAAATCGTACAAAATATATCACGTTAATCTTTATATCCCTCCAAAAATTATCGCTTTTTTTATATCCCATTCGAATGGGCTTTGAATGTTAAAATTTGGGACGATGAAAGTGATTATGATGAGTCAAAGGAAGAAGAGAAGAGTACTATCGACGAAAGAAGTATGATACATGTTTTGAAGATTTTGATAGGAGATACCTAACATCTTTGAATTGATTTTGAAAAATGTAATATAACTTATTTTTGAATTATTTTTTGTGTTTGAAAAGAAAATGTAAATATTTAACTTCGGCAATCCATTTTGGTATATGTAACGAGTCAAAAATTATCTATTTTAATGTAACATCCTTAAACTTGACTTGTAAAATTCATTTTGGTATATGTAGCATCGTTAAATTAAATAATTTGAGGTATTGGGTTTGTTATTGAGCATCGTAAAATTTTAGTTATAATTCAAGAACATTTGTTTTGTCATTCAGATATACTTTGATGAACTTTTAAATACGTTTTATTTTTATTTAAATTCTTTTTTATTTATTATTTTTATTTTAAATTTTTATAAATTATTAGTTCGTCTCGAAAAAAAAAATATAAAAAGTATAAAATTATATTTACAAATTAAAAAAATACTAAAGATGACTAATAAATACAAGAAAATTTTATTTTTAGATATCTTTGTTTCTTTAAAAAAATTTAAATTTGATCAATTATTTATAATTTTTTTAAAATTTTTCGTCTAGACAATTAATTTATAAAAAATTAACCAAAAATATAAAATTAAATAAAAATTAAATAATCGATTTCAGCCAACTAGAATCAACCAAGAAGGTCAACCCAGTCAAATCCTAAGAAAAGAGAGGAAAACCCAGCATGTGGATTAAAGACAGACCAAGGGAACCCCTATAGACAGGACCATTGTGGCTATTGTCACATTAAAGTACATCCGCTTTCTTGTCAAAACTATTGTACCTTATTCATGAAATGGCTTAAGTAAACTCGAAGCCAAAACTGTCATTAGTGAAAAGTTGGATCGACAGAGAGTAGAACAAATGAAGAAAGCAATCTCCCACATAAACAAAAGAAAAGCCTCTCTCTCCTCTCTCTCCTTTCTCTCTCTTAATTGTGTGCAAATGCAGATATGCATCTTCAAAACATAAATCCTCTTTCTTAGAAGGCGTGGCGATTTTTGAATTCTTCCCATAGTGGGTTTGGCTTCTTAAGTCAGTTGAGGAACCCGACTAGAACAAGAGGAAAACCCTAGAAATCTTTCTACAATGGAAGGTATTGGTGACTTTTTAGCGCAGATCATCGTCGACAATTTCAATTGAAAGCCTATCATAGCATGCGAATGATTCCTGTTTTCAATATTTATTTCACAGTTTGTTGATAGGGATCCTTTTTCCTACAAAATTTTAGGGATCTCTTTGAATTGGAGGTTATTTGCGGTTAATAAGTTTGGTGATATACTTCGTAATGCTGTTGATGTTATACCAATGGTGATGGTTGTGTTTGATGGATTTGACTGATCTGTTTTCCATGTACAGTTCGTTTGACTTACAATTTGACATAGTTGGGTTTCTTATACTGAAATGTAGACAAAATATTTGTTTTTTCCTCCCAGATTTTAGCTTACTAGTATTTGCAACCTTTGGTTTGCTGTCTGGTTTAGTATGCGCTGCTCCTGAAAGGAATTTTTTGGAATGATGCAGGGTTTCTCAATTTGTTTTCACAGGATAATGAAGAGATTCTGCTCTCTGTGTGACTTCATTATGTTTCATTGTTTTTCTTCCCAGCATTCTAGTGTTCGTAACTTGTATCATTCTGTAATGATCCGAACTCTGGAATGTGGTCGAACCAAGTTTGATCTTCTAAGTGGCTGAGAAAAAGTTTCCCTTCTCTTTTTGCTGTAAAAAAGAAATGATTAGCTCATAGCTGAATGAAAATTGAGCGAATATTCTGAATGTGACTGTACACTTTTGGTCTCTATCTTTTCTTTGGCCACACTAATGGGAGATATTATTTATGGGCTTATGAGTATGAGATGGTAGTTTGGTAAACGTATCTTTAAACCACGGCATCCAGGAGATGTTGATTTGACATCATTAAAATGTGAAATAAGTAGCACTTAAGAATAGTTGATCGATCATGGACTAAGAAGTTATGTGCTGTTCATGAGTTCTTTCCATTTTCTATGGATGAAGCACTTCCTATAACCTTCAAGTGTTCTACCATGAACTTTTTGATAAGTTGGTCTTCCTTGAGGACACCATCTACTATTCGCTCATATTTGTGAATGTACTTGGTTTGAGGAGCTATAAAGAGCTTTACCGGGAAGATGGATGTACCGTATAATTATTGCGCAGTTGTGGGTAAAAAATTGTGTCATTATCTTTTTCTTTATGAGCTTTTTATTATTAAAAAACTTTGATGCTGCTTTTTCCTTTCTTTTCTGTAGCCTTACTAGCATTGTTGCTGGAACCCTCTTAGAATTATGATGATTATGATTTCTGGAGTTATTGAAGCCTGAAGGAGAATTAGGGGCCTTAATTTTTTTGAGGCTTGATTTTGTACTGCAATTAGATGTGTAAAAGTATACAAACCAAACAAAAATGATCCTTTAAGTCCCAATCAATTGGGGTCAGCTACATGCATCTGTTTTCTCTAATGATCTCTATCGAGGGTATGGTGCTCTGTGATATTTAAAAAATTTATATCCTTCCCAACTGTTGCCTTTGAAATTAACTTTCGCATACCCATCCTCTTAATGCTACCTTATACTGTAACCACATCACTCCTCCTAATTATTGCATCGACCAATCTTCAATAGACATGTCCAAATCACCTTAATTTATTTTCTCTTTACCTTATGTTTTATTGGTGCTACCCCTTACATTTCGTGACGGTTGTTGTATCGAATTCTATCTCACAAAACATTCATCTCAACATTCTCATTTCAACTACACTCATCTTTTTGGCATGGTGTTTCTTAGTAGCCTAATAATACTCCGTGCCGTAAAACATGGTTGGCCTTATAGCAGTACTTTGCAAGAATTTTACAGCTGCAAAAAGCACTACACCACTTGATTCATCCAACTTGTACTTTGTATTACATATATGCAATCTCTCCATCCTTATTAATAATTGAGCCAAGATAATTAAAACGCACACTTCTTGGTAATTTTTTTTATTATGGAGGGTAATATAGTCAACACCTCTGTCATGCACCTTGAGTTTTACACCTTAAATTTCAACTGTTGGCTACTCTTATGCCCTTGCATCAAAAAACTGATTGATGATATATTATAGAAAATAGATGGAGGGTTGGTTCAAATGCTGATAGGTTGGTGATAGTATATGGGTTTATAATTTAATAGTTTGACTTTGACATATGTTTGGTGTCGAGAATGAGATAAGTACACCATTTGACGGCAAGGCTTATGTGCTGCTCTAGCTGGGCCTCTAAAATGTACTTTGTTGATATTACTTTCATTTGTGTGCAGCAGTTTTGGATTGTTGAACTGATTTTCGTTTGGGCCATGGTGGCCAGCTTGGTTTTCCACTTGTATTCCCGGTGGTAAAAAGGCTTGAGAAAAGTGGAGGAAAGTGCTAGAACAAGGAATCATTGGACACATCATAATTTTGGGAATATTTCTTTTGAAACATGTTCTGTTTGAGGTGGGAATGATTACTTGGCTTTATGTTAGGTTCTAGGACTCCTAATCTGGAATAGACCAACACCAAATGGAGATCAATTTTTTGTTGTTAAAATCCGTGCATACTAACTGAAAATATCATAAAAAAACCACCTATCAAAGGGAAATCCAAGATGAATTGTGGACTCGGACATCTTGGTTTCGACTTCAGTGTTGTCTTCCAGGCTTAATTGATGGCTGCTGTTTGCGGTTGTTTGTTTCTGTTGGCCTCTGGGGTTACTATGCAGGGGGTGAGCCCAAAGGACCCTGTCTTTGGGTGGTTCCCTGTCCTCAACAGAAACTAAATAAGAAAATTGTATCCAAAGACAAAATCGACTAAGACTGTGACTCATGGGTGACTAGTAGCAGCCACAATGGCCATGAAAGGTTCTATCCTAGTCATGAATTCAGTACCACAGCACGCACTTGCACCCACACATGTCATGGACACCGTAGTCCATTAAACTTGGACGTTAAACATTTTTTAATACTTATTGTTACTTGATCCTAGTGGTTGATGAGATTAGAAATGTTTATGAATGTGAAACCATAGTTGTTTCTGCAACTCATTGTTGAATCTCTCTCTGTTAATGTTCTGAGTCACATTCGAAGTACATTGTGTGTTCTGAAAATTGTAAAGCTCTTCCATTAAAAACAGTTTTTTTTCCCTGGTATGTAGAGCTAGTATTATTGAAATAGGGGACCAATGGCATGCCACCCTAGATCCCCACAGAAACGAGTAGCGGTATGTAGGTATGCTGAATATAGTTTAGCTATATGAAATAGTATTCAGGTGCAATTTGATAACTTTGCAGCTGCTGAGATTAGAACAATTTGGAGACATTTAAATTTGTGGCGGCTGGTGGCATCGTGTTGAACTAACTATTACATATGTCCTGTTATTAATATTCTAGACTCATCTGAAGTGCAATCTGAAGACAATAAAGCTCTTCCAGAGAAAAGCAAGAAAAGAAGGTTCAAGACACCATCCCAGGTTGAGGCATTAGAGAAATTTTACTGCGGTATGCGTGCTCTTCCGGCCATATCTCATCTTGCAGCTATAGTGCCAAACAGTTTGTGATCTTACCTGAACAGTTATTAGAAACAATTCTTACTTTTCTGCAGAACACAAATATCCCTCAGAAGAATTGAAATCACAAATTGCAGAGTCCATAGGCCTGACAGAAAAGCAAGTTGCTGGGTGGTTTTGCCACAGAAGGTTGAAGGACAAGAAATTGGGTGGTGAAACGGCTCCAAATGGAAGACAAGATCGTTCTAGTGTTATTGTACAAGATCATGTCAGTGGGCATCGGCAGGATTCATGTGGCAGCACCAAACAAGGGGATAATAAGGATTTTGATCCTAGGGAGGTCGAAAGTAGAAGGTTTCTTGGCCAAGATTTTTCAGCTCCTGATCTCGCATATGAGCACGGGAATCCTCGCAATGGAAATTTTAGTGATACATCTTCTGGAAGTGACTTGCCTTTACAGCGTAGATTTCATAATCGAAATGAAGATCCTTTGGATATGGCAACTTCAAGACACCTTCCAACGAGCGATAACTTTGCAGCTATAAATTCGATGGGCATAAGAACCAGAAGTGGGCCGTCAGGATATTTAAAAGTGAAGGGCCAGGTTGAAAATGCTGCTATTACTGCTGTTAAGAGGCAACTGGGGAGGCATTATCGGGAGGATGGTCCACCACTTGGTGTTATATTTGACCCACTCCCTCCTGGTGCATTTGAGTCTTCAACAAGGGATCCAGTCAATGGTAAATAATGACTGTTTTATAACAACAACAACAAAAAAAAAAGCAAGACATACATACGTGTCTCTTAGTGTGTTACGGCAAGGATTATATCGGTTCCATTCTGGTGCTTAATATTAGATCATTTTATTTTAGCTTTTTTGGTTGTACAAGTTTTATATTTCTTGTTCTGGTGGGGTAGGTTTGCACCTTAGGAAAGCAAAGCTCTAGCCTCTAGGGGTTTTGCTGGGTAGGGTTCCGGCAAGAACAGCTGCAAGGCTCCAAGAAACATTAGGCTACCCCACCGGAGGTTGGTTGAATAACCCTATGATGCTTAAGTGAGTGACTGATGAGAGAGAAAGAGAACCAGAGAGGAAAAAAGACTTTCTGTGAATATGAGTCCTTGCCTTTGGCTGAAAGGTGGTCTGCATTATAAACCTATCTCTACTTGGAGTCCAAGATTCATGTGGATTTACTCCAATCTTAAATAGCCAGATACCTACCTGATCAGAACAGGTTCTCTGACTTGGTACTCCCTTTCACTGCCCTTATAACTTTCAGCTATTTCTGTGATACCCTTGACCCCAATCGAACCCATTGAAGCCCTAGTCCATCTAGACTGTCGTCCATTCCTAGCCAAATCAAGCTAATCCAACCCTGATGGAATGGCGTCTAAGATCTGCCCCTCTGGCCTTTGGTAGGCTGGCCTTAAATGCTACTAGTAAAGGATGACATTCCGACCTGCGTAAAGGCCAAGAGTTCCCATAAAATGTGCTATCTGTTCAAGTGCTGGTTCTCATGGGCCCAGTACTCATGGATTGTGAATCATGCCCAACCCCTTTTCTTTAATTTTGTTTGGTGAGCAGTTTAGGGTGGACCCCCATCCATTCTTCATGTGTTGTTAATCACCATCCTAGATCCGGCTATATCCCGACAACTCGAATCACTTTGAGCTGTCCACCCACTGCACTGGTCATCTTGTTTGCAACCACTTTGGCCTTTGCCTTTTTTTTTTTTAAAGCAATCCAACGCCAATTTGCCTGTTTATGCTACCCAGACACAGCTGTTTCGGTGGGGTTGCGTGCCTCAACAAAAAAACCTGCACCTCTTTGAAGGGGTTGCGCATCGCACTACCTGAGGTGCCGACAGTGAGCCTTGAGTCTCCTCGTGCCTAGGTGCGCCTTTGAAGCTTATGAAAGGAGCACTCCATCTCCTATTCATGGTGAGCTACTTTATTACTTGACAAAACATCAATTCCTAAGTCCTAACTCTATTTTTGCAAGCTATTTAGAGCTCTAGCATTTCCCTTTCTTGCCCAGAGCCCGGCCTTAAAAAATTGGAGGAGCTAGAGTGCTAGTATGCCAAACTTTTGAGGTTTGAGCGTGAGCTAGAAATAGGGCTGACTCGAAGGTCAATGCGGACAAGAAATCACAGAAATGTGTAGCCAAATCCCATCTAGCAAAGAGCGCAACTGTGGCTGATTTGAAGAAGATAGCTTTCACGAAGGAATGAATTAGGAACACTGAAGATGATCTTAGGAGTTGGGGCTGATGTCCTAAAGGTCCACGATGCCTTCTTCTCCAAGGGATGGAAGGGGATCCTATCAAAGGCTGGAGTTCCTGAAAGTCTCCCCTTCCTGGGAGGTTGAGCTTCAGTTTGGGCAACACATATTGCGAACCCTAGTAGGCTGTGGCATGACTTTCTTTATTTTTGTCTGTCTGTAATTTTTGTATGACCCTTCCCAGTTAAGGTCGCACTTTCCTTCTCTAGGAGCCTTGGTGTTCGTCATCACCTTCCTCACAACCAAGTCTCATACGAAGAATTCATCTGGGCAGAGGTTCTGATGTAACTCTGGGCAAGTTGTTGTATCATAACATGCTAGCTTTACTAGAGTGACTTCCCTTTTCTCCTGAGGCAGGTCCAAATCCTTTTCCAACACTAGTTGATTATTTTCTTCGTCGAGCTCTTCAGTTAGGATAATAGGCTTGGGAATTTTCAGAGCCATCACTATTCCATAGGCAAAGAAACTCTGTTGCATGCCTTGGGTGGTTGGTCCTGCACGCCCACTTCACACTTGTTAGTTCTTCTCATTACCTGCCCTTAGTTTTTTTTAAGCACGTCTTCGTACCAATCAACACAGCCTTGTTTGATGCTTTGGTGGTTTGAGCTGCTTGTTGCTCTGGGGCGACCGGAGTGGGGTTGTGAAACTTTACACCGTGGTATGAGCGTAACTTCCACGCCTTGCTTCTGGCAAATTGAGTTCAGTTGTCAAGGATCAGGGGGCTGAGAATCCCTTTACATTGTTTGCTTTTTGTTTATTTACTTTTAACCATTTTCATTGTTATTCTCAATCTAACTCCGCCTGAGACGTTCTTAAAGCCTTATCTTTAGATCCCAGCCGGTCCCAAGCCCGGATAAAGGAGGAGGGTTGTGTGTTAGGTAGCTGACAGCCAGCACATAAAAAGACCCGTTAGATCACTATGACATGAATCCTAAACTTACAACGAGAAATGCTAGGGCGTTCCCTTTAAGCGACGCGTTGTGCCTGCCTTCGGGTGCTTCGAAAAATGAGCAAGGGGCGCCACATCGGCGCCCGGGTGTGGTGATAAGTGAGCAAGGGTTCCCGCGTGTGCCTGGACGAGCGCGGGTAAAGAAGCTAGCCCATAACTATAGGATCCGCTTAGCAACTTGGAATATAGGGACCTTAACGGGTAAGTCTAGGGAGCTAGTTGATACCATGATTAGGAGGAGGATTAGTATAGCTTGCCTGCAGGAGACTAAGTGGGTAGGGGAGAAGACTAGAGAGATAGAGGATGCAGGGTATAAGCTCTATTATACGGGTGTGGATAGACATAGAAATGGGGTTGGCATCGTAGTAGATAAGCATCTTAAGGATTCGGTAGTCACAGTCACGAGGAAAGGAGATCGGATTATTTTAGTTAAACTTGTGATCGGGGAGAGTATAATTAATGTTATTAGTGCCTACGCGCCCCAAATAGGCTTGGATGATCTTACTAAAGAGAAATTTTGGGAACAGATGGATGACGTGGCTCAAGGGATACCTTTGGGGGAGAAGCTTTTTATAGGAGGTGATTTCAATGGTCATGTGGGAGTGCAGAAGCAGGGGTATGAGAAGGTACATGGTGGATTTGGATTTGGAGACCAAAATGAAGGTGGTAGGAGGATTTTGGATTTCGCGGTAGCCCTTGACCTTATAGTGGGGAATACTTTCTTTAGAAAGCGTGAGGAACATTTAATCACCTTTAAGAGTGGAGTCAATAGAAGCCAAATAGACTACTTTCTTGCAAGAGGCGCCGATTGGTTGCTATGTAAGGATTGTAAGGTCATTCCCGGAGAGTGTCTAGTGGCACAACATAGACTTTTGGTGTTAGATATTGGCCTCAAGGGAAATAATAGACCGAGAAAGGAAACTAGATGCCCACGGACTAAATGGTGGTTCCTAAGAGGGGAGAAACTGAAGGTGTTCAAGGAACGAACATCCCAAGAAATGGAGTGGGGAATGGAAGGCGATAGTGATAGTATGTGGAGGACAATGGCCGATGGTATTAGAAGGATATCGAAAGAAGTTCTAGGAGAGTCAAAGGGGAAAGGTCCAATTTCTAAGGAGACATGGTGGTGGAATGATGAGGTTCAAACCATGGTAAAAGCCAAGAAGGAATGTTTTCAGAAGTGGCAAAAGGACCGGAAGGTGGAAAATTTTCAACAGTACAAGCAGGCTAACAAGGAAGCTAAGAAAGCCGTTAGAGAGGCTAAGTTGAAAGCCTATGAGGATTTTTACGCTAGACTTGATAGTAAAGATGGGGAGAGGAATATCTATAAACTCGCCAAGCTGAGAGAAAGGAAAGCTAGAGACTTCTCTCAAGTTAAGTGTATAAAAGGTAGCGATTCAGTAGTGTTGGTGAAAGATGAGGATATCAAGGATAGGTGGAGGACGTATTTCGAGAAGTTATTAAACGAGAAACATGAAGGAGGTTTTGGTGAGGAGGAAGTTGATGTTCCTAGCGAGAAAATGGAATACGAGTTTTATCGGAGGATACAAAAGTCCGAAGTGGCCAAGGCTTTGAAGAAGATGAAACCGGGTAGGGCCTTAGGACCAGATGGCATTCCTATTGAAGTGTGGAAAAGCCTAGGTGATTTGGGGGTGACTTGGTTGACAAAGCTGTTCAACAAAATTATTGTATCTAGGAGGATGCCAGACGAATGGAGGAGGAGTACCTTAGTACCTATCTACAAGAACAAAGGGGACATTCAAAATTGCAACAACTATAGAGGTATTAAGTTGATGAGTCATACGATGAAGCTGTGGGAAAGAGTTATGGAGCATCGTTTGAGGATGGAGACTATGGTGTCGGAGAAACAATTTGGGTTCATGCCTGGGAGATCGACCATGGATGTTATTTACCTTCTAAGAAGAGTGGTAGAGAAACACAGGTCATTGAAGAAGGATCTTCATATGGTCTTCATAGACCTAGAAAAGGCTTATGATAGGGTGCCCAGAGACATTATATGGGGGGTTCTGGAGAGAAAGGGAGTAACCAAAGGGTATATCGATGTTGTTCGAGACATGTATGAAGGTGCTGTCACTGCCATTAGATCACCAGCAGGGGAGACGAGTGAATTTCCCATCACAGTAGGATTGCACCAAGGGTCAGCCTTGAGCCCTTACCTTTTCGCTTTAGTTATGGATGAATTGACTAGTCAGATTCAAGAGGATATTCCATGGTGTATGTTGTTTGCAGATGATATCGTCCTTATCGATGATACTGCTAGCGGTGTTAATACTAAATTAGAAATTTGGCGGGATGCACTAGAGTCTAAGGGCTTTCGGATAAGTAGGAGTAAAACTGAGTATATGGTTTGCAAGTTTAGTGATACCAGAAGTGCGTACGAAGAAAAAATGATGATTCAAGACCAGGAGATACCAAAGAGTGACCGTTTTAAATATTTAAGCTCTATTATTAGTCAAGATGGAGAGATTACGGATGATGTGACCCATAGGATCCAAGTGGGGTGGCTCAAGTGGAGAAGTGCTACTGGCGTACTGTGCGACAAGAGGGTACCCACAAAGTTGAAGGGAAAATTCTATAGAATTGCTATAAGACCAGCGATGCTTTACAGGACAGAATGCTGGCCTATGAAGAAACAACAGGTGACCAAGATGAGTGTAGCGGAAATGAGAATGTTGAGGTGGATGTGTGGTAAGACTAGACGAGATAGGATTAGAAATGAAACAGTCCGCGAGATGGTAGGCGTAGCACCTATAGACGAGAAGTTGAGGGAAAATAGGCTTAGGTGGTTTGGGCATGTCTATCGTAGACCTACGGATGCAATAGTTAAGAGAGCGGATAGGATAGCTTTGCATAGCAAGGCTTCGGGGTGGGGAAGACCCAAATTGACATTAGATGCGGTAGTGCGCAAGGATTTAAGTCTACTAGGGCTAAGTGAGCAAGCAGCACTTGACAGAACTCTTTGGAGGAAAAGAATTCATGTAGCCGACCCCAATTGATTTGGGACATAAGGCTCAGTTTGGTTTGGTTTGGTTTGGTATTGTTATTCTCAGTCTGTTCCGAGCTGAACTACGAGAATCTTGCTTGTATGCACTCCTTTGCTTGGTAATTGTTAAAGTTGCGTCTGCTTTTCTTGTTCATGTTACTTTCATAGACACTTGTCCTCCTCCTAGTCCTACAAGTTTGATGTCTTATGGATTTGACAGTTTCTTTTTCCCGTCTGACCTGCGTCCTTGTCAACTCTTTGGCAGAACCTTCTGACCTCGGTGATCCAGATCTGCGCCACTCCCCAGATTTTCCTAGAATCGGCAACCAACCTAATTTTGGCATGGTAAGTGGAAGCTGTGACAATTTCTTTCTTGTTCTGAGTTTGTCAAATTTTACTGTTTCTATTTTTTCTACACATCTTATGCTATCAACACGGATGTATAAAAGGTAAAATTCATTTTTTATATTTTTCAATGTCCGCACTGGATTGGCCTCTTTGTTTTTTTGCAACAATTTTAATAACCAGTTAGCCTTTTTACTGAAGGTAATAAATGTAAGTCAATAATCTGCATATGCCGGTGTCTGTTATGTTGTATGCAGAAGTGTCACTTTTTTTTCCCTTCGATGAATTGTGGAAGGAGCTTTCATGCAAGTAATAGTGGTCAGAGCAGACCCGTATAAAGACCAAAAGAATGATTGAGAACTAGAGACTTCTATGGTTATGTCATTTGATATTTGATATAAGAGAAAATTTCATTGTAATTGAATACAACTTGAAGTTCTTGGGAAAGCATGTTACGTCATTAATTTTATGGACATGGTTGAACCACACCCAAGAAATTGGCTTTTAGTGAGCTATATTGTTAGTGAAATTGAAAAGATTGCCATGCCAGTTTCTTATGAGGAACATCGTACATTTGTCTTCTCAACTGTCCTGTTTTAATAAACATTTATTTAATATGTTCTGTGACTAAATATTGGCACTTCTGGGAAGTACACTAGGTAATTCCTTTTTTTATAAAAACTAACAAAGAGAAAACCTTGCCTTTTCACCTCTTTTGAACAGCTTCAGAGGTATTATTCCTCTGCGGTAAAACTTGAAGCTGGGATCAGGCCAACATTGTGTTCCATTGAGCCAGTCCTAATGTCTTCAAGACCGTCTGTGTGAAATTCTAACCATGAGTACAGGAGAAAAGAAAGGAGAACCCCAGGATAGGCTTATTCATTAACACACATCATTGGTAGTAGATATTACAGTGGTCTGACTGGTTTCTGTTGCTTATTGCTTGTAGTTACATTTAACTTTAGGCTGGCCTTGGCAAGCCTTTGACTTGGCCTACCTTGCTGGAATTTGCAACCTTAGGTGCGCCTTTGTTGTTGATAAAAGCAAACAGCTGTTTTTTTCCCCTTCAACTTTTTTCCTTGGGTTGGATATCATTCTTGAATCTTGATCTTTTGAATTTATGGAAGGATATTCTATTACTTGTCTCACTACAAAGTTAAAAATGCTATATTTTTTAATCTCGTCTCCTTTTCTCTGTCCAATTCCATTTCAGATTTGAGAAGTTATATTGTTCTGTTTTTATGCTTCGCAGAGGTATGAAGTAAATGATTCCAAGATGAGCTCACGTGACTCAGAGTTGGATGGAGCAAACTTCAAGATTATGCGTGGGCCATATCATCGCAATAATAGTAGTTCTTTTCCCTGCCGGAACTCATCAATAGAAATGGATGAAGGTTCTGGTGGTGAAATGTCAGTATATGGTAGTAGAAGGTCTAAACACGGTTGTGAAGGAAGGAGAATGGCTTCTGTTTCTAGCCATAATCCAGGTCCCTCTGGCCGTCAAGTTACTGGTGGAGAAACAAACTCTCGGTTGCGTAACTCTTACTATGCAAGCCCTGTTGATGCCCATAGAGAACAGTCTGAGTCTACATATACAAACATAACCCTCAAGCCCAGTGTATCTTCTCATATGCAGGACAGACAGCTCTCTGGAAAGATTGAGAAGGTCTTGATCTGAACTTTCCATCCTTTGCTGATTTGTGTTATGATTTTAAATCCCCAACTGTGAAATCATATCTCTTGTGTGTGTAGGAGGGTAAATATTATGGAGAGAGGAGAGCCTTTAATGAGCATTGCATTTTGGCCAGTGCAATGATTCGTCCAACAAATGAAGTGAGAGTAAGTCAGTTTTTTGTCAGTCTTTGGCTCATGGACTTTTTGCCACACATCTTGATTTTGATCCCATGTTGTTCCGTAATACTTGAAGGCTGCCAATAGGGATCGGAGTGAGTTTCCACAGCAGCTTTGTGCAAGGAAAGCATCAATGTCGGAGGCACCACTAAAAAGGTTAGCATGACATCACCAATTTAACTGTTGCCTTGGTCCTGAAAATTTCTCCCTTTTCTTTAGAAGATCTTCTTACTGACATTTGTGTCGCTCTTTGTTCCCATTAATTTTACAAACCCAAGCCCAATTTTTTAGCAGAACTTGTAGTTGATCATTCCCTTGAAGATTTAGCCTAATTATGGATTGTCTCCACCTATGGTCTATATTTTCTGTGTACATAAGAATTAGCAAACTCAGAATTCAGATTGTTATTCGCATATGTTAAAACAACATTGGACTTGACAATTTTTTCACTATTGCCTTGGTCTTCCACAAGATTTATGTTGTTTCTTTGGAAGATCTTTTAGCTGACATTTGTTTCGGTCTTTGTTTCCATGATTTTTACGAACCAAAGCACATTTTCTATCAGAATGTTTAGCGGATCATTCCTCGATGGTTTAGCCTAGTTATGGATTATCTCGACCTGTGGTCTATATGTAGATGTAGTTATGTATATACATCAAAACAATTAGCAGACTCGAAATTCAGATTGTTACTCGGTTGAGTTGGTGGAACAACTACCATGCCTATGAATTTTTTTTTTTGTCATCAGTCTTAAAGTCCCATCATTTTCACCTTGGGTTGGCAGTTGGTGGTGTAACCGGGATGTTGTAGTACTAGCAAGCATGTATAATGATGGTTGGGATGTTGGCATGATATGTATTTCTGTACTTGCATTATATGTCATTTTGGAATACACATGGTCATATAGTTCTCTTTCCCGTAATGCTCTAAAGAAAAAATGACAGGTAAGGAAGAAACAAATCTAGCTCATTCACTCCTTGATCATACCTATCTTTTCCTTTCTCTCCATGAATAAATGCACGGCCCAAACACGAACTTACAGTACGAGACTGTATCGGCTGGGCAAGAATTATTGATTTAGCTTGTTATCAATTTCTTTCTTGGATTTTATTCATCAATACATAAACCGCACTAGGTACAACTTATTGCCCCTTGCTCACATTTATTTTATATTCTTTTAGGTCAACAGTGGAGCCACCATATAGTTTCAGTGAGGATGAAACTAGTTCTGCCGAGGATTAAGAAATCAGCATATTTGGGCAAAGTTGAAAAGGTTTTTCTAGATATTCTCTCTGGGGGAGAGAATTTGAGGTCCAGTGTGTCATAAAAGACGTTCTACTGCTGTACAGTTCTGCCAAATTGGAAGTAGCGCCATAAATCTTTTTGATTCCCCTTTGGTGCTTACATGTTTGTAGATGATGTACATACTTTTTATTTTCCCAGTAAAAACAGACTGACATGCAAATTTTATTCTTCAGTGGAGCTGCTGTCCTCTAGGAAAACAGTGAAACAAAGACGAACTGTTTAAGTAGCTCCTTTGGTTCTGAAAATTTTATGATATGTTCTAGGGTTTTGAATTCGTACCCGATTGTTGACGTGATATATGGAGGGGGATAGGCAATTCCTAATATCATATGTGCCCATGTTTCTTTTTGGTCCGTGTTATTTTTCTGCTGTGTGGTTGCAAGTGTCTGCTTATTCCGCGTCCTCCCGCAAAATGGGGAAACATTCCCTCCATTGTATTTTTTGGCTTCTTACCTTCTTATCTCCAAAAATGGGGAGATGAGTATGTCGGGTTCACACAAATGACTGGTGGGTGCTCTGAAGGACTGTGGATGGACCACGGAATCAAGTTGGTCTAAAGATCATAAACTCATGAAATCGTCACTGTTGTCTTTACAGATTGATTGGTATATTCTCAAAATTGGAAACTGAAAGTTGTTAAATGAGAGTAGAGATGAAAATCAAAAGAAAATATTGTAAATTTAGTCCATTTGATTAGGGTGAAAAAGTCAGAAAGTTTCCAAAAAACTGTACCTCGATGCATTTTGTGAATCAACAAACTGGACCTAATACATGTTACACCGCAGCATTCGTAAAGGGTTCGGAAATGTTGTATGGCACTCCAACATGTATGGATGGACTATTTTTTAAGCAAATCTTGAAAATTTCTGCAATAAGATACTTTTTTGGGACATGTTTGATTCTCGAATTAGAGAGAGGGATTACGGTATTGGTGAACATGTAGCCCCATAAGCGACTTGGAGACCCTGTTGTGCACAGGGCATGCTGTGTGTCAAAACGACATTGTTTTGACACAAAGTACTATTTTGAGTAGACTCTGACCCGTAAAATTTTTTTATTTTTACGTCAAAATAACGTCATTTTATTGCGCACACACTCCATTTCCCCATAAAAGTCTTGGGATAGGAATTTTTTGGCTAAATAGTGTCCTAAATAAGTGAGAAAATTCTTGGGATAGGAATTTTTTGGCTAAGTAGTGCCCTAAATAAGTGAGAATTTTCTGCCACATGGGAATGCTAGTATTTACTCCGGCCATTTGACAATTTCTCTCTTCGTACATCATTAAAAATGATCTCTACTCTTCATATTAGTCTTTATTGCACTTGAATAAAAAAAAAGTATAATTAATTTCGTACTATTTATAATCTCATTTATTATTTTAGAGACCGATGTATCTCTTTTACTCTTATCTTTAATCTTGTTCTTTTAATGCTTCTAAGAAATAATTTTGTTTCTATTGTTTATTTTTAAATAATTTGCCAATGAAACATGCCCAAATTCATTTTGGCTTCTTGATTTATTAGAGGAATTAGATTGTCAGCACTTATTTATTGGAGGAATTAGCTCTTCGATCCTAATGTATGTACGATCCAACTCACTAATATTAGTGTGCGCTAATCCCAAGAAGTTAGCCTGGTGTTTAAACTTTGAAATTTAGAGGTATGTTATTTCTTAGGTTTCATGTTTAAAATCTCTCAAGTGCTATAAATTCTTATGGACTAATTTATACAAAGTAAAAATTTTGACTTTGAATGAAACCCCAGAAAATATACAGTGAAATTGATCTTCCGAGAACTAATTAACATTAGTTTACGAATAATTTTAAAATCAACTAAATACATCAACTATTAAAAAATATATCAATGTGCGCTAACTCAAATAGGAAAGCTACCGATATCAGTGTGCCCATCCCCTCTTTTAAATATGACGACCTCTAATCTTTTAAATATAACGGTATTTTAAAATTTCGATGTCTGTTATTTACTTTTATCAACAATCAATATTCATTACATAACTGTATTATCGATACCATTACATATTTTGAATTTAAAATCCTGTGGACAAAAAAAAAATTCAAATAAAGAATAAATAAATTTTTCTATTGGTGGGTGTAGGGGTGTAACCAGTTTGGTTTGGTCCGGTTTGGCCAATAAACTCGGACCAAACCGGTTGTTCGGTTTGGAAAATTGAGAAATTAAAAATCGAACCGAAGTCTCTCGATTTGGTTTGGTCCGGTTTGACTTGGCCGACTTATAACCAGTTTGGTCCGATTTTCGATTTACGTAGGTTCAAGTCTATATTACCAAAAACATGTAAAAAATAAAAAAAAAGGTCTAATTATAACATATTTTTTTGTAAGAATAAGAATAATGTCAAACAATCAAGAATAATAACAACACAATTGTAATAAAAAATAATCACATCCAATCTAAAGTAGTGTGCAAACTAAGTAAATAAACTTGCGGTCCTAACAATATTCTCATGCAAAGTGCCAACAAAGAAACAATACAATTTTTAATGTAAATTACAATTGATAAATAATAATTTTATTTTTAGGATTAACATTTAAAGAACCGGTCTGGTCCGGTTTGGTCCAGCTCCTAAATATTAAAAATTAAAAATATTTAAAAAACCCAAACTGAATCGGACTAGATCAGACCAGACCTATTAAAACCAAAAACCAGATTGAACCATCAGTTGAATTCGATTTACCGATCCGGTCTGATTTACTAGTTTATATTTACACCCCTAATGGATGACACCGGAATACCTACACAGAGGACACACATTCTTCTCCTTCAGCCACTTGTAAATACATAACACGTGAAACTTATGCGTACAACCCATGGCCCTAGCCTCCACGCCGACCTCCATCTCCTCCTGGCAAACCCCACAAACACTGCCGTCTTCCTCCACCGCCGCCTCCCTCAGCCCTTTGAGCACCGGATCAACCGTCGGCTCCAAAATCCTGCCGAGCTCCACCGTCACCCTGAGCTCTGTCTCCTCCCAAACCGTTCGGAAGTCGCGGTCAGTGGCTCGGGCACGCGACAGCGCTAGCTCCGCCGTCACAACGCTTATCCTCGCCCAATCTACTTCCTCGCCGCCCAGTCTTGCGGTAACCCTTCCGTTAGGGTTATAAGAGTAATTACAGGAGTTCCGGAGCTTGTCGAGGATTTCCGCCTTTGAATTAGCTATTTGAATCTCGTCCATTCCCTAAGAACTGGTGAGAGTTTTGAGCTTTCCTTATTCTCTCTCTCTCTGTCCTCTCTCTCTCTCTGTGTTGAACTCTATATCTCATGCATATACATATATATACAAGTGGCTGTGGTGTAAAACCTAGTCCCAAATTTGAAATTGGTGAAACACGTTTGTGTGTCTTATTATGTTGACTGAGTTGACTCGCGTGTGATTAGAGGAGTCCAAAAGTCCAATTGGGCATCCGCCGCCCCATTCTCTGTTGTGATTAAATTTCGTGTTTACTTAAAAACTCAAGTAAATTAAAATCCAAGCGGTTTATTTTTTTTGATTTGATCAGATAATTTTTATATATCGATAATTATATTTATCAAAACTCATTTTCTTATTGAACCACTGCCGAAGTCTGGACTGCTGTCTCAGGTGCGAGATAAATATAAAATTAAAGATCTATTTAACCCAATATTATTTATCTCGTTTCGTACTGGCCAGTACACCCCGTATCGATTCAAAAATAATACCCGATTACAAGCGTACCGTTCCAACCAACGTTTCAGGCCGTTCTGGTCAATACTGACCAATACCGTACTGATGTGTAAATATTTTGTTGGTAAAATAAAATTCAAATAATATTTTTTTTGGATATCAAACAGAAATTAGGACTAAAATAATCAACTTTTATGTTTAGTGGTTTATTTTTAAATTGTGATTCTTTATTTTATATATCCAATGTAATTTGTTGTTATATATTAATTTTAGCGGTAAATCCGAAACGGTACCTATCGTACTAGTAACAAAATCGATACGTTCACCAATATGAGATTTATAACTTTGATTTAACCTGACTAGATTATTAAATTATATTGTGTTCAAGGGCAGACCCATGAAGGGAAGGTATCACGTGATACCCTCATGGTCCATCAAAATAAGTTTTTTTTCCCTTGGTTTTGACAATAAGCCAAGACTTACCGTTAGCACTGTAACATCTCATACCATTTTTGCTTTGTTAAATTCCCTCAAATCTGTAATTTATTATTATTGAATATAAATTTTAGTTTTAATTGTTTATTTATTTTAATGGTGACACTCATAAGTTAAAATCTTAGATCCGTCATTGATTGTGTTATAAAGGCTTTTGTAAAAATAAAATAAATTTATTTTGTTTGTATTTAAATTATTGATGTGAATTTTTAGGTACATTAATAAAATATTAAAAAAATAGCGATTTTGTCCCTCGAATTCAAAACCGAAGAAGCAGTATACGTGAAGCCATTTTCGTAGTTTTAATGAAAAAATAGCACAAGACCCGACAAATATTGATCGGGTTCGATGAATGATGGAGTTTAAGGGAAAAAAGAAGAAGACTGAATTATTATCCATCTAATAATTCAAAAATAATTACAAGCCAAAAATTTGCCCTAAATTTAAGCATGCATGCAACGTACACCAATTGGTGACTAAGACGTCATTATTGATTGAAAAATATAAGGAATCTATCTCCAACTACTAATATGTAGCAGGGTGTAATTCATTCGGTTTTGGTTGATTTTTTGATATAAAACCATGAAACCGAATAATTCGATAAAATTTTTGCAAACCAATTCCGATCGAGTTTAAAAAAAATGAAAAACAAAATCAGTTTCGGTTTAGTTGGACCTGTAAAAATGTTTGGTAAGGAATTTTTTTTGGGGACGTCCCAACTCTTTTAGAAACTCTATAAACTAATTCTGCCCAAAAATATTTAGGAACTGTTTAAGGTCTGTCACAAATTCTACTATTGGTTGACTTCTGGTCAATCTTTAGGTGCTCAGATCTCAGGCGGCTCATGATTGAGCGAATCTCTTGGATGCCAACTTAGTTGGGATGTGAGTGATTCGTCGTGATGCCACTACAACAAAAAACATGTTTGGGGACACACAATAATGTCACTAAAGGTGCAATTTTTGTCGCCTATTATCTTTGGCGACATAGAATGACAATGTCACAGCATGCGTGTCAGTAAAGGTCAACGGTGACAATATTATGACATTGTCACGGAATGATGTTAACAGTGACAAACAGATGGCGTCAGTGAAATACCGTCTCCGTAGTGAATTATGTCGCCGAAGATAGATTTTTTTGCGACAAGTGTTGTCACTGAAACTTCCTACTGTGACAAAAAATATATGTCACCGAAAGACTTTGTAAGGTGAAAATACAATGGCAGCAATCTGTTTTGTCACTAAAAGTAGTACTTCTGCGACATTGGTTGTCTCTTCTGTGACATCATCAATTTGTCAAGAAAAGTATAAAATCAAATATTATTCACCCGTTTTCAAATTTTTAGATGTCCATATATATGCAAAACTATATTCACCCATAAAAAAATTACACAATGCAAAGAAGAAGTTTATATAGTTCAAAATAACCAACAAATCAAAGTCATCATCCATCAACATAAACTCCTCCAGATAACCAATACTCCAAAAATCATTGTTATGCATAGTATTTTAAAGTTACAAAATATCCGATAGTGTTCTAACTAGCAAAAATAACTCAAAAAGAGTGTAGATCAAATCTTCAAGCACCAAACAGTCTTCGGACCCATCTCGTTCTTCACCTGTATAAAAGTAAAAAAAGAAAAAAAATCATAGTAAACATGATATCAAGAACAAAATCTAATAATTTGACAATTGTGTTGAAATTAAGTTTCAATAGTTTGAGCTTTGAAATGTAAATTACTTACATTTAAGTGTTTTTCCCACCATGGACGCCTTGTAAATATTGACACATGAAGGCCTCGAGCTGTTCAATTTTCTTGGCTTGATTTTGGATCATGCTATTTTGGTTGTCAAATTTTGAGTCATATTCAGTTATCTTTTCTTCTTGACTCTTGCACAAATCTTTTAATGCCTCAACTTGGTTCTCTTGTTTTCGGCACACATCTTTTAGTGTCTCAACTTGATTCTCAAGAACTTGCACCTCTTGACGTGATGAAGCACTAGCCTGACGAGTTGATGATGGTTTCGGACCTACACCATATCCCCTTAGGTACCCAGATTTCTTACCAAGAACATCCACTGCCATATCCTCTTGTGTTACGGTGGCCATTGATCCAAGCCCTTCAACTTCTTGACGACGAGCTTCAAGTTGTGTCTAATATTTTCAAACAATGTAGGTGATTAGTATAGACACAGGATACATCTACTACCAAACAGATCACATGTATGTAGAGTTAATTGTGCAAACTGTTATTGAATCTTTTTTCAATGAGAAAGTAAAATGTCATTCACTTACATGTAATTTCTCGCATAGCGGGTCAATCCACTTCTTCTTCTTTTCACTGTAATGAGAAGTCTTGTAAAAGTCTACTATGTGAGGGCGTTGACCACTGTCACGACCTCAATTTCGAACATATTAGTAATACATATACTTTAAGAAAATCTCACAATTTCCACCAATAAGCGCAAAAGATTTCATTCATAACCAACCATCTACTAGATTTTCAAATATGTTTTTTAGCTCAAAGTGGGCATAACCCGGCCCGATTATATCTAACTGTTCAAAGACACATTATTTGGTCATAACGACAAAATTGAGCACATAAATTTTATAAAATCTTTCAAAAAGTTTACAAGACTCTACATGAAATCTAACAATGTAGCTTCCCAGAATGATGCATCATCCATGCACTTCAAGCACTCCATGCTAAACATCCGAGAGGGTACCTGAAAGGGATAGGGTGAGCTATACAGCCCAGTAGAAAAATATACACCAATATTATAAACATATAATGTGAATTGGCATGCAACACAAATACTATATGATAACGGGTAAATCTCAAGAAACTATATCAAAAGATACATGCTCAATGTACTCACCCATGACACTATCATCTATCCATAATTCATATATCTTGCTCCAAAATTCTTGTTTCCATTACCAACATGTCGTCATTCATTATCATATCATTCATTTCTGACATTCCTCTCGAATGGGGTCGCAATATCATGATACATCTTCTCATTACATCTATAACACAAGTCAAGAATCTCGTTCATTCCCTTAGCATGGTCTTAAAGAATGCTAGACCAAGTAGTACCACATAGGTATGATCATATGCATGACACAAAGGAGATAATAAAGTAGTGTCATAACCATCCATTAACACAAGTCATTCACCTGTCAAACACTTTATCACATCACATAGCTCACATGTCTCATCGAAGTATCACTGTCAAGTTTGTATATTCCTAGCATTTTTCCAAATGGGACCAGTACATTCCTAGCATTCCCGAAAGAGTCTAGTACATTCCTAGTATTCCCGAAGGAGTCTAGTTCATTCCTAGCATTCCCGAAGGAGTCTAGTACATAGAACAACGTCTTGTCATCATTTAACGTGTCAACGTACATCAATGGATGACATTCTAAATCTCATCAATACCTAATGTACCATACACATGTCCCCCATTCAATCAATCGAAACAAGTCTTAAAGTCCCATGTAGTTCCATAATCCATAAGAAAAGACAACTTATAGTCTACGCTATTAAAATAGTGATATATTCCAGTGATAAGAGAAACAATCTACTGAAGTCTAGAACGATGACTATGCAGTAGCACTAACACATCAAGACTAACAAGCCCACATCACATCCATGCCAAACTCTCATAACTCGTCTCGTGGTCAAAGTTATTCTATAGGAACACCTCTTATACTCACATACACATCAAACAAGACGGACAAGGCATCTCACACATAAGGAGGTCCCCACTCCACATTCTAACTCAACCAAACACTACAGAATGCCTCACAATAGGTGAAACCTAAATTCTTCCTAAAGGACAAGGGAACATCTTACTACACTAAAGTCGATCGGACTGTCTCTTGAATCGATGGCATTAACGTTAAAAGAAAGAATCTCAAACTCAATCTTTTTACAACAAGACATGAAACACGGTCAACATAAGGACTCCTCTCAAGCAAAGTCTCAGCCTAAGGGTAGACAGACGGTTCTCATACGAGAGATATAGAATGATAGCAATCTCAACACGGGTCACCACTATACAAGGTCTTACTCCTCAACTCAACTCGCTTCCTACTGAGGTTAATAATACCGACACCGGGTAACCCCATTATTAGGTCACGTTTCACTACTCAATCCAACCTTCACCTCCTACAAAATATCGTGAACTCTCGATCATGTTTTCAAAGAGTTCATGCCATAAGTTAAAAATGTGGTTCGTATTCAATTCCGGTATTATCCACTAATCTCATAAAATCTAACAAAACATCATGGATTCGTATTAGAATTCCCAACATAACTTTCATCTAGTTGGTTTAAACGCCGCCCATGCCCGACTCTCGTTTCGTCCTATCATCACATGAAGCACTCATAATCAAATACAATCGAGTAAGAAAGCCAAGTATGAACATATATAAGTGAAGCAAGGAGGCTAGCATCCAATGGGGAAGGCAAAAATAAGTTTTTTTGGATTTTCCGTCCGGACATCCCTTACCCCTGTCTGGACATCTAAAAATATGACTCTCTGCCTTAAAATCCCACACAGCCGTCCGGTCCTGTCCGGTCTCCCGTCCGGACATCTAACTTCCCGTCCGGACATCAAGTCTCCCGTCCGGACGCCAAAAATACACCCTCTCTGGTCAAAAGTTTGGGCCAGCCGCCCGGTCTCGTCCGGACGCGAGTCGCGAAAAACAGCAAAAACGCAGAAATCGTATTTTGCTCCCAAATGCCCAAAATCAATCAAAAGTTCAAATATATGTCTAAAACAAGTTATAAACACATATAATAGGTGAAAACTCCCCTACCTCATGATCTTGGAGATGGATTTGATGGAGCTTGGTTGAGCCCTAACCTTCAATGGCTTCAAGCACTTCAATCCCCCTTTCCCGAGCTTCAAATCCACGATCCACCTCCGGATATTTGTTAACCACGATGCCATCCCACACTATCTCGAAGGAATTTGATAATGGAGCAAGAACTCTAGAGATATGGTAGAGGGAAGGGAGAGCATTGTAGAGAGAGAAAGGGAAAATGAACAAATGAGGGTTGTGGCCTCCTCCCCCTCTAAAATCTGATTTTAAACCCCCAAAATGGGTCCCCCAAATAAAGCTCAATGGTCTCATGTACGCATGCATATCAAATAAAAGCCCCGGGTCTAAGCCCCACCGCTAAAAGTTTCGAATTGCATAAAATAAATTAAACACATATTCCGATAATAATTAATTAAAAGGCAAAAATTTTCTGGGTCCTTACAACCACCATTGTTTATTGCCTAAATTCATTTTAATATATTTTATGAGTATAAATTCCTAGCCTTACATTTCGGGCCTCCTGAGCAAATTCAGGATACCGTCGATCGAAATCCTTCCAAGCTTCACCATCGGCCGGATGCCTTAATACCTCATCATCAGTTCTCTTCTCCTTGTGCCATCTCATATATGTACAAGTTTTTGTTGACATATACAATCTCTGCAACCTAGGAGTAAGCGGAAAATATCGCAAGATTTTATGTGGGATCTTCTTTCCCTTACCATCCTTTAACTTGTATCTAGGCTCTTGACAAACTGGACAATTTTCCAAATTTTCATTCTCCTTCCAAAACAGTGCACAATCATACTTACATGCATGGATTGACACATATCCCAAGCCCAAGTCACGTAAGAACTTCTTTGCTTCATAAATGGAGCCTGAAATCTGTTCATCATTTATTGGAAGAAGTTCCTTCAATAACCCTAATAATACATCAAAAGACTTATTGCTCCATCTATTCAACACCTTAACAACGAACGACAACAAAGTAAATTTGCATCCAGGGTATAGCTCTCGATGAGCATCCTCCAATAATTTTTCAAACTTGCGAACATTTTCTCTGTCAACATTATTAGGCAGCTCATCTTGATTGTTATCATCATTCATGATTGTCGCGTTATAGTAATCATTAACTAAATTTGGTAGATCATCTTGATCCTCGGGTTCATCATTCTACATTCTATTCTCCGCGCTTGTCCTGTTATCACGACAATTTTCATTTGACGCATGCAAATTTTCATCATTCATGATTGTCGCGTTATAGGAATTTTTTGGCTAAGTGGTGTCCTAAATAAGTGAGAATTTTCTGCCACATGGGAATGATAGTATTTAGTCCGGCCATTTGACAATTTCTCTCTTCGTACATCATTAAAAATGATATCTACTCTTCATATCAGTCTTTATTGCACTTGAACAAAAAAACAGTATAATTAATTTCGTACTATTTATAATCTCATTTATTATTTTAGAGACCGATGTATCTCTTTTACTCTTATCTTTAATCTTGTTCTTTTAATGTTTCTAAGAAATAATTTTGTTTTTATTTTTATTTTTAAATAATTTGTCAATGAAACATGCCCAAATTCATTTTGGCTTCTTAATTTATTAGAGGAATTAGATTGTCAGCACTTATTTATTGGAGGAATTAGCTCTTCGACCCCAATGTATGTATGATCCAACTCAAAAATATTAGTGTGCGCTAATCCCAAGAGGTTGGCCCAGTGTTTAAGCTTTTAGATTTAGAGGTATGTTCTTTTTTTAGAATTTATGTTCGAAATCTCTTAAGTGCTATAAACACTTACGGGCTAGTTCACACAGAGTAAAAATTTTAACTTTGAATGATGCTCCAGCAAGTGGACGGTAAGATTAATTTCTCGAAAACTAGTTGATATTAGGTTATAGATAATTTGAAAATCGACTGAACACATTGACTATTAAAAAAAATATCAATGTGCGCTAACTCAAATAGGAAAGCTACCAATATCAGGGGGAGCTTAAGGAAACTATTAGATGCTCTTTGCAAAAGAGTTAAGAGGGAGCTTATTCCTTTATAAATAAATAAATAAATATAATTTTGTTACACACATGCACTACTAATTAGCTTGAGTTTCATATTTTTATTTTAGTATTCGAATCGTTCAGTACGTATGTCTCAATATATAAATTATTAATATGAAAAATTAATTTGATCGGACTTAAATAAAATAAACATCTCGAATCATTAAAATAAGGTGTAAAATTCCACACTCATAGGTGGTGTCTTTAAGGAAATGTGTACTATAATTAAACTTCATAAACAAATCCAAAAAGCAAGCAACTAACCTTTTAAAAATCAAATATGGTCGTTGCGTTACGGTTCTCAATTCAACTCACCCTCTCATACATTAATGGTTGGAATAGTAAATTCAGAGGACGCCCATCCCCTCTTTTAAATATGACGACATTCATCTTTTAAATATGACGGCAGTTTAAAATTTCGATGTCTGTTATTTACTTTTATCAACAATCAATATCCATTGCATAACTGTATTATCGATACCATTACATATTTTGAATTTAAATTCATGTGGACAAATAAATAAATAAATTCAAATAAAGAATAAATAAATTTTTCTATTGGTGGGTGTAGGGGTGTAACCAGTTTGGTTTGGTCCGGTTTGGCCAATAAACTCGGATCAAACCGGTTGTTCGGTTTGGAAAATTGAGAAATTAAAAATCGAACCGAAGTCTATCGGTTTGGTTTGGTCCGGTTTGACTTGGCCGACTTATAACCGGTTTGGTCTGATTTTCGATTTACGTAGGTTCAAGTCTATATTACCAAAAACATGTAAAAAATAAAAAAAAGTCTAATTATAACATATTTTTTTTTGTAAGAATAAGAATAATGTCAAACAATCAAGAATAATAACAACACAATTGCAATAAAAAATAATCGCATCCAATCTAAAGTAGTGTGCAAACTAAGTAAATAAACTTGCGGTCCTAACAATATTCTCATGCAAAGTGCCAACAAAGAAACAATACAATTTTTAATGTAAATTGCAATTGATAAATAATAATTTTATTTTTAGGATTAACATTTAAATAACCGGTCTGGTCCCATTTGGTCCAGCTCCTAAATATTAAAAATTAAAAATTAAAAACTTTTAAAAAACTCAAACTGAATCGGACTAGATCAGACCAGACCTATTAAAACCAAAAACCGAATTGAACCATCAGTTGAATTCGATTTACCGGTCCGATCTGATTTACTAATTTATATTTGGATGACACCGGAATACCTACACAGAGGACACACATTCTTCTCCTTCAGCCACCTGTAAATACATAACACGTGAAACTTGTGCGTACAACCCATGGCCCTAGCCTCCACGCCGACCTCCATCTCCTCCTGGCAAACCCCACAAACACTGCCGCCTTCCTCCACCGCCGCCTCCCTCAGCCTTTTGAGCACCGGATCAACCGTCGGCTCCAAAATCCTGGCGAGCTCCACCGTCACCCTCAGCTCTGTTTCCTCCCAAACCTGTAGGAAATAACGGTTGGTGGCTCGGGCACGCGACAGCGCTAGCTCCGCCGTCACGTGGCTTATCCCCTCCCAGTCTACTTCCTCGCCGCCCAGTTTTGCGGTAACCCTTCCGTTAGGGTTATAAGGGTAATTACAGGAGTTCCGGAGCTTGTCGAGGATTTCCGCCTTTGAATTAGCTATTTGAATCTCGTCCATTCCCTAAGAACTGGTGAGAGTTTCGAGCTTTCCTTATTCTCTCTCTCTCTCTCTCTCTCTCTCTCTCTCTGTGTGTGTTGAACTCTCTATATCTCATGCATATACATATATATATATACAGTAGGCTTCTAGTCAGGGAGTTCGGACCTAAGTTAGGTCCGGACTTTTAATCTCAACCCTTGGATCTCATCCAAGGGTCAGGGTTTCTTCACTTAAAATACCCTTTAAAATCAAATACCCTTTAAGTGAAGAAACCCTGACCCTTGGATGAGATCCAAGGGCTGAGATTAAAAGTCCGGACCTAACTTAGGTCCGGACTCCCTGACTAGAAGCCTACTATATATATATATATATATATATATATATATATATATATATATATATATATATATAAGTGGCTGTGGTGTAAAACCTAGTCCCAAATTTGAAATTGGTGAAACACGTTTGTGTGTCTTATTATGTTGACTGACTTGACTCGCGTGTGATTAGAAGAGTCCGAAAGTCCCAATTGGGCATCCGCCGCCCCATTCTCTGTTGTGGTTAAATTTCGTGTTTACTTAAAACTCAATTAAATTAAAATCCAAGCGGTTTATTTTGTTTGATTTGATCAGATAATTTTTATCAAAACTCATTTTCTTATTGAACCACTGCCGAAGTCTGAACCGCTGTCTCAGGTGCGAGATAAATATAAAATTAAAGATCTATTTAATCCAATATTATTAATCTCGTTTCCTACTGGTCAGTAAATCCTGTATCGGTCTGAAAATGGTACGTTCCAACCAACGTTTCAGATGTTCTGGCCAATACTAACCGATACCGTACTGGTCTGTAAATATTTTGTTGTTAAAATAAAATTCAAATAATTTTTTTTTTGGTGTTTAGTGGTTTATTTTTAAATTGTGATTCTTTATTTTATATATCCAATGTAATTTGTTGTTAAAAAATATATTAATTTTAGCGGTAAATCCGAAACGGTACCTATCGTACTAGTAACAAAATCGACACATTCACCAAAATCTCGCAGCCGCCCCTTCTTTAGGTTGTTCATCACCATTTTGTGAGGAATCTCCTACTTTCTTCTTCTTTTTCGTTTTCCATTTTTTTTTTTCTGGTCTATAGCTTCAAATTGAGACTCCTTCTAGCTCTTCTTTTGCCCTCTTTTCCCACCCACAGAGGAGTCCTTGGATCCAACCACTTTTCGCTTCACCCTCTGCTAGTCTAGTGAGTCAAAAGCAATAACTATAAATGTACTTGAGCGGTTGAAAAAATATTCAAATACCTAAACGGACAGCTATATATGTCAGAGTCGTTACGTTGAAATTGAGTCATAAAGTTTTTCATATGTTATGGCTTTGACCTTTTATGGCAGATATAGCTGTTGGTCCTTAATTCAAGTCCAAATATCTAACTTATAAAATCGATTCAATAGCTGTTAGGATTTTACACCCGGAGTGGATTCTAGAGGAAGGGCGGATCCTGACTTTACAATAGGAAAGTATTCGTTGTTGGGATGCGTCCAAACTAGACTAAAAGGAGAAGGAATTTTAAACTCTAACCTTCAATTGGTGATTTATTACTGGCTAGGGATTTTAAATCAAAACTTGGGCATCTACAGCTAAGAGATCTCCCTAGAAGGATTAAAATAATAGTTCCTCTCCTTGGGAACTACCAAGCAAATGACTAGTTAAATCAGGATTTTGAGCATAAAAATTCCATGTCAAGGAATTGCTGCGGGCCAAACTGTTAAAGGTATTGCGAGGCAACCCGAGGTAGAGCAAAAAATATGAGGTACTTTATTTCTTAGTTTGGCTTTTATGAAAGCTTTAACAATATATGGACTCGTTGTAGCATTAGCCAGTTGTTACTTCAAGAAGAGATTCTGATGCTATGTTGGTTCTGGATCATGAGTTCCTATAAAAATAGAAAATGTCCTTCTTCTGAGTGCGGTATGCCTAAGAAACAAAGTTATAGGCACGTAGGTTCAGGGTTAGACCGATTACTCCAAGAGTTGACTTTACACTTGAAGGCCAATTTCTGTCTGGCCTAGGAAAATTTTTACACACCTCACCAAGGCTGAGGTTGCGGGTTCAAATCCCTCCTTCCGCTCTTGGCTTGACGAGTGGAGTGCATAAGCCTTTGAAAAAAACGATACTAACTATACTAGATATAACATAAACTATTTCAAGCAAGAATCAACGGTAACACATGCATATACGTGGAAAACCCCAAAAAGGGTAAAAACCACGGGAAGAAATCATTCACTAAAATACCATTGTGCGATTACAAATAAACCTATACTTACAACTATGACTCCTCAAAGTTGTTCCCAGGTTGATTTGCCGAATCCACGTTCACCGCACCGTGACTGATTTACTTCCGCCTTGAACCTTCAAGTCCTTTTGATTGAACTTGCCATTCAGATCTCTTGACAGCCATATGATCTCAGAATCCCTTAATTTCTCTCTCTACATCCGTAGTTTGCTCAGAATACGAAATTCAGTTTTATAGACGAACCGCAACAGTCGCTTGAGCGACTACACTGTCGCTTGAGCGACTACACTGTCGCTGGAGCGACTCTACTGTCGCTTGAGCGACTTTACAAGAATACAAAACAAATACAAATAAATTGATTTCTTCCACTTGCCTAAACAGACTCTTTCTAGAAATTTAAAACAACATGTGGTAAATTAAAACGTCGAGTGGCACAGTTGTTTTGGTAGATAGCCCGGAAGTTCCAATTCAGAAGAGACGAGTAGGACGATGGAGCTTACAATCTCCCCCTTTGGGACTTTCGGGCAAAATTTGTGCATCCAGAGAAAACCTGTGTAAGATTAAGAACAACACAAGAACAACACAACCAACAAACAGACAGGTACCTGGATATATAATTGACAAGAGGAAATATAAGCAAGAAATCAATTAAAACGTTCGATTCTCCCCCTTTTTGGCCGAAAACCAAAGGAGGGGCGATAAGTATCCATAAACATAAAACAAGGTAAACCAACATGAGATAAGTCTTAAAAACCAAAAAGAAAATAACTGTGTCCAGAAGCAGTGAATCAAGCACAATAAACATGTGAATCATTGATGAGGGGGCGAGTGCTCAGGAGACCGAACAGGATACCCAGGAAACGGCGGAGCTTGAGTAGTCTGTGCCACAAAAACAGTCACTTGGTTAAGCAGAGTTGCAATCTGACTGGAGTGGCGGAGGATAGTGCCGGTGGACCGGGAGAATTCCTGTTGAGCAGCAAGTTGAGAAGCCTGAATTTCATTCATCTGAGTAATGATTCGGCTTTGAGATTGTTGCAGTTCGCCCATCATATCAAAAAGCCTGGATTGATTTGCAGCAATGGAATCCAAGGAGGCTGGAGCAGACGAGGACGAGGCAGCAGCAGCAGAAGCTTGACGGGTACGACGACGGGGAGGCGAAGGGGCTCCAACGGCCTCAGCAAAAGCGGCCTCATTAGCCGCAAAGAAGGAATCCATGTCTTCCTCAGTTGGATTAGGAAAGTAAGCATCGTGGTTGGCATGGGCAGTGCTAAGACTACAGGATTGGGCATTTATAGGGCGGATGTGAGTGCGGGAAACCAGAGTGGGTTCACCCTCAATCACAGGAATTTGAAGAACATTGAGCAAGAGGTTGGAGATAAGGACACCAAAAGGGAGAGAGGCCTTTTTTTGGGAACTTGCCGGGTTCAAATTTGGCTAGTTGCCGGAAGGCTATGCGTGTCCAATCAACAGGGGCTTGCTGGCCAATGAGATGAAAAGCCACACCCCTAAGTGCAGGTACATCTGAAGGGTGTGAAGTGGGTTCAAAAGAGCTGCAGAAAAAAAGATTGAGGATACGATAGTATGGTAGGAGCACCCCCTGATTAATTTTGTTTTTGTCCCATGTACGTGGGTAACCAGAAATAGCATCAGCAACATTATTTCTAATCTCCAGAGAGGGTACCCGCTGGGTGTGGGTGGGAAGAGGGTAATCATAATGTGGAAGGGGGGCGAGACCTACAAGGCTGCCTAAGGTGGAGGGAGTGACAATGATTTCACGACCTCGGACCCAAGTGGTGAGGATCTCAGCGGTATGGTCGACATGGGAGATATTACAAAAAAATTCTCTGACCATATTCAGGTTGACTACCCCTTCAAGAGAAGCAAGAGGAACCCAGCCTTGATGGGTGACCCAGTGGACAATTTGGGCATCCCCAAAAGATTGGAGGTCTAAAATGCGTTCGATTAAAACAGTTCTTTTCTCAAAATTTTCAAATTTAGTGCGAAAATCTCGGGACGGAAAGCGATTGATATCAGGGCCAGGTCCCCGAGAAGCATGACCCTTTCCACGAGCCATTTACCTGAACAAATAAACCCAACAAGAACACACACAAAAAAAGAAAAAACTAAAATCACAAAGGGAAGAAAAACAAGCAGACGAAAATAACCCAAAAGCAGACATCACTACCAGTCACGTAGTGATGAACAAAAAAAAAAAAAAAACTAAACAAGAAACCAACCAAAAAGGAGAACAAACAATCAAACACTATCAATCACATAGTGTTTGAAACAATGTATAATGACAAGGCAATGACGAAACAGTAAATAAAAGGAGAGAATACCGGAGAGAAGAGAAAACAGGAGAGAGATCCGGGTGATAGGAGCCGATACGAGTGAAAAACGACGAAACCCACGTAGATCGCCGAAAATCGCCGAAGAAACGCAAGAGAAACGGTCTGAAAGCGAAACGACGATATATATAGATACGAGAAAGTCGCTGGAGCGACAACAAAGTCGCTGGAGCGACGCGGTAGTCGCTGGATTGTCGCTCAAGCGACAGATTGTCGCTGGACAACAAAAAAATTCAGTAGACGGCAGAGAGCGTCGCTGGCAGGTCGCTCGACCGTCGCTGGAATAGTCGCTGGACGCAACTATGATCAGAGAGCGTCGCTGGTAAGTTCGCTCGACCGTCGCTGGATAAGTCGCTGGATAAAGAATCTTGGGACACAACTAAGGTCAGTGGAGATCGCTGGTAAGTCGCTCGAGGGTCGCTTGACGTCAAGAAAGGTCGCTGGACACAACGAGGATCAGTGGGAGTCGCTGGTGAAGTCGCCCTTATGTCGCTGGAGCGACTGTGTCGCTGGAGCGACATGGTGTCGCTGGAGCGATGTTTGAAAAAACCGAAAACTCAATGGTGGGGTTTCGTTGAATTTTTTAAACCAAAGAGACAAAAACACACTGAAGAGAATGAGAATAAAAAATGACATGAGCAGAAAGTAAGTATTCAATATTTAGTAAACACAAGAAACTCCAACAAGATTGACAAAAACACATAATAACCAAAAGAAAACAGGGCGATCAACACAGGACTAACAATGAACAATATATGGTCGAAACATAACAGTAGCCCAAACTGATAGGAGTGTGTGGGTGCAACATGCGAAAAATGGAGATGATCGGATATACCAAACCGCATTAATGTCTGAACAACTTACAGGAGACATACTTCCCTTACGAGTGTGTATAGCAAGATATACTTTGTTACCCCACTGTTGTTTGACGCGACCAATTAGCTTGACTTAGGCCCATTGACCGGTTACTAAACAAGTGGTCCGTATGAGTTAATTGAAGCAGATTATCAAATATTACCCCATCACTGTTTGACGCGAACACAAAGCTTAACTTAGGCCCAGTGTCCGGTTACTAGGTGTATGGTCCAGATAGACTTTTAACGAGGACAAATTCCCTTTTGACGCGAACAGTACCGCTTAAATTAGGCCGACTGTCCGGTTACTCAGAAATTGCCTGGTGAGAATATCACTCCTTTTCTTTTGGGGAAAGTACCAACCAGTAAGAGGTGAGACACGAATGAGGGAAGGAAAACTGATCAAACAAGCAAGCTTCGATGATACGTGAGCATAAGGATGGACCAAGTATGTTTCATCAATATACAACTCTTGTCAGACACTAATGAGGAGCACACAGTTTATTTGATCATATGGAAAATGACAATAAAGCAGGAATAACTTGAGTTGGATAAACAGAGAAACAACAATGCCATGTCATTTTTTTTTTTTTTTTTTTTTTTTTTTTTTTTTTTTAAGATTATCCAACATAACCAACACCGACAAGTTTTCGAAGATAATCAAACCGGACATAGTCTAGAGGTTTAGTGAAGAGATCAGCACGTTGAAGGGTAGTTTCTAGGTATTCAAGAGTTATAGATCCGTCGTCAACTAAGTCACGAATAAAGTGATGTCTGATGTCAATGTGTTTAGTACGGGAGTGTTGAACAGGGTTTTTGGAAATATTTATGGCACTAGTGTTGTCGCAGTAAAGAGTCATATTATGTTGAGGTAAGCCATAGTCGGTAAGCATTTGTTTCATCCAAAGAAGTTGAGTGCAGGCACTTCCAGCTGCAATATATTCAGCTTCAGCAGTGGAAAGAGAAATGGAATTCTGTTTTTTACTTAACCAGGCGACGAGATTATTCCCTACATAGAAACATCCTCCTGAGGTGCTCTTACGATCGTCAACACAACCGGCCCAGTCAGCATCACAATAGCCTGCTAAGACCGAGGTTGTATCGCGCGACATCCAGATACCATACTCTATAGTACCGTGAATATACTTTAAAACACGTTTGACTGCGGCTAAATGTGATTCCTTAGGGTTAGCTTGATATCGGGCACACGCTCCGACACTAAAAGCAATATCAGGTCGACTAGCAGTAAGATATAGTAAGCTTCCGATCATACTTCGAAAGAGAGTTTGATCTATGTCTACTCCAGATGTGTCTTTTGTGAGTTTTAGTGTCGTGCTCATGGGAGTGCGAGAGTGTTTCGATGATTCCATTCCAAATTTTTTTATCAGATTTATGGCATACTTGGTTTGTGTAATAAAGATGCCGGTCTCAAGTTGTCGAATCTGGAATCCGAGGAAATATGACAGTTCTCCCATCATGCTCATTTCAAATTCATTTTGCATGAGTGTGGAGAATTCATTTGCCAAATCAGGAGACGTAGATCCAAATATAATATCGTCAACATAAATTTGAGCAACTAACATGTGTTTATTGCTGTGTTGAACAAACAGGGTTTTGTCAACACTCCCCCTAACAAAATTATTTTTCAGTAAGTACTCAGTGAGACGTTCGTACCATGCCCGAGGAGCTTGTTTCAAACCATAAAGAGCTTTATTTAAGTGATACACATGATCTAAGTTGTGAGGATCTTCAAACCCCTTAGGTTGAGAGACATAAACGTCTTCTTTAATTATTCCGTTTAGAAACGCACTTTTAACATCCATTTGATGTAATTTAAAACCTAGAAAACATGCGATTGCTAACATAATACGGATAGATTCAAGTCTGGCAACGGGCGCAAAAGTTTCATCAAAATCAATCCCCTCCACTTGTGTATATCCTTGAGCAACTAGTCTAGCTTTGTTTCTAACTATTGTTCCTTGTTCGTTAGATTTATTTTTGTATATCCATTTAGTTCCGATTATATTAGTGTGCTTAGGACGAGGAACGAGTTCCCATACATTATTCCGCTCAAATTGGTTAAGTTCTTCATGCATGGCGTTCACCCAATGTTCATCACATAGAGCCTCTTTAATATTTTTAGGTTCAAATGAAGAAACATAACAAACATAAGATACCTCATCTCGCAGTTGCTTCCTAGTTTTCATAGGTTCTGTTACCTTTCCCAGCACTTGACTTGTGGGATGGTGCAGTCTAACACGTGATGATGGATGTAGCGTACCTTCTTCACTTTCTTTTTCTGACTCCTGGTCATTCTCTTTAATTTCAACGTCATCCTTGTCGCTTTCTTCAAGATCATCGGAATTAGAGTTGTCTTGTGAGTTTCCTGTATCTTGGTCAAACACTTGTTCCAACAATTCATTAGTAGAACATGATTCTTCATTTACGACCTTTTCATCAACAATAACATTTATAGATTCCATAACAGTATGAGTTCGTTTATTGTATACGCGAAAAGCTCTACTATTCGTAGCATATCCAAGAAAAATTCCTTCATCACTGCGAGTATCGAATTTTCCTAGGTATTCTCGATCTCGCATGATATAGCATTTACTGCCAAAAATTTTGAAGTATTTGACATTTGGTTTTCTGCCTTTCCATAGTTCATAGGGAGTGTGTTTCGTACCAGGGCGAAGATACACACGATTGATGGTATAGCAAGCAGTAAAGACAGCTTCTGCCCAAAATTTTAAAGGAATATGTTTAGCATGAAGCATAACTCGAGCCATTTCTTGAATGACTCTATTTTTTCTTTCAACAACCCCATTTTGTTGAGGTGTTTTTGGAGCAGAAAACTCATGGCCAATGCCAAGTTCATCACAGAAAACAGCAAACTCAATATTTTCAAATTCTCTACCATGATCCGATCGGATACGAACAACAAATCCTATTTTGACATTTTTCTCGTTCTGTAGTTGTTTGACAAGAGATTTAAAATTAGATAAGGTTTCTGATTTTTCTTTAAGAAATCTTACCCAAGTAAATCTAGTGAAATCATCAACCATAACAAATATGTACCGTTTACCTCCTAAACTTTCTATTTTGGAGGGTCCCATGAGATCCATGTGTAGAAGTTCAAGAGGTTTTTTTGTTATGTTACTGTTGATTTTCTTGTGTGGAGTTCTAGTTTGCTTTCCTAGTTGACAAGGACCACATATTTGGTTCTCAAGATTTCCCAACTTAGGTACACCACGAACCAATTCTTGTTTAGCCAGGACAGAAAGATCTTTATAATTGACGTGTCCTAGACGTTGATGCCAAAGTTCAGTGTCAGATAGAAGACTGGAATTGCAGTTTAATTCATTATTAGGTATGATTCCATAGCAATTATCAGAAGTACGCTTTCCATGCATGATTTCTTTTCCCGTATCATCACAGATGTAGCAATCGTGTCTAGAGAATTTTACTTCATGATTGGAGTCACACATCTGACTTATGCTGATAAGATTTGCTTTTAAACCATCAACATATAAAACATCTTCTAATAAAACGGATCCAGACGTGCTCACAGTACCACGTCCTACAACTCGAGAAGTGTTTCCATCTCCAAAGGTAACTATCCCTCCATCATATTTTACGAGTTTTTCAAAAACCGATTTATCACCGGACATGTGTCGAGAGCATCCACTATCAAGATACCACATATGAGTGCTTTTAGTTTTCAAAGCTGTGTGTGCAACATGGCAGGACAGTTCTGTTTTCTTAATCCATATGAAACGGGATCTTTTATGGGGGTTTGCCTGATTACTCCATTTGTTTTTATGATAAGTGGTAGTGTTTTTTCGGGATTGAAAATCACGTGGGAACCCATATAGTTTGAAACAGTTAGGACGAATGTGACCAGAAACATGACAGTGATGACACACAGGAATAAACCTTTTTGAGTTGTTTTGATTCCTATTATTTTTGTATTTTCTTTCGCTTTCGTAATTACCAGTGTAATTATTTTGATGATTTTGGTTCGTCACTTTCTTTGCCTTATTTTTAACCTGTTCATTAGAAGAACTGGTAGCAAAACCCAGACCGGCCCTACTGCTAGAAGATCTTTGCATCCCTAGAATATCATCTAAGCTCTTAGTTCCAGTATTTAATCGTTCAAAAACAGAATTAGCTTTGGCAAGATCAGTAGCTATGACTTCTAGTTCATCTTTAGATTTTTTGTGTAGGTGAGTGAGTTTTTCATTTTCGGCATGTAGCTTGATAATTTGAAGCTTTAGACTATCCCTTTCCGTAGTAACTTGATTAAAGACAACATTCTTATCTTCAAGTTGTTTCACTAAGATAGAGTGTTTTTCTTCACATTTTTTATATTTCTCAACAAGTTTGAGATTTGTCTTGTTTATTTTGTTACTTTCTTTGTAGATCAAGTTGTAAGCTTCAAGCAGTTCTTTATAATTACAACTTTCTTTCTCCTCTTCACTCTCACTTTCTTCATCAGAAGAATCTCTAGTGTCAGACTTAGCATTAAGGGAAGATGTGAAAGCAATATAGTTTATATTATTATCAGAACTTTCTTCCTGTTTATCAGTGTCACTATCATCATCCCAGGTAATATTAGCTTTAAGGGTGTTTTTCTTCTTTAATTTGTTAGCACATTCATGTGCAAGATGACCATACCCATGACATTCATAACATTTGGGTCCAGCAGGAGGGCCTTTGATGATTTTCTTATTCTTGACTCCAGATGAATCTTCTCTAGGTTTAGATGAGTGGCTATTTCCTCCTTCATTAAAATTCTTCTTCTTAAAAAATTTTTTAAACGTTTTTGTAAACAAGGCCATGGCCTCAACATCGTATTCCCCTTCACTATCAGATTCATTTATGAAAGTTTGAGAACTAGTGAAGGCTATCGGTTTAGTTGTCATTTTAGGTTTAGGTCTTTGAGGAGAAAGGAGAAGCATGTCTGCCTCATAGGTTTGAATAATGCCAACAACTTCTTCTACAGATTTTTCTTTTAGTTTACGTTTTCCTTCCAGCATAGTGACTTTAGTATTGAAACGTTCTGGGAGAGATCTAAGAATTTTCTTAATGACACGAAAAGAAGGAATGGGATCACCAAGGGTAGCACAATTGTTTACAATAGAAATGAGTCTAGAGTAAAATTGGGTGAAAGTTTCATCTTCATGCATACGAGTGATTTCAAATTCTGTAGTTAATCTTTGCAGTTTTGATTCTTTGACGATATCAGTTCCTTCATGACAAGTTAGAAGAATATCCCATGCCTCTTTAGCTATTTCACAGTTAGCTATTTTTCTGTGTTCAGTCATATCCACAGCACTGAAAAGAATGTCAAGAGCTCTATTGTTTGCTTGAAGAGCAGATTTTTCAGCAATGGTAAAACTGGATAAGGGTTTACGTTCTACAACTCCCTCAATGACACTTGTAGGATAGACATATTTATAAATGCATGCATTCCAGATTTCTTCATCAGCCGATCTCAAGATAACTTTAATTTTAGATTTCCAATAATCGAAGTTGTCACTATCGAGAAGGGGCGTGCGATTAGTAATATGATTCATATTGATGTTAGTACTCATGATGACCCAGGAGAAAATACTAGATGCAAGAAAGTATCCCGCTCTGATACCAATTGAAAAAAACGATACTAACTATACTAGATATAACATAAACTATTTCAAGCAAGAATCAACGGTAACACATGCATATACGTGGAAAACCCCAAAAAGGGTAAAAACCACGGGAAGAAATCATTCACTAAAATACCATTGTGCGATTACAAATAAACCTATACTTACAACTATGACTCCTCAAAGTTGTTCCCAGGTTGATTTGCCGAATCCACGTTCACCGCACCGTGACTGATTTACTTCCGCCTTGAACCTTCAAGTCCTTTTGATTGAACTTGCCATTCAGATCTCTTGACAGCCATATGATCTCAGAATCCCTTAATTTCTCTCTCTACATCCGTAGTTTGCTCAGAATACGAAATTCAGTTTTATAGACGAACCGCAACAGTCGCTTGAGCGACTACACTGTCGCTTGAGCGACTACACTGTCGCTGGAGCGACTCTACTGTCGCTTGAGCGACTTTACAAGAATACAAAACAAATACAAATAAATTGATTTCTTCCACTTGCCTAAACAGACTCTTTCTAGAAATTTAAAACAACATGTGGTAAATTAAAACGTCGAGTGGCACAGTTGTTTTGGTAGATAGCCCGGAAGTTCCAATTCAGAAGAGACGAGTAGGACGATGGAGCTTACAGCCTTTTTAGAGAGAGGACGAGCAAGTAGCCCTTATATAGGTTCCAAACCTATCTTACTAATAATAAGAAAAGGGCAAGCCAAAACTTACTCTTAACAAGTTGTTAGCTTTTCATCGGTTGTCGCTAGCAAGTGTAAACTAAAAAGGATTAACAATTAATATAGAGATACTCTGAAACGGAGGAAGATTAAGAATGTGATAAGGAATATTTTCTTATCTCTCCTTTGACCTTGAATAGTACTAAGCTCACTCGGACAATTGCGGATGGAGCTAGGGCTTGATCAAAAAGACCTAATATATGATTTCGAATGGGGGATGTGGTTACGGTTGTTTTGAAACAAAGAATATGAGGCATTGGGTTTAATTAGATATAATTTGGAAGATTTTGTAGGTTCATTGATCAGGGTTTGAAATGAGCCAAGCTTATACATATATATACAAGTCAAGTCTATCAATACAAGACAAATTAGGACTAATTCGAGCTCTGGTCATTTACTAAATGAGCCAAACCGAGCTCAAGGGTATTCGAGCTCGATGCATTTAAAATCCAATGAGCTCAAGATCGAGTTCGAATCTAGTCTAAAATACAAACTCGAGCTCGAATCTAGCACTAATATACACAGATGACAGAAATGTATCACATTACGTAATATTCTATCTGTCTCTTTGCAAGTTTACAATCCAAAAAATCGTGTAATATTTAGATATAAAATAAAAGACCTTCATCATAGTGTATAATTTTTGGCACCAAATTAAAATTCTCAATCAGTTTTCCAATTAGTACAAAAAGAGTTAATAAATTATGTTAAAAAAACCTTTTATCTTTTTATTCAAAAGGTTCACAATTTTTAACTGTCTGCTCCCCTCTCTTCTCTCTTTGTTCTCTTCCTGTAGATTTGCGTTGAGACTGTCTCTTCTATTCCCTCTATTAATTCACAATGTCTACAACAACCGATCGTGACGACGAACTGTGATTTTCTCCGCAAAGGCGGCGGTAAGAACAATGGTGGGTACACACTAGGCTTGATGCATATCTTGACTACTTTCAAACCATTTCCAAGAACGGAATGGTATAACTCGTTTATTTTTTTCCCTTTTTTAGTGACTTATTTAATTATTCCGACCTCTGGATTTGATTTGATTTGATTTTACTTTCTGCAGTGGCTGTTGTTTTTTAAATTTTCGCATCTTGTAATCCATTTATTTGTATTGTTGAACTGCATTTACTTAGCTCTATAAGAAAATATTTTGACCTTTGCAATCAAAGTAATTTATCTTATCTTACCGGTCAATACCAGCCGATACGTACCATCCACCCCACCCCTTACACCGTTCCGACCAATACAGTACAGTACAGCCAATTTTTTTTTTTAATTTTATAATTTTTTGAGTAATTTCACACAACTTAAGACTAAAATCATTCTCTTTTATGTTTGGTGATTTATTTTTAAATTGTGAAATTATATTTTATAATTATATATTTTTTAGCGATAAATTCGGATAAATTTAAAACCGTATATATCAATACCGTACATACCGGTACAAATACATACCGTACTAGTAACAAAAATAATACGCTTGTCAGTACGAGATTAATAACTTTGATTGCAATAGTATAAATGTGTTTTAACAGACACAACTTTGAGTACTTGGATAACACAACAGGAAGAGACAGGGCCGATCAACTTGTTTTGCAAAAGCACTTTTAAGTAGAAGCAACAACCATTCAACAAGTACCAAAAAAAAAAACAACCATTCAACTTTGGTACCATCACTAGACTTTGTTATTTCTATGGTTGTAAAACTAGGCTAAAATTGTGTTACTGGACTTTTCTGAAGCACATCAGAAAAATGTTTTTGAATGAACAAAATATGCCTTGCGATGTGAAAAATCTCAAAAATAGATCGGAATAAACTTCGAGAAGCTGGTATTTTTGGACTCAATAAAGAATTCAATTAAGAAAACGACCATTGAAAGAAAAAAAGAAAAAAGAGCCAAAACAAAAGGGAAAAGACCAAGCGTAGGGTTTATTTTTGCCAAAATTTTATGCATCCAAAATTACTAAGACAATACACTTCAACCGGGAGGGTACAATATAAGTGAACATTTTCCCAACATCTAAATTCAAAAGTTACAAGGATTCAACAGGATCTAGTAGTAGGAAGGCTGCATTTTGAGTACAAAAACCAAACCTTACACACATTTGTTGAGGTTAGACCCCAAATGAAAGTCTGACAGCATACATCTGCTTGGATATGCATCCTACTTTTCACAAGTAACCTGGCAAAAGACCAAAGCAAAAATAAACACCACGTGTCTTGCCCACAAAGAGTAATTAGAGACCAAAGCGAACACCGTGCGTCTTATAATTGAGAATTGAATTTGAAAAAGGCCACGACGAAAAGGGGGGAGGTCTGGAAACTAAACTGGTAGTAATTAAAAAGGCAGAAATTACATACTAGCAGAGATCAAAGAGTACTGATGTAGAAACAAAGATGGCGACAATTATGCCTTCGCTTTTCCAGCCTGAAGGGATTGAATTCTTTGCTGCAGCTTTAGTATCTGCAGAAAAATAACATGTCTGACTGAAGTAATTGCTAGTATTTTGCAACTCCTAACTCTGTATGTGACTATCAAGAAGTTCAGAAATTTCACAAACGTGCACACGTGTATCAAATTCAATAACCTCAATCGTGCAATTCACCCAACCAAACAGCTGAATCGAGCTTTCTTAGACAGTTTTTAGGCAATAACTGACTATGCCTCTACGTCTCTCAATTGTCTCATCCAGTTGTCCACCAGTGATGCCTTGCTTCTCTTTTTACAAGGGCGGTGGCCAGGAGGTAGCGTTTTTCACCGACAACCACCCAACAACCAGGGTGGAACCAGGATGTCAACTCGAGTGTGCAGAGCTAGGAGAAATAAAATTTCACCAAATATGAAAAAATGTTCAACCTAGGAGTGTACATATGTTTTCCAAGTCCAATCAAGAGAACTATGACAAGATTAAGGACTTTGTTTCTTCTTGAAAGATAAAAATTGTCAGCCCTAATGAAAGAATATGAACTCTCCTAAAACAAATAACAAAAAAACAAGGACAAAAGAAATTCCATATCAGATTCTATTTTATCAAACTAATTGAAGTTTGGTTGCCCTATTAAATCTACAACCTGTAAGCGAAACTAAAATATGAGGATCAGATAGAAGCATAAAACAGGACAAATGCTTATCCTACGACTCTACTGGTAAGAATTGAAACAAAAGTTGACAGCCACGGACATTGTTTGTTTCTGAATTTACTTTGATAGCAGAACAAAGACAAAGCAAACTAACAAAGATCAAGAGTGCAAAAGAGTAATCTCACTCCCGTCTTCTTAACATGTTTTCTACATGGTTCTTTTATATGTATAACAATAGGCTAAATGGTTCTTCTACACCTATTGTGAAAAATAAAAGACTCCAAAAGTCTAATTTGGGGAGCGGATCAAACGTCCTTAAAGTTAGCTGGGATTTAGAGAAAAAGGATTTTGAACCTTTCACACGCGTGACAAGCTAGACTTTTATTCTTTATTCTCAAATGTGAGCTTCTTCTTCTACACCCATTGTGAAAAATAAAAGACTCCAAAAGTCTATTAATTACAAAACGTACCTCGAAACCAATTAATTAAGACTATTAATTACGATCACATGATCCCTTAAACGCATGACCAAATAATTTAGGAACCTAGGCACCAATTAATTGTAAAATAGTTCAAACACATTGATATTACAAATTCACACACTATTATAATAAATATGGTGACTAATATGATCTTTCCAGCACAGAAGGAGTTAGCCCAAAGCCATCGGTTGAGTAGTCAAGGAAATATGTGATGGTTTTTCAAAAGAAATCCTAAACCCAAGATAATCTGGATGCATACTGTCGCCATGCAGACGGGAAATCTTTACACGGCTATTCGTTCCACCTCACACAATGACGGCATACGCATGGGAGAGAGACCAGGGTTAGAGTGGGGATCGTAATCATACATTCATATGGGCCATAATTCCATCTTTGCCCATCAAAAATAAATGGAACAACATGGTCCCTTCCAATGGTCTCTACACATATATAAATAGTACGCACCACTTAAAACAGATGTGACATCATCATACACGTGCTCCTACACGTGTCAAATGCCCAGGTCGTTATTTTTATTGACCACAGCGTAATGGGTAATACCAACATCACTCAAACTTATTCGACAATAAGCAATGTTTAAATACGTGACCTATTTGGGTCCACAAATAGAAAAATGCTATCGATATGGGTTTTTTTCCCAAGTGTGTAATATGATATTGTGACTCGATCAGCAAGTCTAACTTGAAAACACTTCATAATATGAAGTGGTTCAGTTTCAGTCAAATATTATTCATAGATGGCCTTCAACACGATGGTGTACAGAAAACTCGTTATCGTGTGGCACGTCAGCATTAGTTGGGGCACCAACAAATATTCTCTACTTGTTCCCATTCCAGCTCCACTGGAACACCACTGCCAAACCCTTCCCTCCCCCCTCATGCAAATTGCCGCCTACTCCCCCAACATTTTCTCTCTCCTGGCACAGCCCACATAAAGCTCCTACCCTTTTCAACTTCCAATCCTGAAATCCCTCTCCTAATTGAAACAATAGTTCAGATGTCTATTACCATTCAATGACTACTCCCGTCGCAATGCATATTTTTTTTTTCTACAGAAGCATGAGGGTCCATAGTATATGACTTTATGTCTGTTATCTGTTTATTTGGGGATATATGTAGGATGTACTTAAAAGAAGAGCAATTAGGGCGCGGTGCACAAAATCATATTAAAGAGTTTATGTTCTTATTGAACTAGCAAGCTAGTAAATCATGTACAATCGCAGATTCATTCATAATAGCTTGTTCAATGCTGGTGGTGGTGGCTGGTCGGTTTGTGGTGGTGATGAATTTGGTGATAAGTTTGAACTTGATGTTATTAGGGCTTCTGTGATGGTGGTACTAGGGAAGGGACTAAAACCAAGATAGAGATGGGAGTAGAGGGTACAAAATTAAAGGTGGCTGGTGACGGCATTCTGTCGGAGTAGGAGGTTTTTTATTGAGATATCTCTGTTCGAAGCCTGAAGATCAAATCTTCCATTGGCAGTCCAAAAGGTGGCTTCCGAGGCTTTAACTGGAAACAAGAAAAGTAGCTCTAGCACTGAGAATAATGCATGTGTTGGAGGAAGAGTTTCGAATTGTGGCGCCTTCCAGTTCCAACCCAATAGGGGAAACCAAATTCGTCATCTTGCCCTAGTATGCTTTCGATGGAGAACGATTCCCGTAGTAGCGGCAAGCGAAATGGGGGGAGAAGAATAAGGACAGAGATGCCAAGATTCCTTATTTTTTACTTTTAGCCCTTTCTTTCTTGAGGTTGGTGGCAGTGGTTGACGGTCTATCTGGTCACAGAGGAAGTAGAGGCAGACCATGGCAGAGATGAATGGTGAACGAGGTGATTAGCTAGGTGAGGGTATAGGTATCATGGTGAAATGCTTTTGTTGGGCTCACCAATCAGCTTATGTGTCATTAATTGACTAGTGGGCACAAAAGTTTGTTTAACACATCAACGGTGAATAAGTTAATCATGTCAAACACTATTGTAAAATAAACAAATCAAAAACATCCTCGTCTCAAAAGGAAAAGAACTCACTACAAAATGCTAACCAAACTATACAATTAGAAGTAATATTAACATCACAATACAACTTGCTAATACTATGAAAATAGTATCACCTAGTTGAGCATGCTAGGGGACCAGATGAAGCAGGATAGGTACAAAGTGAATGCAAATTGTAACAAGCCAGCAAAGGAAATGATACTAACCGCTTCTTTCTTGCTATTTTGTTTTTCTTCTAGGTCTTGTAGGGTTCCATCCAAACGCTTCCTATTGTAAAGCAACGCACCATCATGTTCACATGACGTGTACCAAGCACCGATAAGAACAACATAAAATGGGAAAGCAAATAGTATTAAAGAGGATAGTAAAAGAATAATCCAAAAAGTGATAAATCATACGTGACTTATGATAATGGTGCTTAAGAATATGTAGGAATGAAATCATCTACAAAGGCAATGAAACATGCGCCCAAGGAAAAAGCAAGTGCCCTAAAATATAATATATCCCGACCCAAGATGCATAGTCTGGTAGTCATTTATTCTTCACACGCAATCTAAGAACTTCCACCAAATCTTCATACCATAATACAAAGACAAAGAATCCTAGAGACCACACATGGAAATGAGGTGTTGGACCCAATGCATCCCTAAAATTGGGCACTATGACAGACCTCCCATTGTCATGTGTGATGTGTGTGTAAAGTTTATACTTGGAGGGCACATTCTGTAACTAGACTATGCAATAAAATACCTTAGACTAATGGCAACTTAAGGGATACCGAGGAGCAAAGATATGTTTATGGCTACCCAAGAACAACAAGAGAAAACCTTCAAAGAGGAAAACCACAAAGCAAAATGTCCAGCATCTCTATGAAGGGCCTAAACTTGAGTAGGATTATGGCTAGCACAAGTTCTATAAATAAGGTCCCAAGACATACTCAGTTAGGAACATAGGAGCACTCCAGCACATCATTACAATAATATGTACAAAAATAAACATGAGAAAAAAAACAGTTTCACATTTTCAACAGGGAAGAAACCAGGAAAAGTGGGGGAATTAAGTAGTAAACCATCCAGGAAATGTAAATAACAAACAGAACTATATTGGGGGAAGACACAAATAAAGAGCATTTGTAAATTTTCAAAGCATAAAACCATTCAGTCAATCAGTAAAACAACAGTTACGAATTACTTTGTTAGTCTTATTCAAGATCAAGTCTTGTCCATAAAAGTAAGTGAGGAAAGGAGCTGAATGTGCAACAAAATGAACAGCACTACACATACCACAAATTGAAGATCAAGTCTTATTCAAGATTGCTAACAAACAGTAATCCATTTACCTCGTTTCATTTTCAGTATTACTATATAAGAAGACTAGATACAAAACAGATAGTACCGTATCCATCAAAAAAATTCATTAGTTTGTAAGTAAGAGCATGCTTTAATGATAACAACTTAAAGGCAAATGAGCCAATTGCATTTTCTCTCTGAGGCATATTCATTAAACAGGTTAGAAAAAACCCTCCCTCAACCACTAAAAACCAACTAGCATAATCCGCAATGCTCACAATGGCACATCAAGATAGGGAACTCATGATGAAATAAAAACTAAAGACACTAATCAAAACTTAATTTAAACAAAGAGAGAGAAACCCACAATTCAGCAGACATATATTCAATCCGCTTGCGGACGTTTGCATTTGCCTCTGCTAAGTCCTGCTTGACAAGTACCGGTCCTATCAATTTGTACACATTGGCGTCTTCCTTCAACAAATCCAGCTCCTTCAATCACAAACCCACTAAATCACAAAACATAACAACACCCAACAGTCTTTGGTATATATATTAACAACGGGGCGAAAGATACCTTGAGGACGAGCTCGTTTTCGCCGAGCTGGATGGTGTACTTCTTTCTGACTTGGTGGTTCTTTGCAATATCTGAACAATTGAATACATATAAAATACATACCCAAAATGCTAGCAAACAAGCAGTGGGGTGTAAAAAGTGTGTCGGAAACATGCGAACAATGTATAGAAATAGGTGAAAGTGTGTGAAAATCAGTGAATTATGTATCCAGCTCGAATTCAAACCAAAAAAAAAAAAAAAAACATTGATTTTTGTTGGAATATGCAAGGACTAGGGTTCAACTGTAGGGGGAAAAGAGGGGGCGAGAGTGAGGATGGAACTTGCCTTTCTGGAGTTTGCTGAGATCGGTGGCTTTGGTCTCCAGCTCTCTCTGTAGTTCTCGTTGCATCATACTCGAGGAACCCATTTTCTTTCGATCGTCTTCTTCGCGCCTCTCTGCTTCGCAACTTCCAAGGAAGAAGTTTGATATGCTCTGTATGTTGATTATCACGCGCTACGCACGTGATCAATCTCGTATTTACTTTAATTTGTCAATAAATTTATACTTTACAGCCCCAGTCTTATTTTAGTTATTTTTTCAATATTTTATGTCAAATTATGTAAATTAACTATTCGTCTTGTAGTACAAAATTTAGAAAGTACAAGATCTAGATTAAAAGTTTTAAAAAAGTTATTAAAGATAAAGAAATTTAAAAATATAATTTTTACTACATTGTTTTATCCAAACTTTACTTTATTTAAGTTTATATTTCTATATTTTTTAATTTTTCTCGCCAAGTGGAATATGAAAGGACACAAAATTTCATAAAGAATAATTAAAATTTTTGTAAAATATTAGTACTCGCTGCTTTTTAATAAAAAATAAGGGGTACTTATTTTAAGGTCCTTTCTATTAGTCTTTATTAAGTTTTCATCCCATACACTTTTGAACATTAATTTCCAGTCCTCATTTTCTGTAAATACCGAACCAGCCCCCAGTAAACTCTGACCATGGTTTATTCGGATTACACCATAAGCCCCTAAAATCACGGTGACGGAAAATCGATCGCGCTGGAATAGGAAACCTCATCCAGAAATCCCTAAAATTAAGCCTAAAATGATAAACGTAATCCCTAAAATTAAGCCTAAAATGATTCTCCAGATTTAACCTCACCAAATCAAATATCCCAACTGTTGAGTCCTCACCATCAATTGACTGGACCACGGTATAATCCATAGGGCCTAACATGCCTTCAGAATTTTCGTTGTTGCCGTCTCGATTACCAATATTAAATATCCCAACTGTTGAGTCCTTAACAAGTACCTCTATGTCTTTATATCCGGCATTCTCTACAAGCCCGAACATCGTACCCAAGTCGTCATCGTTGTCCAATAGTAGATTTTCATTGTCAACCAATGAGTAACTCAACACCACGGATTCAGGGTCCAAATGATGCCATCTATCACATACCTTGTTCACCACCTGCACAAAGTTCCAGCTGCGATCTATCCGAATTGCAGCAATCTTTTCATTATGCCTACAAATCAGTATCAAACCACCATCCATTGCAACAATCCTGTAGCACAAAAGGGGAAAAATCGGTATTACCTAATTTAAATGTCAAGCGGCAACGTGACACAAAAAATATAGTTGCCCCAAATTTACAATGTTCAGCAAATATACCATAATTACTCAAATATATTATCACTTCCAAATTTACAATGTTCAGCAAATATACCATAATTACTCAAACATATTATCACTTCCAAATTTACAATGTTCAGCAAATATACCACAAATTTCCTAATGTACCATAATTTTAACTTACCAAATTGACGAACATGGTAAATTCCCATTAAAATTTGAGTTATGGTCGTCCATGGTATATTTGCTTGATTTATGGTAAATTCAGACAATACGCATGGTAAATTTTGTCACCCCCATCAAAATGCGCATTATGGTGAATTTCGTAATCATTATGGTAACTCAAACATATTATCACTTACAAATTTACAATGTACAGCAAATATACCACAAATTTCCTAATGTACCATAATTTTAACTTACCAAATTGACGAACATGGTAAATTCCCATTAAAATTTGAGTTATGGTCGTCCATGGTATATTTGCTTGATTTATGGTAAATTCAGACAATACGCATGGTAAATTTTGTCACCCCCATCAAAATGCGCATTATGGTGAATTTCGTAATCATTATGGTAAATTTACAGATGGTAAATTTTCACCAGTATGTCAAACCCTCTGGATTCGGTGCCCCATTCGAATCACAAAATTAGACCCACAATGCGTTAATCATCGCAATAAATTTCGGGTTTCAACATCAACCACCGTAATATCGACATAACGAAAATAATCATCAGAACTTACCAAAATCTTCAGTCCAAACCGGTGATTAAATACTTCCGGGCAGAGAACTTCAAGTTCCAATAATGGGACTTTACGGGGCAGAGAACTTCAAGTTCCGGCGATTGAATACTTCGGGCCAAAGAACTACTTTTTTCCGGTGATTAAAAACTTCGGGACAAATCAAATCCGTAACAAAAATAATCTGTGCAAAATTCGTGAAAAACAAATCAAATCCGTAACAAATCAAATCCGTGACAAATCAAATCCCTTAAAACTACCATTTCCGTAACAAATCAAATCCGTAACAAATAGTATCTGTGAAAAAATCCGTGAAAAACAAATCAAATTAATAATATTTCGGCCACGTATAGTAATATTTCCATAACAAATGAAATCCGTAACAAATCAAATCCCTAAAATTAAGCCTAAAATGATAAACGTAATCCCTAAAATTAAGCCTAAAATAATTCTCCAGATTTAACCTCACCAAATCAAATGTTAACTACACAAAGGGTAACATGGTAAACCATCTCTCAAAAGTAATGGCAAAATTGTCCATCTACACTATTATAGGATGATAACATAATTCCGAAAAGTGGATGGGATGAAAAACTAAGTCGGAGGAGTAGAAAGGACCCTAATTTAATTTACCCAAAAAATAATTTAATTAAAACTCGATCTAAATACATGTACCTTGAACCATCTAGAAAAATAAAATTAGTAATGTATTTTCTATGCTTACACATCGTGTATTTTAATCATTTATACTGTCAGTCATATTCAAACAATATTATTTTAACAAAAATTATTATTGCATTGTACATGCATATTTAAATTTCGCTATTACATTATACTCTCAAATACTATTCAAATACATATAATTTGTTTTTCACACTTCAAGAAAACATGTTTACTACTAAAATTTTCTCAAGATCGAGACTCCATAATTTATTCTTGGAAATTCATAGGGTCTTTAGGATGTAAATGAAATGGATACTGGAGGACCTCTCAGAAATCAAAAGATCTCTTTAATTATGCATCCAAGGTCACCGTTTGATGCTCCATAATCTTCCTTCATAACTAGCTATCCAAAGGCCTTTCAATTTCAGCATTCAAAATATCCTTCTTTGGTTATATACTAATCATGTTTTGGTTTTTTGGTACTACTACATCATACAAAATTCTCAAAAAATTCTATTTATCCCGAGTTTGTTCTTCAAGTGAAAGAGGGGCAGAAAGTTCGACATGCGAACGAAGTTAGGTATTACCTTACTCTTGGAGTCGTTCTACTCTGGGAGACGACATCGAAGCTATCTTTGAACGCTCACGGTGAGGCGACGATTTAGTCTTAAGTTGTGTTAAACATAAGACTACGTTCAGTAACATTGTTATATTTTTTGTATATCGATTCTTGTATTGTATGCTGATTTAGTTCTATAAAGTGCAAATATATGTTCATTTCATTTATGAGACTGAACCCACTGAGACAAATGAATGTCTACTGCAAAAGATTTTTAAAAAAAAACCCATGAAAAAGTAGCTGAGAAGAGGTGCCAAACTTTGGGATCTTTTGCAGAGGTCATGTTTGAAGGACTAGGGACTTCACCAATTTATGTGGACAACATTGCTGGACTAATGTTCATAAAATTCGTGGCCCATTAAAAGTCGTGACCCATTATAACTGGATTTATTCTTTTTAAAATTTTTTGATATCTGGGTTTGATCTAAAGAAATTGAAAACCGAACCAAATCAGGGCTAAACCTGACCAAACCGAAAGGTTTCAATTCTGTAATAACCTATAATTTTTAAAGAATTTAATATTTATATTAAGTATTTAATTTTGAGTGTTAATTATTAAATTTCAATAAAATAAAAATTAGGGAGGCCGCTCGAGCGACCTTAGATCGCTCAAGTGAGCTATCGATTTACAACAATCTCGAGATGGAATCTTTTGGAATTTATTTCGCATTCACAATATTAAATTTGGATTTTCACGGCCGAATTAAGTCGTAACATTGGATCCTTTCAAAACTTGAAGGTCATATTGGATTTAATTTGAGGATTAATAACAAATTATTGGAGTTAATTTAGATATCAATTCATGGCCATGAGTAATATATTTAATTTAGAATTTATGTAGGGGTTTTACTCATTTTCTATATAATCTAGACCTTAATCTTAATAATCTTGCACCTAAATTTTGTAAACTAAAGATTATTGTGAGATTGCTCTCGGTGTTTTTAGCGTTCGAGAGGAAAAAGAAACCCTAACTAAAGTTCTGCTCAATTCTTTCAAATTCATGTTTAATTCTTTACAGAATTCTTCAATTGAGGCAGGGAAATGCACTTTCAACCACTTAGAATAACGAGCTAGGTTGTAGGTAGAAATGCATAATTAGGGTTTCTATTTTAAATTAAAGCTAGTTCTATCTATGTTAAATCATGAAATTCATTTTGTTTGTAGACTAAATTATCAAATTAATAAGGAGAAAATGATATCTAACATGCGTAGTTTCGGTTTATATATTCAAAATTCGTAGAATAGGGTTTTAAGCATGATGGTTTCCACTTTAGAACCCTAAGACCAAAATCTTCCAAAAAAGATGGCTTGCTTGAGTGACCTGTCTGAATTCTGACATTTTAATCCGGAAGTCAGAACTTATAATTTGTGAGACCACTTGAGCGAGCTCTAGGCTGCTCGAGCGACCTTGTAAAATTCGAAAAGTTTAGTTTTGTTATTCGAACATTCTGAATTGTTAATTTTAGACTATAATTCACCCATGTACGCATGATCATGCTGCACAAGTATCCACGATCACATTATGTATGTCCACGAATCTCCGTGGGATTCCGTGTGAGTAAGTTGACCCATTTTGACCATGATCTTATGTTGTTATTGAGTTATTGGAACATGCATGAGATATCGGTCTTATATGATGTGTTGTTGTGATTCCGTACATTGTAGATTAAAGTTTGTAATTCTAAATGAAGGTCTGTGTTCCGTGTATAGTTGTCATGTTGCCCAAATTATTATTATCGGTTAAAGTTATAGTCGTTGTGTTAGGCGACCTTGAAAATAGAAAGTCGTATATGGTTGTTGTGCCATTAGTTTAATGTAGAATAGTCGTGTGCTATCGGACTATAGTAAGTTGAATTACACGGTGATATATGATATATGTGAAAAACTAGAATTTATGTTAGGGACATTGATTTAAATATCACCTGTAACAAGGCTGTGAAAGGTGTTGGGTGAACATTATAAATAGTGAAAATGTGTAAAGAACAAGTAAAATTGGTAATGAAAAGTTGTAAAATAAAGTCAAGCCAAGTGTTGTTCTAGTCTTTGGACATCATCCCAAGTTGTGTTCCATGTGGGTTAGAGTCCCATCGAGCATCGTCTCGTTTCTAGATTAAGGACCTCAACTAGGAGATGAGTGTATTCAGTTGGAGGTAACTTTGGGGTACATCTGCGTTGATTGCTCCAAACCTCAAGGGAGTGAGGGCCTTGTCTTGAGCGTTCTTGAGTTGGTAAAAGGAAAGAGGCTAATGTTCATTGGTACTTGACTTGGCGAATCTACGTATTCGGTCGGGTCTAGTTAGAGTGAGTTCGTTGTTGATTCGAGTAGACGGTAAAAGGTCTCTTTATTGCTTCAGTAAGGACTTGTCAATACCAATTGAGTATTCTACTCTAAATAGTCGGGTAAGAACGAAATATCGGGAGAAAATGATATTCTTAGAAACTTAACAAAACAGAAGCATAATAAAGTTATGTTTTTACTTTCCTGTTACTTGTTATCGCACTTGTTAAATTCCTATTGTAAATCTATATTCTTTGAGTTTGATTTTTTGATAACTTTTCTGTACTGAATTTAATTACTCATCAGATAAATTTCTCTACCGCTGGTATTTCATACCAAATTTTGAGATACAGTTGGAGAATCTGTCCAAATAGGAAGAGACTGGAGCTGCTAGAAAAGATTGTGGTGGTGTTTGACTACCCTACCCCTAGATGCTCTATTATTTTATTTTTCAAATAAATATAAATTCTAACGGGTATTTCTCTCAATTTCATTTTCGCATTGTAAAACTCTGATTTATCTTATTTTCTGTTATTTTAAAGTAAATACATAAAAGATATTTTTTAAATTTATGTTTCAATTAATCAAACAATTGAGTAAACGGTTTTAATTAATGTTTCGAGAAATCAAAGCGTATAGATTCATTTCGATTTGAGATTTTTCAAACCGATTCAATCGATTTGATCCAAAGTTTATCGTCAAACCGGACCAAACCGGATCAGTTACACCCCTAATAAACACATCATCCCATGGCATCTACAACGCAATGGAGTGAATTATAACAAATACCCCTCTAATAAGGTCATGTGCAACGCTATGAGAATTTTTTGTTAGAAAAATTAACGGACCCTACCACCGGATAGGTGACATTGAAATTAATGTCAAAATTAGAGGAGCTTAAAATTAAAATTGAAACAAAAAAGCTTGAATTGAAATTAAACCTAAAGTCGAAGGAATATATAGGTAATTTTTAGTATTCATTATTAAAATAAGAAAAATAAAAATAATATGGAAAATATATAGGATATTCTTCAGAAATTACCATGAAAATAACTAATCTTTGAGATCAATGTGATTCATCGAAACATTTCTCACTATATTTCTTGTAACGACTTGAAATTTTAAACTGAATTTTTTTATTTTAAAATTCATGTTGCAATTATTTATTTAATTATTTGTTTTATTTGATTAGTTAAGATAGGTTGTGTGATGAATAATTATCGTTAAAAGAACATGTGTGTTACGCTAGATTATTTTTTCATCGTCTTCTTCAAAGCTTGTCTTCAAGACCAAAAGGAATCCTATGCTTTTTAATAAATAAAATCAGAATTATTAATATTTTAATAGGATTTATATAGGTAATTATTAATATCTTTATGAACGAATGAGATCATTTGTTTAATAGACGGACGAGATCCCAAGGGTACAAGGCTTATGACGGAACGCGTAACACTGAAACATCTTCTCTTCATCTTCTTCAATGCTAATTGGAATCCTAGGGTTTTAAATAGCAAATATAATGACAAACATAAATGGATTTAATAAAAAATAATCAGATTTTATTTGCAACATAATAATTTTTATGATGTTAAGAATTATTTTAATGACAAAATTGATTTAGAACTTTATGGGAGAAATCATGAAAATTGATGGAGGATTTTCTTCCTTGTGCCTATAAAAACCTAACTATTTACTTATTTCTTCACCTAATTTTCGTAGTCTAAAATTTAGTAAAAATTAGAGAGTGAATTTTGAGAGAAAGAAAAAGGAAGAGGAAGTCATAGCCGAAGCTCCATTCAACTAAAGTTTACCATTTTACCATAGATTCTTCGTTTTATTTCGCGATTGAGGTAGACAAAATTACCTATCAACCCTATGTCCTTACTTTTTGTGGTTAATTTCAAAGTTCATGTGTGATTAGATCGAAAATACATGTTGGCATTTGTTCTTGTCATTTTTTATTAAATCATTCGATTTCATGTGCTTTGTGGTTCGTATACTCAAATTGATTTAGAAAAAAGCGGAAATGGGGGGCCTGTAGTGAGCTCCCTCACTACATACGTGTAGTGAGTAGATCCGACCGTTCATTTCGACAAAGGACGGTTCAGATTTGAATTAATATTTATTTGTTAAAAATAATTAATAAATACTGATTTGAATCTGAACCGTCCGTTGCCGAAATGGACGGTCATATCTGCTCACTACACGTATGTAGTGAGGGGCTCACTACAGGGCCCCCGGGTCCGAAAAAAGCATGTTAAGTTCATGTGCTATGAATTTCAGTAGCTAATTTGTGAAATTTATGCTCTGATCCTGTTTGGTTTTATTGAACGATCCCAGAATATGCAAGAAACCCTAACCCAGAATCTGAAAAAAACGAAGGCTCGCTCGAACGACCTCTTGAATTTTGTCAGATTTTTGTACACTGTTCAATTTTTCCAGTAGCTGAGATTTGATAGCTCGCTCGAGTAAGCTATAGGCGGCTCGAGCGAGCTATAGGCCACTCGAGCAGTCTGTTGAAAAATAAATAATTTTGACAGATTGATCGAATTAATTTTAGACTATGTTTTATGTTCTCAGGCTCTATTTTTACTGACTGTTCATGTACTGATTATAAAGTCTCACCATTTGCTCGTGTATTCACGTATAGATGTTATGTACATTGATATTAAATGAGATGTATGCATGTATTGTACAAAGTGGTAGAACTTCGAAAGTATGAGATATGTTGTTAGAACACGATGAGATTATGAGACACGTTGATTGTATGGTAATGATATTGATGTTGTTGTTATTGTGGTTGTTTCAAGTTTATCTGTTATGCTGCCCGAGGATTGTGGAACAGTTATGTGGATTTAAAACGTTTAAGAATTGGAGATTTTAGATAAAGAACTTGATATGTGATTTGGGGTTTTTGGAGAAACCAAAAAGTACGTTAGGGACACTAGTTCGAACAGCACCTGAATAAGGCAGCGAAGGGTATTGGGTGTGCGTTATAAAGTAGAGAACATTGTAGAAACTTGCGTGAGAAGTTTAACGAAAAATGATTAACCGGGTGTGATTGCCTTGGTGTGACATGTGTTATTATGAGACATCTATTGTGATTTGATTTAAGGGCTCCTACTAGGAGGAGTTGGAGACTGTAGAAGGTGACTTCGGGGATGTTTGCTAAGGTAGCTCAGGACTCTGAGGGAATGACGGCTAGAGTTCTACGCATCTTTGAGTCTATTAGGAGAAGTGACTAAAGTACGTAGAGACTGTACCTAGCAACGTCATGTTCGCGGGATCTAGATAGGGTGAGGTAGGTATTGACTTGAGAGAATGGTAGAAGGTTCTTTCTTTGTTGAGCTATTATTGGACTTATGGCTCTCGGGTAGGCAATGATTGGTCAATGCTAACTAAGGGCCCTATGCTAGTATCTAAGGGAGAATATGACAAACTTTATTTTACCTAGAAACCCTAAAGGATTTAATAAAATTGACCAAGGTGTTGCGTTTTCGTTTGTTACTTTTCATTACCCTCTATTCCATGCTTTATCTCATTTGTTTAACGTATATACTTGTTGCATGTTGTATTAACTGTGGGTTTATTTTTCGGGTAATTTTATCTATTGAGTTTCATTACTCATCGATACAACTTCTCTGCCATTGGTGTTTCATATTAGATGTTACGGAGTACCTGGAGTACCCTCTTGAGCATGTAGAGCCGGAACTCGACGAAAAAGACTACGATGACGTTTGACTACTGTACCCCTTAGTAGCTCTGTTTTATTTGAAAATAAAAAATATAATCCCTAAGAGATATTTATGTAAATTTTACTTCCACTTTGTAAAACTCTGATTTATTTTATTTCTGTCGTTTCATTAATAATAAAAGGGCATTTACACTATTTACTTTTATATTGAAGTAATAATGGAATTAAAATATTTTCAATAATATTTCGAGAAATCGGAGCATTACCATTTCTCATCAAACCATTACACACATTTCGCTTTGTATATAAATGAATGAATGAATGAAACGATTCCTTTGTTTATAAATAAAGTTCCAAGGACATATTCTTGTAAATAAATAAACATGAGGGAGTAAAGTGCAAAATATATATTCATTTCATCCACAACGTGTGGAGGGGCAGTCGGCAGATATATATTTATTGTCGTACAAGATTATATATGTTATAAATACTTAATTTCGGTGCTTATAAATCCTATTCGTCTCGAGATGTATACAATTTATTGTACTTCGTAACAACACCGCTTTTATTTGTACCCTGTGACACGTGTTGTCCTTTTCTTTCTCTTCGAAGAAAACAGGTGCCAAACTTTGGGATCTTTTTGTGGTGGCCTAGAGACTTACCAATTTATGTGGCCAACATAGCTAAGCTAAGGTTCACAAGCACATTATCCCATTAGGCGTGTGTGTACGAGTAGGACCAAGAGGACCATAAAATTTTGACTTTGGGATTATTCCACTTTTTTTAAAAAAAGTGCATCACCATACTCGGTGTTAGTCATTATCGATGTAGGGTTTGGGAAAGAGGAGTTAGTATGTTTCTGTCAATGGCATGGAGGGTGGACCACTTAAAAAGATGTCAACTTTTCTTCATGGTTACATGGCTCTTCCCCATTCCATTTATTAGCCTGAACTATCAACTTTATCCAAGATTTTAATGTGGCCTTATGAATTTTTTATTTTTCAATTTTGGTCTACTTCGGTTCATCGATAAAGTGGAAAAAATTGTCATCTAATTGTTATATTAAGTTATTTCATTTTTGAAAAAGTCAAAGTTATATAATGACTTGGGTTGTGGCGTTAGCCGCTGATGTCTCTTAATTGGAAAGTCAACGGGACGGTATTTGTCAGAAGCAAGGAATTATTATTTATCTTTGATTATAAGCTTTCTAAAAGAAAGCTTATTTCTTTAATTATGAGGCTCTTACGTGTATTGGCCTGTCGTTATTGGCGCTTGCGGGCTTATATGTGTATAATAGTTTGATATAACGCTCATGATGCTTGTATATTGTCTCTTACTCATTAGGGGAAAAAAGATATATATTTATCTACCTTTTCCTAATTTCCTATTTTAAACCTAAAACTAAGGTCAAACTGCTCGAGTTGGAGTTAGTATCCGCTCATTAAAAGCTGACTGGAGATCAATTTGCCACATAAATAATCCAACCTTGAATAATTTTTAAAGCTCATTAAGATTTCAAAATAAGCTTCACCAACCTATTACTAGTCTAGTTCAGTTTATGATGGCATAAAAAATCCAAATTATTATATATCGGCTTGTGATAGGCTCGATTAAAACTTGTTTGAGATCGATTTTGGTCAACAACTCAAGCTTGAACATACTTTTGAAGCTTATTAAGGTTATAAACCAAGCTTGAAGAACTCACTGTTCGATTTGTTGGATTCATTTATCAATCATACTTAAAATTAGGTCAATTAGGGAGAGCATGGTGTAGCACGATTTTTTCCCTTTATTATCTCAATTGATTGATCGATTTACATTGATTTAATTGTGAAAGTTGAAGGGCTTAAATATAAAAACTAGAAGTTTGAGGGACATACATAAACACAACTTGAAGAGGGCCTAATTTGAAACACCAAGAGTTCAAGCTCATAATGAAAACTCAGCTAAAGTTGGAGGACCTAATTGGTAATTTACCAACTTGAAGAGGGCCTAACAAACTCTTTGTCAAGAAATAGTCCTTAGAGAGCAATAGGAAATTGTCCTACCCAATTTAGCCTCCACGTTTTTATTGTACTATTATTTTTATATTTATTGCCGCAAGTGTTTCTACATGAACTTCGGGTAACCAAATATGAACTAGTATGATACATTCTTTGACAACAAAATAAGAGTAAAAAGTAATCAGTTGGAAGATTTGGCACCCCTCACTAAATTTTGTGGTTAATAATATTTACAAATCGGTTGTTCCTGTTTGGAAAAAACCAGCTCGCAACTCGCAACTAGAGAGCAATCGATTAGCTCTTCGTTAGAGGAATTTGAAAAGGCAAACTAATTGTGATAATTATTGAATTATTTTTGTTTTTATTTGAATTTTTGTAATAATTTTTTATTTTGCATCAATTTTTATTGATTTTTGGTTAGTCTCGATAAGAAATTTAAAAAAGTACAAGATTGTGTAAAAAAACTAAAAAAAATTAAGAAAAATAAAAAATAAGCCAAAATAAGTTTTTTTTTTTTACTTATTTTTCATCTTTAATGAACTTTTTTTTTAAGGTTTTAGATAAATCTTATACTTTATAGATTTCTTTGTTGAGATTAACGAACGAACAAACTTTAAAAAATTGATGAAAAATAACAATTACAAAAAAAATTAAAGAAAGACAAAAAAAATTAATCTAGATAATTTGGCCAGAGTGCCCTATTAGAGAAGGCCAAGCATCCGTTAATTTTGCTTTAAATCTATACGGATTATTAGATGGTCATGGCAAGAGAAATTCAAAAAGTAAAAAAATTAAAACTAAAAGTTCAAAATAATTCACTAAATACAAAAACAATTCAAAATGGTTAGACGTCCTTGGATTATTTTTGTCTCTTCCAAACTTTGTTCAAATTTTATTTATTTCTTTTACTTTTCTAAAATCTATTGCCGAGACAATCCAATAATCACACAAAAAATTGAAGCAAAATTAAAAAATATGATTGTTTTTGAATTATACAAAAAATAATTAAAAAAAATTAGGACCCCACTCACATATCTTGGTTCAAAATAAGTGCATACATAAGTAGTTTCGATATCGAAATTAAGTGTAGACATAAGTAGTTTTGATGTTCTTATGTTTTTTATTCCTTCTATATTACTCCTGTTGAATCTGTCTAATTATTTTAATCCCACTTATTTTTTAGTGTACTGATATTTTTACTCTTATTTCATGCTTTAAAGTTATTTATTATCTAGAGCACTTATTTTTTGTCCTTATCTAAAGTGTTAATTAGATCTTCATCCCATCCTCTTTTAATAATTATGTTTTGGTCATATCTTTTAAAAAATACTCAAACTATATCATAATTTTTAATTTTGTACAAGTTTTCAGTATTTTTACCTCTTAAACAATGGGATACCGTAATAAACTTATTATATTAGTTTCAACCCAAAAACTGAATTTGTTGTCCTCTATAATTGTGATGATAAATTTGCATATCTTTTCTACATGTGATGATACATTTTTTTACTTGATGGTTAATTTGTTAGGGTCGAGAGTAAATTTTGTCGCCCTTTATAAACCTGATGGTAAATTGTAATTTTTTCTGCACGTAATGATAAATTTGCATACTTAATAGTTAATTTGTTAAGGTTGATGGTAAATTTACTATCCTCTATAATTATGATGGTAAATTTACATATGTAATGGTTTAAATTCCTGTAAAATTCTTTGTTCTTTGTGATAGTAAATTTGCAGATCATGAAATTTTTTTGCAAAATTCTTCATTAACTAATATTATCCTAAAATGGATGCTAAAAAGAGGAACAATAGTAAAATAAACTTCACTCCTTATGTAATAAAAACTGTCTTCGAAAAATATTCTTTACGTTTGACGATGAAATCTTCCTTCTAACTCTCAACACTTGCTTTTCTTCATTATATGTTTGGAGTTTTTTCCGATTGGTTTTGGAGGATGAAAGCAAGAACTTTGGATTCTACTAAACCAATATAGAAAATTGGAAAAATCTCCGTGATGTAAAATGATAAATATACCAAATTAGATTTAGGAGAAAAAACAAAATAAAACGGGATTCTATGAACAAATACAGGAGATCAACAAGATCATCAAAATTTCAGTGACTTAATATGATTCCGATGAATTTTTTTTTTAGATTCCAGTGAACAAATTTTGGGATTTCGGAGAATATATTTTTGATTCACATGATATGTTTTACGATATTTGTTTTTAACTTTTAAACCTAATTTACTGCCATGTTTTTTAACCTACCAAATTAGAAATTATATGTATTCACTTAAAAAAGATAAAAAAAAAGTAAATTAATATTAAGAAAGAATGACATAAATGTTAAATCACGTACAAATGGAATGAAAACATAACTTCAAAATTCTAATAGGATGAAACCTACGCAGCATGAACGCATAGAAACCTGATTTAAATTACCATTATTTTTTTAAAAGAAACTTGTTTTATTAAACTTGTTTTATTAAATAGTCATTTAATAAACATGACATAAGCAGTCCAATGTCATGTATTCAATTGGTGTAGCCAATAAAGATCCCGTATATTTGTTAGCACCAGGAAGTTAATTTATTTAATTTATTTGTATATATTAATTAATGGATAATGAATGGTAGCAATTGTCGACAACTTGTTTATACTTTTAAATTAAACTCTAAATTTATAAATTCTTATTTACATAAAGCTGAAAATGTTACGAATGTAGAAAAAAATGTTTTAATTTTTTTATAGCAACTCTATTGTGCAAAAATTTGGCAATCTGTATTTTGTTGGGAAAAAGGATTAAAAGTATTTTTTCTTAATTATTCACTGCACTTGTTTCATTCATTCAGTAAGGGATTTCTCCTCAAAATATTTTTTATATGAATTGTTTAAAAATATTATCTTAAAAACTATACATTGGGTTCGGGACAAAGAATTTTTCCCTTTACGTAAAAATTGGGAAAAGTATATTTTGTTGGAAAACAAAAAGGATAAAGGTAGTCGCCAACTTTGCACAAAAGGTGGAATATCCTTTTAGCGGCTATATTCGTTTTAACTTGTTTGAGAGGTTTTTTCCTAAATAAATTTTTGGAACAAGTTTTTCAAATATTTTTATTTTTTTTCAGACAATTTTATCTCTCTATAAAAAGTGTATCTGAAACACTTTTTTCCAAATAAGTTTCTGAGACACTTATACCAAACAACGTCTCAGAGTTTTGTTTCTAAAATTATTTCAGAAACACTCAAAACGAACACACCACGAGATAGATCGGGAGCAGATTTGACCATTCTCGAATTTAAAATTTATCTCTGTATTTGTCCTGTTCTCAGGACGGAAAAATGATCCCAAACTCCATCTTCGGTCCGAACAAAAATCGGAGATCTCCGTCCCTTCTTATTTTTTAATAAAAACAAAATCAATTCATTTCATATAAAAGTAAAAAATATTTTTTTATATTTTAAAGATTTATTTTTACGTAAAATAAAAAACTCTAATGTAAAATTATTAATACGTACATAGTTAAAAAATAAAACAATATCTATTGTATATTTATTTTAAAATGAAGCGGATATACTAATGATTCATTTTATGTTTTTCAACTTTTGCCTCTAAATTTAATCCGGTATCAAATTTTTTCTCAAAACTCCAAGCCATACAAAACGAAAAAAGGGACGAATTAAATTGTACCGGAGTAAATTTACATCTCAACCAAATGTGTGAGTTTGGAAAATTTAAAAGAATAACGGTACCACTTATTTCCATTTTTATTTCATTCAGCACGCCATTATTTTACTTTTTACTTTTTAGTCCAACCCTTCTCTCTCTCTCTCTCCCCCTCTGTGGATCATCCAGTTAAAGGCCTCTCTCTCTCTCCTCTGCAACTCTGCACCTGATTCCCAGATCAACCACTCCCCCCGCTTATACCTCACTGTTTGCTGATCTCAGCTCAGATTCTCACGCAGACATCGAGCTCAGTGAGCCGCCGCCAATTATCGTAACCAGTAAAGTTCCGTCTCGTCTTTGATGGATTGATTCTCTATATGTGCCGAAAATACATCTCTCGCTCGTCTCCTTTGCTTCGCCTCTACACCGGTGGTAGACTGGTCGTAAATACTGAGAAGTGGTTTTAGAGCGTTTGGTACTTTTCAAGGTAATTACTGCAATTTTTGAAGGTAGGAGTGAAGATCTTGATTGTTGACTCGATCTTTGGCGGCCAATTGGGATTGACCTTGCGAATTTTAGCTGGTTTCTGAGTTTAGTTTTGTGAAGTTTTTGGTGAATTTGATGAATGGAAGGGCTTAATTTTGACGGCTAAGATGACTTCGGATGTTAATAGAACTGGAGGCCTGGTTGAAAGGGATATTGAACAGGTAATTTGTTCAGTGTTGTTTTTTGAAATTTTATTTAGTGCTCCAGTACTTTGCGATTCAATTTTTGGTAATAATTGTAATGTTGGAGTTGCTTTTCGATTCAAAATTTCCGGTTTCAAGTTGAGAAACCTACGCTGTAAAGTGGGGTAGTATCCAGTACAAGTAGAATGAAAACCCTAAGAACATCAGTATCAGCATTGCTATTTGGCCTTTTTAGATAAATTAGAGAGGAAACCTGAAAAAATGGAGCTGCATCAGCCCCGTCTCGGCCTTTGCTGCAGATTAACATTGCTACAATTCCTCATCACTCCCCACGAGACACTGTTCATGAAAACTATTTTGATTGCAGTGCTTTCCCTGATCATTAAGTATTCGTCTATAATATCAGCCACTATTACATTAGCAAGTATGTAAGTGCCTCAGTCGTCTTCTAAGGGGAAGACAAACTGAACAATGTAACATTATTTCTCTTCTGGGCAAAAGAAGGTTTTTGAGCTTCTAACTAGAATTAGTACAGAAAAAAGAACATAGGATTCAAAATCTCCTCTGATATATGTTGGGAGGAAATTCTGGTAGTTCAGCAGAAATAGTCGAAAAAGAGACTTTGGTGTCCTCCCAAATGATCGCGCCATAGAAAATTGCAGCAATGACTTGATCTCGGCCATGGTCTTGATGAACTCTTGGCTTCCAATCGTCCTACTTCCATAGCGGCTATTGTGGTAATCTCCAGCTCATCGTTGAAATTCGAGTCAAAGGCAAGCACATCGTTGCGGGACTCAAGATCCACATTCGAAATTTGAAGATAGAATGAAAGAAAGTTTGGTCTTAGGTAGTTGAAAATTGGCCAACAAATGGTCTTGTATATATTGAACCAGAGAATATAGGCGGTAGAATGTAGTTGTTAAACACACGACCCTTGGAATGTTGCCATTATAAAAATATGACAATTGTAACACAGTCTTTTAGATATGACAGTTAGAATATAGTCCTCACAAAATATGGAAGTGACTAGCCAAAGTGGAAATTTGGCTTTTGAGGTGTAATTCGGTTTAAAATATGTTGAGGTTGATTATGATGCTCTTAAGTCTTCTTTTTTCTTTTCTTTTTGTTTTTTTCTTTTTTTTTTGGTTTTTTTTTTTTTTTGTGGGGGGGGGGGGGGGGGGGGGGGGGGGGGGCTTGGTTCTAGCTAAAGCCACTCATCATTTTACCATTGCTACATTGCCTCAACAATGAGGTACCATTCATGTGCTTCTTCCCTTATTTAATTATTACTTCTAAAATGATATTTTGGAGTGTATTGGAAATTAGATGATATACAACTGGTAAAACATATTGCCTGATATGCAGACTTATGCACGTACACATTTGCAGTAAATATACATACAACATGTGTAGCATGCATACAGATGTAGGATTACGCACAAAAACAAAAGAGTATATGCTTGTAGAAAATATATAATTCCTGATTAGTTCATGTAACATTTTGGTGGTTGATTTGTTATTCTAGTAAGATCTGGATTTCCGAAGCTAGAAAGTTTGGCTGGTACAACAAAGCTTTCATCTTCTATGAAAGAGAATCCACAGACCACTGCTATATTTGAGGCCCATGAATTAGGACATATTGTATTTATCCTATTGTGTTAGCCTTTGTTACTGCAAACATTGTTCCAGAACTGTTCACTTCTGTTCAGTGATCCACGAAGGTTCTCGTGTTTGATAAGTTATTTTGTTCCTGGGGAATGTAATGAAATTGTATAAACTAAAAATCTAGAGAGCTTAGAACTTTGACAAGAGAAAATACAAAAGGAAAATAGTGCAAAAATATTGGCCATTATGACTCCGGATCTGGATTTTGTTTCATATGAATAATTTCAAAGGGCGCGCATATTGTAATTGGATTCCTATCTCTTGGAACAAGTTATTATAGTATGGAAAAATGGTAATCTATGGAAGCCTATCTATCCTAGACAACTACCACATTTCCTTTCCTGTCCTGCCACGTTCTTCCTATGGGAACAATCCATGTTCCATTTAACATTATCTTGGGTAGCATTTTCTTAGCGTAATATAAGCATGAGATATTACACCACCCAAACAAAAAACTTGGTTTTGCGATCAGCTAAATAAGGGATTTTTGTTTGTAGTCTTAGATAGTCTTTGAAATGCCGCATCTTGGATCTCCATCCAAATGATTTAACAGTTCTTGAATGCTGGAACTTTGTCAATTTCCATCGTGTTTTGTTTCATCCTTTAGCCTTGTCAAATTCATCACGTATCTTTTTCGTGCATTCGTCCTTAGTGTACATTTCAACTCCAAATTATCACTGCATAGAATTATGATTACTGCTCTTCATGTCTGCAACAGTGCTGTACTTGGTTAATTTAGATTCTTTGCTGATCTTTATAACAGGCGATTACTGCTGTTAAGAAAGGAGCGTGTTTGCTCAAGTATGGAAGAAGGGGGAAACCTAAGTTTTGTCCCTTCCGGCTTGCAAATGTAAGCTTATTTATTGTGTCCTGATATGTTTAAGCTTATTTACTGTGTCCTGATATGTATATTGCTTTCCTACCTCTGTTCATTTATGACACGAGTACAAACAACAACACTACAGTTAATTCATAGAGTAATTATCATTGCTGCTTTGCCTCTGCTTCTGCTTTTTCTGCATTGCACTTCCCTGCTTTTGTTGGAATGAGAACTTAAGACTTTTTAATAATGTTTTTACTCTCTATGTTTCTGGAACCTGGAGTTGGTATATTGTAGACCTATGATAGTGACCTAATATTAGAGATGTCCTCTCCTATCAAAAAAAAAAATATTAGAGATGTCCTCATTCAAAACTTTGTCAGTGACCCTTCCAAAATTCTTTCAGAATATTGCTGCTAATAAATGCAGTCTACAATGGGCAGAAACATGAAGTGGGAAGAGAGGTGGTTGGCTGGTGATTGTGATACTGAGGAGGATACCGGGTTCCATAAGCTTCATAAACATTTGGGGTGGCTTTTGTGATTTCCGGATTTTCTTTACTTCCAATATCTTTTTTTCAGTTTGTAGTCACCTTTGGGTGTGTCGCATAATCAATGATAGGAGCTCCTTTTTTTGGGCCTATGTCCTAACCCCAGGGTTGAAGTATAATTTCAGTTGTTTTATGACTCATTGTCGGACATGTTAATACAACTGTTGGACTTGTTGATGTTGGCGATGTTAACACTAGTCCTTGTGACTCGGATAGGAATAAATCTTTCCTTGTCGATTAGTAGTTGTAACTCAAACCTACCTATTGAATTACCTCATCTGACTTTTTGGTATTTATGCGAATACCACATTCTCTGTTGACAGGCATATTCTGTCATGGAAAGAATTGTATTTGTGCTAAGTGCTAACAAGTCACATCTGAATCTTCTGTGCTTTCATCGTACCATTTACTTCACTTACTTGCCCAAATGTACAAACGGATTGGTGAATCGTTCTGTGAAAAATAAGTGGATCACATTTTTTAATGGCAAACAACCCTGCTTGTCAGAAATTTGGATGCTTTATTCATTTTTGTATTTTTCTCATTTTCACTCTGGTAAGTACGGGATACAAACTTTTGTCCTTACCTGTTATTTTGTATGTATATTCTTGCTTATTTGTTGCGTCTTATTGCTAATATTAGCTCTAATTGTTGCATTCTACTGAAAATGGAGATTTCTCTACTAAAACCTGTGTGTTGATACTTGCAGGATGAATCTGTCCTAATATGGTTCTCAGGAAAAGAAGAGAAACACCTTAAACTAAGTCATGTGTCCAGAATTATTGCAGGGCAACGCACTGTAAGTTTCTTGCTTTGAAGACAACGTCTCCCTATAAAACTTCATCAATGAATTCAGAAGACTGATAACTTGTGTGTGATTTTGGTTTTATCCTATTTTAATTTGATCTTGTACTTGTGGTACATTACCATGATTTAGGAGACCATTTTGTGATTGCTTAAGCATACGAAGAAATTAGTATACTCTATTTCTGAATATTACCACTGGCTGAAAAGTACAATATTGTTTCTAAAGTTTTAGATATTTCTCATCTTATTGCAGCATCCCTGAGTCTCACTTTGCAATTTCACTTTATCTGGTATACTGCTGTCTCAATTATTCTGCCCAAGTCCCAACTAGCTTAATTTTGGTCCTGCATGTTATTTAAGCTTTAAGCTGACGCACACTCTGCTTCTTTATTGCCTCATAGCAATTGATAGTAGTTTTTTGGTTGTTTGGAGCCTTGTATGTGTTGTGTAACGTATCAATCATGGTAACACACGACATATGTCATCTTTAAATCATTTCCTTTACCTCTTTGGCTCTCTCTGTGCTCCCATTCACAAGCAGGCCATTTAAACGAGATAATCATTTCTGTTACTTGCTACTTAATTGGCAGCATGCGTGGTTGCACGGTGCTTCAAGTTTGAGGAGTATTGGTTGATCTTTATCTATCAAAAAGGGAAAAAATAGAGTATTGCTTGTTATTTGTTTTTGTTTCGTCTGTTAGGAGCAGAAATAGAGTAAGGAAAACTGAAGACCGGCTATAACATCATCCCATCTAGCTTTAGGCTGGGTGGGGAATGCTTTTCTTCATATGAAGTTATTGACCTTAGACTCACAATCCAAAATATTTAGTTCTTAAGAGGACCTCTTTCTTCCCTATAATGGTATACCCCACCCCTTTTCAACAATTTATTAAACCATGCATTTGAAGATGCTGCTCCGAGAGCTGATTTAGAATCCCAGAATAATGCTAAATTGTTTAGAAGTCATGGTATTGTTGGATGCATCAATCTTTTCCTTAAGTTTGTTAACAACGACTTGTAACTATTAACTTCCTTCGTCCTTCGATGTTTGTCCCTTTTGGGAGTTCAGACTTTTTAAAAAGATATGTAGCCATTGCACCTGCATTCAAATAAAAACCATGCATTTGCATCATTGCCCCTCTATTCAAAATTTGAATACATTTCATAGTTTAGGTAAACAAAATATTTATACTTTTGACTTGTAAAAGAGGACTAACAATTTGGGACATCCCAAAAGTGGAAAGATGACGAACAATTAGGGACAAGGGAGGATAGTTCAGTTTTCGGATTTTTGCATTTCAAACCAGATGTTTACTTATTAAATATGGCTTTAAACTTTTAATTCATTATGGGATATTTTTCAGCCAATCTTTCAAAGGTATCCACGGCCTGAGAAGGAGTACCAGTCATTCTCTCTTATATATAACGACAGGTCATTGGATTTGGTGAGTGTCTTATTTGTCACGGCCATTTCCTTCTCTCTTTTTTCAAAGGCATCGATTCCTGTAATGACCTTCCTAAAATTGTTATCTACTTTCCTGAGATAGATATCTGGTTTTTATAATTTGGTTACAACTTTTGTTCCAGATTTGTAAGGATAAAGATGAAGCTGAGGTATGGTTTAGTGGTCTGAAGGCATTAATTTCACGTGGCCATCAACGGAAGTGGAGAGCAGAATCAAGGAGTGATGGTATTCCATCTGAAGCTACTAGTCCGCGAACATATACACGGAGGAGTTCTCCATTGCATTCTCCATTTGGTAGTGGAGATAGCTTGCAGAAGGTATGAGTTCTTTTTTTGCACACAAGTAGAAAATCTTCCTTTAGACTCACAACAAGCACATGCATGTAAATCTAAATCCACATGGATACAGTCTCCTGAGAAATACCAAGTAAACGGATCATTGTTGCTTAATTCAGGATGGTGATCAGCTTCGACTTCATAGTCCATATGAAAGCCCCCCAAAAAATTGTCCGCAAAAGGTATTTTCAGATGCAGTTGTATATGCTGTGCCTCCGAAGAATTTCTTCCCCTCAGATGCTGCCAGTGGTTCTGTCCATTCTATATCATCAGGCTCAGATGGCCTACATGGTCACATGAAAGCAACTGGGATGGATGCTTTTAGAGTAAGCTTATCAAGCGCTGTTAGCTCATCAAGCCAAGGTTCTGGTCATGATGATGGTGATGCCATGGGGGATGTTTTCATTTGGGGGGAGGGCACTGGAGATGGTGTTCTCGGTGGTGGAGCCCACAAAGTTGGGAGTTGTTTTGGTGTTAAAATGGATTCTTTGTTGCCTAAAGCGTTGGAGTCTGCGGTGGTTCTTGATGTTCAAAATATTGCTTGTGGTGGACGACATGCTGCCTTAGTAACCAAACAAGGAGAGATTTTTTCCTGGGGGGAGGAATCACATGGTAGGCTTGGGCATGGTGTAGATTCTGATGTTTTGCATCCAAAGCTCATTGATGTTCTTAGCCCTACAAACATTGAGCTTGTAGCTTGCGGTGAGTACCATACTTGTGCTGTAACACTTTCTGGTGATCTGTACACATGGGGTGATGGTCATCTTGGTCTTCTTGGGCATGGAAATGTAGTCAGTCAGTGGGCCCCCAAAAGGGTGAATGGTCCTCTGGAGGGTATTCATGTTTCGTCTATTTCTTGTGGGCCCTGGCATACTGCTGTTGTGACCTCTTCCGGGCAATTGTTTACTTTTGGCGATGGAACGTTTGGTGTTTTGGGTCATGGAGATCGGAGAAGTGTTTCCAAACCCCGGGAAGTTGATTCCCTTAAGGGGCTCCGCACTGTACGGACCGACTGCGGTGTTTGGCATACCGCTGCTGTTGTAGAAGTCATGGTTGCCAATTCAAGTTCCAGCAATTGCTCTTCTGGAAAATTGTTCACATGGGGAGATGGGGACAAAGGTCGACTTGGGCATGGTGACAAGGAAGCAAGACTTGTGCCTACGTGTGTTGCTGCTCTTGTTGAACCCAATTTTTGCCAAGTGGCATGCGGGCATAGCCTGACTGTCGCACTTACAACTTCAGGCCATGTGTACACAATGGGCAGTCCTGTTTATGGCCAGCTTGGAAAATTCCAAGCTGATGGGAAGCTCCCTGCGCGCGTTGAAGGAAAACTGTCAAAAAGTTTTGTTGAGGAGATTGCTTGTGGTGCCTATCATGTTGCCGTTTTAACTTCAAGAACTGAAGTTTACACCTGGGGGAAGGGGGCAAATGGTCGATTGGGTCATGGTGATACAGATGATAGGAATTCTCCCACTTTAGTAGAAGCACTGAAAGACAAGCAAGTCAAAAGTATCGCTTGTGGCACTAATTTTACTGCAGCTATCTGCCTCCATAAGTGGGTGTCGGGGGTTGATCAGTCTATGTGCTCTGGTTGTCGCCTGCCATTTAATTTTAAAAGAAAACGTCATAATTGCTACAATTGTGGACTTGTTTTCTGTCATTCATGTACTAGTAAGAAATCACCTAAAGCCTCTATGGCACCAAATCCCAACAAGCCTTATCGGGTTTGTGATATTTGTTTTGGTAAACTGAAGAAAGCCATTGAACCTGGTGCTTCATCTCAATCCACTGTGAGTAGAAGAGAAAGCATGACGCAGGGGCTAAATGAACTTACTGAAAAAGATGAAAAGTTGGATTCCAAATCTCGTCCTCATCTTGGTAGATTTTCCTCAATGGAGTCCTTCAAGCAAGGAGAAAGTCGTACTTCCAAGAGAAACAAGAAGCTAGAATTCAATAGCAGTCGTGTATCACCTATTCCAAATGGAAGTTCCCAATGGGGGGCTCTTAACATCTCCAAATCATTCAATCCAGTGTTTGGGTCATCCAAGAAGTTCTTCTCAGCTTCTGTGCCTGGTTCAAGAATTGTTTCTCGGGCAACATCACCAATATCAAGACGGCCGAGCCCACCTCGCTCCACGACACCAACACCTACTCTAGGTGGACTCACCTCTCCGAAAATTGGTGTGGATGATACTAAGACAACAAATGATAGCCTTAACCAAGAAGTTGTTCGATTAAAAGCACAGGTACCGGTACCATCTTGCTTGCTTGACAGTCATGCGCTTTTGTGTTTTGTTAGCATTGTTTCACTAAACTACAATGTTGAGTAAGCAAAGAAAATGGAATTACATGTGGCAAATGCAAATGAACCAAGTTATAATACTCCATGGTAACAAATTCTTTTGTTGCAAGTACTTAACATGCTGATCATACTAGTTCTAGAGACAAATACTAACCTTGTGGGAACTTCATGATCTTTTTTTTATGTTTTCCTCCCACTCTTTTGTTTCATGTAGCAAGGAGAACTGCTAAGTATTATACAAGCTGGTTAAAGAAGTACTAGAGCCAAATGCCAGACTTGAGAATCTTAATTTGACTTTTTTATTTCTACCTCTTTGGCTTACTTTGGTCAATGCTTCAAAAAGGCTGCATTAAAATGCGGTCCATTGGTGTTAAAAGGCCGCAAGTTTAAATGCAGTCCATTGGTGTTAAACAGGCAGTGTTAAACATGGATTTTGCGAATTTGAATTGTTTAGGTTTCCCGATAGATCAAAGATCCTCAATGGTTTCATTATATTTGGAATTCTTTTAATCGTCTTTCCTTTAGTGTATGATATAGGATCGAAAATCTGGATGTTTATTTCAATATAATAGAGTTCTCATTCTGTTAGGTAATGATGAACTTGTCACTTATATGAGAAGGCATTTGAACCATTTTGGGGTTGTGCTCCTTCATTTTGTCTGATCAATCTTTTCCTCAGGTGGAAAATCTTACACGTAAAGCACACCTTCATGAAGTAGAGTTGGAAAGAACTACTAAGCAGCTGAAGGAGGCAATTGCAATTGCAGGGGAGGAAACAGCAAAATGCAAAGCAGCAAAGGAAGTGATCAAGTCACTTACTGCCCAAGTAAGATCAGTGTTATTGTTGTGTTAATTGCACATGACAAGTTAACAGGTCGCTTCATGTCTCACGAAGCAACTTATTATTCTCAAAACAGTACTGGAGAAATGTCCAATATGTTTTCCTGGTGTTTGAGATCATTTAAGTTTATCAATACGTTGGATTAAGTTAAAGAGGCGAACGGATGATCTACTTACATTTTGAGTTCTGAACTTTTAGTAGTCGGTTAATTAGAATGATTTACAGTTTGTTTCCATGGGGATCTAAGCATGTATTATTTCTTGAATTTTATCTAATCAACGCCAGATGTGTTTCTTACACATTAGTATGTTAATTGCATGTAGTAATGAAGTATGATAATATGGATCAAAAGCTGCATTTATGTCGGTTTTGCTTTCCTTGGATCATATTTGGAATTTTTGATTCTTCAGACATTTAAAAGTCTTTTGGTCTCTTAAAGGCTGTTTGTTTATGCTTCTTTTTGCCTTGGTTGGTTTGGTCATCTTATTGTGACGAGCATTTTTTCTTTCCTTTTTAGGGCCCCCTGTATACATGGCTTGTCCCTTCCTTGTCCATTTGTAGATTTTATACTGTCAATACACAAATATTTTGTGGCTTGACTCTGGGCAATTACTTTAAACAGTATACTTTGACTTGATTGCTTGGTCACAATATGGTTCGGTTATACATACGTATGAAGCAGCTTCTTTCTTGGATTAAAGGGTTCGATGGTATTATAATAGTGATACAAGGATCCTATTACATGGCCTTGTGACTCAATTGTTTCGTCGTTAGAAGTAAACTAGTTTTATGATGTATTATGAATTGACTTATAAAACCTATTGGTGAATTCCATTCATTTCTTTCACTTTTTATGCATAATAGCTGAAGGAGATGGCTGAAAGGCTACCTGTGGGAGCTGCTCGAAGTATCAAATCACCTTCCTTAGTTTCCTTGGGTTCCAATCCCGTTTCCAATGAAGTTTCAAACGCTTCAACTGACCAACTGAATGGTCAAATAACATACCAGGAACCAGATTCTAATGGATCAACCTTCCATTTGCTTTCTAATGGGTCAGGCACTGCTAGTAACCGCAGCTGGGGCTCCACCAGACAAGGCCAGTCAGAATTGGCTACGAGAAACGGCAGCAGAACAAAAGAAGGCGATTGTCGTAATGACAGTGAGTGGGTTCAGCAAGACGAGACAGGTGTTTATATCACACTAACAGCATTGCCCGGAGGAGTTAAAGATCTTAAGAGACTACGGTTCAGGTATGTTTGTGTCTATAGTTTCTCTTAATTTCGTTGATGATAAAACCTAACTTGCTTGGGTCAACTTAGATTGTTGTGCACGAAATGCTAAAGAAAAATTGTTGGGCTGATTCCCATTGTGGCCTGCATAGCTCGTTGGGGCCATGGAAATCATCTATATAGAGATGTCTTCTTATGCCTAAAACTTGTGTTGGCATAAACTAGTGATGTTATGAATTTAATGTAAATAAGACACTTATTATCTGACTTGAATCCATAGTAGACCAATTAGTATAGTCCTGAATGTGCATCCTGGCGATTTCCGGAGTGGAATTTTCTTAGTGGAAAGGGGAAATGGTGATTCCGGGGGTTTAAGCCTTGCTAAGGCGAGGCAAGATCCTCCAATGAAAATTTCTCTTGTACCAACTTTGCTTTTTTCGCCACTTCTGTTTTATTTTCTGATTGGAGCTCAAAATGCCACTGAAACATCGTAAGGTTATTGTCTTCCTTGTTACCGAGCATAGCAATCATCCTCTTAGGGATAGAGTTCCCTTTCCTGTTTGGATCTTGATTTGCAGAGGGAAAAAAGGGAAATACAAAAGACAGCAACATGTGTAAGAAGCTAAAGTTTTCCATTTGTTGTTGATGTAGGAAAATGAGAAGAAAATGAACATTTGTTTGTCATAAGCATCCATTTTTCGTTTGGTTACCTGTAAAAACAATGCAATTTGCCTAACTAATTTCATTTCCTTCTCGTGTTTTTGGTCTCTTGACAATTCAAAGATGCAAACACAACACTGAACCGAAATAAGTTTGATATGAATCCATTTAACATGGTCTATACATGTTTGTATGCAGTCGGAAGCATTTTAGTGAGAAACAAGCGGAGCAGTGGTGGGCAGAGAACCGGGCAAGACTGTATGAACAGTACAACGTGCGCATGGTCGACAAGTTAAGCATGGGGAGTGAAGACTTAGGACATTGACTCGTTGAAGTATTAACATTTGAAACAAGTGAAGTTCTTTTTTTGGTCTGCATTCCTGCTTTCTTTAACGGGAAGGCCTGATCGGTTTATTGAATTGTTGAGGGCATTAAGGTTGCTTTGCAATGAGAAAGCATAGGGCTTTGATTGTGTTTTTTCTCTCTAATTTTCAACTTGATTTGTATTTTCCATTTTTTTTCCCTATATGTGACTTGTGTGGGGACTTTGAGAGTAAGAGATGTAAATTCTTAGTAGGTTGCTGGGTTTTGTTTTAGAGCACCTGCCAATGTAAATTTCATAAGCCAATTGCTGAATGCATCTTCAATTTTACCACATGTTTCTATTCTTTCTCCAACCCCTGCCCTCTCTCTCTTGTCTTTACTCAATGGCCTCTGTTTTTTGGAGCTAACTCGATTATTTGTAAGTACGTTTTGTTTCTATTTTTTTTTGTATTTGTTATTTTGACCATAAGTTTTTGTGAATTATTAGTCCGTTTTAATAAAATGAATCTAAAAAGTATGAGATTATGTTCAAAAGCTAAAAAAGTTTATTAAAGATGGCCAATAAACACAAACGTATTTTGTTTTTGAAATATTTGTCTTTTTTTATTTTTTTTTAAAAATTTCATTCATTGTTTATAATGTTTTAAAAAAAAATTCATCAAGACAAATTAATAATTCACAAAAAGTAGATGAAAGATAAAAAATTATAAAAAATTTTCACATAAGAATGAAAAAATAATCTCATAAGAATGTTGTTGGATCAGTTTTAACATGTGATGATCGTCTTAGTTATTTCCAGGTGAAGCAAAATGAGATGTAACATGGCTTTATTAGAAAATGTAAGTTTTTTTTGTGTGTGTAAGTCATCGTGTGTTTGTTATTCATATAAAACATTTAGTTGAGCAGATATCGATATATACTTAAAAGAAACATAATTGGCACAAAAATATATGGAGTGTCTAACTTGTCTGTTTTTTTAATTTTTTTATTTTATGATCAATGCAATCCTATTAAATAAGCCATTGTGAATTTTAGTCAATTTGATTTTTTGTATATGTGATTAACACGGTTAAAGTTACAAATGAATTGTTTGGATCGTCAATTAAGATCGTAACAAGTTCTTTTTGCGTCACATGAAATCTTTATGCATGTTATTTCATGTTAGTGAATATTGTAAAAGCATAACGAACCTCACAGTACGATTTGGATTTTGATAAATATTTTAAAAATATATCCAAAGAGCATTGATCCGGTGTTATGCACCATTAAGTATTCATTAAATTCTTTTGTTATATAACACCTAAAATTTTATATCTAAAATGTTTATACCCTTACAAATTAGATTGAATTTTAACTTAGGGACTCAAATTTAAAAAATTATATTTGTGTCTTGAATTTACAACTACATGATTAATATTTTTTTCCTTAAATTTATGTTTATATTTGAATTTATTCATTAGAGTAATTCATGCCAATGGAAATTTTTACTCAAATTGAGTAAAGCATCTCCATTCCCTAGTCTCTCTCTCTTTTTTTTACTCAAAATTAAAATATGAGTAAAACCTTCTAAAAAATTCTCAATATTGCACTCAAATTTATCCTAAATTAAATTTTACTTACATTAAGCGAGTGGTTTACACTTTTATTCAAATTGTGCAATATTATTATTTTCTTGTAAATTTACAACACACTGTTTCGAAGAAAGCTTTTACTGCTGGTTCCTATATGTGCTGAATGCCGGTCTATTACCAATTCAAGCATCGTTTGAGTTTGGCAATCTCAATTTTTGAAACTGTCTCTGGCTCTCCCTGTCTCTCGTGTTTATATTACACGTGACATTGCTTTGCATGGACTACCAAAAACTGTTGGCTCTATTAAGAGTAAGCAACAATTCCAAATCATTGAGACAAGGCAAACTTATTCACCAGAAAGTGATCACTTTAGGCTTACAAAACAACATAGCGTTGTCCAAAGACCTCATCAAGTTGTACTTTTCTTGCCAATTGTTTGAATATGCAAAGCTAGTTTTCCAATCTATTGAGAACCCTTTAGACATTTCTTTGTGGAATATTCTTATGGCAGCTTACACCAAGAACTTCTTCTTCACTGAAGCTCTTGAGCTCTTTGAGAAATTGTTTTGCTTCCCTTATCTAAACCCTGATAGTTACACCTACCCAAGTGTTTTAAAGGCTTGTGGTGGGTTGGGGAGAGGTGATTATGGTCAAATGGCTCACGCCCATGTGATCAAAAGTGGAAATTTAGTAGATGTTGTGGTTAGTAGCTCTATTGTAGGAATGTATGCAAAGTGTGATATGTTTGGTTCTGCAATGCAACTGTTTGGTGAAATGTCTGCAAAAGATGTGGCTTGTTAGAATAGTGTGATCTCCTGTTATTATCACAGTGGGCAATGTGAGAAAGCACTAGAGTTGTTTGAAGAAATGAGGGAATTAGGGTTTCAGCCTGATTCAGTGACAACCACGACTGCTATTGCTTCGTGTGCGAGGCTTTTGGATTTGGAAAGAGAAAAGCGAATTCACAATGAATTGTCCAGAAATGGATTTGTGTTGGATGGTTTTGTTAGTGCTGCTCTGGTTGACATGTATGGAAAATGTGGTTCTTTAGAGATGGCTGTGGAGGTTTTTGAGATAATGCCGACGAAAAGCTTGGTTGCTTGGAATTCTATCATTGCAGGACACAGTTTAATTGGTGACAGCAACTCGTGCATTGAGCTTTTTCTGAGGATGAATGAAGGAGGAGTGAAGCCCACTTCAACTACCTTAAGCAGCTTACTTATGGCTTGTTCTAGATCAGCCAACCTCCAATTTGGGAAATTCCTTCATGGATATACAATAAGAAACTCTGTAGAGGCAGATATCTTTGTTAGCAGTTCACTTATTGAGCTATATTTGAAATGTGGAAGTGTTGCCTCAGCTGAAAATGTCTTCAAGAAGACGCCAAGATCAAATGTCATAGCTTGGAATCTTATGATTTCTGGATATGTGTCATCTGGGTCTTACTTTGAGGCTCTTTGCACATTCAATGACATGGAAGAGGCTGACGTAAAACCCGATGCCTTTACCTTTGCTACTACATTAACAACTTGTTCACGATTAGCAGCCTTAGAACAAGGGAAGGAGATTCACAAGTGTATCATTGAAAGTAAGCTTGAACCTAATGAAATTGTCACCGGGGCTCTTCTAGACATGTATGCTAAATGTGGTGCGGTTCATGAAGCTCTTTGTATTTTTAATGAGTTACCTAACAAAGACCATGTGTCATGGACTTCAATGATTACCGCTTATGGGACTCACGGACAAGCTTTTGATGCTTTGAAGCTTTTCAAAGAAATGCAGCAATCCAATGCAAAACCAGACAGAGTTACTTTCCTTGCAGTAATGTCTGCATGTAGTCACGCGGGATTAGTGGACGAGGGTTTTAATTATTTCAATCTAATGGTCAAGGATTATGGTATCAAACCCACATCTGAAGATTACTCATGCTTGATTGATCTTCTTGGTCGGGCTGGGAGATTGCATGAAGCTTATGGGATTGTCCAAAGAACCCCAAGCATTAGAGATGATGTTGACTTGCTAAGTACTCTGTTTTCTGCATGCCGTTTACATGGGAAAATAGAATTAGGAGAGGAAATTGCAAGACTTCTTATTGAGAAGGATCCCGATGACCCTTCAACTTATATCATATTAGCCAACATGTATGCTTCTGTCAAGAGATGGGATGAGGCACGCAAAGTGAGACATGAAGGAGCTTGGATTGAAAAAGAACCCTGGTTGTAGTTGGATTGAAGTTGGCAAGAGGATCCAACCCTTCTTTGTGGAGGATAATTCACATCCAAAAGCTGAGGTGGTATATGATTGTCTAGTGAGTCTTTCTGCTCATATGGAAAAGGATGAACTGGAATCAAATCAGATAAAATGATTAGCTTCTACCATGTAACCAGGTCGTGTATTCTAATTTGGACAACTGTTTCCTTGGTGTCGGAAACACTCATATTCGAACTTCAGAGGATAGAAGCCAGCTAGACAAATCTTTAGAGAGCGGAAGAGACAAAAGGTAATTGGTTCCTGAATTAGATCATACAATTCTCGTGGGGGCGTGAAAGTTGAGTAAAAGCCATTGTTCGAGGCAAAGTTGAACCCATTCCTTGAAGAATGGCTTTCCTATATAGCTGTGATTATAGGAAAGATGGAGGTATTGGTATTGTTGGAGTTTGCTAGGAAGGCATTTCAGCAATGAACAACTATTACAAGGCAATTGGAGTTTCGTAGAAGAATAAGTTGTTCTAGGATTGTGGGCCAAATAGTTTGGTTCCAAGAATCTCCTCAATTTCTGTCAGTGGAGAAACAGAAGGCGAGTCACTATTTTCTCTCATTTATCGCATACAATTTCAGCATTTTGAAGATAGGCCAGTTTTACAAAATAATTTAGTCTCGAAAACACTTAGAAGTTAGAACTGATTGGCAAATAAACTTGTCGCTGCCATTTTATCAAAAATACTTTTGTGTTGTACTGTAATGTACTGCTTAAGCGAAAAAGCGAGAAGCAAATTACACATCTATAGCTGTATTTGTATGCAGTAATCATTATTGTGTTGTTTGCGTAGTGCTGCTACCATGTTGAGAATGTAATCTCAGCTTCTACCAAACTCCCGACCTGACCTGACCTGACCAAGGACTTTGACATTCATGGATGATACAATTGAATTCCTTAAAGACCACAATCACGGTTTGGGAGAACAACTGTTCTGTTTATGCTGAAACAAATGCATAATTGTCTAGTCAAATGAGGCAACAAAATACGTATGTGCTCGATATGTAATTCTAAGAGCACGAACATACTTCCTAAGCAGGCCATTAGTAGTTTGAAATTTCATACCCTTGATTTAGTCCTGGTAGAATTAGAAAACTCTAGCAGCCTATAAATGTTCAAAATTTATTCAATGATTTGACAAGTGAGAGTTTTGGTTTATACTTAGATGATATTGCTTGACCCCTCAGTGGGGAACCCTTCTTCTCTCCTCCTCCATCTATTTACAAAGATGTGACATAACTACTGCATGGTACTGCCCATAAACTTAACTGCCATAAGTTAATATCCAAACCCCTTCAAATCAATCCCAATTGTTTCTCGTTGTATATCGTTCCTTGTGGCCTTCTAATTTAACCCTAGAACACCATAAATATTTCTGTTAGCAACTTAAAAAAACTGTTCATCTACAATTTCAGCACTCAAAAAATAAAAGAAACTATTTCTTACCATGTTCCATATAAAACATTAAAAGCTTTGTCTAACTAATAGAGCCTTGTATACAGTGCTAGCCGCTAGGTGATGTCTGATGTGGGTAGACCATGGGATATCTAGGAAGATGGGAGGCACAAAGATGGCTGAAGGCCACTGGGCATGTGTAGTGGGCCAAAATACAATGGTGGGCTTTCGGCCCAAGAGCGTCATCGGCCCGTTTCTGCATGGCCCACGAAGAATTGGGTCCAACAATTACACTACCAACTCACGGGTTATGGTTGAACAACTGGTGGTCGGTTTCGTTGGTCGGCCAGCTAAGTCCTGGACATCTGTGAGTTCGGCCTTAAAGCCGGAAGTTCATCTTCGGTGAGTAACTTGAAATCAGGTAAGTGACTAAGCATCACCGTTCGGCTGGACGTCGGAACGATCCCAGTCCCTTGGCTTCGGCCCCTAGCTCCCATCGCTCAGTATCTTCCATAGAACTCGCCTCCTGCTTTTCATGGGCGCACGACCTCCGCCCTTTAAGGGAATGTGCGGTGCGCCCGTCCGATCCGCATGGGTATGGGGCACGTGGCAGCACCTCCGTAACTTCTGTACCACGACCCATGTTCTCGGCCGAAGGTCACTGATAAACGGTTGGATATCCACTCTATAAATATTCCAGGGGGACTCCTACTGAGAAGTACATGTACACTCGCGCTCAAACTTTACTTTCAAGTCGCTTTCACTTCTCCTAAAGAGCTAACTTGATCGTCGGAGTGTCCGCCGGAGATCCAACCCCGGTCAACACTAATTTAGTGTTCGAGTGTTTTGCAGGACGATCGAGAGGGTTCAATTCGTTCACCCAAGAAGTCTAATCCAAATTCTGAACTCCACATCATGGAAGTTGGAATAAGGCAAACATAGGTATATACGCATATATTTGTACAGAGAGAGAGAGAGAGAGAGAGAGAGAGAGAGAGAGAGAGAGAGTCTAGATCTCATTTCGTAAGGAGGTGTGGTGAGATCCTCGCGCGTGCAATCCATAGTTATTGTGACCTACCAACTACATTGTGTTATACTTTGAGAGTTGTTTCATGAGGTTGCGTGGGGAGCTGCAGTCCTTCATATGATACGAATTCAAGCTCATATTCGTTAGCAAAATTCAATTCAGCATATATAGTTCGCATGTAATTCCCCACTTTCTTTGCTGTATTATGCTTTGAAAATTTTATGCCAATACGTGGTTTTATAGAGTTGTGAAACCAAGTAAGAATCCGCTCTGCCTCCCATTTTGCAAGTGCAATCACGTGCCCTTCTACTTTAGAATCAAAAGGTTGCAGTACTGAACCATTCACATGTCCCCACAATCAACAACAAAAAATTTCATCACATTTGACCAATTAGAGTTGTTGTTACTCGTGAACCGTATGCTAATAGCTTGCATTTTAGCCTTGGACATGATGACAATTGAGTAAGAGAAAAAGAATTACCAGATATATTGCCAAAAAGATGATTCAGGAGCCAAAACAGTGCAAAATAGATTCCTAGACAGTGCAATTTCCCTAGTGCTGAATAGTACCCATGCAAAATAGTGACAAAAAGTGCTGAAGATTACCAAACGACACTTGAAGAAGTGCAAAACAGTTCCTGACAAGGCCAACAGGCCAAAAATAGTACCCGAACAGGGGAAAACGGTACCCAAAAACAGTGCGAAACAGTGCCCGCACAGCCGCAACAGTGCGAAAAAGTTCGAAGAGTGTGAAACAGTAGCAACCTTAAAAGAGAGAAAAGGACAATGTAGATTATGCAATTTCTAGAGAACTACTCTGGTGGCTCTGATACCACGATACAAGGAAAACAAGAGACTAACGGTATTGCTTTTTATTGATATAACACGAAGCTAAAATGGTTTATTTTGGCTAACTCTATTAATGTTAGGCAAACCTTAATGCGATTAAACTTATAAAATACGCTAAAATGTTCACAGCCAAAGCAATCTTTTTGGCTTTCTTGTTGATTGGTCCATCAATGCTATCTTTTCCGTTACCAGGCCACTTGCCTTGATCAAAATCTTCATAGAGTTTACGGCAACCTGAACGTACTGCAAACATGAGAGATATGACACAGAAATTGGATCAAAATTCTATGCAGTTGAGAGCTAGAATAATTTCAAGCAACGAGTTCGGCTAGAACAGCTAGGAAGCCAAACAACACAAGTAAGCTAATGCATTTATTCTTGTGCTTTATTGGAATGCTCTTATCTGGCACATACAAAGTTCACAGAAAACTCAACTGATGTTAATTTCTTGTTTGAGTTGTTTGTGAATGTTGGTGTACATCCTCTTAGTGATCATTCAAAACACAATAACATTCACATTGGATTCCCTGCGACTGTTTTTTGAAATCCTACTTTTGTGGTTTATGTATGGGCTGCATCACAACACTTATTCATGGAACTTAGAAGTGAGAACATTCTATGGTTCAATGATAATTATGTAGGCTAGTCCATATAGTTTCCACGTCTCGTGGTTCGAAGTTTTATTGACTGTTGTTGATTCCCCCCACGTGCTATGGACAGGAGGCTGCTTTTCCATAGATCATACATGCAATCAGAATCTGTTGTATCAATGGTGTTGGATTCTACCCCACGTGAAAGGAATTTTTCTGGATGAAGAGAGCGCTGGTGGAGTTCATCCCTTGCAGCCATTGTTGACCCCAAATGCAAGATTTGAGGAGAGTTTCGTTCTTATTTGCAATTGATTAATTAAATAGTTGTTTTCTTTCCGTGTTTGGGTTTTTCAAGGCCTAATTACGTAAGTTTTGTCTTTCAATACGTGTGTTGGATTTTTCGATCCCCAACAAAATGATTTTTAGGAGCTTTTTTCATTTGATTTCAATAACGACAACTTGATAAATATCCGAACACAATTACCTCAAATATTAGTTTATTCTACAAGGAAAGATGATTATTTGTTCAAGTGTTCTACTATTAGTTTATTCTGCACGACTTGGTATAACATTTTCTTTTTGAACACGTGCAGTCAGTACATTAAATATGTTAGACTATTGTGAGGATCAACTTTGTCTTCATAAGAATCAAAACCCTAGATCCACGCATCAAGACAGGTTACAGGATCACTGGACCAAATTCAAGATCTTCTTAGTAAACAATTGAGTGAAACGCTTTATTGCTTAAATGTTTTACCTTCCAGAATGAGAAAAGTCAGCAAAGTGCTAACATAAAAATTTTACGGTAATATGCATTTGTGAATAAGAGCCGTAAACTTCATTTGTGTTTAGAGGCTAAGTATATCCTCTCTGAGTTGGAGACCTTTCTACCATTCTCTCTCTCTAAAGCGTATTCCGTTTGTCTTTTTCTATTTCTCTGTTTTAAAGGCGTTTGGCTAAAATATATTTTTCTTGAACGCGTGCTTGAAAATTGTGCACCGAAAGCTTACCCTATAACATGTAAAACACGAAAAGTAGCTCAATGGAATTACATGTTCTCCCACGTTACCTAAGGCAAGCAATGGTAGATATGGGGGCACGTTTGGTAAAAAATAGACAAAATAAGACACCAAAAACATCAGAGATACATATGAAAGCAATTTAATTTTTGAACTAAATTTTTATATCAAAGACTTTACGAAAATAGAAAGAGTATCAAATAACCACTAGTGGCTACTTTTCATGTAATTATGGTAGTAACATTGAAGTTAAGTTGATTTGTCAATTTCATAACAAAATTACCAACTACTAAGGATATTAAGAAGATTGAGTCAATGAATATGGTAAAAATAAATTGCATTGGAGTTAAATTCAATATTATGTAATGTTTTATGGATAATTTTATCATAATTTATTAATTGATTTGACGGTGAACTAACGAGTAACGGATGAGTTTAAATGTAATGGAGAAAAAAATCATCAAAACCCTAACAAGAATTGATCATAAGCTTTAGAAGATTCCATTCTTAACCTTTCCATAATGAGAAAAGTCAACAAAGTCCTAACCTGAAAACTCACTGCATTTATAAATAACAGCAGCAAATTTCATTATGTTTAGCGGCTAAGTATATTTTCTCTGGGTTGGAGGAGGTTTTTCCGCTCTTTTATTTCCCTCTCCCAAAGACGTTCGGCTAGAATACTTGACGTTGGCTATTATAGCTAGCAAATATCATTTATTGTGCTCCAGGCTCTTTATCTAGCTGGCTATTCTGGTTTTCTTGTGAAGTAGTCTTTATCCACTCGCTATTGACGGGTGAAACTCGTTCGCGCCGTTTCTCTCCCCCTTTCTCCACTCCTCCGTTGTCTCTTCTCCTTCCATGAACTTCCTCCATACAGATGACGCTTCTTTGTAACACATAGAAGAAGACAGGGAGAATCAAAATACCAAAGCAAGTCGCAGATCTGCATCGATTCATCCATGGAGTTCTCCGAGCAAGAGAAATCAAATTCTGCTGCACTCGCTTCTGCAATAGGTACTGCTACACTTCTACACTCTTGTTGTTCTTGGAAAAACCCTTCTCTTTTTCCCTCAATCAACTTGATTCTGATTCTATTGCTGAATGAGAAATCTTGTTTAAGTTATGCTCCAAACCCTAATTGTTGTTGACAAAATCCCTAATGGTTCTTGGCAAAACCTCTTATTGTTCTTGGTATTTTTGTAATGTTTTTCCTCTGCTTGATTCTGTTTCTATAGACTATATGTAATGGATTTGGGTAATTGCAAAAATTATGCATTTTTTGTTCTCCAAAATATGCTGGGTTTGGTTATGCAATAGTGAAATGAATCATGGCATAGTTAAACTGTTTGTTTATATTCCGGAATGGTTTTGCATCTTGAATGGATTTCCAATTCTTTTGAATGCTGTGGAAATTAGCATTAATCTGGATGTTGCTGGTTTGTGAGTGAGATTAAGATCTGTTATACGTTCTTTCATTGACACTTGAAATGCTAGAGTGGCTCATTTGCATCATTAATTTGGTCTCTGATTTGTATTCTTAATTGCCAATGCCCCAAAATCTTATTTGTCAGGATGCATACTTCAAGGAAGAACATGTATACTTAGAGTTTATATATGAACCCAATCAAAAAGAAATACTCATCACATAGAATCTTGATTTCTGGGGTAATGCAGGGAGATTCAGCAAGGGTTACTTCACAGCTGTTTTGGTAGTTTTTTTTTTTCCATTTTTATTCCATGAGGATTGTTTTTAGTTGGGTCCAAAAAGCTAGAAGTAGGTTAACCTCCACAGCATATGAATGATTAGTGCATGTCCATACCACATCATGTTAGCTGCACTGCTGCAACTAATGCAAACTTAGCATATCTACCACACCTCAGGTTTCTAGTTATGTTGCATACTATTGTTGATGGAAATAGGAATGGAATGGATGGTGGTTATTTCTGCATCAGATGATGAGCCCATGCAAAAAAAATTTCTTGGCGCCCGATAGGTAGACTATTAGATTGAGTCGAACGCCTACCAACGCATAAAGGTTCCGATTCGAGCGAGAGGCCAAACGGGGGAGGCGAGAACATCTTGATCAAAAGCTCCACAGTTTTGAAAATGACATTTGGTAATTGGTAATTTACATCTTGGTGTTGAATTGTTCTGTTGTGTCGAAGCTTAGGCCATGGATTGGTTTCTGGTGTTGAATTGTTCTGATGTTTAATTTGTTGGTTAAATTAGTTTTATTGAATAGTTAAAGCAGAGAGCGTTGTTGGAATGTATGGTGAAAAAGTAGATAGGCAAATTGACTATTGTACTTTTTTTGTCCTTTTCAGTAGCTAAATTAGCTAGTGCTGTTGGAGTTGCTCTAACACTTATAGCATGTAAAACACGGAAGGGAAGTCAGGAAGGGAGGAAATTCAAAATTACATGTTTGCCCCTGTTGTCTAAAGAAAGCAATGGTAGACGTGGGGGCAAATATGTAAAAATGAACAAAGCCAGATTCCAATTTGATGGCCACTGGTTCTAAATATATAGGGGTTAGATAAATGCAACATATCATATAATTTAGCTATTCCAAAATCTCATTGACACCCATATTAGTAAATTATGTTTTAACTACTCATAACATGTGTTTATATAATCTTTTTCCTGGTAATAAAAACTAACAGAATTAAGTAAATGAAAAATTTAAAAAAGGAAATGTCAACATTAATTCAAATATTTTATCATTATTTCATGATTTATGATTACTTAATAGAGAGTAGAACAAATCTTTACAAATTATTAGGACAAATATATTTCACTAGTTAGTTCAATATTCAATAATTAAAAACGCATGTCATCGTAAATAAAGGTGCAATTATAAAATAAAATTGTATATTCCGAGGCTCTTTTATAATAAAAGTTGCAAATATTTTATTTTTGGTCAAGTTTGAATATATTTATTGAACATTTTTTTTGGGTATTATATTGAAACTTTTGTAAGATTGAAATAACAAAATTATGTACAAGAAAAAAATAAATACAACTAATCTGTTATGATGGGAATATTATTGTCAGGTAACTTCTAATTATTCATTTTTTTCATATAGGAGATGATTTTTACTCTTTAAAGTATTTTAAAAATATGTATAGATTGTTGTGATAAATGAATAGTGATGAAGAAATATTTTATCGACAGAGAATCATGTACATTTGGCTAAATGCAACCCATGTGGAGCACTTTTTTAATTATATTTGGCTTAATTTTTTATGTTATTTTTTTGTTACTTTTATTTTTATTATTTAGTTTTGCATTAAATTTTTAAAAATAATTAGTTCGTCTCGACGAGATGTTTTAAAAAATTGAAAAATATGAATCAAATTTTGAAAAGAATTATAAAAGATAAAAACAATCCAAAAACATATATTCTTAGACTATTTTTGTCTTTTTCTGAGCTTTTTAAAAATTTAATTTATATTTTTACTTTAAAAACCACTAGTAGCCAAATTAATTATTCGTAAAAATTAATATAAAATAAAAAAGATAAAAAATACTACAATAATTTAATTAGTTGAAATTAAACATATATGTAATCCATGAGTGGGCAGACAACGGCAAGGGACAATTGTCTGGCTCGACTCACAGAAGCCAGCAGGGGTAGCAGTCGGCGGTGATGTTGGCGGCGCTGTCGGTAATCTCTCTCAAGCTCTACCTCTCCTCCGTATGGGACAATTGAGGAACATAAATGTGATCAATTTTGAGCTGTCGCTCTGATGGCTTAGTCTAGAAGACAAACCTGAAATTTGTTAGATTTTCTTGCATTTTTCTTGGCAACCAAATCGAGCTTAACCACAACAAAGAAGCCTTACTTTGTGCCGGCATTCATCATATTCCTCGACATCCATGGCGAAGAAGAGTAAGTTTCAATCACTCTTATGTGATTTTTATAGTATGTATCAGTACAGTAGCCTTCTACTAAGGGCTCCCTTAGTATAGTTAAGTGTGGACTTTTATTCTATACCATTGGATCAGATCTGATGGCTTAGAATGCTTCACTTAAAAAAGCGGGTCTGAGAGGGGTTATGGGTCGGGTTGGTCTGGATCCGGGTAAAATAGAAAACCATTCTAAGCCATCTCAGACCCTCTCTCTCTCTCTCAGTCTGAGATCAGACCCTCTCTCTCTCTCTCCCCGATCTACACTCCTTTCAGCCGACGCTCCCCGCTCCTCCCCCTCGCCGGATAAGAAGACGGCTGAGATCCCTGTAAAGCAGGGGAGGTCTTTGTATTTTCTAAAACTCGAGGAGAGATCCTTGCAATTATCAGTAACATTAGGAGAGGTCAGTGCATTTTACCTTTTTAGTTTTGATACATAATTTTATACTTTTAAATTTTTTTTTATCGGATGGATCATTAATTCATAAAAAAATTGAGACTAAAATAACAAATTTAAATTTATTTTAAATAAACATAAAATGCGTTTAAAAATAATTGACTTAGAACAAATAGGTCGGCTCTCCGCGTTTTTATTTCCCCTCTAAATTGCTATTGAGAGATGAGGTGAACATGTCCAGTGGACCGTGTTTTGGTGATGGCTTGGAGAGACTATTTTGACACGGAGCAAGATTTGGTGGACCCAAAGCTTACCAAAGAAGAACCAAAACCTTCACGCCCACGTATTTCTCTCTCCTCTCCTCTTTCTCTCTCTCTCCAAATTATTCACCGCCCGCATTCACAGCCAAAAATCAAGTAGGTGAAAAGCAAAGGCACTAAACTACAACATTTATATGTATTACCTATTGCACTCTACCTAATCAAAAGCAAGGCTGATAAAGTGATAGCTCTCTGGTTCAACTTATTTGGCTTCTACTTCTTCCTCTTCACCTGTCCTCTTCAAAACCCTAGCTTCCCCAAATTTATTTGTCACTTTCAGCAGCAGATCTCGGCGATTCGGTTTTCGGATCCGAGTGGTCTGAATGGCTGAGTCGGAGGACTCGGCTGGTTGAAATGTCTGGCGTTTTTGGGAGCATTTTCACTTCGGTTGATAATTTTTCCAATGTCGCACTTTCAGTAGTGGAATTTCGGTGTGAAAATGTCGGCTTCGTTGGCGGCATTCGACCGTCCGAGAATCGGAGCTTCAAATACGGTATGTTGTCGTTGCTCTATGTGGATAAGTTTCTGTTGCCAATATTTTATTCCAAATACTCCTTGTCTAAGAACAATTGAAAGTAAGAAGGAAGATTAGTAATGCTGGAAGACCATTTTGTAACCTGAGCAACGTTTGTATATACCAACGAATTGGGCTTTTACAAACCATCCATTTTTCATAGATTGGCAGCTAAATTTTTCTTTTGATAGAATATTTTGTCCAATTCAATACATGGTAGGATTCAAATTGTGTAGAGTGTAACATTTAGCACAACGCAGCCCGTTTTCCCTAGTAGCAGAAGCTATTTCAACTATATTGTGCAAGGGTGACAGATCCCAGTTTCCATCCCCATGTGGAATGATAAATTTGCCTCTCTATTATTTCGAAATAAGACCAAGACTCTCCGTTTCGAACCCTTTATATTTTTGAGTGCTTGGATACTGGATGGATGTAGGTACTAGATTTTACACATGATTTGGTATTCTTGTTTTTTGGAATTTCAGTAAATGTTTTGGGGAGGGACGTTGTACTTCAATGCTCTCTGTTATTATGTTCTGAAACAGTTACCAACTTGTAATTTGTGGAAGCTAATATTTTACAATGGAATATATATGTCATCTTTGAAACGAATACTATATGTATACATGCACATACAAAAATAGATTTTAAAGTACTGTCTTCTTGTTTATTGGATCAAACTAAGAAGTAAAAGGCAAGTGGTGTTAGATTTGGTGAGCTTGAATGGGTAATATTCCGACATTCTACTAATTTTGGTAATGGTATTCATGTTCTTACTTTGTTTGGAAGGGGGTTTATGTGTCTGATGAGAAAGTAGAGGGATTTAAGTTTAAAATGATCAATGTACACGGGTGTACTAGAAGGGTATTGTTGTAAACTTGCAACTTTTGGATTGCAAACTTAAATATAATTTATATGTTGAAATCCTCTTTTAAGTGGACAAATAATATAGGGAGGGAGGGAGTATTATACTTAGATAATTTTTTAGGTGTCATACACTCATACTAGTTCGGTTCTGGTAGACGTCTTCTATTCAACTAGTGACTTTTGACCCTCCCGTTTCCTTTTCATCTTGCTTTATGGTTTAGGCTTCCAAATATTAGTGTGATGGAGACATAATTCTCAATTGTAAAAGCAAAAATCCTCTGGTTGGGCCTTGGGTGTCCAGTTTGACTGCTCAATGGTTAGCGGTTACCCTCTCCAACACCTCTCTCGTCTCTCTCTAGTCTATACATGTTCAACCTAACTATGTACACATAAAGATATATGTGAACCGCTCGGATCATTAAGGATCCGAGTATGGGAAAACTTCTCCGTACTGCAGAGAAGTTGATTCCATAGAAATATGGTTTTATAGGGTTTTTTGTTCGTCATTTTTATACATCACCTTCTGGATTTCACCTCTCTAGTATACAAAAAATTTGAAATATTCCAGTTTTAGGATACTACTTCCCATTCTTTAGTTCAGCACTGAATTCTATCCTAAACGTTTTACTCCTCTACAGAAATTTCTTGTGTGGTTTCTTAATATGTGTGTGTGTGTGTGTGTGTGTGTGTGTGTGGTGTGTGTGTGTGTGTGGTGTGTGGTGCTTATATTTCTGTTATTGTAACTTATGTGCAATTTTGGTCTTATGTTTCCCTCTTGCGAACTAATGTTTTTTTGGCCTCAGCGGATAAGTAAGGATGGAAGAAATTGAAAGAAAGTTTGACAGAGGGGACAGATAGCACGAAGAGAATTCTGAACAAAGGAGACAACACTGCAAGCTGTGCAGGATGGTCTTTTATGACGCAAGTCCCTCTGATTCCACGAAGAAGGAATCTGAACTTTCAAGGGGCCCAATGAAGCAGCCATCTCATTCACAAAGGGGCTTGACCGATAGGCACCAAATAACTTCAAAACTGATCCAAATAGCAGCCTACGAAGCTGAGAACCCCATTGGAGTCTGTCTACGAGAAGCTTTTGGTCTTTTTGAATCTCAGCTAAGACCCCCTTTCGCACTCACAATTCCAACGGCGCTAGAGTATTTAAACCTTAATCAAGCGATCCTTCACGGAATTTTATGTGAACCCCAGTCAGCCAAAGTTCATATTAAGCACTTACATGGGAAAATAACTGACGGTTATAGTTGTTTCACAAATACACTCACAAAGGTAGTTAATGATATGTACCCAAAACTCGTAGATGCAGCAAAGGTTCAGTTGATTTGGGTTACTACTGAAATGGTATCTGTTGCAGCTATAGGGATTGATGGCTTGTTGGTGGCCCTGCTGAGGCAAATTGTTTCTGGAGATTTTACTGAAGGGAATTTGTGGTTGTGTTCAGAGTTGGTTAGTCTTTTTTTAGCTAAATGGGATTGTTTATTAGAAGAAGAACCATTAGTCTTAACAAGTGCTCTTTATACATTTCTTTGGTTATTGGCAGATCATTATAGGTTATCCAGTAATTTAAAATTAGACGTCTTGAAGCAAATGGAGATCAAGTTTTGTGTCCGAATGTTTAAGGAGCAATTCCATCTATGTTTCAAGATAGGAAGAGATCTTCTTCGCCTTTTACAAGACTTGGTTCATATACCAGAGTTTCGAGCAATATGGAAGGATTTGTTGTTCAATCCTGGTGAATTCAAAACAAACGAGTTCTGTGATATTTCACAGCTTTACCTATCAAGGACTTCGAGTCGGTACTTTTTGCTCCGGATCACTCCAGAAATGGAAGCCCAATTGCGGTTTTTGCTTACACGTGTGAATTTAGGAAGTCAAAAGCGGTACCAAGCCTGGTTTGCTAGGAAGTTTCTCAGCTTTCCAGAGAGTGACACGCTTGTAATTGACATTATTCGATTTATTTGTTGTTCACTCCATCCACCTAATGAAATCATCCAATCAGCTGTCATCCCTAGATGGGCTGTTATAGGCTGGCTGTTGAAATCTTGTGGGAGGCATTATGTTCAAGCCAATGCAAAGCTGGCCCTATTTTATGATTGGCTTTTCTTTGACGAGAGATTCGACAGCGTTATGAATATTGAGCCAGCAATCTTACTGGTAGTGCACTCAATCCCAAAGTACATTGACATGAGCCACACTCTTCTCGAGTTCTTGCTTCTTCTTATGGAGAACTATGATGTTGAGAGGAAGGATATACTCAGGCGTGGTGTCTTGTCAGCTTTCTCTATGCTTGTTAGAAAAGGAGTGGTTCGGTCACTTGATATTTTGGTTAATTGTGATGCAATTTCTCCCTTTCTCAAACAGAGGCTTGCGGAGCTTTTTTCAGTATGAAGGCAATTGTTTCCAAGGAATTGTAGTCATTCTTAAAGGTGTGCTCCTTGAACTTACTAATAGCATCCAGTATAGAAACACTAAACACAATCAACATGGAACATTCATGAGCAATGAAGGAGTGGTCACCTAAAGGTGCTCCTGTTTATATTTCAGACAAGTCAGTCACTTCTTCTTGTCTTTTGCACAAGACTAGCTAAATTCAGGTTGATGCATTGGAGAATTTGGTTGGCTTTTGGTTGTATTTGGTAATCTGCATGGTTTTGTTGGCCTATGATAATTTTAAATGTTATTTTTTTCTGCATGAATTATGGTGAGTAGCAGATTCTGGGATCATGGACACTAAAACGACTGATGAGTGGCACTTATTCTGAATTTAGCTAATCCATCTCCTTGATTTGGTTTTAAACAATTCAGATTCTTATGATCCCTCCAACTTTGTTATAGAAGGTGTGGAGTTTGTTCTTCTGGGGTTTTGTAACTTGTAAGTAGAGGCTCTTCTTGCATGGACAGACACAAGAATGCCATGAGATGCTTGGGCTGTTATCTGTCATGCTTTCCTCGCCTCTACCTCAGAGCTTCCAAACTACTATAGACCTAACATTAGGAATAAAAGCTTCCGTCTTTCTTGCTGATATCTTTTCTACCTTCTGCAATATAAAACTTCGAAACTTTGTTTGGCAGGTGAAGCGATGCCTTGTGGGAGCACCATTAGAAGGAATCCAATCAAATTTCAGCTCCTTTGGCCAATTTGAAATTTCTGGGGCCAAGGTGCAATGTTGTACAATGCCAAATCAATACTGGAGATTGAAGCCAATATTTAGCTTTGGAAATCAAAATCACCTAGCCGACCCCAATTGATTTGGGACATAAGGCTCAGTTTGGTTTGGTTTGGTTTGGAAATCAAAATCACCCAGAGTGAGCAATTTTGATATTTCCGAGGTAACAATTTCCTTAATTAGCCAAAGGAGATGAACCAATCTGAATAACTGAAGTGGTGTCTCTTGAATTGTTGGTCTGAATGACTTGTAATGTTTGGAAGACTTCAATATGGGAATGATCTAGAGTTTCATGCACATATTTAGTAACTGTGGTACTTTCGCTCCTGAAAGGCATGGTAGGTATGACACTACGACTTCTTGTATGTTGATAAGGCTCTAAAAGGTAGACGGTGCATTAGTTAGCCCAAAGGGCACAACCATCATGAATTCTACAGGCTGTTTTTTCACCTTCAGGATGCAGTCTTATATAATGATACCCTGATCGTAGGTCCAATTTAGAGAAAAATTGTGCATCATATAGCTTATCTAAATGTTCATCAATTGTTGGTATGGGAAACTTGTTCGTAATAGTCTCCTTGTTGAGAGCTCTATAATCAATACACATTCTCCGTGACACTTGAAGTTTTTTTACTGTCTGTAATTTCTAAATACTTATTTCTGTTGTAATAAAGATTAAGTTGGGAGATGAATGGAGAAGAATTTGCCCCCCAGGGGGGAAGAGGTGAAGGGGGAGAAAGCGAATTAAGGTACGAAAATGACACAACATGAAACGTCAACATAAGCATGGGTAGATGATACGGATTCGACATTATATGGGTACGTCGATATGGGAAAATCTAAAAAGTAGGATACAAGTATGACCAGGTTACATTTGCAAAGATATCTTATGATTTCTAGAATCGTGTTAGACACAAGTTCACGAATATTGATAATTTAATTTAGGAATTGTGATTTGATTGGTATCCATTAGCTAGTCTATCGAATGTGGACATTCACGTAGCATTGTAAGAGTGAGTCATTCAGAAAATTATAAGACCGTGGGATGTTTCTTTAATTTATCTTTCATTTAAGGTGACCAAATTTTTAGAAAAACTATTCTCTTATTTATTTAGTCTAAGAAGCACAGAAACCTTTTCGGATCTTTCGTATCCGTGTCCGACACGTCTGGGACACGGACACGCTTAGACACATGAAAATATGTGTCCGAGTATTTAATGTTTTTTGAGTCAGACACGTTTCAAGCACGTTTTGGGCTCAGACGAGACACGTTTAGACACACATGACACACTTTGGGTAAGAATGGTATTTTACATCCTTTACATCCTTAAACGGTGTCAAAATCACAGTATTTTAAATCCTAACAGAACTATGACTTAGCTACTCGACGGTCAAAACTATCATATTTACAAGAAAAAGATAATGCGTTACAATACATCTGTAGATTCTTAAACCCAACAAAATCCTGGTATCCAAGGGGGAAGAGAGAGAGAGAGAGAGAGAGAGAGAGAGAGAGAGAGAGAGAGATTGATAAAGATGACTAAGGGCTAAAGTTTCTCCAGTTATTTCTCGGTTCTCTCTTCTTCTTTCTCTATTTATCTCCAATTGTTTTTATGTTTCTTCGTTTTCCCCACTTCTTTCCAATCCTATTTCCCTCGTCTTCATATGTATTTTCAACTTCTTTTAAATGATTTGTTTGCTTGGTAATATTATTTGTTTTTTACCTTGAATTTGAAAAGAAGTAATATGGTTAGATAATACCTTAAGTTTGTATGTGTATATATGAATACTTGTGTCTTTTGATTCAACGTATCCCAACGTGTCCGCGTCCTAATTTTTAAAAAAATCACGTGTCCACGTGTCTGTGTCGTGTCCGTGTCCCGTGTCCATATCCCTGCTTCTTAGTATTTAGGCATTGACTAATATTTTCTGCTACAAATGTCACAATCTCAACTTTCATAAATGTTTGGATGTGTAACTAAAAGTATATGATACTTATTAAAATTAAGCAAAATTATTTGCAAGTATCAAACACGTGCGGGAAGTATTAGGTATGCATGCGCGATTATCTCAGGAGTATCGGTCTCCAATATGCATATGAATATAGTATACAGATACGATACCTTCCTTAAGTATCAATGCAATTTATCAATCGATTACATAGACTAGTCTTCAAGGAGAAAATAGTCAAAATTGAGTCCATTCGCTAGTCATACGACACATCTATGCACGTGCACACACAACGATGAAGCAAGATTAAAAAGAAGGGCACATAGTTTAACTATTGGTTCTTCCAGAATGACATCCTCTGTTCCAGAAAGCAAATTCAAGCTGTTGCTTTCGAGCTTGGGTGATTTCTTCCCAAAAGAATGTTAAAATTCTAAGCCTGGTATAGGAAAGCAACTAGACCCAAATTTAAATGTAATGGAAAAATTGTGAAACTATCGCAAACTAGCACTTTGGACACAAGGCAGATTAATCGTCATACTCAACAATATCAATATGGATATTTAGGAAAAATAACCCTTTGAATTTCAGTTTTATTGAGCCAAATAAAAAACAAAGGCATGAAAGGGCAACGTTGTAGTTCTTTGAAGATCAACCACATCAATATGGTCATAAATGAGGAGTAAAATAGCATAAAGCAAGCTAGTTTTTCAAGTACAATCCAATCTTTTGTTAAAAAAATAGTGATGTTTGTCGACTGTAGGGCATTTGAGGTACGAGCATTTATGGTTCTGGTTTAGAAGATGAGAATCTCACTGATGAGTGTATTTTTAGCTCAAATGATTTGTAGCATTCACTTCCTTGTCATTGTTATCTTTCTGTTTTATACTGTCTGATTCCTAATGTTTAGCAGTAACAATTTTCAGTGATGCATGTTGGACCCAGGAGTGTTGAGCATCAATGGCCATTGCAACGTCCTTGTACCAGTTGAAGCCAATTTTTCATCTGCATAGTGATGATGCAGTAGCTCCAACTCTCTTTCTATTGTTGACACATCTCATTGCATCCTTTTCACTTCCCAGGCATAATTGGTATTCTTTCTGTACAAATAGTAGAAATAGAATGAAGTTATTTTTAGATCAAGTTAGAAATATATTTACCTTTGTAACAAGTGGCTTCAAATATATGTTGTGGAAAATTACATTTGAAATGTTCCCTTATTTTGTGTTTTGAGTATGTGTTTTGTCGCCGGCTCATCCACTTGGACCAAATTATGTTTGGATTCTGCCTCACTAGCAATTTCCGACCATCCTATTGGTGCTAGCAATTGAGATTCCATGTCTATTTGTTTCTTATTTTTCCCCCCTTATCCCTCTTTAACGTTTGTTATGAACTAACAAAATACAAGGTGTAAATAATTATGTCCGAAGGGTAGATTATGTTGCTCTTTATTCTTGAGGCAAATGCTTGTAGTCTGTGTGTATAATTTAATAAAGGAGGCAGTTGTAAAATGTTCATATAACTCACTGAATCGCAAATCTATGCAAGAAAGGTAAATATGTATGGTTCATGTGTATACAAGATTATTACATTTTCCTGATACTTTTAGGTTTGATTTGACTGTTTAAACAACTCTAATAGATTCAAATATGCTTGTTTGGAGTTCAAATCCCTTTCGAGAACTTTTGGCTATACTGAACATGTGGGTAAAGAAATCCCAAACTTTTGTAAGCTCCTCAACTTTCAAAAATTACGAATGGGTCTCCAAATATTAGACAATTACAAATAGGTCCCCTAAATTTGCAAACTACGAAGAGGTCCTCCAAATTTTGAACATAACAAACAGTCTCAACTTTTGAGATATTATAAACAGGTCCCCCAACTTTTTAGAATTACAAATTGGATAACTTCTGAAAATTATAGTTCAGTTCCCCAAGTTTCAAAAATATCAATTTGATTCCCAAACTGTCAAAAAACAGCAGTAGCAGCTGCAATACTTCAGTCAAAAAATTAAACTTTGGTCCCCAATTTTCTGAAATTACACTTCCGTCTCTCAACTTCCAAAATTTGCAAAATGGTCCCCCAACTATAGGCCCCAAACTTCCAAAATATTATGATACGTGCATAGTAGGCCATTATCTTCATGGGTAGTTTAATTGTTCCTAATCAGTAGGTTCATTATCTTCGTGAGTAGTTTATTTGTTTCTAATTTTTAGGCACGTTTCCCTTAATGGCATGCACGGAGATTATTCGTAATCTTGTTTATTTGGTTAAAATATGAATGAGAAGGACATCAAATACTATCCAACTATCTTTTTTTGATCACTGTTTCTCTGCTCTTCTCTCTCTCTCATATGGGTTCAAATCATATCAGTGGTATTAGAGCTGTTCGATCTCATGGACAGCTGGACAAAAGCAATACCGAGTTCCTAATGAGCTTACTGAAACATTGACTCGTCATGAGTCGTGTTTCGATCAATTGCATTACAACTTCAACCAAGTTCATATCACCTTTCAATTGGTCCTCATCGAATTGCAAGCTCTGCGAGCCACCCATTACCAAACCCCTATTTCCGTTGCTGACAATATCAACCTATTTGCCTCCAATTCAAATAGCCAAACCCCAAATCTGCCTACCCACCACCCAAATCAACACCATCCTAAACCGTGATCCCTATTCGAACTCATCTCAAATTCAATTTTTTAAAATTCACTGGCAATGATCCGACCGGTTGGGTGTATCGTGTCAAACAATACTTCGAATTCCAAATTGCCAACCTTAATCAGCAAGTCCAGCTCGCCTTGCTTCATCTTGAAGGGATTGCATTACAATGGTACTGTTGGATCATTAAAATCTGCGGACCCATGACATGGGTTGATTTTACTATTGCCTAGGTGCGCCTTTTTGGTCTCACTGACTCTGATGACCCGTCTGAAGCACTCACACGCCTTTGGCAAACCACCACATTGGACACCTACTAGCAAGAATTCGAACGCCTCACACAACTCGTGGACCCCTTGCCCGATCGTTACTTGATTGGATGTTATGTTGCTGGCTTGAAGGATGAAATTCGGCTCGACATTAAAATCAAGAACCATCGGACACTGGCTGAGACATTGGAGTCGCTCGACTAATTGAAGAGCGCAGCAATCTGTGAAAAAAGAGCCCCACTATCATTGGCTACCCTCTCTACCTTTCATAAAATACTCTTAACACCGCAACACCACTAATCCTACTACAGTTGGCTTCCTTGGGCCGAACCTCACTAAAAAATCAAGCCCGAATCAAACCCCTCGAACGAGTCCGTTCAAGCCAATCACGGTCACGGGCCTAGAGCTCTAATTCATAGAGAAAAGGGCCTATGCTATTACTGCGATGAGAAATACGTGCCCGATCACCGTTGCACCAAGGCCTAACTTTTCATGATCAAGGATTTCGTGACTACGAATAATAACCTGAGCCAGCTATAGCCGACACTGGCTTGTACACCACCCCCGATCCACCTACCCTTTGCCAAGCGGTGATTAACCTCGAAAACCCTCCAAGCAAGGATATTGGTTAAACCAATGGCGTTTCTTTCAATCTTAACCGGAATTTATTCTTGCGGCTAAGGATATTGCAAGCAGAGTGGAATGATACGTGCATATTAGGCCATTATTTTCATGTGTAGTTTATTTGTTCCTAGTCAATAGGTTCATTATCTTCATGGGTAGTTTACTTGTTCCTAGTCTTTAGGCACATTTCTCTTAATGGCATGCATGGAGATTATTTATAATCCTATTTATTTGGTTAAAAACTGAATGAAAAGGACATCAATATTATCCAACTATCTTTTCCGATCATTGTTTTTCTTCTCTCTTTCATTTGGGTTCAAATCATATCATATTAATCAAGTCCACCACTTTTAAAAATCAAAAGTAGGTCCCTCAAATACCAAAAATTACAAAAAGCCCTTATCTTTTTCCAAATATCAAATAGGTCCCCAATTTTTTTGAAATATAGTGTCAACTTTTCAAAATTACCCAAATGGTTTTCAAATTCACATAAATACGGAAAACAAACGGATGAAACTCAAATTCAAACCTTCTTCGCAAGCCTATACACATCGTTTGCGACAAGACATTCATCCACTCCTCCTGTCTGCTGTCGTCCCTTCTATCTCCCTTTGTACAGTCGTTGCTTCTCTCTTCCATCTCTATCCAAACCACGGTTTGTGGCCTTTCTTTGGTTTGCATTATGATTACGTAGATAAGGTGATGCTGTTAATTCTTGAGTTTTTCTTTTAGGTAAAATGACCAATCAGTCAAGGTAAAGGTAAAATGTTTGAAGCATGGTACCAAGATGTGCTTGAAGCAAAATATGGGGTGCTGATGAATGGAGCTTTCCGCAGCAATGTAACCCACTCATAATAGGATAGAAACAAGGCACAATGTTGAGAAGAATCGAAGGGGAAAAGAGAGGAGCCATCAAAACATAGCTTAAACGCAGCCCTATGGAAATCGGGTCTCTCGCGGTGCTATACATGAAAGTAAACCATCAATGTGTGTAATATGGGGAAAAATCCAAAACCATCAATCTTTATACATTGCAGTAACAAAACGCGATGAGATTAAACAAATCCAACACAGGTCTAGCACAGGATGGTAAGTTTTAACGAATTTTAATTTTACAATGGTTAAATAAAAACATGGGCTTCATTTCTTACGAGAAACGGCCGCCGCAATTCCACCAGCCAACAATCCTACAGCAGTTGCAGCAATGCCAACTCCTATAACTCCATCTGCGTTAAATAAAGAAAGAAAAAAGAAGATGCAAGTTCAGACATTTATATAAACATTGATCTTCAATGGCCATTAAAAAGGGGAGGGAAAAAAACCGCACTCGGTTGTCACCTTTTGTTATCCGATCTTCTATTGCCTTCTTAAGGGTTAGAGCCTGCCTCCAATCAGGTGCAATCTACGAATTCACATGGTCGTTGGTCAGGGACCAACTTACAATTAACCAAAAAGAAAAAATGACGAAGAAGAAGAATGCAATCTACACGTTCGCAATGTCAAATATGCACTTCGCAAACCTCCCCTAAAGAGGAGAACAATGCAATCTCCAGAATTCACATACTCAAACCAACTTTACAACAAAAGGAGGGAAACAAAAGAATCAACTGTTATAACAAAAAACAAAAAGGAGAAGAGGGCAGGCAAGGAAAAAAAAAAGAACAGAATGCACTTGCCAATCCAAGCGATATTCTATAAAGTTCACGTTTGTTGAATGATGAAAGTGGAAGTTGGCAGACTCTGACATCAATAGAGTATTGTTGAAATAAGCTTCAACACGGGCGGAACACACTATTACCTACTCTAGGATCCAAGTTACATCTTGCAGGATTGCAATAATCTCAAAACCTGACAAAATAATGAGTAAGGCTATGTTTGGATCTTGGTTTTGTCAGATAATATGAAAGTAGAATTACTTACGCGTACTATATTTTATAGGTAACAAAATAAAAAATGCATTTCTGACATGGTTACTCATTTTCTTCCCATTTTCCTCACCCAAGGAGAAAAAACAAAAGGAAAAAAAACTACACTTCTTTTCTTTTTCTATGTTGATCCCCACATTTTCTTTTCCCTCCAAGAATCCTAGATCCAAACATATCCCAAAAAATAATAGAAAACTGAAGCAAACAGATATTCAACTTAAAAGCAACAATTAACAAACCAGAATACAGAGATCAGACCTCCAAACAACGCTGAACAAGCTGCCTACTCCTTGAATAGTCCCCACTTCTGTAATATCCAACAGCCAGGAGATAAAGCTTCTCTCTCATTTCCAGTGGGGTGCTGATACCTGCCAGAGAAGCTGCCAACAGCAAGGTTCCCAAGTCATAAAATGGAAACTAGTTTTGACCATCCAAAGACAAAAAAGGGGACCAAAATCTGTTGTGAAACAATCTTGTTTATAAAGGCCACAGAGATTTCGAAAGTGTGCTCTTTTTTCCATTATCCTGATTATCTTTCTTTTTATCCAATTTTTCATGAGCTGGTGGATGGAAGGTGGGGACTTAGCATGTTAAGAAGTGATGCGGATTGGATAGCGAACCGGTACTTGGACCGTTTCGATTACAAAGTAGCATAATGGCATAATGGTGGAGTTGGAACATCACAAGTCAAAACAGGATTAGTCAAGTTGTTTTTAATTTTCAAAGTCCATTAGTTGTGTCTTTTACAATTCTAAGGTCAAGTACTTTGCATGTTGAGTCTTAGTAGTCCAATGGTTCTTTCTAGTATTTATTATATTGTTGGAGAGTCCAAAGGTCATGTGTTGGGAAGGCTAAATGTTGTGTCTAGATTCTTCCATTTGTTAGTATAAATAGGATTGTAAGACCTTGGAATTAGGCAGTTTGATGATTAATTAAATTGAGAGTGTTTTCTCTATTATTCCAATTACTTTGGTATTCTGCGGAATCAACAAAGTTATTGATGCTCTTAGTCCTGGTATTCTTAGTGAATCAACAGGTCTAAGGAAGGATTTTGATCTCCGGGTATTCGTGCGCGAATCAACGGACTCAAACTCGTGTTATAACGTGTTTCTTCAAGCTTCCGCTACATCAAGAAGTTTGATATATTTGCACATCTGATGTTATCAGAGAGGCTAGCTACTATCTGAAATGCAGTCTGTTGATGATTGTGGGCTAATACCAACTAGCTGGAGCACAATGTGTTTTAGTCAGAGCAGGAGTACAATTACCCAACACCTCTTGGTTTGTTAATGGAACCTTGATAAAGAGTGTTGCATGAACTTTGGTGTATGATATCTACCGAGGTCTTTACTTCATGCAGTCCCTAAAACTTTTGGATCGTGTTATGAAAAGTGAATGTTTTCATTCTATACCAGAAGTAGTCCAGAACTAATAAAAGATAGTTTTCATCTTATTTTTTGGAAGCTAGATGTTACTGGAATATTTCACCAAATCTCTTCACCTCCTATGTATCTCCCCACAGGACATAGTGATTCCTTTTCGGATATGGTAGGTCAGAAACTATGAAGTACCGACATTTTGAATTGCTTGCTGTATCCGTATCAAACATTGGGGGGCACGCAGCACGCCGGACACGTGGAGACACATGGCGTGTCAAATAAACTGAATTATTTTTAAGAAGATGATACATTGCAGACACCCGTGTCTCAACTTGTACGGGGATAGAAACGTGACACGGATCAACTTATACTATTAAAAGGTTACTTCGAAGTATAATATTTCAAGAGATACAAGGGAAAAAGTACGAATCCATAAATTTTGACCAAATAAAACAGTCGTTTCGTTATAATATTAAAAAATATATATATAAGGATTGTAAAAATACTATTAGTTGTGATTGTTTTCGAAATGTTTATATAACTAACAACTAAATATCTATCCTAATATATCTACATACTTTCTGCTATGTCCCCCGCCGTGTCTGTCCCCATTAATAAAGAAATGCAGTGTCCCGTTCTCATATTCGTGTCTATGTCATTGTTTGTGTCCATAACAGTACTTCTAGTCTCCCACATGTACCCAGCGAGTTTGTAGTGTTGATACATGTATGTGGTGAAACAATAGGGAAATATATTTGCTGACAAAATCATTTCCCAGGTTAAAAAGCCAAAGATGCCAAACAGCTTGTACACACAGAAGAATGCTATATCCTAAAACTAGTTTCTCACCTTCAAGCATAGCAATCCCACGCTGCACATCTTGTGGTCTTTTTGAGTGAACAAGAGCCCATGATAACCTCATGATACACTCGCTTTTAAGCTCATTAGAGGAACCTTTCTCAGCCTCAGCAACCTCTCGTTCACAACCCTACAAATGTATCAGGATTAAGAGGTGGGAATAAATCAGAATAAGACATCAACTAGCACGTGTTACAAGTGCCTTAAGATGCAGGGAGAAGGAAAACCAATAACCAACATTATTTCTTAAACTGTTCAACCCAGTCACATTTAGTTCAACTAGAAGGAAGTTATTGTAAGAGTCAATTGTTGAACAATGTGGGATCCATGATCGTGGCACGTTCAGTTCATTATTATGTTTCGAAAAAGGGGGTTGAATACGGTAAAAAGAGGAAGATAAGGATACCATTTCTGAGTGACAAATATCTCTAATTATGAGTTGGCAGGAACCAGATTGTGCTAACCTATGGCAAGTAGATTGGGCAACAGCACGGGCTCAACAAAAGGTTTATGTTACACTCTATTCAACAGAGCTGCTAATCAAATAAAGCACCGGGTCTTAACCATATAAGTCAAATCTTATAAACCACAAAGGATCGTGAACAGTTGTTGGATATGCCAAGGCATGAAAGGAATACCAGGATAAACAAAGGGTTCTGGTATTCGACCAAAAAAAAAAAAATGCACGGTATACTAAGAACTATAAGAGGTGTATGATAGAAGAAAAAGATGTTATGGGTGCTGCAGATATCACGAGCTCCCAACTTAATCAACCAAGCGGAAACAAGAAAATAGAGAAGTTCATGGCATACACTCACCAGATTGGCAGAGAACATGGATCTATAAAATGGTTAACTTTATGTCTTGGCCTAGCTAATAACCAAATTTGAACATCTATTTCACATTACTAGAGAATTACCTAGGTACTGATGGATAAAGAGGACATACCCCAGAATGGCCCTGAACAAAAGTTCAGACATGTAAGAGCACCTAATAAGACCGGACATGGACACGGAAATTCTAAAAAAATGAAGACACCGACATGGCGGGGGACACAGAAAAAGATACGTACATATGTTAGGATAGATATTTAATTGTTATCCACGTGAACATTCCACACAAAAACAACTGATAGTATCCTTGCATTCTTTACTGTTTTCTTTTTAAATATTACAAGTTAAACGAGGGTTTTATTTGGTCAAAATTCATTTATTCGTACTCTTTTACTTATACTTTTGGAATATTATCCCCCGAAATTCTAGTATTATAAATTGATCCCTATCACGTTCCCATTTGTGTCCAAGTTCAGACATGGGTGTCCCCGACGTATCCTTGGTGTGCCCCCTACTTAAAAATATATATAATTACCGGACACATCAAATACATGTCCCTAAGTTTCCGATATGGATACGGCAAACAATTAAGAGTGGCGATGCTTCATAGATAAAGACAAACGGCAAGACATTATAATCCCCACCCCTCCCCCCACCCCCCTGGTCGTCTCTTCTCTCTCTCTCTGTCACACACACAATCTCTCTCTCTCACACACACACACACACTCTCCCTCTCTCTTACACACACACACAAAGCCAATTATTAAGTTCGAAAACTTCAAGACAATTTTGAGGCATCAAAATGAAATTCAACATGCCATATAACTCATTTGTCACCTCCGGTGGGCACAAATAAACTTTGATAAAATAAAGATCAATGCCACAAAACTCGTTACTCATATCTAACCGCCACCAAACTAAGGAGATCTCGCAAAAAACCACCCTGTTACCATCCATACAAAGTAAATGATCTTTAGGCCTAATTAGCCATAGCTAAAGAAAAGGAGAAATCAAACAGAACCACTCCAAGTAGAGAGAGTGGGAGATAGAAAGAGTGAGGAAGGGAGGGAGTGATTGAGTGAGTTCCGAGCAAAATTGTCCTTTACAAATGGAGTAATGCTACGAACACAGACGGTCCGGACACATCCGGACACAGATGTGTCCGGAAAGTCTGTGTACAGTGTACACAAACTTTCCCATAGAAATGCAGCTAGGTTATGATGACACTGAGCAAGCAAATCACGAACGATACACAAACAATTTGACAAGCAAGTCAAGAACATTGTGCAAAAGAAAACAACCCTAGCTTCAAAAGGGATCTCTGTTCACCCATGAGCTTAGGGCACTGGAATAAGTATCCGTAAGTAAGCTACAAGTACTTGCAATGTCACCAATCTCAAAAATCTCAAATGTATGTTGCATAATAAAATTCCATGGACATAACATGTATTTACTACTTAGGAATATACTTCCAGTCGAATCAAATTACATGGAAAACGGACTTTTCTATCTTTTCCATCAATGTGAAAGGCTAGAAAATTTGTATTCAATATAATGTGGCAAGTTTTTCTCCAACATCGTTAAAATTAAAATGATCCAAGGAGACATAAAATTTGGCTTCATTGCCCCCTGAATCAATCAAAACTCATACCCTATCTTTATCACATCCAACGTACAAAAGACATAACACCATTACCCACATGCAAATATATTGCATATTACAATTTACTGACTAATTTACATGCCAAATCATATTATCATGCTGAAAAGCTTTGCTCTACACTTTGAGCTTTCCTTTGACATGCCGCTTGAAACTTTTGGATTAATAAAAAACCACTATCTCCAATAGACATACAACATAGAAGGTATGATTTCTCCAAAAGAAACAGTCGTGACCATATTTCCTCTGCCTCTATTAAAAACACTAGCCTAGCGGAATACCCCCAAGGCCCCAAGAAGGTTGTCTTTTTGGGTACTTCCTCTGCCTTAGAAACCCCTTCAATATCGGATTCATTGTTCCTTTTGAATATGAAAGCACAACACACCAATCCAGGTAATTGAACAAAACAAAGAACTCAGACAATTTCTACACCGAGAACAGCAGTAACTAACCCTTCCTGTATAATGTGAAAAAGGGCTTGAAAAATTTCTTTCCAAATATGTTCATATATCTAATTTGCACCAAATTCCATTAGCAGGTTAGCATAACTATGCAAAAACCATAAGAATTTCGTTTTGTATACACTTGCTTTCAGTGCATTCAGAGTCGTCGAGCAAAGCAATACTTAAAATATCATTCAAGGATTAATCAGCAAAAAAAGACAGTAAAGACGTGAAATCAAAGACAATCACCCCACACATACCCTAATTTCAGCTCCATCAGGAAGACATACAACATATAATCCAATACAATACAACGCAGATGATCCACTACAAACTAAGCGAGGTTATGGTGAACTGAGAAAGAAAAAATAAGAAGCAGAGAAGTGAGCAATGTCGATGGAATCGGAGACCAGAATATACTTACAAGGATGATGTCGCCGTCTGACCAAGGGATATGATCACCGCCGGTGAAGAAATTGCCCACCGACTCGAAGAATCTCCCAAACTTGGCTTCCATTTTCAGAAAATCCAACAAAAAAAGCGGGATGTTGTGCTTCGCAGCAAGAAATCTGAGAGGAGTTTGTAGAAGAGATCAAACTCGGGAATTTAGGTCCTGCTTGCGATGCAAGCTCTTTATCCTCCCCACTTGTATCGGGTCTCTTCCGGGTACATTATTATCTACTCAATAGTTTTTTTTTTTTTTTTTTTAAATTTTTTAGATTTATAATTTACCTTGTTAAAAAAATTTAAAAATGAACGGATAAACTACACAGACCTCCCACGAGGTTTCTGACAATTACAAAGACTTCAGATTTTGAAAAATGTAATCACCTTTTCCTATTTTTAAAACTATTAAATCATTGTCTTACTTTTCATTAACTACCCTTAATTTTGTCCTTAAATTTATCATTTTGCTCTTCCTTCACACAAACTCTCCTAATTTTTTTTTCAAGAATTTTTTTTTCGAGATTTGACACTTCTGACTAAAAGCAAGTAGATAGTAAAAATAATAAATATATCGTGAAAAAATCTATAACGTTGAAAGGCTAAATATTTTAAAATATTGTATGTTTGTTCGACAAAGGTATAATAGTTAAAAATTACGAGAATTTTTATTTTTGAAAATATTTTTTATTTTTTAAATTTTAGTCGAGGTGTACATAAATTAGTCCGAATAACCTAATTTAATATAAATAAATAAACTTCTTTTTTTATTGATGCGTTGATCAATTTTTTTTCAATGTATTATAATTAATTATTTTATTACAAGAATTTATGCTAATTTTTGTGATAAAAAAAATAAATTATTTTTGGGCATATAATTAAAAATTATTTGCACCAACTCAAAGAAATGAGCAAGAATTTTAAACTGGTGCAAAAATTTTAAAAAATTATGTAAGAAATTTATTTTTTAAAATTTTGAAACTAATTTATTATTTGCTTACTTCTTTAAATTGGTGCAAATAAATTTTAAAAACATGCAACAAAATCTTTTAATCTAAAAAAAATAATATGAGTTTTTCTCAAAATACAAATTATTAAAAAATATTAAGAGAGTGAGTGTAAATGAAGGGCAAAATTATCAAATTTAAGAAAAAAACTAACGGCAACTAATTGAAAACTAACGGCAAAGGAATAATAATCTAATAGTTCGAAAAACAAAGGAGGTGACTGTATGTTCTAAAACCTCAAAGAAGATCCCTACAACTGTTGAAAATTTCAAGAGAGGTCAATGCATTTTATCTAAAATAAAACCTATGAATAAATATATTAAAAAACTTACTAAAAACAAAAATAATTGAATTTTTGATAATGTGTAGTATCTTTAGTATTGCCTTATCTAAATTGTTTTTAATTTTAGTCTCTCTTTTTTTCTCGTTGAGATGAATTAGGACTTTTAATTGAGATGAATGAGAAAAAGTTTAAAAAATGGATAATTTAAATCAGGTTTCTATAAGCTCGTGCACCGTAAGTTTTCATTCCATCAAGATTTACAAGTTATGTCTTAGTCCTAACTTTACATAGCTTGACGTATTTGTTATTATTTTTAGTGGTAGTTTTAATTTTTTGTCCTATTTAAATGATATCATATAATTCTCAATTTGGTAGATTGAAAACTATGTCCATAAAATTAAGCTTGAAAGTTATAAATAAATATGGTAAAAACATATTATAAATAAATATGGTAAAAACATATTTAGTGAATTAAGACGAGAAAATTATGAAAAATATATTATAATTTACTATTTTCTGTATCCAATCCTACCTGGATTTCCTTTCTTCCTATTTTTATTGGTTGAATATACTAATAGTTTAGACTTACGAAAATATACTAATCACGATTAGTGGAAAATATACTAATTGTTTTTATCGTACTACTATAAAATTGCTCATATTTAGTGAATTAGAAACTAATTATTTAAAATTGCAGTCGTATTAAGAAGAATACCAATTGTCGTGAGTTATAAGAATGATGATTTGATCGCCAAATGTAAGCGTTTTTTTCCGAAAACAACCCTTATTACTTGGTGAGTAAAATTTGTTTTTACTTTTGTTCAATCCTTTTAACATCCGTTTAAGATGATAGTGGTTAAACACTATAAGAACATACTGGATGTTTCGTTAAGATTTAATTGTAAATTTGTTATTGTAAATTTACCATCACAAGTACAAACAATTTTGCATCAAATTTATCATCACAATTACCAAAGGATTTGCAGCAAATTTACTATCATAATTATAAAAGGATAGTAAATTTACCACCAGTGATGCAAATTTACCATTATAAGTACCAAATGATTTGCAACAAATTTGTCATTAGCTATGCAAATTTACCATAACAATTACAAAAGTACAGGAAATTTACTAATAATTATGCAAATTTACCATCATACCAAAGAATTTGCAGCAGATTCACCATTGTCTTTGCAAATTTACCGTCGCAATTGCAAAAGGATTTTCAAGAATACCCGTGAGGCAATCGTTAGTCATTGTGTTATGCTATTTTGATTTGTTCCTAACTCTCATTTAGGATTTCAACAAGAGAATCCAACTTTTGGTGCCTAAACATCTATGGCAATAAAATCATGAAATTTTCCACACCTGAATCCCGCGATTTTTGGGAATTAAGCTAAATAAGTGAGAAATTAGAATCGAGAGTAATTTTGGTATTTTTTAAAATTTGGGACCAAAATATAACCCCAAAAACTATTTGATACTAATAAATAGGACCAAATCTAAGTTTTCCAAAAATAATTAACAAAATATTAAATAATTTAGTCCAAACTTAACCTCACTAATAACAAGTGTATATATATATACATATATATATATATATATATATATAGAGAGAGAGAGAGAGAGAGAGAGAGAGAGATCAGAGACTGACAGACAGATACATATCTATTAAAAAAGAGTGGAGCATTTTTTTTTCAATTATGCCCTTGGAGGTCTCTAAAAGTTTGACCATCCAAATTCAAACCATCTCTCTTCCTTTGTGCAATTTTCTGTTTCTTGCATTCTTGTTCTTGAGTAAAGTCATACCACTTTGTGGAATTTGGGAGAATTAACCAACAACCAACCCATTTGAAAGAAAGGGCGATCCTCTGACTCATAGTACAACTGCTTTGCAGGTGTTATTTATAGCAAATATTTAACAAACATCAGAGTTTGTGTAAATTCACTTTAAATTGTGGTGAGTAGAATAATTTGGCTACTAAACTTATCAACCCTTTACCACTATAGCCATTTGTGAGAGTCACATCTGTTGGGGATAGAGGAGACACACACACGCACTAATAATACTTCAGCAAAATTTTACTATATTGAACTCACACAATAAAATTACAAAAACTCTCCCAAGAGGAGATCTAAATGAAAACCCTCAACTCTACTCTCTTTCTTTTTCTCACGCAACTCACATTCTGCCCTTTTTTTCCAATCTTTTCAAAGACCATTGTCCTTTTGTTATCTAACACACACCTATATTTAACAAATGTGAGGAAGAAAAAAGCCAAGAGCTTTCAATGCTCTGGCATGGCAGGAGGCATGCATGGTGACTATGCTTGCATGGGTTGCTGGCTATAAGCGTGGGCCTTTTGTCAAGAATGAGTTTCAATTTGGGCAGACTCTAATAATCACCTTCGCAATGTGAGGTCCATGCAACACCTGTTGATTCATTCCGTTGCGGATCTGTCACTCTGTTTTGCATTTCAGAGAACTTACTCAACAAACTTCTATTCATAATAGATACTCAGGTAGTCTCACACACTACTTGTGATGAGTTTGACACTTGTCTCTATTGACACTTTGCAACCTCCCTATCGAGATCTAATATACTCCCAGAACAACATACACCACTTGCTACTCGAGATGATTCTTTGCTCTTGATAATTCATTTTAACTGTGAATTGGCCACTCTAGCGTTGCCTTCTTATTGAGTTAGGTCTTCTGTGACTAATCTCATCCTTCCTCACTGAAGTACCCACACCCCATATTGGGATGACCATAACCATGCACCCCCTTATCAGAGTGCCCGCACTTACCATCAAAGTGCTTGTTCCTAGCAAGTCATGCTAACCGCATTCAAAAAATTCATAGGAAATAATGGAGAGATCAACTTAAGACCCAATATCTTTCAACACATTTGTGTTAGAAAAATATAATGCGACAGATTTGAAGAACAATCGAGAATTCAGAAAACATACATTTTTTTGTATTAATAAGGGAATTAACAATACAAGAACCAATAAGAATCGAAATACGAAAATAAGTACAATGTTACTGAACATAGTTTCCTTAAGAATAAATTGCCGCCTCATCGTGGGTGTTGGAGGATAGATTCGACTCTCCTAGGGTAAAATGGCTCCACGAACTAGGTAACACCTAACCTCATTGACCTGTCAAACTTCCTTGTGCCTGACTCTTTCTCACTTGAAAAATGAACTCGAGATAGATTGAATTTCGTTGGATGTATTACGAGTAATACCAAAAATGAGCTTGGTATATAAAGGCCTTTGGGTTGCTAGCAATGAATGGAGTAAAAAACGGAATGGCCTTCGGATGGTAGTACATGAACGAGTTCCTTAGATGGTACATAAATGAATGAGACCATTAGATGGTACATGAATGAAACATCATAGAGTATTATGTGACTCTTAAGATGTGAAATGACTGAGACTTTTCCGTTGCCCCGAGATCGTCCAATGTTCTGTTCATTCAAACCCTTCGAACTTCCAACAATTTGTGATAGAATTATTTGATTTTTTGCAAAAGTTACTTCACTTGTAATGTAGTACCCTTCTATACGCGCCCCTCGTTGCTTGGGCGTCTGCACCCCACAATAGGGTACCGTGCAAGGATTATTTTCTTGCCAATTATGATCTCACTTCCTCATTTCCTACATGCATCATTCCGAAAGTGTTACTGTCACTAATCAATTTTTTAGCAAATGAGACTCTCTTCCTAGTCGTCGTGGTCACTTGTGTTGTACAGTTCTTCATATTCAATCATGTCTCATTACTCTGAGCTTCCTTGTGAATTTCTCGAAGCCACTGCATGCCATTAAAAAGGCTTGTAATTATCATTTTCAGAAAACTTTAAATGTGACAATTTAAACCAACAATCACCAGACATTTGTGTTGTATGTTTTCTTACTTTAACGAAGAGATCTTTTCTCAAGTATTAACATGTGATGGCTCAAAAGCAGAAATCGAAGATGAACAATCACAAGAAATGTGAAACAAACTGATTTCAAATAATAAATTTGAAAAGAAAACTACATTCGAGAAGTACCAAAGATCCAGGTTGTTTCGAACTAAGGATTACAAACTACTCATAATGGTACAAACTACAGGTAAGTTAAGTACATCTATAGATATAATTACTGCTACTTCTACGGCTTTGTCTATGCCTATGCTAAGCTAATTAAGTAAAGTAAAGGAAAGACATTTTTGAAAAAAGAAGAAGATAAGATTTATGTAGGGATTTGTCCTCCTTTTTCATCTCATCCTTAGTCCTATTTATAAACTAATCAGTGTTTGACACTTTTCTTCCTAGAATATTCCTGCTGAATCTTAAGATGTTATGCTTCCTTTGATGTAGGATCCTACCACGATCGATGTGCTCAGCTATGTTTCCCTCCTTCTTATGTCCACAAATTCATGTCTTCTTGTCTTCCCCTGCTCCAAATGTGGTCGTGCATGGTAGTTGTACTAATGACTCATGCATACGGAACATTGTTGTTATTCCTTCTGTATACGTCAGCTCGCAACAGTTGATAAATTGCCCCTAGAAGATGAAATGACATCGTTTGCACTTTCTATACTCTTTTATCGAATGCAGTCACCTGCACATTATAGTGCCACGCGTTGCTCTTCTATTGACAGACAACCCTTAGTCATTTGACTAGAAATAAAAAAAATCAAAAAACATAATAGTATTAATTAAATCTAAAAAAATATAACATAAACTAACACTAAAAGTACTAAAGTTAGTAAAAAATAATTTTTAATTTTTAGTGAATTGTTGAACTCCTGTAATCATTATTTATACAAAGTCAAGATTCACTAAACATATTTTAAAATTTTGAAAATAAGTAAAATCTAAAACAATGCAAATTAAACAAAATAATAATTAATGTTAAGTAACTTAATCCACAAACACTGTGTGATTTTAAAAAATATGAAGGTTGGTTTTTTTGGGGGGAAGGGGGGGTATTTTGCTTCACACCAAAAAAATCTGAGGGCAATATCAAACTTTACCTCATAACGTTGTAAGGTATTCTTGCATTTTCCTTTAAGGGGATAGCGTGTACAAGGATGATAGTTGAAGGGAGCCAAGTATTAAAAATCCAAAAGAAATCAACCTCAATATTAAGGTCATTTGCTAACCGGGCCGAGCTCAAGTGATTTAGCTAAAATAGGCTCACGAACAAGAGGAATATACACGCATCAATTCTTACTTTAAAAGTTTCAAAAATATCAATCAATCAGTGTTGTTAAGTGGTAACAAATACTGTACAAAAGACTCATTTGAAAAGAAATTCACCCCAACAAATTGAACAAACATCACAAAATTCCCGGTATAGCACAACTGCAAATGAATTGTCACTTGTCAGTGGAGGTTTTTGCCCAAAAGATCCAATCACTCCTCATTGGATATGGCTTTAGGTATTCATAGTTTTGCATAATCCCAGTCCAATAACCCTAAAGTCCAGCCTTCCTTCTGGATGTCAAACCTTTCAACATCATCAACCCTGTAGACTCTGTACAAATTAGCATCCCCCCAAGAAAACAGAAATCATCCACAACGATCCAGCACGCTCGACAATGAGTATCTAAAGCCATGAACCCTAACAATGTCAGTCAATTAACAATCAACCAAACAAGTTCTTGAGAATCGTTTGGTCATTGCATGATTTTCTTGATCTTAAGTTGCAAGCTGGAATCATATAAGTAGCATCCTCTAGTAACAGTTATATGCACTTGCACCTTGCCAACCGTTTCTGTAAAATACGGGCTGCAATTCCTTTGCCTATGGGTAGAGTTCTTGTCTCCTTAGGCAAACTTCCTCGGAACATGGCTCGACTTCCTCTTCATGGTTCAACATTTCCCCATTTCCAGTACACAGTCCAGCTGAAAAAGAAGGTGAAAGGGGCGCATAATTACCTGCATTTGCTTTGAAAAGTATTAAGCATGAACCTCCAAGATGACTCTATAATGAATAAGCCACCAAAGTTTAGAAATGAGAAACAGATGGTTAGAGAAGTATAGCGCACCTTTGAAAGATGAACTTCTCTCGAAGTCTTTGGTTACATGCAACAAAATGGTTCCAGAAAGCACAACAATAAAACCACATATATTTGATATTATGCTTCCCCCACTTTGCCCATCCCAGTCCTGGTAAAATAAAATTTGTCATTGTTGTCAACAACAGAGAAATTGAATGTTTAATAGGATATTTATAACTAGGATTTTGTGAGGTGATTTCAGAGTGATGTTTTTAATAACATTTCAAGCTCTATTATAGGGTTGCATGAATGTCTTATCGGCACACACTTGGCAGATAATATTATAGAAACATACGCAGCATGTCTCGTTCACCTAAGAATCACGTTTATGTCTATCAACCTCACGCATCCGCGTCCGGCACATATCAGATATGGGCACAACATGATAGCTCCGGACAATTGTCACACTAGCTTAAATGTGTCCCATTTACGAGTCAAACACATTCAGGACATGTTAGGGACATATCAGGAGGCTGTAATGCAATTTTTAAAAGTTGGTACAAAGTCAAATTGCCATGGATAGTTACTTGATGAATACTTATTTAGTGACTCGATGAATACTTATTTAAAAGTTGGTAAATATACTCTTTAGGTGAATTCTACTTATGTGCCACATCCTAATTTGATAGAAACAACATTATATTAATCTTTAATAGTAATCTATAAGATAAACCAATAAAATGTGTATATTGTGTACAATGAAGGTGTTCCCAAAGTGTCTCTTTCGTAAATTTAGGAATAATGAGTTTGTATCCTATTGTGTCGTGTGCCTGTCCTGTGTGTGTATGCGAGTGTCTTAGGTTCACCACCACTGCATACCAAATTCCTAATAGTCACCTCTAGAATTTGAGAATGGTTAAGACTCAATTCATGAGGTCAATCCATAAGATGGCGAAAGGAACCTTGGGATCTCCTCTCACGAGTCAAATCAAACCTTGGAAGAAGCTGTGGGGAGGGGCAATTCAATTTAAGTTGCCATAAGTGAAAGGGGCTTGAAATTACCTTGAACATTATCACGCTGGCAACGATGGTAAGCGACGTGAACATGACATAGTATATCGGGGAAACAATTGCTGTGTTGAAAGTGTCCAGAGCCTGAAACAATGAAAGCCGCATCATTAAACCAGATTGCACTCATTGATTCTAACTCAGAAATTTCAACCAACTTCGAAGGCAAACAATGCCAAAAGCAGCATACAAATATGAAGCCTAAACTTGAAAGCAAGAAAACTACTCCCAGTGCAGCTTCAAAGAAATAATGGACACGGATGAATTTAGGACACGGATATATGGACACTGATGAATTTAGGACACAGATATATGGACACGGATGAATTTCAAAGAAAAAATTTATATTGACAGGGATGGAAGTAATTTTCTTAAGACTTTTTCAGTCAATGGTCTGACATGAAGCACTTTTTGCGCAGTAGTATCTCCAGATGCAATGATGACTAATGGAGGATCTCACACCAAATTGTCAACCATAAGCTAGACCTCCACATGGTAATAAAGACATTCCTCCTTGATATTTTAAGGAGTAGACAAATTTTTTTATGTGCTTCAATTCCACCTACAACTGAACCCAATGAAATAAGACCCTTGTGTAACTTTAGCCAAACTATTTTAGACTATTCTTGCAGTAGAAGTACAAGAATCAAACAGATTTATATAAGGCACTAGGCCACGTAATTAGCAAGTCCTTATGAGCGTAGGGCTTGAACCTGATTTCCAAACCTTCTGGTTTCTCTAAATTAATCTTTTCTCCTTCTTATGGTCTTAAGCCTCCCTTTGAGTGTTCAAGTACGAGGAACAGCTACTTTGCGCATTTAATGTCTAAGGTTAGGTCTGTACCTAATTTACCCCTCCAAGACAATCATTAACTGTTCTATGTAGGGGTCCTTATTTGTTCTTAAGGTCTTAACAAAGGGGGCGGGGAGATGGAATGCAAATGGAGGGGAGAGACAAACTGGTCTAATTCATCATTCCCACATTGCATGACCTGACCTTAGACATTATGGTTGGATGCATAAGGGGTCAAGTCTATATTCATACATTGCATGTGAAGCAAGTTGACTTGAAAATCGGGCACGCCATTATAGGCAGTAGAAACTAGAAAGTTGTAACTAACTTGCTAACCTTGTTGAGATAATTCATCTGGGTGACAACACATGTCGCGACAACAATCATAAAAAACCACGTCTCTGGGTAGACTAACTGGTTATTTCCCTCAAATGACAATTTCAATGAAGTTCCAAGGGCTTTAACGCTCATCACCTGCACATCAAACACAGAATTTCAACCTATAATCCACTGATAACAGCACAACATAAACGTACATGACGTACACATTCATCAGATAGAAGGATGTTCCAAATGAACACCTTCAAAAGAAAGTTAAAAGACAACAAATAACAATAGTAATGGATCACAAAGCAAATGAAAATTTCTCCTACACCTTACCAAGAAAGAGATCAACCAACCATTTAACCCAATCCATATCCCTTGAGCAAATTTTTAGACATTTATTTCCAAATAAATTTTAGGTCGCGAAAGAAGGCCCACAATAAAAGCATTCTAAGGTTTAAATGATTCAAATTGCATGATCACTCAACCATTTTCGACAAGTAAACGAGACGCGCCTAGACAGAGAAGTAAATGATATTTGTTAGATGGAAAAATGGAAAAACGGAGAGAGAGTAGTAAAACTTAGGTTTCAAACTCTATTTTCTTTATTTGTGAGTTGAGTAAACATCGTTGGGTGTCTTTTTTATTGCAGGGTTGAGAGTCGTGTGTCGCGTCCATTTCAATTGGTTCATTCAGATATTTAGAGCCCTAGGTGGATTCCTAGTATTTTTGGTTTTTAGTATTATGATTTTTTTATTGACGATTTCTCTCGTGTTACGTACTTTTATCTTATGAGAGAGCGATCAGAGTTGTTTTCAACTTTTAAGTCATTTTAAAATCAAAACGCACGTGAATATTTTCATACAACTTTGTCTCAATTTTTAGATGACCATGGTATTCTTCATCAGCCCTCTTGTGTACCTAGAATAAAATGGGTTGCGAATGCAAATCCGTCATTTATCTGAGGTTATGCGCATATTGTTATTTAATGTAGGTTCCTAAGTACTACTAAGTCTTATTGGAGTGATACCATCCTCGATGGACCTACAACAAAATGGGATTGCCGAATGCAAATCCGTCATTTATTTGAGGTTATGCGCGCATTGTTATTTAATGTAGGTTCCTAAATCTTATTGGAGTGATGTCATTCTTACTACATGTCATTTGATCAATCGATGGCCCTCCACTATCCTCGGGGGTCAGATACCTCATACAATCTTATTTTCTGACCGCCCTTTACACTTCTTACCACTTCGGATTTTTGGGTGCACTTATTATATTCATGTTTTAGATCCTAGGATGGATAAACTAGATCCTCGAGCTATTTGGTGTGTCTTTCTGGCTACTCTCGCACTAAAAAAGGGTATAAGTGTTACTCTTTGTACCTTCGTCGTCATTATATATGTGCATATGTTACATCTAATGATCTTTACCTTTTTTTCCATGAACCAAGGATTTTGTTGATCTCTCTTAGAGTATATTCCCCACAGCTACCTCTCCTGTGAAACCCTTGAAGGTGTATGTTCGTTGACCGACTGTTTAGTCCACCTCCAAGGCGCTTGCCACCTTGCCTCCTCCGTCTCGCGATCCGGAAGTTCTCCTCCATCACCATCAACTAACCTTTTCATTGCTCTTTGCTAAGGTACTCGCATCCACTTTCTCATTCTGTTTTCTATGATCATTTGTCTCTCTCCTTTCGTGCTTTTGTTGCTTTTGTATCTTTTGTCTCCATTCCTAATACTGCCCAAGAAGCCTTGTCTATACCTGAGTGGCAGTCAACTATGGAGGCTAAAAGGTCTGCTCTTCATGATAGTGGCATTCAGAAGTTGCTTCCTCTTTCTCAAGGAAAGTCTATTGTCGTTGGATCTCTATTGTTAAATATCATTCAGATGGCTCCATTGAGCTGTACAAGGCTCTCCTTATGGCCAAAGACTATACCCAGGCATATGGTGTTGACTAAATTGATACTTCATCTATGTGGCCAAGATTGGTTCTGTCCGGATCCTTATTTCTCTTCTTGTTACTCTTGGTTGACCCTTGTCTCAACTAGATGTCAAAAATGATTTCTTACATGGTAATCTCTCCGAGGAGTTGTATATAGAGAAACCTCTTGGATTTGTTGCTCAGGGGGAGGGTTCTTCAATGCGTCGACTTCGCAAAACTCTTTATGGTTTCAAACAGTCTCCTTGACCCTAGTTTGGCAATTTAGTAATGTTATGGTTTGAAATAGTCACTCTCATTCTGAGCACTCTGTCTTCTATCTATTATCATATCGAGAGAAAATCCTATTAGTTGTGTATGTGGATGAAATCATTATTAATGGGGATGATCAGCAAGGTATTGATGATTTGAAACAATTCTTACAACGTCAGTTTCATACTAAAGACAAAGGCAAGTTACGGTATTTTTTGGGTATTGGGTGGCAAGATCCAAGGATGGTATCAATCTATCACAAAGGAAGTATGTATTGGATATTTTGAATGAGACTGGATTGTTATGATCACGGCCTACAGAGACACTTATGGATCTGAATTTCAAGCTTTGCGTTGATAGGGGGAGCTACTTTGTCATCCGGACTAGTATCGTGGCTTGGTTAGCAAGTTGAATTACATCATCATTACTCGTCCTGGTACCTCATTTGCTGTTAGTACAGTGAATCAGTTTATGTCAGCTCCTTGTCTTCCGCATTGAGAAGCAACTTTTCATATTATTAAGTATCTTAAGGCTCATCCTAGACATGATTTGTTTTATTGTTCTAGCGGTCATCTTCGTGTTGAGGAATTTATTGATACTGATTGGGCGGGATCACCATTGGATAGACGATCAACAATTGGCTATTTGTACTTTTGTCGGTAGCAATCTTGTTACTTAGAACTGGAAGAACAAGAAACAAAGGGTCGTTCCGAGGCCTAGTGCAAAAGTTGAGTATAGAGCCATGACTTGTACTATATGTGAGATTGTACGGGTGTGATCTTTACTCAAGAAATGAGAGTTTGGTGTGAAGTTGCCCACACCTATGTACTTTGACAATCAAGCAACAATTCATATTGGTTTGAATCCCTTGTTTCGTGAGAGTTGAAGATGGTGTGTTGGCTACCCCTTTTGTCTCTACACGAGCCCAATTAGCTGATATTTTGCTAAGCCTTTATTCAAACTATATTAGAACTATTGTGTAACAAGTTGAGACTTTGTGATATTTATTCTCCAACTTGAGGGGAAGTGTTAGATAAATATAGTGTCAGGTAGTGTGAGAGAAGTTTAGTCATTTATCATTATTGTTTTTATTAGTGTACTCCCTCTATCTATATATTGAATAATATGTGTGTAGGGTGCACAATAAACCCTAAACACTTTTCTCAACTTACAATTTTCTGGAGAAAACTCCGCCTGAGACGTTCTTAAAGCCTTATCTTTAGACCTCAGCCGGTCCCAAGCTCGGATAAAGGAGGAGGGTTGTGCGTTAGGTAGCTGACAGCCAGCACATAAAAAGACCCGTTAGATCCCTATGACATGAATCCTAAACTTACAACGAGAAATGCTAGGGCGTTTCCTTTAAGCGACGCGTTGTGCCTGCCTTCGGGTGCTTCGAAAAATGAGCAAGGGGCGCCACATCGGCGCCCGGGTGTGGTGATAAGTGAGCAAGGGTTCCCGCGTGTGCCTGGACGAGCGCGGGTAAAGAGGCTAGCCCAGAACTATAGGATCCGCTTAGCAACTTGGAATATAGGGACCTTAACGGGTAAGTCTATGGAGCTAGTTGATACCATGATTAGGAGGAGGATTAGTATAGCTTGCCTGCAGGAGACTAAGTGGGTAGGGGAGAAGGCTAGAGAGATAGAGGATACAGGGTATAAGCTCTATTATACGGGTGTGGATAGACATACAAATGGGGTTGGTATCGTAGTAGATAAGCACCTTAAGGATTCGGTAGTCACAGTCACGAGGAAAGGAGATCGGATTATTTTAGTTAAGCTTGTGATTAGAGAGAGTATAATTAATGTTATTAGTGCTTACGCACCCCAAGTAGGCTTGGATGATCTTACTAAAGAGAAATTTTGGGAACAGATGGACGACGTGGCTCAAGGGATACCTTTGGGGGAGAAGCTTTTTATAGGAGGTGATTTCAATGGTCATGTGGGAGTGCAGAAGCAGGGGTATGAGAAGGTACATGGTGGATTTGGATTTGGAGACCAAAATGAAGGTGGTAGGAGGATTTTGGATTTCGCGGTAGCCCTTGATCTTATAGTGGGGAATACTTTCTTTAGAAAGCGTGAGGAACATTTAATTACCTTTAAGAGTGGAGTCAATAGAAGCCAAATAGACTACTTTCTTGCAAGAGGCACCGATCGGTTGCTATGTAAGGATTGTAAGGTCATTCCCGGAGAGTGTCTAGTGGCACAACATAGACTTTTGGTGTTAGATATTGGCCTCAAGGGAAATAATAGACCGAGAAAGGAAACTAGATGCCCACGGACTAAATGGTGGTTCCTAAGAGGGGAGAAACTAAAGGTGTTCAAGGAACGAACATCCCAAGAAATGGAGTGGGGAATGGAAGGCGATAGTGATAGTATGTGGAGGACAATGGCCGATGGTATTAGAAGGATATCGAAAGAAGTTCTCGGAGAGTCAAAGGGGAAAGGTCCAATTTCTAAGGAGACATGGTGGTGGAATGACGAGGTTCAAACCATGGTAAAAGCCAAGAAGGAATGTTTTAAGAAGTGGCAAAAGGACCGGAAGGTGGAAAATTTTCAGCAGTACAAGCAGGCTACCAAGGAAGCTAAGAAAGCCGTTAGAGATGCTAAGTTGAAAGCCTACGAGGATTTTTACGCTAGACTTGATAGTAAAGACGGGGAGAGGAATATCTATAAACTCGCCAAGCTGAGAGAAAGGAAAGCTAGAGACTTCTCTCAAGTTAAGTGTATAAAAGGTAGCGATTCAGTAGTGTTGGTGAAAGATGAGGATATCAAGGATATGTGGAGGACGTATTTCGAGAAGTTGTTAAACGAGAAACATGAAGGAGGTTTTGGTGAGGAGGAAGTTGATGTTCCTAGCGAGAAAATGGAATCGGAGGATACAAAAGTCCGAAGTGGCCAAGGCTTTGAAGAAGATGAAACCGGGTTGGGCCTTAGGACCATATGGCATTCCTATTGAAGTGTGGAAAAGCCTAGGTGATTTGGGGGTGACTTGGTTGACAAAGCTGTTCAACAAAATTATGTTATCTAGGAGGATGCCAGACGAATGGAGGAGGAGTACCTTAGTACCTATCTACAAGAACAAAGGGGACATTCAAAATTGCAACAACTATAGAGGTATTAAGTTGATGAGTCATACGATGAAGTTGTGGGAAAGAGTTATGGAGCATCGTTTGAGGATGGTGACTATGGTGTCGGAGAAACAATTTGGGTTCATGCCTGGGAGATCGACCATGGAAGCTATTTACCTACTAAGAAGAGTGGTAGAGAAACACAGGTCAATGAAGAAGGATCTTCATATGGTCTTCATAGACCTAGAAAAGGCTTATGATAGGGTGCCCAGAGACATTATATGGGGGGTTCTGGAGAGAAAGGGAGTAACCAAAGGGTATATCGATGTTGTTCGAGACATGTATGAAGGTGTTGTCACTGCCATTAGATCACCAGCAGGGGAGACGAGTGAATTTCCCATCACAATAGGATTGCACCAAGGGTTAGCCTTGAGCCCTTACCTTTTCGCTTTAGTTATGGATGAATTGACTAGTCAGATTCAAGAGGATATTCCATGGTGTATGTTGTTTGCAGATGATATCGTCCTCGTAGATGATACTGCTAGCGGGGTTAATGCTAAATTAGAAATTTGGCGGGATGCACTAGAGTCTAAGGGCTTTCGGATAAGTAGGAGTAAAACTGAGTATATGGTTTGCAAGTTTAGTGATACCAGAAGTGCGTACGAAGAAAAAGTGATGATTCAAGACCAGGAGATACCAAAGAGTGACCGTTTTAAGTATTTAGGCTCTATTATTAGTCAAGATGGAGAGATTACGGATGATGTGACCCATAGGATCCAAGTGGGGTGGCTCAAGTGGAGAAGTGCTACTGGCGTACTGTGCGACAAGAGGGTACCCACAAAGTTGAAGGGAAAATTCTATAGAACTGCTATAAGACCAGCGATGCTTTACGGGACAGAATGCTGGCCTATGAAGAAACAACAGGTGACCAAGATGAGTGTAGCGGAAATAAGAATGTTGAGGTGGATGTGTGGTAAGACTAGACGAGATAGGATTAGAAATGAAACAGTCCGCGAGATGGTAGGCGTAGCACCTATAGACGAGAAGTTGAGGGAAAATAGGCTTAGGTGGTTTGGGCATGTCTATCGTAGACCTACGGATGCAATAGTTAAGAGAGCGGATAGGATAGCTTTGCATAGCAATGCTCCGGGGTGGGGAAGACCCAAATTGACATTAGATGCGGTAGTGCGCAAGGATTTAAGTCTACTAGGGCTAAGTGAGCAAGCAACACTTGACAGAACTCTTTGGAGGAAAATGATTCATGTAACCGACCCCAATTGATTTGGGACATAAGGCTCAGTTTGGTTTGGTTTTAGTGCGCAAGGATTTAAGTCTACTAGGGCTAAGTGAGCAAGCAACACTTGACAGAACTCTTTGGAGGAAAATGATTCATGTAGCCGACCCCAATTGATTTGGGACATAAGGCTCAGTTTGGTTTGGTTTGGTTTGGACAATTTTCTGGAGAAATCAAGAATTTGTCACTTGAATTGCAAGAAACTGAAATACAAAGATGCCCATGAAAGACATGCATAAAATTTGAATCCTTAAAATTGATGACATTTTAACACAAAATGAAAGAAATTCTGGTATTTTGAGCAGGAAATGATAAGTTACATTTTAACAAAATCAAGCTGGTAAATGGTCCTCAAAATCTCGTTATCTTGATTTTGTTTGTTGCAAACCAAAGAAGTTTGTTCTTCTTTGATTTACTTCCCAAGATTCCACCTCACCGAACATGGACTTGAGAAATCGATTCAAGCTATACAAGTTTTCATTTGTTTGTTGTAGAATTGTTCTAAAATTAGGACCACTGCAAGTTTGTTCAGTTTTGGCACAACTTGAACATGATGGTTTGAAAAGAAAGAAACACATATTACACAATGTAATGTTGGATCAGAAAGAAAATGCAACCCAGCAGCAGTTCAAAACATTTACCGAAAGAGAGCCCATCAATGAACAAATTCCAGTGAAAACCATCACATTTGTGTTCCCGCATTGAGGTGCGAAATAGAAGATCAGAATGAATACCAACACGATGACTGATCCAACATATAGCAAAAAGGCTGAAATTGAAAGAAAATGCACAGTAAGTCATTTTATATATACTACAGCAGATATAAAATTCCAGAAGGGCTTTCTTCTAACCTGGCTGAGCTGCCATTGTCCATATTTCTTGAACTGAAGTTATAGGACGCTCTTGTGGTGCATGGACGACAATTATGACAGAACCGGCTATACACATCACACCCCCTAAAACCCCTAATTGGTGCAACCTCTCCTTCAAGATACAGTGAGCCAATACAGCACTGAAACAAATCACACAAGAGTTGAGAAAAAAACCATTCATCAATATGACATAAGGTAAAACCACAAAAGGTATAAGAAATGAAATGAAAGACAATGCCAATGAATTACCTTACGATTATACTTAATGCACCAAGAGGTGTTACTAGAACTGCAGGGGCAAATGCATATGCCACAAAGTTTGCAACTTCTCCAATAATCACTAAAAGAAAATAACAGGAAAGGAGATATTCTGGCAAGAGTCAGTGGAAGGCCAAAAGTTGCATCAAAGATAACTGTTGCTACCTAAATCAACTGGGTGATTGCAAAGAAGAGGAAAAGGAAAAGGGCTCAAATATGTGAAAGATAGTAGAGAATTAGAAGTTGCAGTCAATATAAACCATACTTTTATTATTGGAGGAACCATCCAAAACCATAAATTGTATCAATTACGATGTTGAGCCTACTTGTACAACAATACGATAACTGAAATAATGAGAATTGGAGAATAAGAAACTTGACCCAAATTCAGAAAAAATCGAAACTACATTGCATAGAAAGATCATCAGAAAGATTATGAAACGGACGAGAAAAAAAAGGAGCGGGGAAATGAATCTTACTTGTGATCATGCCCAACCACCAAAGAGGCTCCAGAAGATATGAATGCCCACCAACACCTAATTAAAATGAAAATAAAAAACATACCCACTTGTAAAAATCCAAAACCCAGAAAGGAAAATAAAGAATTCAGATAAAATCCAACGAAAATGAGGTATCAAAATCACCAGCTCTGACACCAGAAGCAGCGGCTGCTCTTCTGAGGCCTTTCTTCTTGATAATGAAGCTCGCTCCTATGAAAGCACTTGACGAAAGAGCCAACAAAAACCCAATTAGATTATCTTTCGAGAAACCCATTATGGAATGAATCTCTCTCGTCCCTCTTTTCCTCTTCTGTTCATCGAGATATTCGAATGTGTTCGCATCATCGTACCCAATCAGTACATATTTGTCGTGCCATTTGTAGTTCAGAGTATTGGCAAACAATTTTCATGTGAATACATCCACCTAATTGATTCGTATACGAACAAGCAATAGTGTCCTTTATTGCAATCAATCGCAGGCTTTCATTTCCAGGTCATTTCTAGGGAAACGAGGGAATGAATTCCTCTCCCCTCTTGACTTCTTATTTTGGCCTAAATAAATTATTAGTATATTTTTTATCTTTATCTTTTGTATTTTTAGTTATGAATTTAATTTTTGTAAACTTATCAATTCGTCTTGAAAATAATTTTAAAATTAGGAAATTATATTTAAAAGTTAAAAAAATTTACCAAAGAAGAAAATAATTCAAAACAGATAAATAATTTTAAAATCTTTTTATCTTTTTTAAACTTTTTAAAATTTTATTTCATATTTTTTATTTCTTAAAAACCTCTCTTCGAGACTAAGTAATAATTCACAAACATTTGACGTAAAATTCAAAATGCAAAAGTTTTTCATTTAATGATAAAAAATAATTTTTAAAAAATCAGGTCAAATTTAGTTTGCTTTTGAGCTCTTTGTAGATTCAACTCAAACCATTTATCTTTAAGATCATTGTAACATTGACCATGTTAAAAATTAAATTAACTAGATCAGTTGATATGTTTGAAAAAGTGTATAACACTAGATCGGAATACATTTAATTTATTTATCTTAAAATAAATAAATTTCAAAATTATAACGATTGGTGTTTGACTGATTTAATTTTTAACATGATCAATGTTCGCAATAAACTTTAAAAAGTAAACAATTTAATTTATCAAAATAAACATAAAAAGATTTTACAAATGTACAAATTAAACAGTCTAGTTAATTTTTTTGAATTGAAAACAATTCCACTATTTTTCTTAGGCTCACATGGACGGTATGGATGCCCCTATCTTTTTTTTTTTAATGACTCGAAGTGTGTCGATCAATTTACAAGAACCTTGACTAATTTATGGCGATCAATTTATTGAGGTTGTAGTGCAGTTTCTTCTAATGCGGGCAAAATAACATAATTTTGTTCGTTTTGCCTTGGAACCTACATCGTTTTAATTTATGACGCGAATTGTTATCAAAATACATGGGGATCAAACGATATAATTTCGAGAGCAAAACTACGTCATTTTATCCGCACTACATGTGCTCTCGAGACTGTAGTATAATGTCTTGTAATGTGGCCAGAAGAATGTAATTTTATCCATTTTGTCTTTGAAACTACATCATTTTAATTTATTACGTGAATTGTTATCAAAATACATGAGGATCAAAACGATATAATTTTGAGAGCAAAACGGACAAAACTACGTCATTTTGTCTGCACTACATGTGCTCTCGAGACTATAGTATAATTTCTTGTAGTGTGGCCAAAAGAACGTAATTTTATCCATTTTGTCTTTCAAACTACATCATTTTAATTTATTACGCAAATTGTTATCAAAATACATGAGGATCAAAACGATGTAATTTTGAGAGCAAAACAGACAAAATTACGTTATTTTTTCTGCACTACATGCAACTGCACTATAACCTCCCTAAATTCCCGTTCAGGAGCTCAACTAAAATTAGAACAAAATACTGTATAAAATGATCTCATATAAATTAAAAGCACCTGCAATCTTTCTTTACTATGAATAATTTATTGCTTTCTATTTTAATAGTTGATATACCTTGATACACTCAATTACAGTTGAGCTAAGTACGTATCATTTGTCATGCATGATGATTGCATGTTTGGACTTTACTGCAACAAATTCGTACTATTTTTTTTATTTTGTAAATTAGCTTACATATTTTGTACTTCATTATTATGGGGTCCTTTAATATGTGTTCTAATTTAAAAAAAATGGTAATAAGAAGATGAAGAAAAAGTCAACTAAAAAATGCAAATTTATTGAACTTGGTCAAATATTTTCCTTTGGTAATAATTTTTTAGAAATTTGGTCAATTCTGAATTTGCTAAGATTTTAAATCAACGACCCAGAAAATAAATAGAAATTGAGGGAAATTAATAAAGAATCCTCCAGCACAATGCTAAATAATTTCTCCATAAGTTTATACCTAAAAAAAAGCTACTAAGAGCATTTAAGTAGGGGTAAGCAAACCCGAAAACATTGAATCGGTTGAAAAATCGCGTTCAGTTCGTTTGGAAAATAGTTCGGTCAATTTTGATTTTCTAAAAAAAAATTCGATTTGTCGGTTCAGATTCGATTTTTCCATTTTCTTAATTAAACTGGCCAAGTCGAACTAATTTTTTTCAATCAATCTGTGTCGTTCATTTTCATCCAATCCAAGGTTGAAATATGTATTAAAACCCTAAATAAAGTACAAAGTATTTGGTTAGTTTCCATAATTGATACTTTTATTTCTCATGCATAACATTTAGCCCAAAATATTTTTGTGGGCTCAAAATAAAGGCCTGTTCGGAGAACCTGAAAAACCAACCGGGCAGACTTAGCCTAAACCAACACTTATAGGCCTGTTCCTCATAGTTAGTTTATTCTTCTTTGGGCTTTAGTCCCATCCCTTTCGATGCTATCCAGATCTTCTCTCTAGTTAGAGCTTTTGTTAAAGGATCCGCAATATTATCTCCAGTTTTTACATAGTCAACACTTATAGTGCCACTTGTAATGTATGATCTCACAGTACTGTGTTTTCTTCTAATAGATCTGGATTTTCTATTATAATATTTATTCTGCACCCTACCAATCGCAGCAGTGCTATCACAATGATTCAAGACAGGTGCATAGGTTTTTCCCACATGGGAATTCCAGACAAAAGATCACGTAACCAACCTGTTTCTTCACTAGCTGAGGCTAAAGTTATTAACTCTACCTTTATGGATTTAGCAATAATCTGTTGTTTTTTAGATTTCAAACATATTGCTCCACCACCTAAAGTAAATACATAATCAGTGGTAGATAATGAATCACCTGATAAGGTGTTCCAATCAGCATCACTTTATCCTTCAAGAACAGCAGGATACTTCTGAAACACTAAATCATAGTTCATAGTTCTTTTTAGATACCTCATTAAACGAGTCACTGCATTCCAATGTTCAACATTTAGTTTACTAGTAAATCTAACTAGTACGCCCATTGCATAGGCTACATCAGGTCTAGTACAATCAGTGGCATATCTAAGACTACTGATAACACTTGCATACACTTCTTGATTATAAATTTCATGATCATGTTTGGTAGGAAATAAGTGTATACTAGGATCAAAAGGTGTACTAGCAGGATTACAATCAAAATAATTAAATTTTGTCAATATTTTTTCTATGTAATGAGATTGATCAATAAAAATACCATTAGAAGTTTTAGAAATTCTCATATCAAGAATCATATTTGCTTCTCGAAGATCTTTCATATCAAAACAAGTTTTAAGCAAAGTCTTGGTAGAATTGATAACATCTAAATTTGATCCAAATATTAAAAGATCATCAACATACAAACAAATTATAACATGGGTACCATCCAATAATTTATAATATATACATTTATCACTTTCATTTGTTCTAAAACCATTAGAAAGTAAACTTTGATCAAATTTTTCATGTCATTGCCTAGGTGCTTGTTTTAAACCATATAATAATTTTAACAATTTACACACTTTGTGCTCATTACTAGGTAATATAAAATCCTCAGGTTGGTCCATATAAATTTTTTCTCCTAAGTCACCATTTAAAAATACAGTTTTTACATCCATTTGATGTATCAACAAATCATGTATAGCAGCTATAGCAATTAGTAATTTAATTGATGTAACCTTAGTGACAGGAGAAAAAGTATCAAAAAAGTCAATGTTTTTTTTTTTGTTTGAAACCTTTAGCTACAAGTCTAGTTTTATATTTTTCTATAGCTCCACAAGGTTTATACTTTTTTCTAAGAATCCACTTACAACCAATAGTCTTACAACCAGAAGAAAGGTCCACAAGTTTCCAAGTATTATTAGAAATCAAAGAGTCCATCTCATCGTTGATGGCTTCTCTCCAAAAATCAGACTCGGTAGAGGATAAAGCTTCTTCTAAGGAAATAGGTTTGCCTTGAACATTATATACATAATAGTCAGAACCAAAATTCTATAAGCCACACTATTTAGTGAATATCCTAAAAATACACATGTAGAAACCTTTTTACCAAGTTTAGGTCTTTTAGGATCTGATAGCCTCACATAGGCTAAACAACCTCAAACTCTAAAATAATTCACACTAAGTTTATATTTTTTCCACAACTCAAAAGGTGTTAGAAAAGTCTTTTTATGAGGTATTCTATTCAAAACAAAATTTGACGATAAAACGGCTTCACCCCTTAGATTTTTAGGAGCCCCACAACTAATGAGCATTGCATTGGTCAAATTAATAAGGGTTCTATTTTTTCGTTCGGCTACATCGTTTAGAGGTCGGAGAGTAAGGGGGAGTCACTTCATGAAAAATACCAAGAGATTGAATATAATTATTAAGGGCAAGTGAATTATACTCTTCACCCCTATCACTTCTAAACTTTTTAATTTTTCTATCAAATAAGTTTTCAACTTCTTTTATAAAAACAGTTAATTTTCCAAAAGCATCACTTTTATTTTTTGAAAGATACACATATGAATATTTAGAATAATCATCTATAAAAGTGATAAAATAACGGTTACCACCTCGTATTAGGATACCTTCAAATTCGCAAAAGTCACTATGAATTAGGTCTAACAAATCATTGTTCCTTTCTACACTTTTAAATGGCCTCTTGGTCATTTTAGTCATACTACAAATTTTACATTTTTCTAATTCATTATCAAGCTTAGGAATCAAACCAAGATAGCTCATATTCTTCATGTATTTACTATTTATGTGACATAATCTACCATGCGAAAGATCAACACAAGAAGCAATATAAGCAGAACTTGAATTTTTATTCATCTCAACATTAAGTTTAAACATACCATCACAAGCATAACCCTTTCCAACAAACATGCCCTTTCTAGATAATACATATTGTGATATTGATCAGCCTCAAAAACTTGTTTGAAACCAGCCTTATTCAAGCGAAAACTAGAAACTAAATTCTTTCGAATATTTGGAACATGTAGAACATCTTTTAGAGTTACTTCTTTTCCGGAAGTAAATTTTAAAAGAATCTCTCGATTACCCACCACTTCAATATTGTGAGAATCACCAAGTATTATTTTCTTTTTATCATTCAAAATGGAGTAGGTCTTGAACCAAGTTCTATCAAAGCAAGCCTTGTAGCCCCTGAATCAATCCACCACCCTTCCGAGCCTTCGAGAATATTAACCTCGGTAATCATAGCCACAAGCGGCTCTTCAGTCACATTAGCTTGAGCCGTAGGACCATACTTGCGGAATTTGCATATTCTCGCAAAATGTCCAGGCTTACCACATATAAAACATGCATAATTATTATTGTTGTTGTGGTTTTTATTCGGGATTTTCTTAGAAGGGGGGCCTTGGTACTTTTTGTGTTTCGAAAAATTCTTGAATTTTGACTGGTTTCCATAAGGCCTATTTTTCATGTTCTTTTTATAAGCCTAAAATGAGCAGTTTGCTTGGAATGGATATTTGGATTATTATCATTAGCAGATAATAAGTTTACCTTTGACTCATTACCTCCAATTGATTCAAATTTTTTATTTTGGGCCATTGCCTCCTCTTCACTCTCAAGCGGGTGATTAGGGCCTCAATAGTAAGCTCCTTCTACTTGTGTCTCAAAGTCTTTGCATATTCCTTCCAAGAATCCGGCAACTTGTCTATGATGGCTGAAACTTGCATTTGTTCATCAACTTGTATGCCTTCGGAACGGACTTCATGCATGTGCAATCATTTGGAGATCATAGACTTGATCTACAACTGATTTGCCTTCAACCATCTGAAACCTGAAAAATCGACTGCATGCATATTTTTTGGATCCCCCTTCTTCAGTATCGTACTTTTGACGTAGAGCCTTCCAAATCTTTTTTGCCGAAAAATAAGATTGATCATAGTAATCATATAACTCGTCAGAAAGACAATTAAGTATGCAATACAAATGATCTTTCTCCCACTTTTGGATATCATTATTATGACGAGAAAGATCATCTTCACTCATGCCTTCAGTTTTCTTTTTCTTTGGATTTTTCTCAGTCAAGATATACCCCACGTTTAAAAGTGTAAGATAAACAAGAGTTTTTTGTCTCCACCTCTTAAAGTGAGCACCACGAAAACGGAATGGCTTGTTAAGGTTACCTGTTCTGGTGGTGTTCGTCACTGAGCTACCATTCACAATCGATGAATTTCCGTTCTCCATTAAATATCATCTCAAATTGTTGGAATCAAATGGAGAAATATTACCTTCTTTTTTTTTAATCAAGAAATTACTGACAAGAAGGTGGTGGAGATTGAGGCACGGACTATGTCGCTCTCTTGAGAGGATACGCGCCGTCTACGGAGGATCTTCGGTGTAATAGACTGCAAATTGCACGCCGCTCCCAGGATACAACAAGCCCAACCACTAAGTTGAACATCCTCACAAGTTTACACTACTTGTGGGATTAGAAACTCTTTCCTTTTGTACTTCCTTTTTTTCCAGAACAACGTATATATAAGATAACAAATACCAAGTTTATATATACGCACATGTGCTTGTCAGCATGTGCACGGGTCATAGAAGTGCAATCAAGTTTATGGCACAATAAAACCTGATTGAAAAAAAACGTGCAAACATCATGACAAAGGTTTATGACACAAAAAAACTTGATAGAAAAACATTAAATAGAAATCATATATAATGTTTTCCCAATTTAAGTTTTTCCACAACCTGAAACTTTCTAACGGCTAGAAATCAAGTTTTTTAATATAAAAATCATTTAAAACAAAAAGAAGTAAACGGAAGATTATAATGATGAGTAATTAGTAATTTGATTATTTTGTAAAAATACTCCAACAGAAATAACTTATGCGGGGATATAACAACTATACAAATCAGTACACCATAAGTCTTCCTTTCCAAAGAGGATAGTTTGGTTGATGTATTTCTAAGAAGAAACCAAAAAGAAACTCATTGCTTACCATTTAGAAACACAATGACATGTGCTGTCCAAGTGGGAGAATGTTATAATTATTCTTACTTCTGTAGACTAACATAGTCATTTTTCGAAAAACCAGATTTAGTTTGACTAAATCTATTTGGAGTATTTGTAGGCTCATTTTGGATTGTGATCACCATTTTGATGTTGGGCCATTTTGGTGAACCTAATTGTGGTTGTGTGCTTGCTTTTATTAAGTTGGGTCTAATGCATTTTGTTAATTTGGACTATATATAATGGTCTGTACCCTCATCCCATCTCTTTGGTTGGATGAAAGAAAGGATAGTTTCGTCTCTAATCATTTTGGGAGCCACCCTCATCTTCAAGCTTGGAATCTACTTTGAGTAATTTTAGCTAGAAATCATGGTATTCTCTAGACAATCTGAAAGTATGTTTTTATTAGGGTGTAAACATAACATGGATTGAAAGCATGTCTTAGAGATGTCATTGTGAATGTATTTCCAATAAGAATTTATGAACGCCTGCTTTTGTATTTCTGGTGTTGTCAAAACTTCTAATTTTCCCCCGTAGGTGACCTTTTGAGTTCCAAATGGTAATCCTTGTATGACGTATTGAGTTGCATGATAGAATTTATTTGTTGCTTTGGTGTTTCTTGGTTAACTCAGTCTTAGTAGTTTATGGAGTCTCGGTATGTAGATGAACAAAAATTTTCAGTACTCCCATTTAAAGTCCAAATGTGTGTATGTTGAAACCATCTTTTGTATCTCTTGTAAAAATTGAAAAGTGGTTCCTTGATTTCATTTGTTATTGTAATAGTAGAGTTTTGCCTTTGTGTATACCAATCAAAGTAGGTATGTGAAAAGACAGAGGCCTCAAGCTAAGGACGGTGGTTGGGCAATGAACAAAACACACACAAGAGCGAAGATTATGCAAGCAACAAGAAAGATATGCACACATAGTTAGGCAAAGAACTACCAATCCACAGCTCACACCAGATTTGTATACTTCAGGGGAAAAAGGTACAAGACAGACTACCAGGGTAGCCAAAAATATATCTCCTGTGGATTACATACAAATATGGTGTTGATCAAGTCCACTTTACTTGGGCTTCCAAAAACTTATTTTTGATCTCCATTCGATTCTATTTCCAATGCATTAGTTCTTTTCATTAATGCTCTATACAAATATATGACTTAACCACCTTCTTATCAGAGTATAAAAGATTGGATATTCTGCCGCAGCAAACTGTAACCTTTTAGAATGCATAATAGTTGTTATTAACCACCTTCTTATCAGAGTAGTTGTTATCGTGTCCTTGTTTTCTCGGTTTCTTTGGGCTTCATCTCCTTTGCTTTTGCTTGTTTTCGTGTCTCTTACGTTTTTGTAGAGTTGGGTTTCCTAATATGGTTTATTGCCGCAATGATAAACCTCTGCTATAACAAAATCAGAATTGTTTCCATATATTGCAGAATGTCAGTTTCCTAATATTTTTGGTGAAACGCGTTTATGATTGAGAGGATAGATTACTTATGTTTAATACTGTGTGAAGGCAAAGAATGCAGGTGTCACAAACACGTCAGCGATCCTGCATTTTCTCCACCATTGAAGATACTCTCTCCCTTATTGCATATCTGTACTTGTCTTGAAATTACTCTGATTTATTTGAAGGGAAACACATGCAAGAATGTGCTTTGCAAGTATGCACACAAGTAATACCTAGATTAGTAGAAGGTCCTCTCAAGTAAGAGATGTAGCCACACGTGAATTCCCAAATTTAGTCTCCCGCACACAATGTCAACAATACTCATGAAAGAACGATGAGAGATTAGGAACTCGACAGCTCTTAAGACTCATCAATGTTACCTGAAAGAGGCCTTGTGGCCGACTAACATCTAAAATTTTGAATTTTGAGTAGTGCGGTCGACCAAAACTCCTAGCATTTGGTCCACCAGCAAACAGGATAGGACCTTGCACTTGTCGACTAGTGATAAGAGGTGAATAAACCGAGATAAAGTCCGGTTGACCGACAAGATGTTTTGGAATTTCATCAAGAATCTAGACCTCCAATCGTCGAGGAAAATTGTAAGACTTGAATGGAACATAAGAGGAAAATTGTAGCAGAATCACATGATCAATTAAGAAAGGAGAAATGACTATACAATCCATATATAATATGGGTCAATGGATCATAAATTCTCTTCCCATTTGAATCTTCATCTCTCCTGTCTCCTCCTCCCACATAAAAAACATGCTGAAAAAGGAGTGACAAATAAACATGGGACAAAATGATAATTAGTTGCCCGTCGTGGCTCAAAACCCACAACCACAAGGTTAAGAGCCTTGTGCTCTACCAACCGAGCTAGATGGGCTTCTTGACTCCATCTAGTTCATTACCAGATTATAAATGTTCAACACCCAAACAATCAGTAGTCTTCTTGTGATCTGACTCAAAGATTAACAAGGAAAAGCTGGATTTTTGGGGGATTTTTTTGGACAATGAACTTGGGTTTTTGCCTTGAATTTGTGTTATCAATTTCATAACAGAAATATAAGCTCAACATGTTTAAGATGCATTCAGATCCGGATGAATTTGTGCTTTGTTCCTGACTTGGACATTTCATCCAGATGACTTGAATCATCCATCCGGATGACTCTGGGATTTTGGCATTTCATCTAGTTGACCTCATGCTTATCCAGTTGATCGATCATTGGAACTACGCCATTTATTCTTCGGTTGACCTCATGTCGGGGTTTATTTTATGGTGCAATATTATGCATGATTAAGGGTAGTGGTATAAGTAGACGATAGTTCTTACCTTGGACTGTTTGTCTCTCATTAGTTGTTGAAGTTGAATGGAACCCTATGACTCGTTATGAAAGAAGAATGATTGATGTGACACACGACATATGTGATACTTGAACTAGCCTCTACTGGAAAAAGTGCTAGGATATGAAATGATATATGAGCTAGCCTCCTTCCGGAGAAGTGCTAGGATATGAAATGATGTTATTCGTCTCCTTCCGAAGAAGTGCTAGGAAATGATATACTGTAACTATCCACGAAAGGGTGAAGTGCTAAGCAATGATGACATATCATTCGACGATGATGCATTAACATGATGTGAGAGCTGTGGATGGGTTAATGGCTTGGCTAATAAACAGATTGAAATTGTGAAATGGTAAAGTACGCTTTGCACGTTTACCTCGGTACTTCACTTATGTTTTTCACTCTTGCTTACTAGATTGCATTCTTGGTATGATTCTCTTCAATTTTCTTTTGATATTTAAAGTATCCGCATTTACTTCACATGGCAGATGACGTGTTCTTATATTCTTATTTCTCAAGGCTAGGTCTTGTATAAGCAACTTGGTGCTCTTACTAGTAATGGTTGACGACGACTTCTAATCCCTCGAAGCCGAAACTGCACAAACTGCATCTGATCTTTTTGTTTTTGGAATGGTTCATATATTCGTTAGATGAGGCTCGATAAACAATTTTTCCCACTTATTTTTGGGTTGGGCCTTGGATGAACTTTTTTAGACCTACACAATTGCATAAATTTATTTGTTCTTATGCCGTATAAATGCATCCTTTCGCGGAACCCTAATTATCAACTACCCCCTTCTACCATCGCCTCCTCTTCTCACATCTTTTGATCTTGTACCAATTTGGGAAAGATCCACAACCTGAGCTCTTAATTAACAAGATTCCACATTGGCATCTTGATCTTTGCAGGGGAGTTCTTCGAACTTCTAGCTTTTCTCGGGTGATTCTTAGGGAGGGTTTCTTGAATTTTGTCATCTGATGCCATTAGACAGGTAGATAGGCTTCCTTTATAAAGATTTCATAATTTTGAATTTCCTAGTATGGTATTTGCATTGTTAAAAATCACGGCTTTGCAACCTCCTTTGCTAAAGACTTGTTTCCAAAAATAGTTATTTGCTGTCAATTTGCAAATGCTTGATACGGCTAAAAGATCACTCTTTTTTTGTCTTTGATATGATTATGAAGCTCTGAATTCATCATGTCTTAAATTTAAAAGTTCAACTAGTGAATCACTTCTCATATTTGGCTATCAATATATCAACAAAAGATGGGATTGAAAAAAGGTAGAAATATGAAAATGAATATCTCTGGGTGCAGTATGAAAATGAAGTAGTTAAAAGTCTTGGTTTCAGAAGACAATTCGAGGAGATAATCACTTGTTAATTGACCATATACCGAAAGAAATGAATGAAACTAATCGTATTCGATGCCAAAGAATACCTAAACGTCCAGGTGCCTATTGGAGTGACCTTCTTGTCAAAAAGGTTTGTACTTTCCTTACATTGATTAAATTTTGTGTCTGTTTAAATCATATCATGGGTTTTTATGATTGATATGCATACTTTTGTGCATTTCAAGTTTTCTAAATGGCAAGTTGTTGATTTGATACTCTGGTGCTTGCCAAACACAGCCAAAAGGCACAATTAATGGAAGGGGTTGTTTGGGAGGATGGATTGGGTAGGTATGACTGACCAGACATGTCTGTAACTGGTCAAGACTTATGAAGACCAAATTTTTCTAGAAGTAATAGGTCAAGGTGGAGGGGTGACTAGTTAGGCATGTCTCAAATAAATTTTCCAATGGCAAAACCTGACCGGTCAGGATTGAGTCTCGACCGGCCACATTTAGTTATAACTATTTTTGTTGGATTAGATGGCAACAGTAAGAATCCTCTTGATCATTGCATATATTATTTTCTCAAACCAAGGCTATTCAGTGGATATTTGGGATTTACTTAGATGTGTTGATTCAGGATTGGTCTTGTTGCACTTGCATTGTCATGTGATATTGGTTAGAGTCAATATACATGCTCATGATTGATTGTGATTTCCGGATTGGTGTTTGCGTGATTTCATCGGTGTTATTCCGTAAAAGGTGACCGGATAAGGTGTGGCCTGTTGGTGCTAGTCCGAGATCCCTACTATGGGGTAAAGTCACTTGATGAAAGGTTGTAAGTCTGGGCTGGAGTGATCCTGTCGGTGACAAATCGTGAACTCAACATTGGGGTTAAAGTCATTCGTTGTAAGTCTATAAATTACTCTCGGTTCAAGTCTGAGGGTGCGCTGGTTCGAGTCTGGGCAAGATAGGTTGCATTGGTCGCATGAGATGCATGTGATTTCGTAAGTCGGTCAGGTTGTTGATTTGCTTGTGAATAGAATACTCATTGTATAAATTAAATCATTAATGTTTTGATGCAAGATGTTTTAGACTGCTCTAATCTCTTATTTACCATGCATTGTATACGAGCTTCAACTTATATTGTAGGGTTAAATCATTTTACAGGAGATGATGTTGTGCCTAGAGGATAGAGCTCAGAAGATTGAAGAGTAGCATAGGTTCTTTTTCTGTTATAATTAGTTTGGGACTTGTTGATTAAATTTAGTGGATTCTTTTGGTTTATTTATTCATGTTTTGGTGTCACTGATGGTTATTTTGTTGCTCAATTCATGATTCGGGGTGTGACACCAACTGACCACCACCGCCAAAAAACTCCAAATTATTGATAATTATTTAATTTAGAAAACAATTTAAAACTTATTACTGGAACAGTCCTCATATTTATAACAAGATTTATACTTTTCAAATTACATCCAAGCATCTGTTGACATCCCTTATAAAACCAGATTTCCTTAATTTAGGAAAATGTGATTAATGACATCCCATATAAAACTAGATTTCCTTTATTTAGGAAAATATCATTAATGACATCCCATATAAAACTGGATTCGCCAAAGAGAATGTCATTAAAGAAAATCCCCAACCAGATTTTACTGATGCTATTTAAACATAACATTTTCTAATGAGAAATTCAAACTTCCTTTCCTCTGTATCTCAGCTACCACGCTTGCTTCTCTTCCTCAATCACCCATCGGAGTGTGTCCATCAAATATATCCATACCCATGGTGGTTGTGGATTTGGGCAAATACATTGTCTGTAGATGACAACACTTGTAGAGCAATTCCTCTCCGCCACTATCCACTTTGGACGTGGACTCTTTTGTCATTTCCAAGTGCTTCCATGGTTGAAGACATCCGACGCCGAACAAGAAAAAATGTTTGTAAGAATTCTTCTTTTGAAATTGCACAAAGAAACTGATTTTACTTTCCATAGAAACGATCATTCTTCAAGACTTATGTTTTTCTTCATTGATGTATTTATATAAACGAATTTACGTTTGTATGTTTGTATCATAGCCAAAACCTACCTATTTCGTGTTTTTGGTGTCATTAAAATTCTACCCATATATGATCTCAGTTCCAAATTGTAGTTGAGTTACCCATTTTTTTTCTTCATGGCTTTAAGATGTTTTTAAAAATGCATGATAGAAGTTTATCTACTGCTTTGGTGTTTCCTCTATGACATTCTCTATAGGAAGTGGTTTTGAGATAAAATCCTAGTACTCAATAGGAAGTGGTTTTGCACATGTTAGACAGAATTTACTCATGGTAGAACAGAGGACTACAAAAGGTCTATTATACTTTATTGGTGATTTCGGTTGTTTTGAGAAAGGAGTTAGTACTTATATTTTGCAAATTGAGAAAAAAAGGCTGGCTATGGGCCCCCTCACCCATAACAGTCCAAACCCATCCCTAAACCCGGCCATCAAACAGAGCCTTAGAGGCTGCATGAGATGTTGTTATATCAACTGCAACTTTATTCTAGGACTTGACACTATATATACTTCGCTCAATACTTAGGCATTAACTCCAAGTATATCAACCTCAATATGTTGTTGATTTAACAGGTTAATGATTGTTAAAATTCCTTCTCTCCAAATAGAGTCAAGTATTTACTTAACATTGGTTTCAGCTGCAATTGGGAATCATTGGAATTTCTCTATTGCATTTTTGGAGTTTATTAGTGATAAAGAATTTTCCATTTTTGTGTATCACGAGAATCTATGGAACAATCATTTCATTACAATCTTTCGTCTTATTTTGGCTAAAAGTTGTGTGGATGTTTTAGTTAGATGTAGATTTTCCAACTGCAAGTTTCCTCCTACATGCTAAATTATGAAACACCGGTAGCTCCTCGCTCGTGGTCCTTCCTTGAACCCTGTTGGAGAGATAAGAAAAGTGTTTAGGGTTATCATAATCATAAGACGCACATTGTACTTATACTTAAATAGTCAAAACATAGTGTAATGACTCTTGTACTCTCACTCCCTACAAATCATTGTTAGAAATATAACTCCTCACATTCCCTCACAAGCTGGATCATAATATTACAAAGTCCAAGATTGTTACACAGAAACTCAAACCATGACTTAAACCATGGTTTGGCAAAGTTATTGCTAACTTAGCACATGTGCACAAAAGGAGTAGCTATCACACCCAAGGTTCGAAAGATCGATTTGATCAGTTTCGAGGTGTACGGGTTGTAGCATAACGATTGCGGTAAATAGAGACATGCTTTTTGTTAAAAACATTGCACAACATATTAAAAAATAATCGATGCTATATTTTTCACTTCAAAATAACATTTGTTGGGTTTTGTTTGAGAATTTTCAATATTTTTTTATACCTATACCTTTGTATTCTATATTTAGTGATAGCTTTAAGCCATTTTGCAAAATGGCTTCTTCATTGAGTTGTGTTCAAGATTTATAGTGCCTCAATTTAATGTTGTTCTGTGGTAAGGTGGGGTGTTGTTATAGACAGTATTGTTCCCCCTCCCTATTTCTTGTTCATTAATGATATTATTATTATTCATGTTTTAACGAATACAACTATTTGGAACTGCACGCCATGAAAATGGTATTAGTTGCTTGTCAATGGAAAGTCGAATTTGGATTCCCCACCTTGGAATCGAATTTGCTAATTTACAACGGAAAGTCACTTATCAAATCGTAGAAAAGCTTTCTTAGACTCGTTTCTTCATAGTTGTTGCCCAAAAGTTAGTTTACAAATAAAAGTTTATGCATTGAATCTGTCTCTCCTCTTGTCTGTTTTGTCCTCATCCATAGGAAAAATATTTACAAACATAACTCCAGTTGTTGCTCGAGGCTTCTAACTTGTAGCTATCCTTAACTTCACAATATTTTTGGTACCCTTCTAGCACCATTTGTGGTCTTAAGTTCATTTGGTATGCTTGTTTGCAGAATATGTTATCTAATTCCAGTTTTTAGATGTTTACTCTTTAGGCATGTTGGCTCTCTTGAGGCATAAGGAAATCAATCATTGTCAACACTAGAATTGGATGAATTATTTACTGACCATCACCCTGTGTTTTCACAACTTGATTATGACTGAGGCACTATGGATTGCATTTTATGTAGCAATATCAAGATCATGGAAACCATCCTCAAGGAAACCGAAACAAGGCCGTGGTTCGATCCTCCTCACGAGCTCCTATCCACAGTTGCGGACCGTTTAGGCATAATCGAGCTCCTCAGCTTTTGCGCACTTGTAAGGATTGGCATTCTTCTTGCTCCGCAGGCTCAGCTCCGATTGAATCTTGTTCAGATACTAAGCCTTGGTGTCTACTCCACCCGGAGGGAAACCCACAATGCATATTACTCAATCTATCTGAAAAAAATAATTACAACATCAACATCCCCGAACTAGAAGAATCAATTTGTCTCACATCGAATCATGGTTGGCTCTTGCTATTCAACAATGGATCAATCTTCCTATTTTGCCCATTTTCTCACGCAAGAATTGACCTCCCAAATTTCCCCCACTAGAAACTATTAGACCATGAAGGTAAGATTTCAGCTCACCCCACAATCGAGGACCACATAGTTTGTGTGATCAACCGAGTCGATGAACTAAGAATGGAGCTCAATTTTCTCAAGCAATGGGACAAAAAATGGGATACAGTCTATCACGAATGTCCTTGATGTAGCTTGAATACCGTTATGGGTGCTACTTTTTAGGAGGAATATTTCTACTTCTTGGACAAAGACAACAAGCTACTAACATACTCTTTGAAAATGAAGAAGTTGGAATTGTATAAGATAGTAGAATCGAGATTGTCTTCGTCCACTAGTGATTGTCTACGGTTTTTATATAAGAAGAACTATTTCCAGGGCAATTGGTACTTGAACGATTGGTTGAAGAATTGGGGGGAGAACGTTTCGATTTCTACTTGTGGGACTTTAGTAGAAGGATGCGATGATGATTGGGACACTGTTATTAACAATGAGAAGATCATTAGAGCTTCCAAAGACGACGAAAGGGTAAAGCTTAAATGGGTATGGATCCATCCTCGGTTCTTTCAAATTCCTCCAGATCAGAGCTGGTCTCTTTGAGAGCCGAGGATAGATCCATACCCCTTTAAGCTTTACCTTTTTGCCATCTCTGGAAGCTCCAATGATCTTCTCATTGTTAATAACAGTGTCCCAATCATCATCGCATCCTTCTATTAAAGTCCCACAAGTAGAAATTGAAACGTTCTCCCCCCAATACTTCGACCAATCGTTTGAGGACCAATTGCCTTGGAAATAGTTCTTCTTATATAAAAACCGTAGACAATCACTAGTGGACGAAGACTATCTCGATTCTACTGTCGTATACAATTCCAACTTCTTTATCTTCAGAGAGCATGTTAGTAGCTTGTTGTCTTTGTCCAAGAAGTAGAAATATTCCTCCTGAAAAGTAGCACCCATAACGGTATTCAAGCTACGTCGAGGACATTCATTTTAGACTGTATCCCATTTTTTGTCCCATTGCTTGAGAAAATTGAGCTCCATTATCAGTTCATCGACTTGGTTGATCACACAAACTATGTAGTCCTCGGATGTGGGGGAATCCAAAATCGTACCCACATGGTGTGATAGTTTCCATTGGGGGAAATTGTGAAGATCAATTCTTGCGCGAGAAAATGGGCAAAAAAGAAGATTGATCCATTGTTGAATAGGAAGAGCCAAACTTGATTCGATGCGAGGCAAGTTGATTCTTCTAGTTCGGGGATGTTGATGTTGTAATTATTCTTTTCAGAGAGACTTAGTAATATGCATTGTGGGTTTCCCTCCATATGGAGTAGAAACCAAGGCTTAGTATCCGGAGAAGATTCAATCCAAGCTGAGCCTGTGGAGAAAGAAGAGTGCCAATCCTTACAAATGCGCAAAAGCTAAGGAGTTCGATTATGCCTAAGCGATCCGCAATTGTGGATAGGAGCTTGTGAGAAAGATCAGACCATGGCCTTGTTTCGGTTTCCTTGAGGATGGTTTCCATGATCTTGATATTGCTACAAAGAAAGCAATCCAGAGGGCCTCAGTCTTAATCAAGTTGTGATAACACAGGGGTGATGGTCAGTAAATAATTCATCCAATGCTAGTGTTGACAATGATTGATTTCCTTATGCCTCAAGAGAGCCAACATGCCTAAAGAGTAAACATCTAAAAACTGGAATTTAGATGACATATTCAACAACCAGGCATACCAAATGAACTTAACACCACAAATCATGGTAGAAGGTTACCAAGAACACTATGAAGTTAAGGATAACTATAAGTTAGAAGCCTCGAGCAACAACTGGAGTTATGTTTGTAAATATTTTTCCTAAGGATGAGGACAAAACAGATGAGAGGAGAGGCAGACTGAATACATAAACTTTTATTTGTAAACTAACTTTAATTTGGGCAACAGTTATGAGGAAACGAGTGAAAGAAAGCTTCTGTAGGATTTGACAGGTGACTTTCCGTTGTAAGTTAGCAAATTCAAATCCAATGTGGGAAATCCAAATTTGACTTTCCATTGACAAGCAACTAATACCATTTTCATGGCGTACAGTTCCAAATAGTTGTATCCGTGAAAACATGAATAATAATATCATGAATGAATGAGAAATGGATGTGTGTGTGTGTGGCACCACCCCACCTTACCACTAAATAACATTAAATTGAGGCACTACAAATCTAGAACACAACTTCATGAAAAAGCCATTTTGCAAAATGGCTTAAAGCTGTCACTAAATATAAAATACACAGGTTTAGGTATAAAAAATATTGAAAAATTCTCAAACAAAACCCAACAAATTTTATTTTGAAGTGAAAAATATAGCATTGATTATTTTTTAATATGCTATGCAAATTTTTAACAAAAAGCATGTCTCCAGTTACCGCAATCGTTACGCTACAACCCTTACACCTCGAAACCGATCAATACCGATCTTTCGAACATTGGGTGTAATAGCTACTCCTTTTGTGCACATATGCTTAGTTAGCTATAACTTTACCAAACCATGGTTTAAGTCATGGTTTGAGTTTCTGCATAACAATCTTGGACTGTCACGCCCTTATTTTCAAACAATATGACGAAATACATTTAATTCAAAAACCTCACTAATCTCACTAATTAACCCAATTACCATTTCATTAATAGCCCATATGAGTTTAATCAGAGTATCAAAATTTTAAAATGGGCACTTCCGGCTCAAATAACCAAAACATCAAGTTGAATAGTTGAAACAAGCTTGCTTCCAATTATTGAAATTTGACAAAAGAGAGTCACTTACATCTTTCATATGAACAAGAAAAAACACTTTTGGCGGCAAACACTTTAGTCGCGGAAGGCCCGGATTTTCGTCGCCAAACACTTTTACCGACCAAAAATTTTAGTCGCCCGGTTTGTCGCCGAATCGAGGTTGAGAAACGGTTTTGGCGACTAAATACCATGTAGTCGCCGAAAGCTGACAAACGGCGACAAAACATTTAGTCGGCATAGACCAAAGGTTTTGGCGACCAAATACTTTTAGTCGGCGAAAGTCCACAAAGGCCGACAGAAACCAGTGGTCGAGGAAACCATTTGGTCGCCGAAAGCTGACAAACGGCGACAAAAAAGTTAGTCGGCGTATACGAAAGGTTTTGGCGACGAAAGACGTTTGGTCGGCGAAAGTTGACAATGGGCGACAGAAACCAGTGGTCGAGGATTGATTTGGCGACGAAATCCTTCGGTCGGTAAAACTTTTGGCGGTCAGCTTAAAAGCTTTGGCGACCAATAGTTTGGTCGGCAAAATATTCATGGAACTGTCTCATCACACTCCAGTAACATCTCTTTAAAGACGTTCATAATCATATCGAATGCAATATTGCTCAACTTGTTATGCACTTTAATGTGAAGCATCTTAACAATAAAACCTAACACGGTGTTTGCACATCCAGGATACACTTTAAGTTGAACACCATCAAACAACTTATCAAAGTTTTGCATATCTTCCTTTTCAAAATCAGTGGGCAAGTCATCGATATCATCGTCCATAATGCCACTCACATAAATTTGATTCAACATATCATGCAATTGGTCATCATTAGTCTCTATGCCCCTTCCTATGTCATCCCCGCTATCTTCATCGTGGTCGTGTTCATCGTCATTGTGTGCTTGAGGCTGACAATTTTGGACAAGTTCCCCATGGTGCACCCAAGTCTTGTAAGAACTATCTATTTCTTTCCGTATCAAATGAAACTTAACAACTCCAACGCTAAGTGTTTTGCTATTCAAGCAATCAATACACGGACACCGAATATCTACATCCGGTCCTAAATTTGTCATCGCAAACTTTAAAAATGATTCTACCCCTTCTTTGTATTCCCTACTAGTCCACTTATTTCTAATCATCATCCAACTCTTGTCCATTACTTCCCACCTACAGATTAATTACGATAATGTCAAATTCATGTGCTCACACAATTAACTCAAGAGACAACACGATGCCGTTTTGAGTAAAACAAAGAGTGACCACTAAAAAGTCAGTACTCGGTGCTCACACAATCTACACATACCATTATATTTACACACACAACCATCTCACACAATCAACTCAAGAGTCAATACTAGGTACTCAATCAATAAAAAAATATGCAACATAGCATAATAAGGTGTCTTGCAACCTAGTGCTCTGCTCCAAAAAGTCTTTCAACTTTGGGACAGATCTTGCAACCAGGTGCTCCAATTACAGATTACGATTAAAGAACATAATAACCATGACACATCCATGCTCACACAATCAACTCAACAGCCAACACCAGGTGCTCAGGCAATAAATAAATACGCAATATAGCATAATAAGGAGTCTTGCAACATGGTGCTCTGCTCCAACAAGTTTTTCAACTTTGGGACAGAGCTTGCAACCAGGTGCTCCAAATACAAATTACAATTAAAGAACATAATAGAATGCCCAAGTTATACCTGATGCTCGATAAGACGTCTACAAATGGTTTCGGAATTTTTTCAAGTCATTGTCAGCGCCTGGACACTAGATATTTTGCCAACTCTGTTGTAATAGAATGTAACAAGTTCAATAAAGAACAAGAATTATTTGAATAGTTCTTTAACATAAAGAACACTAGCTATTACAAAAATAATAGGATGGCCGGACCTAATAATGTAATCTTTATGCAACTCACAACCACATCATCACCAAACATAATTTTGGGTCCATTAAATATTAACCTAAATGTACCTTTTATACTTTTATTTTCAATTTAAACCTATTTGTTTTCTCTTTTACCAAGTGCACTTTGTATTTAATAAAGTTCAAAAAAGGGGGGTCCATTGTCCATTAAATATTAACCTAAATGTACCTTTCATACTTTTGTTTTCAATTTAAACCTATTTGCTTTCTCTTTTACCAAGTGCACTTTGTATTTAATAAAGTTCAAAAGGGGGGGTCCATTGTCCATTAAATATTAACCTAAATGTAGCTTTCATGTATATGGGTCCACTGACCATTGAATAGTTTACTAAGAAGTGTGCCTTTTGGGTACATCCACTAAAACACAACCTACTAAATTCCAAAAAAAAAAAACAGAAACAATACAGACCACACATCCATGCATGGGCCCAGAGCAACATTATATATTCCAAATCAGGTATATCAGACATTCATATTTTCCAAAATACTCCAAATTGAAGAGAGGAGAGGGACCTGTGGAAACTCACTGTGAGCTGAGAGGTCCCAGCGGAAATGGAGGCTGACGGTGGAAATGGAGGTCTGCCGGCGGAAATGGAGGTCTGTCGGTGGAAATGGAGGTCTGCCGGCGGAAATGGAGGCTGACGGTGGCCAGTAGCAGCGGCCAGTGGTCGGTCAGCACCAGCCCAGACGGGTCCACGACGACCAACAGAAATGGGACACCGAGCGGCAACGGAGAAAGGCGGCCGACGACGACCGAGCTGGCGACCAACGGCGGCAGCGGCGGAGGAAACTGGAGAAGGGGCGATGGCGAGACCACAGCCGGTGGCCTTGAGGAAGAACTGGACGAACTGATCAGAAGTGGAGAGGAGAAGGGGCGCGGCTGAGATTAAGTTGGACCTAGGGTTTCTAGAAAGTAAAACGACGTCGTTTTACTCCGACATTTGCCGACAAATCTGGCCTTAGTCGCCAAACGTCCTGCTCAGATAAGTTACATCTAGGTTTTAAGAAAGCAAATGACGTCGTTCTAATATGACCTTTGCCGACAAATCCTCCCTTTGTCGCCAAAAGTCCCGCTGAGATAAGTTAGATCTAGGTTTTTAAGAAACTAAACGACGTCGTTCTAATATTACCTTTGCCGACAAAGCCTTTAGTCGTCACATGTCACATTTACCGACAAACGTCCATTTGGTTGCCAAACGTCCCGGCTGAGATTAAGTAATAGTCTACAGTTTCAAGAAAATTAAACGTCGTCGTTTTACTATGACCTTTTCCCGACAAATCTGCCCGTTAGTCGCCAAAAGTCCATATTATTTCCTATTCCTCAAACAATTTATTTTCCCGCCAAACACGACCGCCCGCGGGAAAAGTTTGGCGGGCTAAGATTGGCGACCTAGGGCGACGTAACAGTTCGTGGTCGGGAAATGTCTACACCAACGGCGACCAAATTATCCGTGGTCGGGAAAGTTGTAAACCAACGGCGACTAAATTATCCGGCGTCAGTAAAGGGCGAAATTTTTGGGGACTAAAGGATTTGGGGTCGGGAAAGGGTTAACCAATGGCGACAAATGCGGATTAGTCGGCAAAGACAGTAACATTTGCCGACAAAGAATAGTTTGGTCGGCCAAGATGGTTTTTCCGCAACAAAAGTATGTTTGGTCGGCAATTTTGGTCGCCAAAAATGCTTTTTCTTGTAGTGCATAAAGTGAGTTCTGAAGATGCCAAACAAAATCTACTGTGATATCTCCCAAACGCATGCATTACCATGCACTCTATGTAATCCATGTCATGACTCCGGAAAAGTACCTGAAAAAGAAAGAGATGAGTCACAAAGCCCAATAGAGATATCTATAACAACATTATCTATAATACATTTAACAACGGTGTGAACCCCACACATTTTTGATCCAATGGTTATGATTGATTTGATCCAACAGTTGAGGTTAAAACACATTTTTATAAGAACGACCAGGATCGATTGGATCCAACGGATGAGATTCACTGACTATTTTTAATTATTCCACCTCAATTGAAAATAAAAAAATCGCAAAAGAAGCTATATGCATAGATGTATACCTTTTCTTATGCTATAATGGTGCAGCAAAAATGGACAGCTATAAGAACTTGAAAAAATAAGCTGCAAGCCTGCAACATCTTGGTCTTCTTGCATGAAAATGGACAGCTGCAAGCCTGAAACATCTTCTGCCAAGAAAATGGACAGCTGCAAACGAAAGAAAAGAGAAACAGCCCTGATGGATAAAACGAAACATCCGTTGTTCAAGTTGGACAGCACTACTCTGAACTCGGGTGCGTTATCTCCTCTCCCTCTTGCAATCTCCGCTCTCCCTCTTCTGAACTCAAGCTCGTCCTTGTATACTGCATTTTTTCCTCTTTGTTAATCCGTTGTGGTGAGTTTGAAACTTCGTATCTTTTTCCACTTATCAGCCATCTATTATTTTAAAACTTCGTTTGGTGCTTGAGTTTAAAATTTCCATTTGGCAAGTTTAATATACTTTGACTAAATTGCTTGAGCCCTGCGGTAGGTTTGCATTTGGTTATTTTTCTTCTTCTGACTTGCAAAAACTTGACCTCTACTTCACCTTCACCGATTGTTTCTCAAATGAAATGGTGTTGTTCCATTCCCGTTTCTCAAATGAAATGACTTACTGAATTGGTTTTTTTTTTTTTGGGAGGCAAATATGTAGGTATAAGTGAACTTCCTATTCCATGGTTTATGTATGTTTGTGGATTTTGGAGTAGATGAAAGAAATCTACTTTGGAGCTTGAGTTTTGGAGCTTGACCAAACATGAAAGGTGTTTACACTAAAAAATAAAAACCAAAGAAGATCGGAGCTTGAAGTGAAAGATGTTTACACCGTAAATTGCGAGATATAAAATTTACTTAGGAGCTTGACGTTTCTCGAGTTGGAGAGTATAAATAACATAAAGAAAAGGCGTGAAGAAGAAGTTCACAACCATACAAACATATTTGCATTACTTTCTTTAACCAATATATTTTCGGTTCTTTGGTATAGCTATAACTCTAACTAGGAATTGTTACCTTAATTATGAACTGAAATTGTGTTCGAATCATGTGATAGCAAAGCATATGAATATGATGGTTTTCACGAAGTCATGTGGGGATGGTTCCCCGTTCTCTGTATACCAAGCTTCTCATGCTTGGAATGCCCTTGGGGCTCACTATCCTCTTGTCAGTTGGCACAAAATAGTTCACTCCTCTAAAAATATCCCTAGACATAGTTTAATCCTATGGATGTTTGGTGAATGCATACTAAATATATGAGATTACTACTATGAAAACGAAATGCTATTCGAAGAGTTTGTTAAATGTCAGTATTATAAGAAAGAAGAAATGTAACTAGAGGAGTTTCTTGAAATACATTTATATGAAACAGAAGTCTTCAATAACTAGTGGAAAGTGCGATAGCAAAATTATACTTTTAGTGTTGAATATTCTTGTTGTAAGAGAGGTGTTAAAAAAGTAGAGAAGGTGTATTTATTTGTTTGACTATTTTTGTTGTAGGCCAATTCATTCATCAAATTTAAAATAGGCTGCCCTTCTTAGGCAGTTCCCTCTTTAAAAATAGAGCTAGTTGCGGCTTTTCCATACAAGTTAATGTATCGTCTAAAGTTGATTCTAAGTATTGCTTTTCTATGTTTTTGAATAACAATTCCTATTTTGGGACAGTTCCTTCATCCATTAACATGAAGAAAGGAGGACCTCGAACATCCCTTTTTGAGCTTTGCAAGAAATTGTAGTGGCCCATACGTAGCTTTAAAATAGCAGAGCAAAAATCCGGGTTCTTCTTTCCTTCAGTATTTGATTATAAATCTATCGTGTTATTCGACTGTGACTGAGTTATTCTCTTTAGAAGATACTTCCCCATTTGTTTATCTATTTTCATTGATGTGATTAAGTTTCATATGCTGATTTCAACACTTAATCTACTATTTGTTGTTTTGATTTGATCTGTAATGGATTCGATTTAATCTAAACCAGTCGATTCATTTAGATTCAGCTTGTTAACCGACGAAGGAAATTTTGGCTTATCATCATTATCGATCTCGAACTATATTTAGATCGTTTCAACTCTTATGGAGTTGTCATTGATCTGTGACAAATGTCATCAGATCGGCGATTTGCATATGTAATTATGTGGAACTTCGAACTGCTCAAGTTCAGATGGGTTGGTTATGCAAAGCTTTGGCATAGCAAAATAGGAGTTTCAATGGAGTGTTTTAGTTTAAGTAATGAATGGATCGTCAATCACCAGTCGAGAGGCTCTCATGGATGCAATTGAAACTTACCTTTTCAGGTATGACAATGACTTAAATTTTTATTTTTGGAAAAGTAAATATACCAGATGAAAATAATGCTATTTTTGGTAACTTTATTAGTATAGTTTTATTTTTTAAGCAACAGAGTGTAAGTTTGTAGTCTGTACAACCAGAAATCTTAGTTTTTTAGGTATCTATCTTATTCTTTTGCTGAAATTATGACAGTTGATGCCCAAACTTTGAGGGAAGAATGATGTTTCCCATTGTGGATTAACGGTCTTGGAATTGATTCATATGTGAACAATGTATTTGAGGATATCAGAGCAGGGTAAGCTTGCGATTTCCTTGCCTCATGATTGAGTGCCTGTTAATTTCTCTTGATATTTATTCCTCTTAGACTCTTACATGCAGATGGGTTTTATTGGAAGTTCTTGACAAAGTTGCCCCAGGATCTGTAAATTGGAAGCATGCATCAAAAACTCCTATCAAGATGCCTTCTAGAAATGTTGAGAATGGCAACCAAGTTATAAGGATTGGAAAGAAATTGAGCTTCGCTTTTATGAGCGTAGCAAGAAAGGAAATGATATTGTACAAGGAAACAAAAGAACTTGGGAAGCGATCGGGTTACTTGAAGGGATATGGGAAAGAGCTTTTTTGGTATTACTTTTGATATAACTATGATTGGTGATTACGTTTGAGTAAATTTGGATGCATTGGACACCAAGATTAGATTTTGGATGCAATAATATTGGTAGGGTAAGTTTTTTTGATGTATCTTGAATATTTGGATAAGTTGTGGAAATTTTATATTTGGATTTTGATATATGAATGAATGTCTCTTTTGGTTTCAATGATCTTTTGAATGAGTTTGGATAGAATAAATATATTTTTAAGTTAATGATAGTTGTTAAAGGATAAATGGATGTTATGAGATGATTGGGAGAAATAGAATTTTAATAAAAAAAAATATACTTTGTATAAATTCTTTTGCCGACACACAAAGGCCTCGTCAAAGGTTATAGCAAATCTTTGAGTTACTTTTGGCGATAAGATATCCTGTTGCCAATAGTTTTAGTATTGCCAACGTAATATTACGTTGATAAAAATATTATATATTATCAAATAAAATACACTTTTGCCGATGAAAATGCATATCGCTAAAACTATTGTCTTTTGCCGACGAAGGGAGTCACATTGACAAAACTCATTAGCGACATGGTTATAGCGACAAGTTGCCGACGCAAGATTTTTCATCGGCAAAATTATTGTCTTTTGCCGATGAAAGGAGTTCGCATTGGCAAAGCTCATTAGCGGCATGTATCTGGCGACAAAGTGCCGACACAAAGCATTTCATCGGCAAAACTGTTTGCCAACACAAATATACATTTGGCGATATACTAATTTGCATAGGCATAGCATGATTTTGTTGTAGTGAATAGTTTTTCCCAGTAGATAAGAGTGCCATAAGTAATTTTGGATTAGAGCATGAGTTTGAAATTTCGTTTGATAAGTTTAACACGCTTTTTCTCTTCGGTAATCCGCTGCAGTAAGTTTACAGTTATAGTTTTAGATCAGAACTTTTCTATAGTAAAAATAGAGGAGGAAGCAAAAAATCATCCGCGTGTACCCTGAGGTTTTATTATAGTGAAAGGTAAATTATAACACTCGCGTGTAATTTTCTATATCTTCATTGAATAATTTTTTCATTCTTGTGCATTTGCGCTCTTCTAGGATTGGGATGAAAAAAATCAAAGAGTGCAATATGGTTAATACCACTAGGCTACTTTGATGAGATATCACAACAAAGTAGTTTTAATCACTCGATTATTTTTTCAAATATACAATGGACTTTTACTCATCTAATTATTTTTGTATTTTTTTAGGTTGTTGTTCGTGTTCATAATTCTGCTCTTTGGACAAAGTACATATAAGTTGATATAGTAACTTTTTGGAGGGTGATGAAGAGAAAATTTCAAGATAAATAAACAGTGGCGAAGATTATAATGTTTGTTTGAGAATATATGATCTATGTGTAACACTATTATTAAGTGTTTTATAGTTCAACATTAAAAACATTGGTGTTTGTCTCGAAGATAATGAAGTTTCGAGCATATAGTTTGAAGAAAGTTGGTATTCTAATTCGTGGCTTTAATTTCATTGAGTGTCATAGGCACGGGTAATCATGATGTCATCTATTCATTTATGATATATGGTACACATCACGTGACGTATCCATTCAATTGTAACATATTTTTAGGAAAAAACGTGAGGGATATGGCGAGAACCTTGCAAGATTTTTTAATTTTAATCAAGTGCCTTCAGGCATGGGCAATTTGCTATATGAGTACGAGTTGATATGGAATATGATATGACAATCAACAACTTCGTAAGTAAAGAACGAAACTTGACCAAGCAACAAACTATACATATCCAAATGTTCGTTCCATAACTCAACAGTTTCTTAAATCTGTATTCATAAACATTCATCAAGCAATGCAATAAGGTATATCAACATTCACAAGTTCATCATCCAATACAATAACCTCAATGACCAATTCATGATTTATATCGCGGTATAAAGATTTCAACAATCATTCCACAGTTCATATTATGGCATAAAAATTCCAATAACCAACTAACAATTTATATGTCAAATTCTATTTCTTTATTTTTTCCCATTTAGCACATCACCCAATCGTGGCTAGACCATTTCATGTCGTCTACTAGCATAATTCTAAATGGAAGCTAGAACAATCATCATCTACAAGCACAATTCCGAGTGGAAGCTAGACCATTTTATTATTTTGTAGGTAACGTTCAAACTCTATTGTCAATGATGGCACCTTATCTGAAGGTGGTCAAACAAGTCATGTTATCTTACTAGTACGATTCTCTCGGGAAGTTAGTCAAATTTTATAACTAGTACCACTCTCTTAAGGAGGCTAGCATCAATTCACTCCTAACGGAGGCTAATCACAGTTTATTCACCAATGGAACATCTCCTAACAGAGGCTAGACCAATATGCATCTGTCACATGCATATGATATTTTATATTCGTAATGTATATTTCACGACCCATATACAGTTATTACCGTCCAACTAATGCCCATTACTCGGGAAATCCAAATACGATTTAACTAAACACCTAAGAAAGCTCAATCTTAGGAAAAATGATAAATCCACATGAAGATGGGGGAGATGGTGGGTAGACATCAAAACCCAATACTTGAACTACAAACCCAAAGGGAAACCACAGTGTGAATAAATAGTGAACGAAACCCACAATATGCTATGTAAGCCTCAAAATCCATAAATATCACTAGAAGACAAGATCTCACGCATCGTATCACAAGTTGTGGTCAAACTCACTGATATAATATTCAAAGACACGATTTAAAAAAAACGAGTAGGCACCCCAACCTTAGGGTAAAAGATAGCTCGTTCAAGAAAAGAAAAGGTGTTAGAGTGATTCCCAAGATTTTGTAGTTAAACTCAAATCCAAAGGAAAAAACCCTACAATATGGCTATGGTGCCATAAATAATATGCAAAACCAAAGAATATGGGTCAAAACAAGACATAAATCCATAAATTGAGAAGAAAATATCCCTACCTCAAGGTTTTTGCTCCAAGGTTTGAGCTCCAAGAACACAAGCTCTAGTGGTGGTGATAAACTCCAAAGAAATCCCTCCAAGTGAAATTGTGTCTCCAAACTTGAGATATCACCCAATCTTGAGATATAGTAGAGGATCTTGAAGGAATTTGAAAGATTTGTAGAGGAATCAAAAGTTTGGAGTGGGGGTTTGGTGGGGAAGAAGACTCCTATAGAGAGAGAAGAAAATATTTTTGGGAAAAAAGTTAGATCTCTTTCAAAAAATTTGATCTGACCTTTTGAAAATGCGCATAACAGATTCTGACTGGATGGTCCAAAACCTGACTTGTCAGGTTTTGTTACTAACCCAAAAATGTCCCCAAAAACCAATGATTTGTAGGGGTGAGAGTACAAGAGTCATTGTACTATGTTTTGACTGTTTAAGTATAAGTACAATGTGCGTCTTACGATTATGATTACCCTAAACACTTTTCTAATCTCTCCAACAACGTTCTCATGAAGTCACCGTGTAATATCCCCATACGTGTCTCACTTAAGATATGTGTCTTCCCAAACCATCGGAGGCGTGTCAGCTGTTTGTAATCTAATCAAGTTTATGGATACGTATTCCCACATGTCCCGACAGGGCCGACACATATAGAGAAACCCCTTAGATGTGTTTGTGCGTCATAGTCAGGCGGTAAAATGGATTTTAGCTCCAATGCTTGCTTGCCTAGCCCAAGCTCGTTCACACACACACACACAAAAAAAAGAAGATGCATCTCACAATGAAGTCAATCAACAAAGCAAAGGTTGTTACACATGAACAACCTTATATAAACACATGTTTCAAGGAAGGACCATGAACGAGGAGCTACCAGTGTTTTATAATTTAGCATGTAGAAGGAGACTTGCAGCGGAAAATCTAGATCTAACTAAACATCCATACAACTTTTAACCAAAATAAGACGAAAGATTGTACTAATGAAATGATTGTTCCATAGATTCTCGTGATACACAAAAGTGGAAAATCCGTTATAACTAATAAACTCCAAAAATGCAATAGAGAAATTCCTATAATTCCCCATTGCAGCTGAAACCAATGTTAACTAAATACCTGACTCTATTTGGAGAGAAGGAATTTTCATAATCATTAACTTGTTACTAACCAAATTTTATTTTCCGTAATTGATCACGCAGATCCCGTGATTGATCACCCACAGCTACTAACCAAATTTTATTTTCCCCGTGACTGGTCACCCATCAGGTCACGCCAGCCATCATCAGCCCTAACTAGTCACCCCATGCTTCCTTGTTTACTCGTCCCCTCTTCATCAACATTCATCTTACTCATCATTTGTCTCATCCAACCCATATCATTGTCAATTTCAATCACCGTAAGCCATTATAAATAGCAAAATAAACAAAAAAAATTCGGGTCCTTACAAAGACAACAAGCTACTGACATGCTCTCTGAAGATGAAGAAGTGGGAAATGCATAGGATCATAGAATCAAGATTGTCGTCATCGCTAGTGATTGTTTGCCGTCTTTATATAAGAAGAACTATTTCCATGGCAATTGGTACTTGAACAATTGGTCAAAATACTGGGAGGAGAATGTCTCGATTTCTACCTGTGGGACTTTAGTAGGAGGAGGTGATGATGATTGGCACACTGTTATTAACAATGAGAAGATCATTGGAGCTTCCAAAGATGGCGAAAGGGTAAAGCTTAAATGGGTATCATGAATTCATCCTCGGTTCCTTCAAATTCCTCCAAATTAGAGCTGGTCTGATTGAGGTTTTTCTTATCACATTATAGACTTATAAACTCCTTGACATTTGGTTCTATGTTCTTTGCATATGCTGCTGGATCCTACAATTTTCTACATTATTATAGGGATAAATGATTTTCTAATATTCACATATAAAATGTATCTCTAATATCTACTTTATCTTTTGTTATTTGCTTCAGTGTTCATCGCCATAGCGGCCTCAACAAGCAGACGTGACTGAGTAGTGTTGGGGAGGATAGTCTAGCAATGGAAGTATTAAAGCATTCGCAGAGACAACTTTGATCGTCTAGCTGGAGACATTGTCCTCTTAATATTTAACAAGTTATGGGAGGCTAGATGGCTTAGAAGATGCTCGATAGTAGCCACACGTTGTGCTTCCATTATCCCTCACAGCAACAGTCTCTGTCAAAGCACCCCACTATGTGTCCACATGGTTAGAATAAAAACAAGGGAGTACTCTGTTTTCGACTACCTAGTTGGACTGAAAGACATGTGAATTTACATCTAGAGGAACTTTTTTTCTGCGAGGTGGATTGGGGACCATCGTGTTTTCACCTTCTCAAATGGAAGATTGAGAAGTCAGATATCAACATCAACAGTTGTACTTCTGTAATAGTAGCTTCACTCAACCATTGGCCTTTGTTTTCATTGGATTCAGCTTTGGTGTGACTGATTACACCATTTTAGGATGAATCGTTTTTCTTTTCTGTCCAATGAGTACTTCTGTGGGTTTTCTAAGATTTTCAAATATTTGAATCTTGTACTTACTCCTATGGTTCTGTTCCTTGTAGTGTACCATAAACATTGGCGTTAATGATGCATTTGCTTCTGTTCCCTGCTGATTGAGCCTGGTCCACAGGAAAAATGAGATATGGGTCAGAGCATCTACATTGTACGGAACTTGACTGAGGGAAAAGAAACTGTTGAACTGAAAATCAGGCCATTTCAATCTCAATGAGAGAGAACGGTGCATTACAGCTCGGTCTTGAGAGTTTATGCAAACTGACCTGGCCCAACGTTATATGAATGTGTTATATTGGACATGCTGCCGGCAAAATATCCTATTATAAGGGTTTACGTAACGTGTGGCTCAAAACTTATTCGCTGTGTGTTCTGTTTTTGTTTGGATTTTAATGAATTTACTGACTTTGAAGGATTGGATGGAATTTTGACTTTTTGATAGGGATTTTTATTAATCACTTAATGCAGTTCAAGTGCTCTAAATATTTTGTAAACTTGTCTGTTAGCTTGATCTATTTTCGGATCAAATTGTTTTTGAGGCCATATGCGGCAGTAGCTCCTCAATGGTGTAATTTTGTTGATGGCTAGCTTGGCTAGGTAAATGTAGAACTACTAAGTTTCTGCTTAGGTTGGGAATTATTCAGAGAAAGGAGCCATGCAAGTTTTGTAAGGTAAGCCTTGAAAGTTTTGATCGTGTACTCTCAATGCATGTGTCGTAAGTCCTGCAAGATTTCGGCGTATTTTTTAAGTGTGGGGGTTGCGGGTGCAGTGGCTGTCTCTAGAAGCTCACAAACGTGTGGGAATTTTTAAGGGAGGGAACCGAAATGAGATGAGGTTTCCGAGCCCATTAAGTTTAAAATGGTAGGTGCATGGGCGATCTTGCGGAAGGGATTCAAGGATTACACGCTTGAGTACATGGTTAACAATTTAGAAAGCATTGGGAGATTTGTAGCTTGATTTACCTTTCTGTTGGCGTTTCGGGTTGTGATTTATTTTTTGAGAGAAGTTGTCTTAGTTTGTTTCACTTCTCCTGTCGTTATTTTGCCAACTGATGCCATTTGTAAATCCTAGTGTAACTTGCTTTATCATTTTTAATAAAATTGCTCTTCTTTGCTGATAAAAAATTATTTATGAGACGAGAAACAAATAGCAAGGAGCCAACAAGGTTTGATTATTTGGAGAAACACCGTGCGACGGCATCCGGTCAATGGGGGCCATCATTTGTCTAATCCCACTTTCTGTCAGAGCAGTGCACCGTACTATCTTACCAAACTATGTTATAAAGTCGATGTATTGGGTAACATGACTGAGTATTTGTATACTCTTTTTGGACAAGGCCATGGATTATGGTGCTTACTTATTCGATTGTCTGTGTTATGGCTTCTCTTCTAATCCGGATATTTGTATTTATTTACTTATTTATCTTAACTACTTAAACAATGGCGTGTTGGTCAAGTGCGACAATGTTATAATTACTTTTGTGGACTAACATAGTCATTTTAAGAAAAAAACAGAATTAGTTAGGCTGCCAAATCTATTTGGGCTTCCAAAAACTACTTTTATGCATACATACTTGGGCAAAGAACTACAAATCCGCAGCTAGCACAAGATTTGTGTACTTTGGAGAAAAAAGGCACTGCCCCCTGTCCAGACGCTCGAGACAGAAGCCCGGGACTAGAAATTCTGTCCGGACAGACATCACCCGCCTACAGTCGCATGACGCAATTTTTGATGGAAAATTTCTACTTCGAACATGGTTTTCCAAAAACAAAGTTTTGGACCAATGACCACCAATTCAACTCATAGACATGTGTAATGGAGTATATTTCCCTACCTCAAGGTCTTGATAAAGAATCTATATGTCACACCCCAAATCCAGGAGCATGATTAGCCATGAACTATGTACCAACCATGGAACATGAAGCCCAGATATAATAGTCAAATATTTGTAATAAGAAAATAAACAAGTACCAACTAAATTGTAAGAACGTGAAGAAATATTTTTGTGTAGCAAAAGAGGCACAAACGTCTTGTATTCTCCAAAATCCAAACTTAAAACTGAAACGTTGTCCAATGGAGGAAATAAAATTGTTAAACATGATAACATGCAAATAAAAATGCAAATGCCCTAGAGGCCCGTCCAAATGACGAATCCCGACAATGCCACATAATCATTGAATACGCTCCACCTACTAACCTGAAAAAACTGTGGAATAAATCCGTTAGCTGAAAGTTCAGTGAGTAGTATATCATGCTAAGGGTAGAGAATTAATGTGGCATACGTATAACAGAGTAATAACCAAAGGTTTAAGCTGTGGTTTCAAACTATGAAAGTCAAGTGTTCAAGAATAATAGGATTAACGAAGTACACAACTGATTAACGAACTTCTGAATAAAATACCAATTTCAAATAAGTCGCATTACGAATTAAGTTGTCCAAGAATATCAACCAACGAACCAACAATAATCCGAGAATCCAAAATAGATTGGGAACCATAACTACCAAGTACCAAAAGCCAAATGTTTTCTTAGGGCATAGCCCGTTAGATCCAACACCGTACTTAGAGTCACTATGGGTTGGCGCCCAAGGACCTTTTCCTAAGTTGATCCAGATAGAGGCACCATGGTATTTCACGGGTCTTTTTCCTAGAGGCCAAAGTCACCACGATATTTCATGGGTCTTTCCGTTGAACTTTTGATCAAATATATACACGGTCCCAATTAACAAAGAACAACGGCGAGCTGAATCACCTGCACCAAGTCTATTCCCCTGCCGCTGTACAATTCAACAAAAGCTCAATGAATAGTTAACAAGATAAGTAACAACGATAGATCACGAGAATAAATCCATAGAACGTTGTATGCCAAAGAGTACGTCAAATCCGAACCAACACGAAGTCAATGAATTAAATTATTGATCAATACCAGGTAACAAGGAATAACATTGTATTTTCAAAAGAATAGATAGACTCAAGAGGAATCCAAAAGAATGGAACACGTGCTAAACAACTCATCTAAGTCCAAAAGAATGCAATCAAACGCACGATAGAATAATTGCTCACTAATCTCAACAAGAGAATGCAAATGATAAACAATGTTAATCAAATATAGAATTATTGATCTAATTACAGTAGTGTTGTGGATGATGTATTAAAGTAAGTACTATAAAATATTAATGATATAATAATATCCTTAACTCCTTCTGATCCTGATATACAAACCCATGACCCTACACAGCCACCAACGCATCAGTACTGAAGCACACAAAGCACCATAAATCCATGGCAATCACAAGGTACCAATTATCAAGGGCACCGACTGACCCATCTCCATCTCCCTCGTTAATCTCTGAACTGGACTTCTTCGGTGTATAAACGCACTAATGAAATATACTATATTATACCTATCTCCATAAAATATATGTATATTCAACATAAAATGATTTAAAATGATTTAAATAGCAGAACAGACTCTCTAGGGGTACGGAATCCAAGTGAATAGCTCCTCTTCATCGACTCCTGACACTAGTTGCACATGTGGCTTTTCTGTCTGCACATCTCCATCTGGCATGAAACGCCAGAGGCAGAGAAGTTACACTAATGAGTAATAAAACTCAATAGATAAAGTTACCCGAAAAATCAAACCCAAAGGTGTTAAAACATGTAACAGGTCTAAGAGGCATTCAGCGATCGAAATAACTAACATGGAATATAGCAGAAGCCGTAAAGTAAATGCATGAAAGATAAACACCTTGGTGTATTTTATTAAATATTCCTCTTATGTTTCTAGTATAGGACACTTAGTTGGCACTGACTAGTCCTTCCCTACCAAATGCCATAGTTTGAAGTATAACGCGACAAGGAAATGACCTTCTAACATTCACTTATGTCAATACCTACCTCACCTTATCTAGATCTCATGATCATGATGTCACTATGTTTAGTCACAACGTACTCTAGTCACTTCTCCTTATCAACTCAAAAACGCGCAGAACAATGGCCATCATTCCCTCGAGGTCCGGAGGTACCTTCACAGACGTTCCTGAAGCCATCCTATACCGTCTCCAATTCCTCCTATTCGGCGTCCTTAGAAACAAACAGAACAACATCCGGCGAAATCCCAAACCACAAGAACCTGCCACACTAGGCCAACCTCATTAGGTTACCAATTTTCATTAATCTTTCCTCACAAGTTTATGGATTGTTCACTACTTATAACAAACACCAAATACCCTCCGTTGCCTTATTTAGGTATCGTTTGAGCCAATGTCCCTAACGTTGAATCTAAGTTTTCCAATTAAACTCCAAATACACATTCCATGTTGAATTATCCACGATCTTTTAACTCTACACACATCATAAAGTTTCTGGCAAGCTTTAATCACAAACTTCGGGCAGCACCATGTTGAACCTGGAATCACCAACATCAACATTAAACCATCGATATACACTAAACTCATTTTATGATTCCAGAATCTTTCATAACCACAACATGTATATCAACAATATAATTCATGCATTAAATATTATCTTCAGAGATTAACAACAATTTTGGTCACATTGGTACTCTCATGTCTTCACAAGATTCTTCGGAAATCCATGAACATATCAACTACGTGTGGATGCATGTGCGATATGAGTAAGCCTATTACAGGATTGTAAATAGTTTGTAAAAACAGAGCCCAAGAGCTCAAACATGATCTGAAATAAATCTGGAAATTTTGTAAAATTGTTTGTTTTCCAATTATAAGTCGCTCGAGCAGTTTAGAGCTCGCCCGAACAAGCTACTACTAGGTTTTGGATTCCGGACAACTAGGTCACTGGTCAGAATCTGACAAAAATAGGAAGGTCACTCTATCGTTTTTTTCTCCATATTCTGAGTTTTAGAGTTTCTGCAATATTGGCTCAAACAAACAGATTATAATACAAACAAAAACATGTTTTTCACAAATTAAATTACTGAAGATGTCAACCCTAAAGTAAGATATGCTTTTCTCACGCCAATTGATCAAATCTAGCAAAACCACAAGAAACCAAGCCATATTCAACATGAATATGTAAGAAATAAAACGCTATTCATGCTTTTCTAATCATGCTTTCTGAAACTACATCGAACAACCGCAAGTCAAGCTCTAGGGTAGGTAGGTAACTTTGTCTACCTCATTTTGAAGAACAAAGCGAAGAACGATAAGTGAACAACTGAAATTCGAAGTGTCAGAACCTTCCTCCTCAAAGAAAAACTCAAGAACTTGCAATTGAAAACCCTATTTCTTACACCCTCAAAACTCTGGTTTCGTAAAATGTATAAAAGAAAAATAGATAACCCCTAGGTTTATATAATAACATCAGCCCTTAATCGCATATTCATGACCATAAAATTGTAGCATAAATCGATTCCCCTCATCAAACCACCATAACTCCCAAATCTAAAATTTCAAAATTTGAGAAGACAGCTCGAGCGGTCCTCAAGCAACCTAGCAAAAATAAAAATCAAATTTTCTGTTTTAAAATACCAATCAAATCAACAACATTTAATGATTTAAACAATTATAAAATGCATTAAAAATTAAGGGTTATTACAGTGACTATGCATATTTTTAGGTTTGTTTTCGGTCTTGTTTGAGGAGTCAGTACAAGTATAGTAGTGAAGTGTCCTGTTCTTCCCTTGCACCTGCAGTATTTGGTTGAACTATCCCCAACCTTTTACTGGTTTTATCTTGTATTATTTCTCACCTATCAATATAATTTTCCTCTTAGCCTTTCAAAAAACAAAAATTGATTTCGTCGCAGTGAAGTTATTACTATAGGTTTTTTCATGACGAAAGGGCAACACAACTATTTTGTCTCAATGAAGTTATTGAACAAAAATCACCATTAGTGACGAACTGTTTCGTGGCAATACCTGAAATTCTTTGTAGACGTGATATATGAAAGCAATTGTCTTGAAAATGATCGAGGGCACTTAGGTATTTAAAAAATTTCCAAATCAATAATGTTATCACGCTGATGACAGAGCGAGTACAGTATCAAATGAAAAGCACCCCGAGCACCATCTAAAATTAAATCACGAAAAAGTTGATTATGTATAGGTGGACGATGAATTAAGTACTCGTGATGCCAATAACTTATTCCATAAATAAAATTCGCGTGTTTGTTTAAAGTGGAAAGAAAGATCATGAATGGTTTCAATTTGTAGATTCTTTCATTATAAGAATTTTGGATTGTGACGGATAATGTATTGAATTTGTATTCCATAATTTGTTTTTGTTGATAATCAATGTTAATATAAATACAAATGGAGTGTAGTCTAAGCCACTGCCCCTTGGTCCGTCCCAGGCCGGCATGATGTGACTTTACTTATCTTAGCCTAATTTTTTGTCTGTATTCAAATTTTATTCGCATTTGTGTTTTGCTTTTAATTTTTTGTGAATTATTAGTCTGTTTCAATGAGAAAAATATTTAACAAGCATAAAAGTATGACCAAAAGCTAAAAAAAACATTAAAGACGATAAATAAGCACAAAAAAACTCTATCTTTGAATTATTTTTGTCTTCACCAAAGGGAAATAGAGATCTCATAACGATTTTTACCCTAGTGTTATAAATAACCAATGGTGTAGATAGGAAATAATAGCGGCTTCAAAGTATTACTAGGGGTCTTTAGTGACTGCTTTTTATAGACCGTTACTATATTCCCAATTTTTAATCACTGTCCATAAGGAGCCGTCGGTATGGCCAGCAAAATAGACCCTAAAATTGTCCCATTTCTCTGGTTAGGATAAGATCTTAAGAATATTTCCTCTCGTTAGGATAAGATCTTAAGATTTTTTCCCAATTTTTAGTCACGGTCCATAACAAGCCGTTGGGAGGCACTTCGGCGAACGTGACGATTGCCGTCATGAGGCCCAGAGGAAAGTTAGCATTCATCGGGAAGCTCGACGACGATGAGTTCAGGCGGATGCTGGCTGGGATCTTGAAGTAGAACGACGTCAGCATCAAGGGCAGCGTGCTATTCGACCGGGAGTGAGGAGGGTGCAGGCCTTCGTGCAGCTACTCGCTGACGGAGTTCAGAAAATTTTCAAGTCTACTGGCCTGCATTATATTTGTATTATTTATTTTTACTATAAATTTGTCAAATATTATAGTCGTCTCAGTACCTGTCATTATCGATATATATCACAATTATCATTGAATTTTAGAATAAGATAAATGTGGAATTGCCAATTTGTTGATTTTAAAGTTCTAGAGGGCCAAACATGAAACTTAAATTAACCCCAAAGGGCTAGCCATGTGGCTAAGATATGAGACTTTGGACTTTGATCCATTCTAAGATTTCAAATCTCTCGGGTGTTATATGAACTCATATGGGGCTAGTCCCATACAACATTTTGCACTGGCTTTAATCGTGTTGTCTACTACTGGACGATGGGATTGATCTTTTAGAGATTAATTGAGGTGCGTGTAAATTAATTAGTTCAAACACTCTAAATAAAGGGGAAGTAGTTCGCAAGACAAAAGGAATCGTTTAGTTACAATGAGTGGTTAGAAGACAACCTTTTTTCTTCCTTCGTGCATGGGGGTAGAGCAGATTGGAATTTTTCTTAACATTTTTCAAATTTGATCCATTATCTATAAGTTTTCTGAAATCTCTTGTTGAGACGAAATAATAATCCATAAAAAGTTGACGAAAGACAAAAAATTACAAAAACATTTCATGCAAGGATGAAAAAATAATCCAATAAAAAAGTTAGGCCAGATTTTGAAATCAAAATTTCAAAGAGTCAAAACAAATGTTGATCTTCATTGCGTAGTAATTATAAAGTTGATTTCTGGTTGGGATTCTCTCACGTCTCAAACATCCATTGAAAATAAGCGCAACCAAAACAATACCTAAAAAGAGAGAGCTCAAAGAAAGGAGAAGTTTTTGTTTGAGAACGTCACATGGCTCGTACGAGAGCTCTTGATGCGGATCAACACTGTTCAAGAAAATCAAAGCACACCATGAAGTGCCGGGCTGTCATATAGACAATGAAGGACTATTCATTATTTCTATCCACTTAATCTTAGTTGAGAAAGGAAGAACGACGACAACGCACAAAAATGAAAAGACGACAAAGCTATAAGTTGTCCCAGAACAACTTTCATATTCCACTTATATTCAATGACCAAGAGGAAAATAAGACGCAAAAGAATGATTCCTTGTTTAGTTTTATAAATTGTCTTTCCATATATTATAAAATTAAGGACTTGAGTTTGATGTGTGCCGTATTAATTGTTTAAAAACCTATTTATTTACTTATTCGCAAAACAGATTGGTCACGATATGTAATTTGTCGTTAACATGGTGTCAGTACTGTTTTATCCTCACTTGGCAAATAGAATGGGCATAAGATTAGAAACCCAAATGGTGATTTTTTTGACTGGTCTTTCTTATATATATATATGGAATGAGTCTCCTTCTATTGAGGGATCCCTCATTTTGTTAAAATGAGAACCTCCCATTTCCTAATCAGATATTGATAATCGAAACCATTCAATGTGTTTAAAACATGTTTTTAAGGGCACCCGCAAGAAATTGGCTCCAAAAAATATTGAGAAGGGCTTGATCCATGTAGTTGTTCATAAATGCTGACAGGAACAGTTTTATGAAAAACTGTTTTGATCAAGCTCTTCTCGATATTTTTTTGAGCTGATTTCTTATGAGTATCCTTAAAAACATGTTTTAAACACATTGAACAGTTCCGATTATTAATATTTGATCAGAAAACGGGAGGTACTCATTTTAACAAAATGAGAGATCCCTCAATGGAAGCTCACTCATATATATATATATATATATATATATATATATATATATATATATATATATATATATATATATATATATATATATATATCAGTAGACTTCTTATAAGGACTCCCGTAAGTTCTGATTTGTGCGGACTTCTTTCCCAGACCGTTGGATCTCATCCAACGGCAGTTCTGTTCTGGTTCAAAAAACGCGGGTTTAAGTGGTCAGGTTCGGGTTCGGATCAGAGATGAGTGAAAAACGCGGCCTTCTTTGTCTCTCTTCCGTTCTCTTCTCTGTGTCTCTCTCTCTCTCTCTCTCTCTCTCTCTCTCTCTCTCTCTCTCTCTCTCTCTCTCTCTTCGCGACTCTTTAGGGCATTCCACAAAGAAACAGAGAGCATCTGGAATTTTGGCAGACACTGCTGGGTTTGATTTCCTAGTTAAAGTATCCCCTCCGAGTTTATGGAAAGATTAGTTCATTTTAGGGCGTGGTGTTCAGGTCCACAGTATACGGCTCTAGCTTTTCTTTTGTTTCTGGATTTGTATCAGTTTAAGATGTGGGTTTTTCTTCATAAGAAACAGAGAGCATCTGGTTTTTCTCCACAGTACTCGAAGAGAGAGAGAGAGAGAGAGAGAGACAGAGAAGAGAACGGAAGAGAGACAAAGAAGGCCGCGTTTTTCACTCATCTCTGATCCGAACCCGAACCCGACCACTCAAACCCGCGTTTTTTGAACCAGAACAGAACTGCCGTTGGATGAGATCCAACGGTATGGGAAAGAAGTCCGCACAAATCAGAACTTACGGGAGTCCTTATAAGAAGTCTACTGTATATATATATATATATATATATATATATATATATATATATATATATATAAAGCAAACAAGTCCTTTAGGAGGTGACCAACAAAATAAGCACTCATGGGGCCTAAATGCAATCTCCTCTTGTTCCTCCTTGTTGTTGCGAAGTACTCAATAGCTAGTGGTACTAAACATTCAACTCATACATATCAAACGGCGTCGCTTAACCGCAACTACTTTCCACCAGATTTTGTTTTTGGAGCAAGTTCATCTGCTTATCAGGTAGCTTAATTAATTGGATTTGAGCTTGTTTAAAATCTGGATTTTTAATGTACTTTATACATGCATGCATGCTTATTGTGTTTGTCTACTTTTTCTTATGAAAAACCTTAAACTTAGATTATATATTTTTGAGCAAAATTTATTAATTCTACAATGTGAGTTTTATTTTTCTGCCCAAATTTCGTATTAAGTATGTGAGTGGATGATTTATATTTCATGGCTTATATGAGTACGATCGAATTTAATTGAATTTTAACTTGTGCATTGATTTAATTGGATTTTAATTTTATATATTGAAAGAGAGATTTTTGATAGCATCAACATATGAAATTATTGTGGATCGATATCAAGACATGAAAAGTTATCGCCCTAATGTATATGAAAGTATACGTTATATGCAAATGTATATCTTTTGTTCAGCATGTTAGCATAATTATTATGTTTGATTATCTAGAAAAAAAAATTCATATAGCTAGGTACTATACCATAAGGCCCCATTATCCGACCACTGAATTTTTTAATTTGCATAAAGCACCCCACTAATAAGTGCTAAAAAAAATAGTAAAAAATATAAGTAATTCAAGTAAATAATACATAGTCGATAAGTCGAAAGAAAAGTCACTCACATCTCTGTATTAAAATCAATTAAATTCATTTAAATAACTTCTAAAATAAAATTATGGCCTCGCCCGCGGTCCCTCTTCTTCTCATCATATTCAAAGGGGTTGGGCTTGAAAGCCGGCCTTACTTAACAAAGTCCCTTTATTAAGTTGGTTGCTTGTTTCCACTCATTGAGGATTCTATCTACAAAAGAAGGTCAACGGGGGATACTCAAATATTGCTCTCACTGACACCATCTACGAGAAGGTGAGGTATTTGTCTAAAGCTTCGAATGAGACTTTATATTTGAAACGCAACCTATCTGTGATGTCCCGTCCCACATTGAAAATTTACATGGGTGATTTTGGGTATATACGGAACCATGTAAACTATTACAACTTGGACTTAAACATTTTGGGTTATATGGTTGGGCTCGAACAAGTTGTTGGGTCAGTAATTTATATAGGGCGTTACAAATAGTATCAGAGCGACCCGTGTACGTAATCAAGTGTGGGGTCGGGACTTTGTTTGGTCACTAGGGAACAGACCCGGGGTTAGGCCGTGGTGACTTTAGTATCCAACTCCTTGCGAGGGCGCAAGATCTTAAAGGTAGAGATCGAGATTGTGATGTCCCGTTCCACATCGAAAGTCTACATGGATGATTTTGGGTATATAAAGAATCATGCATGTAAACTACTACTAATAACTTGATCTTAAGCATTTTGGGCCACATAGTTGGGCTCTAACAAGTTGTTGGGTCAGTAATTTACGTGGGGTATTACACTATCATCATCAACTTTTTCCTTCTCTTTATAGTTCCTAAAGGATTTCTTGTGGATTTAAACTGGACTTTAGATATCCCCATTAGGGTACGTAGGTAGTTAATACATCCTGTAAGAAGTTTGTAGAGACTTCTTTTCTTTTCCTCCTATGTTTGGTCATAGATCAGGTGAACGTAACTCCTTTTCTTTCTACAACTATAAGGGGAAGTTCAATCCTTATAGTTAATGTCTGAACTTGAGGATTTACTTCTCCCTAGGATGTTAGATTCAAAACATTCCACTTATGATGATCAACTCTTATTAGACTAGTCTATACAGAGGTTAATTCATTCTCATTTTAATTAAGCCCCCGTTAGTAGACGATGAGATTAATTCTTCAAAAATCAATCATGTTACGCACAAATTAACCCGAACGCTTAGACTTATGGGAAAGAATATACTTTAAGTACCTCAATACCAGAAGATTCTATTTGCGTTTAAGATGCTTATTGTGTTTGTCTACTTTCCCTTAGTATGAAGGTGGAGCAAATGAAGGTGGTAGAGGTCCAAGCATATGGGATACATTTACACATAAATATCCAGGTTCTCTCTTTTTCTCATAGATTTTTAGATCAAACACTTATCGATATTTAATTAAGTTGAATTTTTTTTAGGATAATTAAGCAAATTAATTAGAACAAAATATACAAATTTTGACTATCAAGAGAGATCTCGAGGTAGTCCCATGCGATGAAAATTGTTCACCTTGGGGTGAACAAAATTAGACTTGTTTTTGTAGCATTTTCCTGCAATTGAGCTCATAGAAATGAAAAACAATTATATAGTAATATGTTGGTTGGTTACGGCAGGTAAAATAAGAGATGGTACCAATGGAGATGTGGCCGTTGATTCTTACCATCTTTACAAGGTATAATTCCTTCAAAAGTCTAACATTGTCTTTAAATTTGGAAGTGTCAAATTTATTCGAAGGCTTATATGGTAATTTGAGATTTCCAAGTTTGCCATTGATGCCCCATCCAATCATAGGGACAAATTATACTAATTTATACTATTTTTAAGTTCAATTTTATTAAAAAAAAAATATTCAAAGACATTCCAAGTAGAAACGGCTAGTTTTTAATTAAAACGGTTAGTGAGTAATTCATAAATTAGTTATAGAGATGATGAGTATTTTGAAGGAAATTGAAAAATGTCACAATGAACATTTATCACTGCGTAAAAGTTATTGATGAAGTGGTTTAACGCGTCCTTGATTGTTTGACTTACAAAGAAATTAAGAAAACACGTATGATGTCAACTGACAGTACTCATCTGAGCCTAAGTGAGTCAATTTGTTTATAGATATGTGTAGGAAGAACTCAAGCGATTAGGAAGCAAGAGTCGTGTACTTCAATAGATTAATAGGGGTGGGCTTTTATAGACACGAGCGGTGTAATTCCAGTTAAATTAGGTCCCTTTTATATAGAGATAATGATAAGGCGAACACCTTGTTTAGGCCAATAGCCTTCGCCATTACATTTTCTTTAGAAGTATGAGGTAACTTTTCTTAGACCCTTTAACATAGACACAATTGTCTTTCTCAATCATCGTAAACCCATTTGAAATAATGGCTCGTTGAAATCACAAATACCTTTGTATAGACGACTGCTTCATACCATACATGGGAATTAGTTTAATATTTGTTCATGGCCTTGACCTTATGAATCAACAGGTTGATCCATATAGATCACCTCATTTAGTTCTCCATTGAGAAATGTTGTGCGACAATAACCAGAATGAGGCGATCCTCACCACTGGGGAGAATGTCACAACATAGACTAACCCTCTTTTTGGCTAAAATCCTTCGCCACAACACGGGCTTTTTACTTGTCGATCGATCCATCTACCTTGCGCTTAATGTTTCAGACCTGTTTATTTTCAATGGTCTTACGTCCAGATGGAAGATCAACCAACTTCCTCACCTGATTTTTATCCGTAGAACTAAGTCGTCTTCGACACCTGAATACCATTTTTTTTCCTCAGATCTGGCTTTCCAAGCTGCGGCTAAGTAATGCATGCATAACCTGCTGGCCCCCAAGGCCTCAAATGATCAAGGACTCTGATTTACGTAGCACAGATTAAAGGATTATGCAGCAGTCAATAGTGCATCTCTCCAAAAATTAATTGGAAGATTAGCTTCCATCACATTGATCTAAACATATCTAATAGTGTACGGTTTTTTGTTCTAAAACACTTGGTTGCGGAGGCCCTGATATCTTTAACTGTTCTTGGATGCCTTTACCTTCACAAAGCTCTTTAAATTGCTTAGACAAGTATTCGCATCTGCGATATGTTCTTAGAACTTTGAAGGTTCTCTCTTTCTTATTCTCAACTTCTTTAACAAATCGGATAAAGCAATTTAATGTTTCTGGTTTGTGATAAGTCAAATATACACATCCATATCACAAATAATCATATATAAATGTGATAAAAAAAAAAAAAAGATACTCCCATATTGACATGCCTTCACATTGACGGGTCTCCAAATGTCTGAATGTACTAGCTTTACTGGACTTATAGCTCTCATTGCCTTACTAAATGATTTTCTTACTGCTTTTGCTACCTTGGAGTTAGGAATTCTCATTCAGTGACCATATGGCAGGGTAGATATTGTGAAGAAAACTTTTTTTGGCGTGATACGTGCTTCACTTGTTTCATTAAATGTTGTTTCAGGAAGATGTGGGGATCATCGAAGAAATGGGTCTGGATGCTTACAGATTCTCAATTTCATGGCCTAGAGTACTACCACGTACGTAAGAATGATCATTTATTTTAAGATACCTCTTGTTGAATGTCCATTGTGCTTCTATGAAGTGTTCTTGTATATATAAGGAGAAAAGTAAGCTACAAATTAGACTACTTGAACAAATACGGTCAAAGGGCTAAATTACTTCTGCTTATATTAGCCTTTTTTTTTTTGTGTGAGACTCGCAAATTTTGTAGGTGGAAAGTTAAGTGGTGGAGTGAACAAGGAAGGAATCAAATACTATAACGACCTCATTAATGAACTCCTCAATAAAGGTAATTTTCTTCCTATATATATAATGTAATCCTTCCTTTAGTTTTTTTGGGATTGGGGGGACCTGCTGTGCACAAGTGCACAGCAGGATATGCCATGCAATGAAACTACGTAGTTTAGTGTTTCAACCAAAATTTTTTTGTGTGTTTTGTACACGAAACCTATTAAAAAAAATTTATTTTAAAATTTCGAGTTCACGGTTAATTTCAAAATATTCATTTAAATCAACGGTGAACTTTTCAAATTTTTTTGAAAATAAAATTTAGAAAACACAACCTAAAGGTGGCAAAATATATATATTTTTGTAGTTTTCTTTTTACTATTGTCACCGCCGCATTAAAAAAAAAAACCAATACCGCTCATTTGAATCCCTTTAGGTTGTGTTTTCTAAATTTTATTTTCAAAAAAATTTGAAAAGTTCACCGTTGATTTAAATGAATATTTTGAAATTAACCGTGAACTCGAAATTTTAAAATAAAAATTTTTTAATAGATTTCGTGTACAAAACACACAAAAAAATTTGATTGAAACACTAAACTACGTAGTTTTATTGCATGGCATATCCAGGTCCCCCCAATCCGTTTTTTTGGTCCACAGGGTTGTGTTTTATTTTACATTATTTTATGAGAATTGCTACACTAGTTCCAGAAAACTTTTTCCGAAAACATTCCTAAAATCAAAATCAAGGATTATGATTCATTGAGATTTAGAAGTTTACAAGCTCAGGTAAATTTAGTCCATCAATTTAGAATTTCGGGAAATTTTCTTAAAATTTTTTTTGAGATCATAGATTTTTCCTTATTGTTTTGGCATCGATACATTTGGATTTACGTTGTTTAGTGTACGTATGGATATTTTCAGGTGTTACACCATTTGTGACTCTATTTCACTGGGATCTTCCCCAGGCTTTGGATGATGAGTATGGTGGCTTCCTAAGTCCTCAAATAGTGTAAGTAACTAAGACATGATTTTTTTATTATGACACTCTAGAATTGGAACAGTCCATGAATCCTAAAGTCTCAAAACTAATTAATTCTTTAATTAAACTAATGAAATACGATGGTGTTTTTTTTTATAGCAATTTTAATGGGTATTTATATTGATACGCGGATTTATAGGAAAGACTTTAAGGACTACGCAGATCTTTGCTATAGAGAATTTGGCAATAGGGTGAAGCACTGGATCACGTTGAATGAGCCGTCGATATATAGCGATTTTGGATATGGACTCGGTACCTTTGCTCCAGGAAGATGCTCTTCTTGGCAGCAAATGAATTGCACCGACGGAGATTCTGGTACTGAGCCGTACATTGTGACGCACTACCAACTTCTCGCCCATGCAGCTGCATCAAAATTGTACAAGGAAAAGTATCAGGTTGAGCTCGGTAACCCTGTGCTGATTTCAAGTCTAGTTGCTAGTTATATATTTGGCGAAATTAGCTTTTAATTTTGAGCTTGAGCATGCAGGCATTGCAAAAGGGAAAAATTGGAATTGCACTCGTAGCACATTGGATGTTACCTTTGTCGGATGGACGGCAAAACGAAAATGCTGCACTAAGGGCCATTGATTTCATGTTTGGTTGGTGAGCATTTTAATAATTTCAACTTGGGGTGTTAATTTATTAATTCTTATAATTAGGGTCGCTAATTTGAAATTGGATGCTTTCCAATCTCTATAAATCTTGGCATAAGCCCATACTGGATTTTCTGGATTTTCAGTTGAACCAAAATGAATTTCTTCATGAATTCTAGATTGAATTCTGAAATCAAGTGCATGCATCCATTAAGCTGGAAAAACTGATGCATGCAGCCTTGAAGGCTTGCAAACATGTCAGGAAACCGGCTGGACTTCGCCAAGCCCACATTCGGATTGGACTCAACACAAAAAGTTGAATTTCCTTAGAGTAAAAAGATAAGGCTTTGGGACCCCAAGCCAAGCCAAATTTAAAACCAAACCAAACCCACGGATCTCGTACGACGAACCAAGGCACCGAGGTAGCCCGATTCAGTCTGGATGGGCAAGCGACAGCGGGAGCGTGAGTGTTGTTGCGGTAGTTTCGGCCAAAGTGCCGCATTACCTAAGTACTACCTCCTTTGAAATATTTTTGTAACCCCAAGGGGACCAACCCTTTAGATAAAATTGGAATTTGTATTCCCATTATATGCAACTTGATTTTCCAATGTGGGACTAGATGACATTTTACCTTTTCACACACTACGTATACAACTTGATTTTTCCACGTGGGACTAGGTGACTTTTCACCCTCACACATGCTATATATGGAACACATTTTGAGAGTGATCAATTTTTTATTCAATTCTTAATAGATTTTATCCATGCTTTGTGGGTTAAACTCCTTGCACAAATTGATCACTTGGGCTCGCCCCAAATTGTTTTAGGGTCCCACTTAAGTTTTTGAGACAAAATCACCAAAGTATTTGCTTACAACTATTGCAACATATGATAGTCCCGCGTCCTTTTTCTCTTGCTCATTTTTTTTTATTTTTTTGATCTTATATGTCCTAACTTTGATTAAACTCCTTACACAATTATTGTTTTGCCTGTATACTGCAGGTTTATGGACCCATTAACAATGGGTGACTATCCTCATACAATGCGCACTCTTGTGGGAACCCGACTTCCTAATTTCTCAAAAGACCAATCCGAGATGTTGAAAGAATCATTTGATTTTCTTGGATTGAACTACTACACTGCGAATTATGCGGAACATGCACCAAACTCAAATAGCATAAACCCGAATTATATCACAGATTCTCAAGTTAGTCTTACGAGTAAGTTCTCTAGTACCTTGTTTAATGTTTTTGTAGCTAATTATGCACTATTGTGTTATTTTGCCTTGATTGTGAACCCAAGCTTAAAGCTAACTAGCCTTTTTTTCCCCTACTAGCTGAAAAGGATGGTGTTCCAATTGGTGCAAAGGTAAGAATAACTGTACTCTTAACTAGCTAGGCAAGTCTTGTTGCATTGACTGTTTAACTCCAACATTATCTGATCATTAATTATATCACCTCACACGATCTTGCAGGCTGCTTCAGATTGGATCTGTGTATATCCCAAGGGCCTTTATGATGTTCTTCTGTACATAAAGGAAAAGTACAATAATCCACTTATTTACATCACTGAAAATGGTAATTAACTAATGGTCTATATATTGGTTTTACATAGGTGTAATGATCTCAATTTCAATTCACAACAAAAGTGTAAATCAACTCCTTCTACAATTAATGATAGACTAGATCGTTTATCAACATCAAGACATAAACATAACCCTAGTTCTCTAGTGGTTTAGTCCCTTCTAAGGTCTAAAGGTTAAAATCTCTAACTACTATCAACTTAAATTTATTGGGCCAGTCCTTATAAAATTTTGCCTAGCTTTAATTAGAATCTTTGCTAGTGGACGGTGAAATTAATTCTCTAGAAATTAGTCGATTTGCGCGCAAACTGATCTGAACATTCTAAGTTATCAAGAAAAGAATAGAGAGTAAACGTCATTTATCAATTGCAGGGATGGATGAGGTGAACAATGCAACAATACCACTAGAAGAAGCTCTAGAAGACAACATGAGGGTAGATTACTACCATGGCCACCTTTCTTTCCTTGCACAAGCAATCAAGTAAGTTTTTGGCAAAACCAATGGAAGTTATTAATTGCACTTTACAAAAAAGTTATGTTTTTTGGAAATTAAATTTAAACTTTCTTGATCATGACTAATATTGATGTAGGGTTGGCGCTAATGTAAAAGGATACTTTGCATGGTCACTGTTGGACAACTTTGAATGGAGCATGGGTCATGTTGTTCGTTTTGGCCTCATCTACGTAGATTATAAGGATGGTATGAAAAGATACCCAAAGCTTTCAGCCAAATGGTTCAAGAATTTCCTTAAACAGGAAGATGTGCGATGCGAATTGTAATATTAGCATAGTATCCGGAAGGATATTATCTTCTTTTGTAACGATCACTTTCAATAAATTAATTAGCTATAAAAGTTTATTAGGTTATAGCACCGAACTAATTGCATACAACTTCCTCAAAAAGAGGTAGCACATTTCAATCAGTCACTACTTTTGGCATCCCTATCCTTGTGGTTAAGGTAACGACTTCGAGCATGGCCAGCTCCCCTAGTGGTAATGAATAAAAATCAAAATCCTACTCATGAAATATTTTACCTCATGAAATCCTTATATGTGAACTACAATTACTTTTTCTAACTTCGAAACGTAGCACAGAAAAAATCTACAATACATTAGTATGACCTCTCTTTTAAACGGACGAAAAATAGTCATGGAGTCGGCGAGATTAAAAAAGTACTCAATGAGACCAAACAAGCACGGTTATCAAAATATATTACAAAATTTTAAGCTTTGAGGCTTAGGAAAAACTGAGAAGAGAAAAACTACAATTTATATCTAAATTACAAAATTTATATATATAATGTATATGTACGCTCTATATATGTAATACATATATACATATACTTGTACATATATATATATACATATACTTGTACATATATATACATGTGCTTGTGTGTGTATTGTATATATAGAGAGAGTATATGTGTAATAACCCGAGATTTTGGTGAATTAAAAATTTAATTAAGATTCTTTTAAATAATCAGTTCATAATAATTTTTAATTTATTTTTTATGAGATTTATGGATTTGAGGCCGAGAAGCATGGGATAATTTTTTTCTTCATCTCTTCAATTTCCTTTACGTTAGGAATCCTAGGAGGGGTTAAAATCAGTTTATGGGTTTTAAAGGTTTAGGGAGGTTGCAAATGAAAAATTAATAGATTTTTAAAAGAAAATTTAAAGTGATTGATGATTGGCATTAAGAGGATTTAATCCAATAGCCCTATACAAGAGCCTACAGCTTTCATCTAGCACTCACACCATTTTTTTTTCTTCTTTCCGTAAAGAACCATAGTGGTTAAGAGAGAGAGAGAGAGAGAATTTTAGGAGAGGAAGACAACTATTGTTGACTTCCCAAATCTCAATTCCAGTTCCGTTCGTCGTTCTTCGCCACATGATACTACAATATTCAAGGTAGGATTCTATACCTACCGCCCTTAGATTCATGTATTGATCATTGTTTCGCATGAAAAGAAATTGATCATGTTTTTTATTTTTTTTTATATAACCTATGCTCAGTAGATTCATGAGTAATATTCATTATGTTTTAACGGTCGTCCTAATTTATGTATTGATATGTTTCGAATGCATCTCATAAGAAATTTACCTCCAATCCTTAGATTATGTTTTTTTTTTTTAATTCTTGTGAGATTTGTGTGAAATTATACTTTGATTTACTGATGTTCTTGGAAACACAACACGAAATGCCTCGAATCCCATGTTGTTCATAAACTGGAATAGGTCCAGGTGGGTAAACAAAGATAAGTTCTACTCGTGGCTCATCAAATGTATAGGAAGGATTTATTATTATTGTTTTAGCTTCAATTCCTAGAAATGGCCACTGCTCACATAATATCCAAGGCTATCTCATTTGGTATAAATCTTGGAGGGTACTTAATGGTTTGGGTATCTTGTTTGCAGTTTATGTTTTAATTTTAGTTAGTTTTTCGAATTCTAAGATTTCACATGATGAGAAAAAAAAATTAAAAAGGATAAGATATCAATCTTCAACCCTCTTCATTTCATGTTTTTTAAATAAATCGAGAACTCCCTACTTAAATCCTATGATGTATTGTTTACCAAGATTGCAGAAGTTGATTTTAACAACTGTGGCATCGACAAGCATTGATAGGGTTGATTATTTGTTAAAAAGAGTTGATCATGACTTATATCTTATTAATTAAAAAAAAAACCTCATTAGTGGGCCATATAATATATTGTGGACCGTAAAAAAATTCATCATGATTGTAATCTTTTTTTTTTTTTTTTTGTTACACCATGAAGAAGGTAGAAGATAGGTTAGGAACAAGACACTGGGTATAATATTTTTATATATACACACCTGGGATTAATCATTTGAAAATGAGTTATTTAATTTTATTGTATTTTTTTCAAATATTTTGAAAGGTCAGCAACTAGGGAAATTGGTATACTAACATTTTAATTGGTATACCCACGTTCAATTTAAGTATTTAGAATGTTAGATAACACGATGTTCTAAAATAAAGATTTGCACAATTTATTTATTTATTTTTGGAATCATAAATTAAGTACCGGTTAGGGTATTTGATCACGGGCCTCAGCCCAATTGATGATACACTGTATACTTGTACATGCATACACCCATACTTTATTTATGTTTACGAGTAATTTACCATTCGAGACTTTTTGATCAATAACATGTACGGATCTACTGTTGAGTTCTATTATGAATGTTGTTGTTGTTGTCATGTCATCAGACTTCTGAACGGGTTATTCGAAATGTTAGAAACGTCTTGGTATAGTCGTTATATTGCCCGATTTTATGTGAAATTTACTTATCTGTGTTTTGGGGAAAACATAAATTGAACGTTAGGGACACTGGTTCAAATGATACTTGGATAAGGCAGCGGAGGGTGTCGAGTGTGCATTATAAGTAGTTGAATTGTGTAGAGACAAGTAAGTGAACATTAATGAAAAATAATAAAATTGATTTGGAAGGCCCGTCGTGGCAAGGTTATTATTGGACGTTGTCCCGTGTTTGATTTTGTGGATATGTTGAAAGGACCCCAACTAGGAGTTGTTAGAGACGGTTGAGGGTGACTTCGGGGACGTCTGCGAAGGCAGCTCTGGACCCCGAGAGAGTGACGGCCAGTGTCTTGGGCGTCCTTGAGCCGATTAAGGAGAAACGGCTAACGTTCGTTGGTACCTGACCTGGTGACGCTGTAAGGACCCGAAAAATTTGAGTTTTAAAAAAATAATAATTATTTAAAAGTTTATTTGCGAGATAATTATTCGATTTATTATAATATGTTTCGGATTTTAATTATAAGATCCGAGCCCAGGGTCATTTGTTGTATTTCGCGCGCGTCACTTGGCGTGGTGTTTTACGTGGAAGCCTTTGGGGGCCCTAATAATCAGATTTGGGCTAAGGGGGAAGGGGAAGCCCTCATTTCCCCTCATCTCACACTCTCTCTATCCATAACTCCTCATTCTCTCTAACCTCACCACCAATCCCCTCCACCATTTTCAAATTCCTTTGAGATATAGGAAGCTTGCATCGTGCTTAATGTGGAATCAAAGACGGATCGTGATTTGGTGCTTGGGATGTGCGGATTTGAAGCTTGGAAGGTCACCAAAACTAGGCTTTCACCCCCTTTGATCAAATACAACATTTGAAACTTGAGGTAGGAATTTTTACCTTGCATTATGTGTATATGATGTGTTTTGGACCTTATTTCGTGTATATATTGAGGTTTGAGTGTGAGATGGAGTGTTGGAGAAAATGGAGATTGCGCAAAAAATCTACAGATCGCGTAGGGGCGTCCGAACGGTTAGCCCAAGAATTTTGGCAGAGAGGTGGTATTTTGGGCGTCCGAACGGGACTACCCGGTGTCCGGACGGGTCCGAACGAAAATGTGAAATGCCCTTTTGACTATTTGATTATCCCGTATTATGCCTTGATTCATCTTCTACTTAGCAAATTATCATGATTGTGGTCATTTCGTACATCCGTTTGATCTTGACTTAATGGAACATAGTGGATATAAATTGAATGAGGTATGGATATGCATAACATATGTCATGTTGAGATTGATTGAATACAAGTGTAATGCTAGCCTCCATCGGGAGTGGCACTAAGAAAAACTATGGATCTAGCTTCCTTCGGGAATGGGCTAGGAGATGCCATGAATTGGCTTGGCTAGTCTCCGTTGGGAGAAGTGCTAGGACACAAATTGTGATAATTGCTTGATACGATTTGATGACATGTCTAGCCTCCGTTGGGAGAAGTGCTAGGGCCTCACCTATGTTGGTATCACTTGATCATGTTTGATTACTGTTTCCTTTGCGTGATGAGTTGGTAATGAGATGTGGTGGTAACACTTGTATTGGTAAACTATGAGTTTTATTCATACTATATTGCTTGGCTCATGAATGTGTTGCATTGCCATATAACATTCATAGTGCATGCCATTCATCTCATATGCACATAGTCTTGGCATAGATTTTCCTACTGGGCTTGTAGCTCAACCCTTCCATCTTTCAGGTACCGTACCAAAGGATTAGCATGGAGTGAGTGAGGTGCATGGTGTGACATCTTTTTGAAAGGCTAATGGAAGAAATTATTTAACATCTGTATGAACTTATTTTTGGAAGATGTACTGTAACTTCTATTTGTTTTTTTTGTTGATAAAAAATGGAACTTCTTATCTTTTTGAAATCACGAGTATATATCATGGGCCGGTAGTGTCCCTTTCTTTTGAAAACGGTTGGACACTTACCATTTTGGGTATCACATCTATGAAGTAATTTGGATTATTAAACGATGTTAGCGGAGGTTATGATAGATAAATTGTGTTTCATTATATTGAGAAATCGGGGCGTGACAGACGCCATGTTCGGTCGGATCTAACTAGGGTGAGGTAGTTATTGACCTGAGTGAACGGTAGAAGGTTCCTTTCTTGCCGGGTCAGTATTCAAGTCGGGTACATAACCTCGGACTGGTCAATATAAACTGAGTGCCCTATATTACATAGTTGGGTAAGAAACGGCGTTCCTCAGTGGAATTCCTAGAAACTTAAAAGAACGAATTCATAATAAACCTTTGTGTTTATCTTTTGGTATTTAGCTATAGTTTATTCTGTTATCATTTGCATTGTCTATGTATATCCTGTTGAGCATGCATGTTATCTCTAGGTTTGGTTGTCGGGTATTGTTTTCTATTGAGTTTCATTACTCATTTGGAGTAACTTCTCTGTCCCTGGTGTTTCATACCAGATGTCGAGGATCGGTTGGGGAATCTGCCTAGGTAGGAAGAGTTGGGAGCTGCTGGAGAAGATCTTGGCGGTGTTTGACCCTACCCCTAGATGCTCTATTTATTTTTTTAAATAAATGTAAACCCCGAGGGGTATTTCTGGTAATTTTACTTCCGCACTTTAAAACTCTAATTTATCATATTTTTGTTGTTTTAAGAAGAGTGACAATTCTCCGATTTATGTTCTAATAATAAAATAAAGAAGAAAATATTTTTTAATTAATGTCTCGAAAAATCGGGGCGTTACAATATGTATACGTATGTGTGTAAATATATGGAGAGTATATGTAAATATCATGAGTATATATAAATACTCTATATTTATATATATACTCTATATATAAATATGTATATGTATTGCATAACTTAGAGAGTATACATATATACAGAGTATATGTATACATATACATATATGTCTATATATGTATATATAGAGTATATGTATCTGTATATGTGTGTGTGTGTGTGTCTATACATGTACATACATAGATAAATATATACATCTACATATACATATGTATCTAACATACTCCATAAATACATATATGTCCATATAGATATATTACATGTACATAAAGTATACATAGTTGGTTTTATATTTCATATACATACACAAATACATATATATGTACACATATAATATACATATGTATATTATAATAGCAAATATACATATATACATTTATTATATACACATATATATGCATATATATAAAAGGGATACTTATTGTTCAGTCCTATCTGTAAGAGAAAACTAGTGTTTCATCCTATACATTTTTCAAAATTATTTTTACATCCTATTTTTAAAAAAATACCCGGATTGCCCTTAAAATACATTTAGCACAAAATCAGCATTTTGTTCCTAAAAAAAAGGGACTTATTTAACACAATACCTTATTTATCAAAACACCTCCTTTAACAGTTTCTATTTATGGTTCTGGATTTTAATTTTCCGTCCTAGGGTTCCAAAATCGGACCACCGTGGTGAAGAACGGCAATCTAGGGTTCCGAAAGCCATCAACGTCCGACCATCGCGGTGAAGAACGGCAATCTAAGTGTGTATTCACGGGGCTGGGTTGTATTTCGATCCTACGGGAGAGTATCTCATCTTCCGATCGATCATCGTCCCACATTGTCCTTGTATATTGATTCATTCTTGAACATCATTGTCCGTTGGATTGCAATATGTTGGTATCCCTAAAGCTGTAATCGATCTTTGATTTGCAATTGGGGATGTTGGTATCTTAGTAACGATTTAATACATCCTCAATATGTTTGTATTCTCCTTATGTACTGAGTTACATAAAATGGTCTAAAAACTATATTTTGATGTTACTGATGAGCGCACTATATTGCATAATAACGTGGCTCAATATACTCATTTTGGCAATTATGCGTAGGCAAATGTGTTTATTTAGTTAATGTTGCACGCGTAGTTATCTTTGTACCCTTTCAGGTTTGCGAGCGCTAAATGAATACCCAAAAGGTTCTACCATGACTTAAGGCCTCGGAACCATTGGCGACATTGATGGAGGACCAATTGAAGGCTCGGGAGGAGTAAAAGTGAGTCTGGATCAAAGAGACAAGGAAGAACTGAAAATTCCAGTCAGAAGCCCTCTCTATCGATAGAGGTTTATCCCTATCGATAGAGCCCTAGCAAAGAACCAGGACAAAGAGCCCTCTATCGATATAGGATCACTCCTATCGATAGAAGGCTGAATCAAAGAAGACCAGAAGACTTCCCTATCGATAGAGGATCACTCCTATCGATAGAAGGCTGAATCAAAGAAGACCAGAAGACTTCTCTATCGATAGAGAGATCCTCCTATCGATAGAAGGCTTGATAAACCAATACCAGAGGACTTCTCTATCGATAGAGACCCAGTTACGTCTGATTCTGTGGGGCCGACTTTTACTCGAATTCTGGGCCAAATCAGGGAATAAGAAGCTTCTCATTTTGCCATTGTGGAGGGTAGAATGGTATTTTCACCTAGGTTTTATAGGATATTTTATTTTAGGTTGTATTCTTTGGCAAAAGGTCTCTCATAACACACACACAACATATATAGAATTCTATCAGATTAGAGAGCTCCTTGTCTCCCTTTTTGCCTTAGACTTTTGTTCTTCATGTTTTTACCTTCAAGCTTAAGTATGAGTATTGATCTTTAGTGGTTTTCTCTTGTGAATCCATTCACTCTCTTGGTATACTTCAAGTATTGGTAAGAATCACTTTTATAATTCCATTAGCATTGTTTTTCTCACCTTAAAATCTAATTGTTCTTAGAGTTTTCTAGTAGTTTTGATTTAATCCTTCTTATTGTTCTTAGATAAGTTTGTTTTATCATGTTTTCTCATACTTCTATCATTGTCATGTTAAATATTAGTAGCTAAATTAGTGTGGGTTAAGTCTAAATGTGAAATTTATTTTAAAACCATGTTGGTCTAAATCTTCTCTATATGTATTAATGTCATTGATGGATCTTTCTAAGTTTTTCACATTGAAACAAAAATAAAGTGTTAAGTTCTTGCTTAGTTATAGCCATCCCTAGAGTTGGTATATCTAATCCTTAAATCGATGTCCTTCATCTTTTAATCCTATTTTCTTGAACTCGAAAGAATCCATCAAACCATTTTGTGAATTAAAATCCTGATTTTCATCGAAGTATTTTCCGATCTAAAACCCGATACTGGGGGATAGATTGAGTTATAAGGAGAAGAGATAGACCGACGGAAGAAATGAATAGACCAAACTTTAGGACTTAACCCCACTCTTTAATCTAGTTTTTCCCCTCTTTTAGTAGTATAATTGTTAACCAAATCACGAAACAAATTTGAGGTTGACGTCCGAAACGTCGAAAACACCAATTTGCGAATTGTTTAAATCCAACGTTCTTTTCCCTGTGGATCGATACTCCGGACTATCCATTATACTCATTTTACAAATTTTGAGGAAAAGTCCTGTTTTATGAAATTAAACCACTGACCCGAGGCCGGCACCCTAACGACACACACTTTGCCGGTTCGGTCAGTTACACTTGGTCATGCTGACACGGTGTTGACTATATCGTTAATCTTCTTCTGATAGTTAACTTTGATCCAACTGAAAAATTTGATGGTACAATTGTTATTTTGTTCCTCCATTATGCTCAATTTAATATGATGGTGAATTTGGTTTTTAGATGGTAAATTTGATAGTTATGGTATATTTGATTATGATGGTAAATTTACTAGTGACAGTAAATTTAATGTAATTATGCTGACATATATAATTAGGTTTGATAGTAAATTTAATAACTATACAGGTGATAGACTTCATTATGTGTGGTGGTAAATTTCGTAAAAGGGGTGGTAAATGTAGTGCCATTGATGGTAATTTTCATTACATGATATTGATGGTAATTTTCATTACATGATATTGATGGTAAATTTCAGTACGACGAGCTTACTATACAACCACCGTTAAATTTACCATGTTCATAACAAATCTACCACTATGAATTGAAAATTTGCCATAACGAGCATGATCCATCTCCCATCGAATTACCATACAACCGCCGTCAAACTTACCATGTTCATAATAAATTTACCACTGTGCATTGAAAATTTATCATAACGAGCATGATCCATCTTCAAACTGCTAACAATCATCATTCCAACCAACTACCCAACATATTTGTCGTAAAAAAATAAATTCAAAATCAAATTAAATCCGCGAAACACGTTACACATCCAATCATTGTAAAGAGCCCTAGTGTAATCTAAATATCAAAAAAAAAAATCATCAATTAGGCATATAATTTCAGAGTTAAATAGACTCACATAAAGAAAAAATAAATAAATGCGTTACACCGCTTCCTTGTATGATTTTCGATTATGATTTCATAATAAAATCTGGTAAATTTTGTCACGAATTTACCATATTCAGTCGCATATCCATGAAAAAATCTAGCGAATTAATTTCATAATCAGTTAAACTTTTTACCTTATTTAATCTCATAATTTTAGCCATATTTATTCTTATGATTATGAACATACCAAATCAGAATATATGTTTTGAATTAAAAAAGGATAAGAGGGTAATCTAACACTCGAAAATAAAGGCAAACTTGTCAAACCATATAAAATAGGGATGAAAACATAAGTTAAAAAAGTGTATAGGATGAAACACTATACTGTAAGGGTAAACAGGATCCTGATTTAATTTAACCTATATAAAAGCCAATATACATATTTATATATATGTCGTATTATATACATAGGTAAAAATAATAGAATTCCTGACCAAAGCTTTTTAGGTCGCCAAAAGTAATATTTCCCAACTAAGTACAAAAAGTTGAGTTATGATACATCTCTTTCAAAAAGACAAAAAGATGTTAGATAACTCCACGGGTGTGAATCATAGGATGCCATGCAAAACATTCCAAGCACTCCATGTCAACTTCCAAGCTATGCATCGGGAACTGTACCTGAAAAACAGATAGAGGTTGAGCTTACAAGCCCAATAGAAAAATTCTATACCAACCTTACGTGAACATGAAAAGTCATGACATATATGGTAAACCACAATATATTACTTCGATGAATTATATTTGTGCGATTGTTAAATTTCAACTGGATTACTTTTAAATCAGAATCAACTCATTGAAGGCCCGTTTCACATAGTCACTACAAGAATAATGTGAAACTGTGACAAAATGCTCGTGACAAAAGTAAAATTCGTCTCCAAATATATCTATTTTGTGAAGAAACATTTATTTCGTCACAAATTAGGACATAATAAATATGTAAGGTGATAAAATTATATTTTGTCACTATATATTCTACATTAGTGAGGAAAATATTTATTTCGTCATAGAATGAGTGAACAAACAAAAGTTTAGGTGACAAACTTTTTGTTTTTGTCACTAATATGTTCCCTCCATTTTGGAATTTCGTCACGAAAAGAAATATCTTCTGTGAGGAATCATATTGCGTCACCCAATTTATGTGAAATCAATAGGTGACGTAAATATTTCCTCACAAAAATAATAATTTTGCGTGAGAAAACTTGTTTTATCACCCTATTTATGAAAAGGAAAGTTCTTCCGTGAGAAAACGAATTTGTCACCCAATTTATTTGAAACCAAGAGGTGACAAACAAACTTCCTCACCAAAGAAAAAATTTTGCGCGAGAAAATTGGTTTCGTCAACAATTTATTAAAAGGAATATTTTTCCGTGGGAAAACTTATTTTGTCACCAAAGTTTGTTTGGAATTAATAGATGACGAAACTATTTTCTCACAAAATAAAATTTTTTGCGTGAGGATACTTGTTTTGTCACCCAATTTGGGCCTCCTTTAATTTGGCGCTGAAAGTAGGCGGGAAAAAAAACTTTTGGTAACTAAATTAATATTCACAAAATGTTATATTTATTTATGTTTATATTTTAACCTAATGCTTCATATTCTCAGCCTTCCAATAAATGTTTATATTTTAACCAATGCTTCATATTCTCAGCCTTCCAAAAACGGGGAGAGAGAGAGAGAGAGAGAGAGAGAGATATTACCGTTCTGATGTTCGCCGACGCTGTTGCCGTCCGACCCTAGCCACCCCTGTTCGGTTGTTCAGCTGCTCCCCTGGCCACCCCTCAACTGCTTCGCCGTTCTCACCTCACCCTCTCCGACCGGTAACTGCCGCGACTAGGGTAAGGGATTTTGACTTCCGTACGATTTTTTGCGTTGTGGTCTTTATTTGTCGATATTGATTCTTTTGTCCTATGGCTTTGTCCACACAAATTACTGGTTGCTCCTCAAATGCCATGAAATCAGTCAAGAAGAAGCCACCCTGTTCGGTTTTACTGTTGATTTACAAAAACACATATGTAGACAAATTTTGGGGATTTTGTTCGTATGGTCCAAATCATATTATGCTCAATTTCCTGATATTTTTCTGCAAAATGGGTGATTATATTTTGGTCATCTGACTTGAATTTCATAATTTCATGCCGTTTTCGTTAAACTTGCTTCTGGGTTCTCCACAGCTGTACATTTTTCCTGATCCTCTTTCCTTTTTCCTTGTTTTGGGTTTTGCTTTTGTTTATCTGGGTTTCGTTTCTGGGAAAACCAAGGTGTTTCTTGAAACTCACAAGAGTTTTTGGGCATTAATTACTAGTTTGCCCGGGCTTTCCATTTTCTCAAGGTAAATTTAGCACTGGATTTAAAACAAATACAGAAACAGGGCACACTTGCTATGGATTTTATTACTTTTATGGGCTTCATCTCTCTCTCTCAACAAGGTTAATGCTATAATGGTTAGCATTTGGTAGTTAGTTTTAATGTTTTGGTGGAGCATTAGAAGCCATTTTGGTCAAATAATTTTCGGTTAAGACACGAAAAAACAGAATCCAGGATTTTATTCTCAACAAGGTTAATTTTGGTGGAGTAGCTAGAACAAAATGTAGTAGCTAGAATCTCAACAAGGTTAATGCTATAACGGTTAGCATTTGGTAGTTAGTTTTAAGGTTTTGGTGGAGCATTAGAAGCCATTTTGGTCAAATAATTTTCAGTTAAGACACGAAAAAACAGAATCCAGGATTAATGCTATGATATTGCATTAGCTTAAGAATAGTTTAGAACCCATTTGAGTCAATTCATAATAATTATTTTTGAGTCACTAATTTCAGCACTTGTCCTTATTTGGTCTCAGATATTTATCAAGGGAAAGACCAAACAAATCACCGACAACTTTAATTTCAGCACTTCTTTTGTTTGGATACTTTTTCTTGTTGCGCATACTCCTACGAGGTAATTCTCTCACCAATTGTGAAGCCTTTTTTCTTATTGTTATATTTAGAGCACCTGGTTGCAAGCTCTGCCCCAAAGTTAAAAGACTCTTTGAAGCAGAGCACCAGGTTGCAAGACTCCTTATTCTGCTCGGTTGCATATTCTTATTGTTGCCTGAACATTATATTATTTTCTTGTATGGTTTTGGAGCACCTGGTTGCAAGCTCTGCCCCAAAGTTAAAAGACTCTTTGGAGTAGAGCACCAGGTTGCAAGACTCCTTATATTGTTTGCTTGTATGTTGTTAGCTAAGTTTGGTTTTGTTCGAGTTGTTTGTGTTGAGAATTGGGCTATCTAATTGTAAGTCTCAACATTAGGAATTTACTAGTAGACTTAGTTAATCATTTAGCCACCATCATGTAGAGCAAGTGCATTCACGAACTATTTAAGCTGTCAAAGTTATAATTTAAGATTTTTTTCCACAATTTGACAAAATTTAAGTCCATCTGTTGCTATCTTTGCAATCAAGAAATAGTCAAGATGAGTCAGTCCTTTGATTTTTTGCTGACTTAAATGTCACTTGTGTTTGTGATCAGACTGTGAGTAGTGAGCACCACCACTATGGACATGGATAAAAATTGGATGAAAAGGGGCTTAACAGCTAGTGGGAGAATTAGTCGGCCCTATTACAATGGTGTAAGTTTGTTTATTCAATTTGCAAGGGCTGTTG